>BPTQ01000003.1:34358408-34401140 GCA_019973895.1 Chrysanthemum seticuspe
CGATAATTATATTATCACTCAAATTATGCAAGAAATATATTTTTACAATTTTTATGATCTTAAAATATTTTACTTTGGTCAATTAAAATTTATTTGATGCTAAAACTACTTTAAATACACAAGTTACAAACTATCCTTACTTAAATCCCTTTTACTTACACTTTATATACACATTTTATACATATGCATAATAAAAAAAAAAAAAAAAAGATATTTTGAGAGACAATTGTCCCCAAAAACCGGCCCTATGGGGGGGTTACATTTAATGTTGGTAAATTTTTCTTCCTTGATTGTTTAGACTTTTACTCCATATATATTTCATACTTCAATCATTCACTTCATTGAATCATCTCATTTATTCAAGAGTAAAAAGTTTTCTCTCTTCTTGTTTCTCTCCAAAACCGGCAGCCTAAGGAACAAAGGAGGGATCATCAAATTTTTTCTCAAGCTCAAGTATATACAATCTAGATCACACTCTTATTAAGGTTTTGAAATAAAAACCTAGGGTGTTTAGGTTAAACCTTTGTTCTTTGCACCTCATCATAGTTTACTTGTAAGCATATCATTTACATTTTTCATTTTCCTTATCATTTCATATTTATTTCTTCATATTTGGAGCAAACATGCAAGACTTATGTGTATTTATACCATTTTTACATTGATTTTTAGAGTTTAATATATAAAGGTCATCCTATAATTATTCCCTTGTTTCATTTTGGTCTTGATGATGTCTAGGAACCCATGACACCCTAAGAAGGTGTATGGTAGGATTAGTATAGCTTTGGAGTTGATTTGAAGGGATTAGAATAGGTTTAGTACGAGAAAAACTATTTTCGACAAGTATATTTAGTGGTCTGATCTTGTTTTGTTTTTCTGGAAAATCCGACAGTAGGCACGAATTTTTGGTCTAGATACTTAGAAAATATACTTTAAAACGAATCCGTGGCCGCTTGAACGGATTAAAACGGAGTTATAACGAAGAAGTTATGAATTTTTCAAGTTTGACGACGAAATATACATTTTCAGAAAATTTCAGCAAAGTGTTTTTGTTTTGTACGAGTCAAAAACGAGTCTTAAGCTTCATAAATTATTTCGACTTATCAAAAATATATTAGTATACTTTGATACGAAGCTAAGGACGTATTATACGTAGAAAACGGATTTATAACAACAAAGATATACACGTTTTCATAAAATTGCCGTAACTATTATTTTTAGAAAAACTATATTATTTTTACGAGATAAGTGTTACGGTAACTAAAACGACCATATTGAAGGCTGTTTTTAACGATGATGTAGAACTTTTTGTAACGAGATGTCTTCTAATAAAATCAAGATCACCAAGCATATTTTTCAAAACGACCAACCGTTTGTATAGCGAAGTTGTAATAAATTATTTACGGTCGCTTAAACTTTGCCGAAACTCACTTTTTACACAACATTTGGACAAAATCACCATATTTAACCTCTATTATCTTTATGTTCGAGACCTCTATGACGAAAACTCCTGTACTAAAACTTCTAGATTTTGATACAAGCTTTCCAAAACCGTCGAGTTCGTTTCCTAACGTTCGACGTACACCATTTTACGACTAGCTTTTCGAAGCCATTTTTGTCACTTTCATGAAATTTCCGACGACATTATTTTCCGACGAAAAGTTAAAATTTCACAATAAATCATTACGAAACTATTGTAGGATGACATTTTGACGTAAATACTTGTAAAGTAATTTAAGTTTGGTCAAGACGTCAAAAGAGTATTTTTCGACGATAAGTATTATTTTTTCAAAACTCGCAAATGGTATAAATAACATATGAAATGCATGCATAACATTACATCATAACTCATTACATATCATATCATTCGTAATAGGTCCAGATTAAAGTATCACGCTATACCTCAGTGTACTCACTCTTGTCATCATACCAGTTTATCAAGTGAGTTTTCATAGCCCCGATTTATTCAAGTTTTACTTATTTCAAACCTACGGGGGAGAATACATTGCACAATATTTTTATTACGATACCAAGTATGTTAAATTCATTTACATTGCTTAAGTTACCACGTTGCCAGTTAAATGTCCCCACTTCATATGCATGAGCCGTTAATTTCCTAGAAGCGTGTGTGAGTGGATAGATCTATCGAGGGTGACGCCTCCATCCGGGTTGGTGAATCCCAACTAGTCATACGGATGCATTTCATTCATAAACATTATTAGAGTTGTTTGGCAAGACACTCTGTTGGGGCGAACATCAGTCGGAGCTTCGGTATCATGCGCTTAAGCAATTGTAACATTTTTATGTGACATGATTGTCATACCAGTAACATTTTTATGTGACATGATTGTCATACCTGTAACATTTTTATGTGACATGATTGTCATACCTGATCTATACTTGCGTAGTCGTATAAAACATTTACATAAACCTATGATTTCTCACCAACATTATTGTTGACCGTTTTAGCAATGTATTTTCAGGTAACTAAGACATACTCATCATGGCATGGTTAAGGAACCCTTTTGAGTCGCGGCGTCGACTTATATCATTGTACATTATGGCACTTTCTTTCAAAACCATCGTTTGGACTTGTAATATATTTATATTTCCGCAAACCTTATAAACTTTTGGGACCTATACTTTGTAACTCTGATTATTTTATTAAATCAAACGATGTATTTTCCAAACGACACTTTAGGTCGTTCAATATAACTGTGATTGTGGTGCTATGACAGTCTATCCCCAAGAATTCCATTCCGCTGCAAAATAGGTAATTTGGGGGTGTGACAAATAATTAATCCGACACTTCCAAAAATTATCCTGATATATTTTTATACTCATTTTAAGACTATAAAAATTATATATTACTAGTTTACCCGATGTTTTAAATTTATTTTGTATATAAATTGTTACGTATACATAATTACGACGGTTTTCGTAAATACTACTCGATAATTATTTATTCACTCAATTCTTGTGAGAAATGTATTTTTATAATTTTTATGATTTCAATATATTTTAATTTGTTCCGTTAAAATTTATTTTTAGCTAACGCTACACTTAATAATTAATTATAAGTATCAAATACACATTAAACTTAACTTAAAATACATTTCTTTAACAAAAACACAAAATTTTTCCCCCCATCTCACCTTGCCGACCTTACCATGGCTAGTCACCGCAATATTGATATTTTATTTACTAAAAAAAAATACACCTATGCATTTTAGAACAAATATCTCTTATAATGTATTAGTTTTCTAATAAGAAAACACATACAAAACACTAAGCAAAAGGTGAAAATAATCAAAAACTCTTCTTCTCCTTGGGGTTCGGCCAACATTAGAACAAGAGCAAGAATCAAAAATATTTTCAAGATCAAGTGCTTGTATAATCTCTAGTATACTCTCTTTTAAGGTTTTGAAATAAAAACCTAGGGTATTTAGGAAAAACCTTGTTCCATAAACCTCATCATCATACTATAAGCATTTCATGATCATTTTTACTCTTTCATAATATTCATGAGTTATTTTTATCATTCTAGTAGAAATCTTGTTGATCCCAGTTGAGCAAACGATCTAATATAGAAACTGACTTTAACAAAGACTTATTAAGTATCACGCGAAATTTAATACTTAATCTTAAGAAGAAGAACAATAAACATTCAACACCTCAATATTATTATTAATACGAATACTCTAACCAGTATTAGGGTTTTACAACCTTGAAGTGTATCGACCTTAGATATAAAACATACATATATCTAATCTAACCTAGGACATCCTTTTATAGGCTAAGGAGTCCTTTACATAATACAATACGTATCCTACAAGATAAATACCTTTTCCATATTTATCTAATACAAAATATTAAACCGACTATACAAGACTAGCAGTGGTTACAATACAATATCCGTGGTTATACAATACTACTAGCCGCGGTTTGTCTTCAGCAGTGGATTCATTCTTTTGTCCATGGTTACACCAACTCTGTCCGTGGTTCCAACACTTAGAATAATTCATGATCCAAGGAACCTAAAACCCAACAATCCTCCCCTAAACTTGATACATTCAAATAGAATTTTCAAGTTTCCTTTAAGCTTAAAACACCTGAATTGGAGGATGTAGCCAAACACTTACTAGATTTAAGAATTTTCTCATACTTCAGCAACAAATTGTAAGCTTGACCATCATAGGGAATCAACATCTTCAAACCACTAGGCTTCACCATCTTAGCAATAACTCCTGGATAATTATTCAATTTGGGATAATCACCTTCTACAAGCATATGAATAACTTCTCCAGACACAGTTAACACATGAACTCCACAAGTTTGATATAAAAACCATCTTGTAACTTGACCATTGTAGAGTCCTTTCCATTTAGGTTCATCATGAGTAGGTTCAAACAAAATCTTCAAGTGATGATAAATCAGTCTCTCATGATAATCATCTGGATGTACATCACCAAACTTATTCTTGTAAAGCATCCAAAGATTCATTAAATCATCTCTATCCAAATATTGAAGCATTTGTGAAAATTTATTAAACTCAGAAACTTCATTATTGAGTCTTTGAATTTTCCAACATCCTTCACTTCCATTAAGCTCAAACACATAAGAGATAATTTGATTACCATCTTCAATCACTTTCAGTCTTTTAGAGCCAGATGTCTCCTGAATCTAAGATTTTATCTTTTGTCTACTTTGAATCCACTCTTCTTCTTTTTCAGAATTCATTGGACAGAAATCATCATTATTAATCCTCATACACATCAGATAAAGCTCATGAATTCTTTCAAATGAACATTTACTAAGATTGTCAGGAATATGAATGCCTGAATTATTAATAATCTTCATCAGTACATTCCTCATCTCACGAATTGTAGGAGGTTTCTTCCTTTTAACTTGCTTCTTTTCCATACTGATCCTTCTTGCCCATTCACCCAAGATTCTAGCTCTTTCCTCATCATCTAACAATGCCCATTCTTGAGTAGTATACTCATCCTGTATTTGATTAGAAGCTTGCAGATAGTTTTGTGATTCATACCATTTAGATAACCATTTCTGAGAAGCCTCCTCCTCTTCTTGCTTTTCTTTCTCTGCAGCTGCTTCCTCTTCAGCTTGTATGCCTCTTGTATACTCTTCATCATAAGCAATCTATTCTTCTACACTTTTAAACTTTAAGACAGGCGCTGCAATACCTTTACCCTTACCAATATCTGGTTGAGCCACCTTCTTCTTCAAAGGCTCACCAATAACTAAACTTTTACCTTTGGGTTTGTTTGCAGTAAATTTAAGAGATGAAGGTGCAATGATGGGTGTAGGATTAGTTGAGGTTTTGCTTAGATTGATCAATGTACTTGCAGCTTCTTTCTCAACTTCTTTTGATTTAGGTGGTGATACAGAGGTGGTTGTTACAATTGTGGAAGTAGTTATGATAGCAGTGGGTACAATTACCTTATCTGAAAATGCAGCAGTGATTTCAATAATACTATCCGTGGTTGCAGACACACTTTCAGTGGTTGTGTCCTGCACTACCTCATCTTCTACCACAGTCTTCAAACTTTCAAGAACAACTTCATTCCCATCTTTATCAGACACCAAAAATTGTGCTACTTGATCTCCACTATCCACATCCTCTTCCATATGCACATCTACAGCCTCCCCTGAATTCATGCCTTCACTCCTCCCCTGTTTGGGTACATTCTCCACATTCAGAGCTGGAGAGGAGACCACCTTCTTTTTTATCCTCCTCATATGCCTTAAAACAGCAACCCCAGGTCTTCTCACATTCTCCAATACAAACATCCTATGCTTCTGCCTCCTAATTTCTTTACCCTGAAACACAGCCAACTCCTGAAGAGTTGAGATTGTATCATCCATTTTAGTGAACTTAGCCGTCAATTCATTAAAACGTTCAAGAATATCCTCCACACTTCGACCTGTGTGAACTGGTCCGAGAGGTGGTTCATTGGAAAAGTCACCATGTACTAGCTTTGGATCCGTCAATTCAGTGTCAGGTTCCAAACTATCCTCATCACTTCGAGCTGTGTTAACTGCTCCGAGAGGTGAATCCTTGGATAAAGTAAACATAGCACCCGACCTTGCCTGATCATCTATGCACCCTAAGTGATCCAGTTGGCTAGGGATTCCTTCACATGTGTAAAGTTCCAAGGAACTCTCCACATTAGGAGTTGCCAAAGGTTGGGTCTTAATGATGTTTCCACTATCCTGACTAGCATCTAAGCATGAATCAGTAGTGGAAGCCCTTCCAATCATGTCACCTCCACTCCGTGTGACAGCCTCATGAACAACACCACTAACACCAGCCTGAGGTAGCTTGGTGCCCTTCTTTCTCCTAGTCCATAAGATTGGGGTAATAGTGGTTTGGGTTTGGCTAGAAGTGGTTTGAGATTCACTAACAGGGTGAACAATTGCACTATCAGTGGGTTGAGGTGTACTAACAGTGGATGCAGGTTCTATGGGTTGATCCTCAAGACCTTCATCAAATTCAGGAATAGCAGGCAAAGTAAGCATATGGGGGAATAAAGGAACATCTCTTGGTTGAAAATTTGGTTTCTGATTCCTCATATGTGCGAAAACCTTAGGAAGCATATAATGTACTTCATACTCCCTAGAATGCTCAACAGGTTCTTCAATTTGACTTTCCACAATCAGTTGCATAAACCTAGGATATAAGAAATATTTTCCCTTCTTCCTAAGATTCTGCATAAACCCTTCATAAATCATCCTAGACCAATTAAACTTCGTCCCATCAGACAAACAGATGATAGCAGTAGCAATTTTGGAAGGAAAGTCATCAAATCCAGTGGTCTTATTACTTATACACATCAACAATGTATGTATCAAAAACTTCCATTGTTGTGAAAACATGCTCTTAAAAATTTTTACCTTGTCTCCCCTGTGTGTATAGCCTAACCTCTCTAAACCAGCAAAAATCTCAGCATCTGAAAGATTAACAACACCATCAGCATCATCTAACTTCAAAACCCTTCTAATAACCTCCTCATTAACCAAAATATCATTCTCATCCACAACAGTACTAAAAACTTCTACCCCATCGACCTCCTCAAGTTTAGCATTCCCCCAGAATTGATATATATAGGCTTTAAGGATGGTTGGTGCGACAGTTAATGCAAAGTGAATAGGACTGTGAATAAGGAAATCAATCATTTGATGAAAACCTTCAAATCGAGTGTTCTTGATCAAATTAGCAACTAGGTTATGGGAGTTAGGATATTGATTCGGCATGATGATCGATGATGTGAGTTATGTGGGATTTATGAATTGAACAGATGAAAGTGGTTTAGGTTTATGTAACGCGCCAATTGGAAGTGAGTTGAAGATCAAGTAAATGACCTATCAGTGATTTGGGGATATAAACGTGTTTTCTCCAAAGTTACCAAACGGCCCCTTAAGTATCCAAAAATTAGCAACACTAGCAGTGGTTTGAAGACCTCTATCAGTGGTTTGATAAACACTAGCCGTGGATACAGAACTTCACGCCAACTAGTTAACCAATAAATATAGCAAGCAAATATTTGGCAATCTGTGTGATATCTCACAAAAATATAAGGATTATAGCAATGAACAATTTTTTTTTTTTTTTTTTTTTTTTTACAAAAGCTCCAAAGGTCCAAAGCAAAATCTCCAAACCAAAAGCTCCAAAATACACAGCTATCCTTCATACCTGCATATCACAAACATAAACCAAGCACTGAAAAGAAGGTTAAGGTTAGCAGTGGTTAGAGAAATACAAAAAGGGGTTCCATATACTTAGCAGTGGTTAGCCAATGTGCTAAAGTCTAAGTCAATATGGTCAACTTTCTGTATTTAATCTTTGTCAAAGTCAAAAGACTTCATTAACTCCTCACCCACTTATATCTTCCCCTCATTTACTCACTAAAACCATTTACTCTGTTTATAAAAGAATCCCAAGACACAAATAACACACACCAGTTTACCCAACTTGCTTCCAAACCCTAATTTCTCAAAAAGCCACAATCAACAACAACCAGCATGTATAATCAACCAAAAGTCATCAATCTAACATCCTCCTCAGCTTCATCATCATCATCATCATCATCATCATCATCATCAAGTGATGATTCTCACCCTTTGTTTCGTTACCCTCATCAAGATGAACCGCGACCTAGAAAGTCCCCCTTTCTCCCTTCATCTGAAGATGATAGTGTGGTAGATCCTAATGATTCATCTAGGGGTTCAGATGACTCTACTGAGCGCCTAGAGCCAATCTTCAATAGATTGGAGAGGGAGGAAGTAGAGAGTTCAGCACAACCTTCACCATCCCAACTCCAACCAAGGCCACGTGCCAGAAATCCACCACTCTGTGACAACCCGTACTTTCAGGTCATTTCTCGACACCGTTCATGTTTCATTATTTCAACATTTTAGTAAACTTGGTTTACTTGTTTCAAATTCGCGTAACCTTGGAGGTTTAGCGGCGAATTCATGATCATGACATCACGTACATTTCATATGGACTATGATTAGTCTACATTTCATTGACATCATGTGCATCTCATTGATTCATTCACGACATTTCATTTTCACTTGCAACGCGTAATTTTTATATTTAATAATTTTTATCGCGTGAGTTCTTATTTTAAATATTTAACCCGTTACTTTCAAAAATGATCCCGAGGTATTTTTAAACTTACATCTAGTTCATAAAAACTATATTTTTAGTTTTCCTAGTGTTTCAAATTTATTTGGTATTTTAATCGTTAAAGTTTAATTATTACGTCGTTTTCTTAAAAATTTGACGATAATTATTTTATCACTCAATTTTCACAAGGAAAGTATTTTTTTTACAATTTTTATTAACTCATTACATTCTATTTTAACCTACTAAAAACTTACTTGTACCACAAATTACCATTTACCTTTATAAGTTACAATTTCTTACAATTACTTACATTTTACTTACTTTTTCTACAAATTAAACACAAGATACATGCAAGTACAAGATTTAGAAAAAAAAAAATAAATTTGAGAGACAACCCTCCCCCAAAAACCGGCCAAGGGGAGGGTGTGTATTAATTGTGGCATGGTTTGTGAATATACATGTTTCTACTCAATCTAAAAGTCTTACTTGACAATTTTTCTCATTCATTCACATACTCATAAGTGTTAAACAAAATTTTTTCTCTCCTTTCTTGGGTCTTCAAGAACCGGCCACTTCAAAGAGATCAAAGGATCAAGAGTTTTGCTAAAATCAAGTGTGTTTACAATCTAGTATATATCCTTTTTATGGTTTTGAAATAAAAACCAAGGATATTTAGGTTAATCCTTGTTACCTACACCTCTTCATTATCACTAGTAAGCATGTTTTTATCATTTTCAAGTTTCCTTGTCATTTTCATATGTTTCTTTTCATTTTTGGAGCTTATATGCATGTTATGTGATTTATACCATTTTCTTATGATTTATTGAGTTATATAAATATATTGGTCATCCTATAAATATTCCCATGGTATTCTTTGGTATTGATGGTGATTAGGAACCCATGACACCCTAAGAAGGTGTATGGTAGGATTAGATTAGTTTCGGAGTTGATTTGAAGGGATTAGAATAGGTTTTGTCCGAGAAAAACTATTTTCGATAATTATATTTTAAGGTTCTGTCCTTGTTTCAGTTTTCTGGAAAATCCGACAGTTAGTACGGCATTTTGGCCTTGATATTTAGAAAATATACTTTAAAACGAATCCGTGGCCTTTTGAACGGATAAAAACGGAGTTATAACGAAGCCGTGGTGAATTTTTAAAGTTTGACGACGAATTAAACACTTTTCAGAAAATTCAGCTTTGCTGTTTTTAGTATTTTCGAGTAAAAAACGAGCCTTAAGCTTCACAAATTATTTCGACTTATCAAAAATATATTAGTTTACTTCGATACGAAGCTAAGGACATATTTTACGTAGAAAACGGATTTGAAACGACAAATATATGCACGTTTTCATAAAGTTGCCGTAAATATTATTTTCTGAAAAACTATATTATTTTTACGTTACAAGTATTTTATTAGCTGTAAGGGCTATGTTTGCGGCAGTTTTTAACCATGATGTGAAACTTTTTATAACGAAATGTCTTCTAGTAAAATCAAGTTCATCGGCCATATTTTCCAAAACAAAAAGCCGTTTGTCAAGCGGAGTTATAATGAATTATTTACGGATGTTCAAAGTTGGCCGAAACTTATTTTCTGCACGCAATTAGCAAAAACCACCATCTTTAGCCCTTGATATCTTTATGATCGAGACCTTTTGGACGAAAACTCCTGAACTGAAACTTTTAGATATCGATACAAACATTCCAAAACCGTCGAGTTCGTTCTCTAACGATCGACGTACACCATTTTACGACTACTTTTCCGGAGTCATTTTTGTTAATTTCATGATTTTTCCGACGACATTGTTTTGCGACGAAAAGTAGTAATTTCACCAAAAATCATTATAAAACCATTGTAGGATGACATTTTGACGTAAAAACATGTAAAGTCATTTTTGAAGGGTCAAGACGTCAAAAGAGTATTTTTCGACGACGAATAATATTTTCAAAACCCGTAAATGGTATAAATAACATACGAAGTGCATGCATAACATTACATTGCAACTCATGACATATCATATCATTCGTAATAGGTCCCGGTTGACGCATTACATTAAACCTCAGTGTACTCACTTTTGCCGTTATTCCAGTTTATCCAAGTGAGTTTTCATAGCCCCGTTTTTACATGCTTTCGATTATTTTCAAACCCACGGGGGAGAATACATTGCACTACATTTTTTTTGTACGATACCAAGTATGTTAAATTCAATTACATTGCTTAAGTTACCGCATATGCCAATTTGAAAGTCCCCATTACTTGAACATGAACCGTTAATCTTTGAAGCGAGGATGAGTGGATAGATCTATCGAGGGTGACGCCTCCATCCGGGTTGGTGAATCCCAACCAGGCAAACGGATGCATTTCATTTGATGGTATTACGGAGTTGTCTGGCAAACACTCTGCAGGGGCATACATTATTGAACAGTCTAGTTTCGGGGTCATGGGCTTAGAGCAATTGTAACATTATTTTTACGTGACTGGATTGTCATGCATGGTCTATACTTGTGTAGTCGTATAAAACATTTACATAAACCTATGATTTCTCACCAACATTATTGTTGACGTTTTTAGCAATGTATTTTCAGGTAACTGAGGCATTCGCATCATGACATGGTTTAGGGACCTATATTTTGAGTCGCGGCGTCGACTTACATTATGTACATTATGGTACTTTATTTCAAAAACATCGTTTGGATTTGTAACATATTTGTATTTCCGCAAACTTTGTAAACCCTTTTGGGACCGATGTTGTACTCTGATTGTTTTTATGAAATATCCAACGATGTGTTTTTAAAACGACACTTTAGGTCATTCAATATAACTGTGATGTGGTGCTATGACAGTCAATCCCCAGGAATTCCATTCCGCTGCAAAACAGGTAAATTGGGGGTGTGACACACTCCCAAATAACAGAGAGGTGGTGATTGGTCTTCCTGCTCCAGAATCTGGTTCTTCAAACCATGGAAGGAAGGGAAAGGGCAAGAGTGCAGAGGTGAAGGGAAAGGGAAAAGGGAAGATGGAGTAGTTGCTTTATGGTGGAACGAGTAGATGGAACAACTGAAGATTTATATCACAAAAGCATCCATCCTCGTTTTCATCAATCCATCTTTCCATATGCATTATTAGCTTCTTCTTTGTGCAAGATATGTAGAACCTCCAGCTTTTGTAATAGTTGATAGGATTGTTCTTTTATGTCATTTGAAGTTGATTGTCTGCTGTACATTGTTTCTTGACTTAATGAACAACTTCTTAATGTATTTCTCTTGCATCAGTGATTAACTTCCATGTGTCTGTAAAATGATTAGTGGGAACACAAAGCAACAAACAGTGGTTTGAACAAAACTATCAGTGGTTAGAAACAAGAATAGCAATACTAAGATCACATAATAATAGTCCAATACTTATACAAACTTTTACAAAACAAGTTGAGATTTAGAGATTAATCATTCCAATACTAACTATAAGATACTGAAACCTCCCCACATCAAAAGCTTTAGTGAGAAGATCAGCAACATTGAAATCAGTATGGATTTTTACCATTTGAATCAACCTTTTCTCATTACAATCTCTAATGAAATGATGCCTTATCTCAATATGTTTAGTTCTAGAATGTAAAACATGATTTTTAATGATGCAAATTGTACTGTTATTATCAATGTAAATCTTAGTATGCATAAAGTTGTACCCAAAATCCAGCAATTGATTCTGAATCCAAAGAACTTGACCACGGCAACTAGCAGTAGCCACATATTCAGCTTCAGTTGTAGAATTTGCCACTATAGTTTGCTTTTTACACTGCCATGAAATTAGTTTGCTTCCCAAAAACTGACATCCTCCAGTTGTAGATTTCTTATCCAAACTAGCACCAGCATAATCACTATCTGTATAGGCCACCAAATCAAAAGGTGAGTCCTTAGAATACCAAAGGCCCAATTTAGGATGACATTTAAGGTATCTAAAGATCCTCTTAACAGCATGCATGTGTGATGTATTTGGTGTGACTTGAAATCTTGCACACACACATACTGAGAACATTATATCTGGCCTAGATGCAGTGATATACATCAAAGATCCAATCATGGACCTATACAACTTCAAATCAACTTTGGGACTTCCATCATCTGGTAGCAGAGGTTTCTGTGTCTCCATAGGTGTACTGGCACTCTTCACATCCTGAAACCCAAACTTCTTCAAAATATCTGCTACATACTTGTCTTGACTAATGAAAATACCATCAGTCCTTTGTTGAACCTGTAGCTCCAAAAAGAAAGGTAGTTCTCCCATAGAACTCATCTGAAACTTATCATGCATAAGTTTCTCAAATTCCTTGCATAGCTCCTTATTAGTTGAGCCAAAGATGATGCCATCTACATAAACCTGAACCAGTAAAATATCATCCTTGTGCTTCCTAATGAACAAAGTCTTATCTATCAGCCCTCTTTTGAAGCCATTGTCCATCAAATAAGTAGACAGGAACTCATACCATGCCCTAGGAGCTTGATGCAACCCATACATAGCCTTCCTCACCCTGTAAACCTTGTCAGGATGATCAGGATATTCAAAACCAAGAGGTTGAAAAACATAAACCTCCTCATCAATTGTGCCATACAGAAAGGCACTCTTAACATCCATTTGATACACCACAAAATTCTTGAATGAAGCATAAGCTAAAAATAATCTAATAGCCTCAATTCTTGAAACTGGAGCAAATACTTCATCATAATCCAAACCTTCAGTTTGTGTGTATCCTTGAGCAACCAGCCTTGATTTGTTCCTTACAACAATTCCTCTTTCACCCCTCTTATTTCTGAACACCCATTTTGTCCCAATTGCCCTCTTTCCATTAGGAAGATCAACCAATGTCCAAACCTCTTGAAGCTTAAACTGTAGAAGCTCCTCTTGCATTGATTCTACCCATCCTTCTTCAGACAAAGCTTCTTCCACTCTCTTGGGATCTTTTTGAGATAGAAAACAAGCAAACAGGCAATTTTGCAGATCTTTATGACTATTTCTTTTGTGAAGTGATGTTGCAAAGAAACCTTGCTCAAGAAAGGTTTTTGTGTTATGAACCTTGCTTCTTGTTTGAACGATGGTATTCAAATTTCCAAGTATTTGTTCCTTAGGATGAATCTTATGTATCCTTATGGTGGTGACTAGACTTTCATGAATGACATGTTCCAAATTAGTAAAATCAGCATTGAAGAAGTCATCCATGTCTTCACCATCAGTTGGAGTATCAATATCTACCAAAGCAGGCATGTCAGGATCATGTGGATACTCCTCTTCACCAAATACTGGATTTGTAGTTGGTCCAAAGAAAGTACTATCACCAGTACTTGCAGCCAGGGTTGTAAAAGTTGGCTTAGAAGTGCTTTCATTATACCTAGCCGTGCTTTCATTTGGCTTAGCAGTGCTTTCAGAATGCTTTTTCTTTCTTTCAATTTCTTCTACCGATACTGAGTTATCTTTTGACAACTCATCCTTATCTTGATGATGATCAACTTTGCTTCCAGAATTCAATGCATCATCATCAGTGGGACCTTGCTTATCAATGATGGGTGAGACAGAACCAGCTATCCACTTTTCAACCAAATAGAACTCCTTTGGAGAATCAGCTTCCTTAGAATCTGTTGCTGCATCAGAATCCTTTTGTGTACCTGCATTTACATTAGTGGAAGTTCCTGCAATGATAGGCTCATAATTCATAGATTTGGTTAGCGTATCAATGTTAAACAACCAGTCTGGTCCTTTAGTCTCAACACTAGGAATCTCTTCACTAAATTGAACATGTAAGTTCTCTTCCACAATCCTAGTCTTCCTATTGTATACTCTAAAGGCTTTACTATTAGAAGAATAGCCTAAAAAGTATCCATCATCAGCTTTTTCTTGAAACTTACCTAGGTAGTCTATGGTATTCAAGATAGTAACAGGACACCCAAAAGGTTTTAGGAATGCAATCATGGGCTTCCTATTATGCAACAACTCATAGGGGGTCTTGTTATGAGGCTTCACTACCTTACTTCTATTCTGCACATAACATGCAGTGCCTACAGCTTCAGCCCAAAAGGTAGTTGGTAACTTAGATTCTGACAACATTGTCCTAGTAGCCTCAATTAGTGTCCTATTTTTCCTTTCAGCTACACCATTCTGTTGTGGTGTTCTAGCAACACTAAACTGTCTTTCTATACCCTTAGCTACACAAAACCGATTCATCACATCATTCTTAAACTCAGTTCCATTATCACATCTGATTACCTTGACTTTATGGTTTACTAGATTTTCTATCTTAGTAATGAAACTCTTGAGGATCTCACTAGTTTCACTCTTAGCAGCTAAAAAGTATACCCAAGAAAATCTACTATAATCATTAGTGATAACTAGGCAATACTGTTTATGGTTCAAACTTTTAACAAAGGTAGGTCCAAATAAGTCCATATGAAGCATAAACAGTGGTTGTGTTATGGTGTTAACAGTTTTGGACTTACAAGAAGCTCTATGTTGTTTTCTTTTCTGACAAGCCACACAAAGTTCCTTACATTCAAAAACCTTAGAAGGTAACCCTCTCACTAAGTTGCCTTTTACTAGTTTATTGATTGTTTTAAAATTAAGGTGACCCAATCTTCTATGCCACAATCTAGACTCATTTATTGATGCTTTAGCAAACAGACATGTTAAGGACCTATTAGGAATTACATCTTTAAGATCAAAACAATATATGTTTTCCTTCCTAAGTACCTTAAGCTTATATACTTTTCATCAGGCATCTTAAAATCAGGTGACAACACAACACACTCAGTTTCCTCAAAAAGTACACAGTTTTTCTTATCACACATTTGAGAAACACTGAATAAATTGTACTTTAGTCCCTGTACCAGATAGACCTTCTCAAAGTCTAATTTCCCTGTTCTGATTGTGCCTCTGCCAAGTATCTTTCCTCCCTTTGGATCATTGCCAAATGCCACATATCCTCCATCAAAAGCTTCAAAATCCTCCAGGTTGCTCCCATCCCAAGTCATGTGCCCAGAGCAACCACTATAAAAAATTCCTTTGTCTTTTAGCTCATCTTGTAGATTGCCCTGCACATGAATTTAAACAAATTAGTTCCTTTTGTAGACCCAAGCCAATACTGACTTGGGTCTGCCCTGTGCATCAACATAATCAAATTTCTTTAGGTCCATTGATGCACAGTTGACATGTTCTAAAACCTTGGTCTTAGGCTTCCATTGCCAACTAGCTGAGGCCTTAATAGCATAAAAATGGTTTCCAACCACTGTGTCAGTTATCACCTTTGGAATTTTTAAAACTTCTTTTGTATCAGTGGTGATATTTTGCTTAGTAGTGGTTTGATTTTGCTTAGCCGTGTTTACATTTTACTTAGCAGTGGTTGGAACCCATTTAGGTGCAGCAGTGACTATTGACTTTGTATTACCATTCCTCATTAAAACTGCTCTAGGAATCATGTTTCTGTTAGGATGAGGGTTTGTTTTCATTAAAAAGTTTTGGTGATTTACCCTCCTCCATTGATTCCAAACTTGTGGTTGGTTTTTATAACAGTTTCTCTATATGTGCTCAAAACTACCACATTTATAACAAGCCTTCTTGACATATTGAAACTCATCTCCTAATCTGTTAGAAATTAGGCCATTAAAGTTTCTCTGATTGCCCCTAGGTATATATCGTTTCATTTGTTCCCTAGGTATTTCCTTGTACTCTACAACTTTCTTAGCAATTTGTGCTCCAAATCTAGGCACAAGGTTGGCTTGTTCAGAATCAACTTTCTTAACATTTTCTATCTTTTCAGGCTTAGTTGATTCAGATCTTTCTTCCTCAGAATCTGATTCCCAATCTTCAATTGTGGGAGCATCAGATAACTTATCAGAACCTATCTTAGGTGTTTCAGTCTTACTAATCTCTTCTAAAGGTTTATTAAAACTGAATTCATTACTAAATGGCAGTTCTTTTGCAGGTGGTGCATGTTTCATTAGAGAGGGTGGTGGCATATTGTTGTAACCTATCCCAGAACCCTTTTTCATTAATTGACAATCTATTGCTTTATTAACCAAATCAGAAGCAAATTGTGTTTTTGCAACCCTAACAACATGGTTTTCTTTTTCTTTCAGGGCTTCTTGTTTTACACTCTCTGCCTCTTCTAGTTTCTCTTTACGCATCTTAATCTCTCTGTCCTTAAGATCAATTTCACCACCTAGTATATTAATCTTATCTACATACTCAAACTCACATTTAATACAGTAATTTAGCTTCTCTTCCACACTCTCTAGACCAACTCTATAACCTAAGTTATCAAGTGAAAGTCTATCTACTTCTTTTCTCAAACTTGCAATAATAGCCTTTTGTGATTCTAAGTTATCTTGACATGATTTAAAAGAACAAGTAGAATTTTTAGAATCATTAGATACCTCAGAATCTGAACCAGAAGGTGAAGCATAGGCCATAAGAGCAAAGTTATGCTCTTTAGAAGCTTCACTGGAAAGAAAAGCTGCATTGGGACCTTCTTCAATCTGATCACTCCAGTCATAATCTCCAATCCCATCTTGAGCAACCAATGCTGAAGAAGAAGCAGGCTCTTTAGTGGTCTTCTTAATGCCTTCAATCCTCTTGGGAGCTCTACATTCTCTAGCAAAGTGACCCTTCTTCTTGCAGTTAAAGCACTCCATCTTGCTTTTGTCAAATCCATCTCTCCTTTCACCATCATACTTAACCTGTCTTCCAGTCCTCCTCAAAAACTTCCTTGCTTGGAGAGTCAACATTGCCATCTGCCATTGAAGGTTTATCTCTTCAAGATCATCAGGATCAATTTGATCTAAATCTTGATTCAAAACAGTAACGCTGGTAGTTAAATCAGCCAGAAAAGCACAAATTGCACCATCACTGACATTATCACCAACAGTGGTATTGTTTGTGATAAGGTTTTAAAAGGTACCATTTTGAGGGGTCGTTTAAGTCCTTATTTGATCACTTTTGTATCCGTTATTGCTTAATATCATTCCTTTTCACTTTTTAGGTCTCGTGAAGGCAAAATGCTGGAATGGCACTTATTTGGACGAAAAGGCGCGAATATATGAAGAAAATGGACAAAGTCAAAATCGAGACACTCACAGTTGCTGAAACTAGAAGGCGACGGCGTCAGGTGTTAATGGCGACGCCGTCCCAAAATTATTGTGACGATCCAGAACCCAAAACTCGTATTTTCAAGTGACGACGTCTAGTTGTGAAAGAGTAGGCCGTCGCTACTCAGACGGCCTAGATGCAATCCAGACGACGTCAGAAGCTAAAGAGGACGGCGTCACGGACATAAGGTGACGCCGTCGCAAGGTTAACGTGGCCAAGACGAAACCCTAATGACGGCGACATGACGGCGTCACTAAACATAAGGTGACGCCGTCGCAATTGTAATCTTATATATAGAATCCGAATTTTTCAGTCTTTGTGTGGAGAGTCTTTGGAGTAAAAACCTAAAACCGAACCTAAGGTGTCTTGTACAGTATTTTAGGGTTTTAAACCCTATCGTACATCAAGATAAGTCTTTACTTCATTAATTCAATTATGTCTTTGATTATTTGTGTGTATGCTTGCATGTTCTCCATGTCCGGCTAATTTACTTGTGTGTTTGCTTAGGAAGTATGAAACTTAATTATTGAATATTGATTGGTTGTTTCTTATCTTAGTTGATTAATGATCTAGTAATGCGATAGGTCATTCGTTGTGTACTTAATGCTTGATTCATCTTTGTGAACCTTAGAATATAATTACCTGAGTAGTTGTAGGCTAAACCATCCAAAGAGCGCCTTAGAGTAGGAGTTTATGATCCCCAGTGGGTTTGTAGATGAGACCCTTTGGTAAGTTCGAAGAGTTAGGGAGAAACGCATACCCTAAAACTTTAGACACACAACACAACTAAGAATAAGGACGTGACAATTCAACCACCAATAGGAGATAATTAAGGAGTAATACAAACTAAGTAAACACATCTTTAAACTATCATACGAGTACACATTAATTAGACATAGACTCCCACAACCTTAGTTTAGATAATTAGATAATAGTAGAGTAATCGGTAGAAATACCAACCCCCCAAATCCAATACCCGAGATTCGTACCTTTCCATTTCATAAAACATAAAAAGATAAAAAAATAATCTTCCTCAACCTTAACCTTAGCGTAGTAACTCCTTACTAGCATTCCTATTCCCCTAGAGAACGATATCAATACCCGTGGCTTACCCTAATTACTACACTACAACGATTAGGTTCACTGCCTAGGGTGTTATAAAACTTGCTCGAAGAAAAGGAAGTTTCCTTGACCCCGAACGACGCGCGTAGCGTTATCAAGTTTTTGGCGCCGCTGCCGGGGAATAGAATAGCTAGTTAGTAGTCCACCTCGTTTAGGTTTCTTTGCTTGATTCCTATCAAGTAAATTTTTCTTATTTTTTTTAGCTTTCTCTTAGTCTATCCCCCTTCTTCGTGACTTTTGTTCGTAACCCCATCACTTTTCATCATGGAAGGTGATAACCCACTACCATTCATCAACCTACCACCAAATGACCCACCAAGAGCCCGTACTCTTGGTGAATACTCGAGACCAAGCCACCTAGGCTATATGAACACCATTGAGCTTCCCGACCAAGCCCAAACTACGGCCCTGCGATCCGACACCATCCGGTTGGTGCAAAACGGATGTGCATTCCATGGACTTCGTTCCGAAGATCCAAATCAGCATCTGAGGGATTTCCTCAAAATCGTCGATTCCATCGACCTTGATGCTACTACTCGGGAGACCACGCGCCTGCGTCTCTTCCAATTCTCTCTACGGGACCAAGCTAGTAATTGGCTTGAGCGACTTCCTGCCGGCTCCATCTCAAGTTGGGATGATCTTACCTCTCGCTTCCTTGCTCAATTTTTCCCACCGGGGAGAACCACTAAGCTTAGGCGAGACATCTTAACATTCCAGCAGCTCCAAGGTGAGTCTCTTTACAAAGCATGGACTCGATTTAAGGAACTACTCCGTAGACTTCCACACCATGGCATTGATCTTTGGCTTTAAATCCAAATCTTCTATGATCATACCGATTTCATCACTCGACGATCCATTGATCGAGCCGCAGGTGGAAGACTCAGCGACTTTAATGCAGAGAAATCATGGGATATTATAGAGGAGCTTGCTGATCAAAGCTACGAAGATTGGAGTGAATCTCCCGAAACTCCGATTAACGTGGTTAATACCATATCCACTCCTTCTGAATCCTCCGATACACTCGAAGAGCAATTGAGTGCCATCGAGAGAGGAATTGATTATCTTATGGAAAGGCAGAAAAGAGCACCCGTACAAATTCCTCGAGAGGTCGTCAAATCCGCCCACTCCACCAACCGCTCCACACCTCTTTCAGAATCCCCAAGTCGCGATCAAAACCCAAGTTCCGAAAGGCGCTTCCGTTCTACTTCCCCAATACCACTTTCACCAAGCTTCAAGGATCAAATGAGGGAGTACATGGCAGCTCATACAGAGAGATTAGCCAGATTTGAAGAGGAGGTTTATAGGCAGAGAGAGGAAATGCAAGCAAAAATGAAAGAAATGATGGATTTGGTAATTGAATTTACCAAAACAAAGGTTCCCGAAAAAGTGCTCGTAAGAAGCAATGATTGCCCTCCCACTTCATTTGTAAACGCCGTTTCCATCAAGCCTGAGAATGCAAGGGCTGAGATGTGGAAAACTGAGGAAAGCACGAAGGATGAGTCTGTGCCTAATGATGAACCTGAGACCATTGAGTACTACCTTAAACACGAAATTAACAAGAAAACCATTGCAAACCAAGTAAACAACTTTAGGTACAATGAAGTTCTTAGGGAAGCTCTTGAAGGAAAAATGACGGAAGAAGAATACGAAGCCTTACCTATGGAACCTCTGTATGAGTTGGTTATAAAAAAACCGTTAACAAGAAAACGAGACACCACAGGGAATTTCGTGATACCAGTGAGTGTCGGTGACATGGACAATATAAATGCCTTGGCCGATCAAGGGACCGATGTGAACATAATGCCATTGTCAATCTATAATAAGTTAACTAAAGAGAAACCAGCCAAAACCGACCTTAGACTTTCCTTAGCTAATCATACTTATGTCCACCCCGTAGGAATCGCTGTTGATGTTCTAATTGAGGTGGCTAACATCGTTTATCCGGTGGATTTCGTAATCATTGATGTTGAGGAAGATAAAAACGTACCCCTCATTCTTGGGACACCGTTCCTGGCCACCGCCAAGGCAACCATCAAATGCGGAGAAGGCATCATGATACTCAAAAGCGGGAAGGGGTACGCTAGGATACCCATCGTCCCAAGATACCCTCTTAAGATCATGGAAATGATTACGGGTGGAAATCGAAAAGCCCCGGGCAACAATGTTAAGAAGAAGATGAATGACTGGGAAAAAGGGCTTAGAGACTTTATGGTTCAAGGATTGTATGCGACATTGTGGAAACCCGATAAAAAGTTAGGAAGCAATCCCACTTCAACACCTAAGGTACAAAAGGACCCTAAGGAATTTCTAAAGGGAGAAAAAGTGCTCTTGTATAGATCTCGGATAAGGGCATTACGAGGAAGAAACAAACCAAGATGGTTTGGGCCTTTCACAGTTAAGGAGACCAATTTAAAAGATAAAACCGTCGCCATAATTGACAGCGTTGGCAAGGAATCCACGGTGAGCATACAACGTCTACACCCTTTCGATGAAGGAAAAACAAAGGGTCAAGAGGGCGGTAATGAGAAAACGTAGATGCACGACTATGAGTCTAGCTACAAGACTCTTAAATAAAGAAAAGCGCTTCGTGGGAGGCAACCCATGCTTAATTGTTTGCTTGTTAGTGTCATATATCTTTTATTAATTGTTTATCCTCATGTTTAAATTTGTAAAAATGCTTTATTTTGTTTTTAAGCTCGTCTTAATTGCATATAAAGGTATTTTACATAAGGGATAAGTGTAGGGAGGATTACACACGTTTTCAAAAGAAACGTAAACATGAGAATAACAATTAACTAAAAGATATAAATGTTTGTTTGTTCGAGTCAAATGCTTGTATCGAGTCATAATGGATGTTTTGCAGAAATTTTTCCAGATTCTAAAGATGTAAATTTTCCAGAATTTTTTCCAGAAAATCGCAGACCAGTTTTTGTCATGATAACCTGACGGCGTCATGATTGCAACCTGACGGCATCAGGAAGGAGTAAAAACATCAGATTACTTTTTCTCGTTTTCTGAGCTACTTATAAATTTTTGGAATTTTCCAGGTCTTAATTTTCTTAGAAATTCTGTAAACATCCATTCCACAAGCATTATATCCTAGTTTAAATCGAGTCTTATATATATTATTACCGCCGATTTTACGCGAAGGTTTCGTTTGTTTTCTTCAAGTGTGCAGGTTTAGTTTGACAAGAAGAAGTTACATAAGATTGGAGGAGCTTTTCACGCAATAATTCTTCTTGAAAAGGATTTAACCACCACTTTACACGGATCCTACCGAGCTAATCAGGGGAGTATTAGTTTCTTTCGTTTTTAATTACCTTCTTTTATCATAACTTTGATACTTTCGGGGAACATTGGGGACAATGTTCAGTTTAAGTGTAGGGAGGGAAAATAAAACGGGAACTTTGAAACTATGCTTATCCTTGATTATTTGCTTTGTCCAATTGTGATTGTGTAATAAACCAAGAGAAAATGTCGGTTAGGGTAATTTTGGCACCAAATTTAAAATTTTTCATGACATATAGGAGTGGGCCATTAGTCTTAACAAAAGCGTCTCATGGATAGGAAGTTATATGACTAGCACAAAACCCTTTACCACCCAAATTCCACCAAAATGTGAGGATCGCCCTTAGATTAGTAGGAATTAAAGCATTCATCTTTAATGCTTAGAGTGTGAACCGGTAGTATATTAGATTCTAGAACTTGTTTTGTGATGCATTCCGAGATCGCAAGTGAGGCTACACTTGTGTAGTTAGGAATAACTAAATGATAAGAGGCATTAGGATAACCCTTGTTTGATACCCGTAATATAATTACTTCTTCCACATCGGTTGAGTAATTCCACCACACCCTTCGCGTTGTACTCATTTTTAGTACACGATACCCCTAGTTAACCCCTCAGAGCCTATCCTTTTCACGGTTCTCGTGATATTTCGGTTTTTCCGGAATATCAATGAAGAGCATTGTTTACACCCCACCCCCAAATATACACCCAAATCGCCTTAGCCTACCCCTTATGCACTCACTTTTAGTGCAAATGTTTGTTATCACCCTAAACCCTTAGTTCAATTATCTAGTTGCTTGCATAAGTTGCTAAGTCGAGTCATATCCTTTGTATACAGTTTTGGGACGATTGGGATTCATGGGAAAAGTTAAAGTTTATGAAATGACGGGAAGGGAACGTTAAATTCAAATTCCCTTTGTTTGCGTAATAATGTACCCCAAGTGTTTTGATCTTTTCAAATCGGGTCAAATTAGTGTTAGAGTAATAAAAACTCAAGTGTAGGGATATGTCTATAAATCCCTAGTATTTTGATGTTATCTTAGAGGATGGTAGAGTAAAAGTGTATGAAAAAAAAAAAAAAAAGAGAAAAAGAAAAAAATAGAGTGAAAAAAAAAAAAAAACCATACTGGCTACCATCCTACATCTATCTTTAAATTTTTGTTTGTTTATTTCAGTTATCTTGGCTTAGCAACGCCATTCTTCATATGCAGTTAACATAAAGATTTTTGACTTACCACCACTAAATAGCCTATCCCACCAAACCCTTATTTCCCTACCGTAAGCCTAACATTACAACCCTTTAAAGACCTCTTTGATAGTCTTTCCTAGGTGCTTACGCCAAAGCGATGGAGGTTTGATCTATTCTCAAGCCTATGGTAATCTATGTACTAGGACCGGTTAATGAGTGTTTATCTTCCATTTCCTATTTTGTTATATTTCATATATACACCCGAGAGAGATGTGAGTATCCAAACACCCCATGTGAGGTGCTAGTATGTAATTTCCGTGCTTGTTATGACTTTTGCGGGGCTTATATGTGTTGTGGACCGTTTTGAATTAATGCTTCATGACCCCTAACTTATAAATTAATTGGCTAAAAGCACATTTGCTTGAGGACAAGCAAATAACAAGTGTAGGGATATTTGATAAGGTTTTAAAAGGTACCATTTTGAGGGGTCTTTTAAGTCCTTATTTGATCACTTTTGTATCCGTTATTGCTTAATATCGTTCCTTTTCACTTTTTAGGTCTCGTGAAGGCAAAATGCTGGAATGGCACTTATTTGGACGAAAAGGCGCGAATATATGAAGAAAATGGCCAAAGTCAAAATCGAGACACTCACAGTTGCTGAAACTAGAAGGCGACGGCGTCAGGTGTTAATGGCGACGCCGTCCCAAAATTATTGTGACGATCCAGAACCCAAAACTCGTATTTTCAAGTGACGACGTCTAGTTGTGAAAGAGTAGGCCGTCGCTACTCAGACGGCCTAGATGCAATCCAGACGACGTCAGAAGCTGAAGAGGACGGCGTCACGGACATAAGGTGACGCCGTCGCAAGGTTAACGTGGCCAAGACGAAACCCTAATGACGGCGACACGATGGCGTCACTAAACATAAGGTGACGCCGTCGCAATTGTAATCTTATATATAGAATCCGAATTTTTCAGTCTTTGTGTGGAGAGTCTTTGGAGTAAAAACCTAAAACCGAACCTAAGGTGTCTTGTACAGTATTTTAGGGTTTTAAACCCTATCTTACATCAAGATAAGTCTTTACTTCATTAATTCAATTATGTCTTTGATTATTTGTGTGTATGCTTGCATGTTCTCCATGTCCGGCTAATTTACTTGTGTGTTTGCTTAGGAAGTATGAAACTTAATTATTGAATATTGATTGGTTGTTTCTTATCTTAGTTGATTAATGATCTAGTAATGCGACAGGTCATTCGTTGTGTACTTAATGCTTGATTCATCTTTGTGAACCTTAGAATATAATTACCTGAGTAGTTGTAGGCTAAACCATCCAAAGAGCGCCTTAGAGTAGGAGTTTATGATCCATAGTGGGTTTGTAGATGAGACCCTTTGGTAAGTTCGAAGAGTTAGGGAGAAACGCATACCCTACAACTTTAGACACACAACGCAACTAAGAATAAGGACGTGACAATTCAACCACCAATAGGAGATAATTAAGGAGTAATACAAACTAAGTAAACACATCTTTAAACTATCATACGAGTACACATTAATTAGACATAGACTCCCACAACCTTAGTTTAGATAATTAGATAATAGTAGAGTAATCGGTAGAAATACCAACCCCCCAAATCCAATACCCGAGATTCGTACCTTTCCATTTCATAAAACATAAAAAGATAAAAAAATAATCTTCCTCAACCTTAACCTTAGCGTAGTAACTCCTTACTAGCATTCCTATTCCCCTAGAGAATGATATCAATACCCGTGGCTTACCCTAATTACTACACTACAACGATTAGGTTCACTGCCTAGGGTGTTATAAAACTTGCTCGAAGAAAAGGAAGTTTCCTTGACCCCGAACGACGCGTGTAGCGTTACCAGTTTGCAATAGCCGTGGTTATACCATAGGCAGCAGTGGATACATCCTGTGAGCTCTTGTGGTTTGTGGAAACAAAAGCAATGTTTTGATTGGTTGAAGATGCACCAGCAATGTTGTTCTCCGACTCGTACACCTTCAAGTTGTTGTAGAGATTGTCCAGAGTCATCTTTTCAAAGTCATCCTTATTTCTCCACACAACTGTATGCACAACCCATTCTGGTGATAAAATTCTAATGAACTTCAAATTGATATCTTCTTGAGCAACTTTGTAGTCCACTAACTTCAATTGACTGATGAGTTTTTGAAGTCTGTTATAAGTGCCATCAAGTTTTTCTCCACTGTGAGCAGTGAAGTTTTCAAGCTGATGCTTGAGCATATTTTTCCTTGATTTCTTTGTAGCTTCATTACCAGCAAACCTTGTTTCAATAGCATCCATTAACTCTTTAGCAGACTCATATTGATCAAAGTCCAAAGCATATTCATTAGGTATTCCTATGGAGAGTATACTATGAGCTTTAATCTCCATCTTTCTCTTAGCCTTGTCAACTTTACTAACAATGGCTATATCTTTGCCATCATCACCCTTCCTAGGAAGAGTATCACCCTTTTCAACAACATCCCAGATAGCATAATCAATCATACGAATGTATTGCCTCATTCGCATTCTCCAAATTTGGCACTCACCCTGCTTGGGCATGGGAACCTTTGATGAAGTAACCATGTGAGTTTCGTCAGACATCTTAACTTACTTGAATAGAACTTAAATAAACTTCTTCTTGGTTTCAGTTTTGATCACAAGCTCTGATACCACTTGTTGATCCCAGTTGAGCAAACGATCTAATATAGAAACTGATTTTAACAAAGACTTATTAAGTATCACGCGGAATTTAATACTTAATATTAAGAAGAAGAATAATAAACATTCAACACCTCAATATTATTATTAATACGAATACTCTAACCAGTATTAGGGTTTTATAACCTTGAAGTGTATCGACCTTATATATAAAACATACATATATCTAATCTAACCTAGGACCTCCTTTTATAGGCTAAGGAGTCCTTTACATAATACAATACGTATCCTACAAGATAAATATCTTTTCCATATTTATCTAATACAAAATATTAAACCGACTATACAAGACTACAATACAATATCCGTGGTTACACAATACTACTAGCCGCGGTTTGTCTTCAGCAGTGGGTTCATTCTTCTGTTTGTGGTTTCACCAAATCTGTCCGTGGTTCCGACACTTAGAATAATTCATGATCCAAGGAACCTAAAACCAAACAATGCAAGTTTCATGTGTATTTCTATACCACTTTTAATGTTTTTAGTACTTATAATTAGTATATATCATCCTATAATTAATCCCTTGAAACATATCATTTTTTATGATTTCTAGGAACCCATGACACCCTAAGAAGGTGTATGGTAGGTTTAGAATAGATTTGGTGTTGATTTGAAGTGGTTAGAATAAGTATTACGCAAGAAAAATCACTTTCGCCAACTATAAAATAGGGTCTGATCATTTTTGCAAAGTATGGAAATTTCGACAGTTTATAAAATATTTTGGGCTAGATATTCAGAAAATATACTTTAAAACGAAACCGTGGTCGCTTGAACGGGTTAAAACGGATTTATAACGAAGAAGTTATGCTATTTTCAAGTTTAACGACGAAAACTATATTTTCCGGAAAAACAACACGCTGTCCAGATTTTTAAGGGTAAAAAACGAGTCTTAAGCGTTATCTAAATGATTCGATTTATCAAAAATATACTAGTATACTTTAACACGAAGCTAAGGACATATAAAACGTAGAAAACGGACGTATAACGATTAAATTACACGTGTTTAAATAAGGTTGTCGTAACTATTTTCACAAGTATAACACTTATATATATTTCTTATTAGTCAAAAACTAGTTGTCACGAGTGATCATGTTGAGAGTTGTATTTAACATCGATAGAATACTTTTTAGAAAATGATGTCTTCTAGTAAAAGTAAGTTCACCTAGCCTATTTTCCAAAATGTTTAACCGTTAGTCAAACGGAGTTGTGACGAATAAAATGCGGTCATTCAAACTTTGCCGAAAACCACACTTAAACAATATTTTTAGTCCAAGTACCCTACTTCACCCATGTTTTTCCCCATGATCAAGACCTTTATGATAAAAATTTAAAAGATAAGACTTTGAGATAATGCTACAAGCTTTCCAAAACCGTTGAGTTTGTTTCCTAACACTCGATATTCACTATTTTACGACTAGCTTTTCGAGGCCATTTAGTCACTTTCATGAATTGTCAAATCATATTGTTTTACGACGAAAAACTATAATTTCTTAATAAATCACTAAATGATTATCGTAGAATATCATTCAACGCAAATACTTGTAAAGTAATTTATATATTGTCAAGACGTTATAGGATTATTTTTCAACGATAAACTTTATTTTCCAAAAGTGTACAAGTGGTATGGATATCATATGAGTTTGCATGCACGACATTATCTCGTGACTTATATTAGAGTACATCATTCATATAGGGTTGCGGATAGAGATTGCACCTCATTTTTGTGTATTCACTTTGGCATCATAATTACTGCAACAGGTGAGTAATCACATCCCCTTTTTACCGTTTTTACTATATTTTGGGGCGAAATGCATGAACCATTCTTGAACTAAATTGATTACTACTCTTATGAACTCGTTTGACTAGAACTTTTGAACTCGAATCAAATCCTTAAACATAATTACGAACCTATGACTTGTTTGAACTTATTGAACCGTACTTGCTATGACCCTAAAAGTCTCACCTTATTGGTGGAGCGTACAAAGTCTCCCTTGTTCGGAGCAACCTAAAGCCTCCCCGGTCCGGAGCAGAATGTCTCCCTATGGGAACGGAGCATTTTCAATTTAAATTCTCCCATGTTCGGAGTGTTCTTAATTGTATATAATAGTTGTATGATGTACTGTTCGTACATTTGCATTGTTAGTCTCCTATTAATAGGTAGTATGGATAGCGCTATTAGAGGTCGGCCAACCTCTCGTCCACTATGTTACGGGACGCATATTATTTATTCTAGGGGCTTTGCCTGGCATACATTATTATATACGTGGTGCTATATTGTGAACTGTCATGACAACGTATACTTGACTACTTGACACATTGTGAACACACAGGTTGCAAGTTTTGTATGGGCGGAACTTGGAACTGAGTGGATTCACATTGCCTTTGCTTTGTGGACTATTCTCGATGACCGAAACCTTTGACTTTCTCTCTTTAACGTTTTCATATTATACGAAACGTGTGTACTCACCAACTATTTTCATAGTTGACCCGTTTTCTCTCATGCATTTCAGGTGATCGTTAGTAAGCTTTTCTACAAGGTTTTTGCATAATGAAGTTTTCACATGTCACTACAAATCATTATGTATTAAATCGAAGTCTTTTGGGATCTAAACTTTGTACTTCAATTGCCGATGTCGGCTAAACTAGTATTGTAATAATGTATCTTTTCTTTTAATCTTAAACGTTGGTATGTTCTATTATCTTTTGCTTGTGTTCCTTTCCGTTACACCTCGTGTTTCCGCCTCCGGCGAGGGTGTGACAGATTGGTATCAGAGCCAGAGGTTATAGAGAATGCCGATTTTTCAAAAATAAAAATCGCAACTATAACCGGAATAAAGTTTTATTAAACATCGAACATCATACGAGTCAAGTAGTCCTATCGTTGCATCGTTAATCATAAATTATACATAGCCTGATCACCTATGTCTAATTTATGAAGAACCATGCAATGATA
The DNA here is from genome assembly GCA_019973895.1 of Chrysanthemum seticuspe. Taxonomy (NCBI): domain Eukaryota; kingdom Viridiplantae; phylum Streptophyta; class Magnoliopsida; order Asterales; family Asteraceae; genus Chrysanthemum; species Chrysanthemum seticuspe. Next base: position 34,387,475 of record BPTQ01000003.1, read on the forward strand.
AGAGTGGTAGTTTTAAATCATGTTTAGTCGAGTCTTTAGAGTCTGGTCACCTGAAATTGCATTGGTCGGGTGGGTATGCATAGCATGCTTTTACATTCACGTTTACGTTACCGTACTTTGTTTATACTTTCTCTTTTCCATATTTCGACTTGTTAGACATAGCATGTCTTTGTTCCTGTCATATTTCGATCACTATAACACATATTACCGCCGTTCTGCACCTCATCTGCCTTCGTTCGAGTGTCATTTACTCAACCCGATGTTTTGGTCCATTACAGGATCATGGCTGCAAGAAACACACGCTCAGGAGTCAACAACAACGCCAATCCAAATAACAATGTCAACCTAAACAACAATTCCAACCCAAACAACAATGACAATCCAAACAACAACGCTGCTGGAATAGCGGATCTACTCACCCAAATTATGACGCACGTTGATGCTAGACGAACCAATGTTGGAGAAGGTACTTCAAACACTAGTCATGGATGCAGCTACAAGACTTTCATGACATGCAAGCCAATGGAATTTTATGGTACCGAGGGTGCCATAGGACTGCTAACCTGGTTCGAGAATGTTGAGTCGAAACTTAGTATCACGAAATGTATTGAAGAAAACAAGGTTGAGTTCTCTGCTAGTCTACTACAGGGTCGAGCATTGACCTGGTAGAACAACCAACTGCAGACTAGAGGAAGAGGGGCTGCAAATGCGTTATCTTGGGAAGCATTTAAGAAACTACTAACTGATGAGTACTGTAGAAAAGATGAAGTGCAGAAGCTGGAAGCAGAATTTTGGAATCACTTGATGGTAGGAGTAGAAGTCGACAAGTACACGATCCGTTTCCATGAGTTAACTAGGATGGTTCCTCACATGGTTTCCACTGTGGAGAAGTTGATCGACCGATATATATAGGGATTGATACCGGAAATTAGGAGGGATGTCACCTCATCAAACCCAAACACTCTGCAAGCCGCTGTGGGTATGGCGTATCGCTTGACAAATGATGTGATCAGGTCTGGAGGACTAACAAAAGCAAACGACAATGGACGAAAGTGACAAGAGGATCACCAGGGAAGCCGAGACCAGGACCAACAAAACAAGAGGCAGCGAATAACCAGAAACTACGGAGCAATAACTCAAGGGCCCAAAAGATACGCAGGTCCACATCCTATGTGCACTCGATGTAACTGTGACAATTCGTATTTTCAGGTCATTCTCAAAACATTACTCATGTTTCATTATTTATCATTTATCGTGAACTAGGTTTACGAGCATCAAATTCACGTAACCGTAATGGTTTAGCTGTGAATTCATGATCATATCATCGAGGTCATTTCATATAGACTAAGTTTAGTCTACATTTCATTAACATCATTGTCATCATATTAGTTCATGCATGGTTTTGCATTTTACATTAAACGTATAACTTTTATTAAATAAACGTTATCGCGTAATTAATTATTTTGAACAATTGATCCGTTACTTCCAAAAATTATCCCGATATATTTTTATATTCATATTAAGTTTATAAAATAATATTACGAGTTTACCCAGTGTTTTAAATTTATTTTGTATATGAATTGTTATATTTATATAATTACGACGGTTTTCTTAAATATTACACGATTATTATTATATCACTCAAATTTTTCAAGAAATGTATTTTTATAATTTTTATGACCTAAATATATTTTATCTTGACCCGTGAAAATTTATTTTTATCTAATGCTACCCTATATACTCAAATGTGTCTACAAGTTATCATTTAACTTCAAGTAACTTACACTTAATTTCACTTATACTTATAAAAAATAAAAAAAAATAAAAAAATACATAAGTAAATGATAACACCCCCTTGTCGACAAGGGGGTGAGTCATTTGAGTGATTCACCTAGTTTTACAAATATCTATTCAAGTGTAAGTATTATACTAATATTTATCAAACTCTTTCACTTCATTTTACAAGTAAAGTAAAAAGATCTCTCTTGCTCTTTCTCTCTTCCAAAACCGGCAGCCAACCAAGTCAAGAAGAAGGATCATCATAAAATTTTCAAGACAAAGATTATTAAACACTAGTATCACTCTTTGTATAGGTTTTGAAATAAAAACCTAGGGTGATTAGGAAAATCCTTTGTTCTCATAAACCTCATCAAGTTACTAGTAAGCATTCATTATCATCATAATATTTCATATTCATTGTTATTTTTTATTTGAGAAAACATGCAAGTTATGTGATGTTTATACCACTTTTTAAGGTTTTTAAGTGTTAAATATATATAATCCATCCTATAATTACTCCTTGTTATATATTAGTTTTGGTGATGTCTAGGAAACCATGACACCCTAAGAAGGTGTATGGTAGGATTAGAATAGCTTCGGAGTTGTTTTGAATGGGTTAGAACAGGTTTGGCGCGAGAAAAACTCATTTCGACAAGTTTGCAAAAGGGTCTGTCATTATTTTCAAAATCTGGAAAATCCGACAGTAGATAAAATTTTTTGGCCTAGATATTTAGAAAATATACTTTAAAACGAAACCGTGGCCGCTTGAACGGATTAAAACGGAGCTATAACGAAGAAGTTATGAATTTTTCAAGTTGGCGACGAAAACTATATAATTTTCTGGAATTTCAGCAAACATTGTTTATTTTGTACGAGTCAAAAATGAAGCTTAGGCGTTGTAAATTATGTCGACTTGTCAAAAATATGTTAGTATACTTTGATACAAAGTTAAAGACCTTTAAAACGTAGAAAACGGATTTGTAACGATTAAATTATACACGTTTACAAAGTTGCCGTGATTTATTTATATAAGAAAAACTATATTAAATTTCTAATAGGCAATATTACGGCAAAACTAGTTACCAAGTTGAAGGTTGTTTTTAACATTGATTTAGAACTTTTTATAAAGTGATGTCTTCTAGTAAAAGTGAGATCGCCAAGTATATTTGTCAAAATGTCCGACCGTTTGATTAGCGGAGTTGTAATGAATTAAATATGTTTACTCAAACTTTGCCGAAAAACCATCCTTAAACTATATTTTGGGACATAAGTACCATACTTAACCTCTATTTTTCTTTATGTTCGAGACCTATAGGATGGAAACTCATGTACTAAAACTTTGAGATAATCATACGAGCTTCCCAAAACCGTTGAGTTTGTTTCCTAACGCTCGACGTGCACCATTTTACGACTAGACTTTTAGAGGCCGTTTTAGTCACTTTCATGGAAATTTTAATGACATTATTTTACGACGAAAAGTTATAATTTCACAATAAATCACTAAATGATTATCGTCGGATATCATTTCAACGTAAATACATGTGAAGTAATTTAAAAATGGTCAAGACGTTAAAAGATTATATTTTCGACGAAAAGTATTATTTTCAAAAATTCATAAGTGGTATAAATATCATCCGAATTGCATGCACGACATTACATCATAACTTACCATAGAGCATATCATTCATAATAGGTCACGGTCAGAGGTTGCGCCTCATTTCAGTATTGCCTTTACATCATTATTATCATTGCAACAGGTGAGTTTTCATAGCCCCGATTTATTCAAGTTTTTACTTTATTTCAAACCTACGGGGGAGAATACATTGCACATCATTTTTATTACGATACCAAGTATATGAAATTCATTTACATTGCTTAAGTTACCTCATGCCAATTGAATGTCCCCATTATATAACATGAGCCGTTAATTTCATAGAAGCGAGGGTGAGTGGATAGATCTATCGAGGGTGACTCCTCCATCCGGGTTGGTGGATTCCAACTGGTTAAACGGATGCATTTCATTTAATAACATTATTTGAGTTGTTTGGCAAACACTCTGTTGGGGCGAACATCATGATCAGTCTAGTTTCGGTGTCATGGACTTATAACAATTGTATCATTTTTGTGACGACATTGTCATACATAATTTATACTTGTGGTAGTCGTATTGAACATTTTCAACAACTCTATGAACTCGCTCAACCTTTGTGTTGACACTATTTAGCAATGTATTTTCAGGTAACTAAGGCATTCACTTCATGGCATGCATGTGGACATATCATAGAGTCGCGGTGACGACGCGTCTCACATGGGATTTATATACTTTAAAAACATCGTTTGACTTGTATCAAACTTATTTTCCGAACATAGTAACTTTCATTTGGGACCTATCTTTGTAACTCTGAATGTTTTTATTAAATCAAGCGATGTATTTTCCAAACGACACTTTAGGTCGTTCAATATAACTGTGATTGTGATGCTATGACAGTCAATCCCCAGGAATTCCATTCCGCTGCAAAACAGGTAATTTGGGGGTGTGACAGATTGGCATCAGAGCATCAGTTATAGAGAACTAGGTTGCATCATTGACCCTAGACTATAACTACATCATCATAGCATCTCATCATTTCATCATGAGTGCATATTCACTTTATATGCGGATTCATATACATTTTATTCGAGTTATTTACTTTTATTTTACATCGGTTGTCACAGAGATGTCTTCAGATTCCGACCCTATCCCTATATCATCTGACACGAACATGGAGGATGTCTCATCCAACACCAACATGAACGATGCCTTATCACACACTGTAGTTGTATCTTCTATTGGCTCTACTTCAGACTTTCCACTTATTATGACTGACACTGAGACCGAACCCTTTTAGGAGGACGAAGTTGCACCTACACCATCACGATCATCATTGGTTCACTGTAGGATCAGGACAATTTTTATCATTCTATTAAGACAAATCATACCATTTGGTAGGACTTACAAGCTTAGTCCTAGTAGACCTATTAGTCATACATTTGATTTGCCGCTTAGGAAGCGTGCATGATTTGACACACCACTACCATCTATCACTAAGACTACAGAAACTACACTATCTTATAGAATTTGAGGACTGTGAGAGTTTCAAAGTTGTTGTTGCTAGACAGCCTACTACTTCTACACTTGAGGCATGATTAGACCACCGACAGGAACCGACAATAAGTACCTTTCTAGCTAATGTAATCCTTATTATTTATCATCTTTACGATAATCACAATCTTTGTTTATTTCATTCCGTATTCCAATTGCCCAATTTTCAATCATTTCGCGATGATACCTCACTATCTTACTAGGGGTTAGGCCAACTTTATTCTTGACCAATTAAGAGACTATTACCACTCTATGAGGTTCTCCCATGTATCCTACAAATCATTCAACAAATTGTATTTCAAGTTATTTCGCTACCACTTCATAACATTATTTCACTTAATTTTATTTCAAGCTGTTCTACACTATCTTAGAAACATTGTTTCATAAAGTTTTAAAACAAAGTTGCTTCGTTACCACCCTATCAATTGGTTTTCAGTTATCTTATCAATTATTTAATACTATCATTACGCGAAACGATTTTCATGTTACTCTGAAAAATTATTGAGCCATTATCTTACAAAACAAAACGTTGAATACCATCTAAAACTTCGGAGGAACATAATACCATTTCAACAAAACCAAGCATTACATCATTTGTCCTCGATTATACATGGCCTGATCACCTATGTATAATTTAGGAAGAATTATGTCATGAAAACAATTTTCACTCAAAAGCAAAGCTTTGTAATCAGATAAATTATTCATAAACATTTCTTTTTGTTAACACTTTATAGAAGCCTACGCCATTCATCCCTCACTCAACCGATAAGTTAGAATTTGACGAGTGACCTTTTTAGGAAAGGCTTCCTATACCATCTATGAGGAGGATTCCTCGATACACGAAAACAATGAAAGCATTCTTGGACTACCAACAAGGACTAGAATTATATAGTAAGACGTTTCAAAACTCAATAAAAATCTTAAGCCATCACGAGACATTCCGAACCATTATTTTGGACTAGAAGCCCAATTATATCATTTCAAAAGTACTAGTAAGACCGAGTTACAAGATTTAGTACAAAGCGAATACACACTAAGCAACACTATAGGGACAAACCAAGTCTTCTAATCAAGACTACAGAACATTTCATTAAACATGGCCTCAACAATATGTGAACTTTCCTACAATGAGTTTCCCTTAAAGGAAAATTTGGTTAAATTAAGGTTATCAATATAAACTTCCCCTAAGGCATTGTGTTCCCTAGAAATTCCAAGTAACCTCACTTCTATATCAAGAGATGCAATAGGTTTGAACATATCGGACAATCAATGACTCTTCACCCACAAGTGAAATTAGAACAAACATACTTCGACATAGTATAAGCTGATATCTATGTTTATGCTAGCATGATAACAATCTAAGTGTGAAATAATTTTAGAAGCACTCAATATCGGGACAGATCTTGAAAATCAACCACCACACCACATCACTAAAACATTTAAGGTTTTGTGACTTTACAACATAGAGCATGGAAACACTTCGATAATTGTTAGGAATTAGAAAATTCCATAGTGAAGTGTCGGTCACCCCAAATATTATCTAGCATAAGTTAGCTCGTAGACTTGTCGTTATTTACGTTATTATGTAGTTAATTAGTTAGTCAGTAGCGTAAAATAGTTTAGTGCAACACCGTGGAGGAAGGACGGGTCTTTACCCACTGTATCCCTGATCCACAGGCCGATAGGAGGTCGTGTATTTGTAAGTATAAATACCCCTTCCATCCATGGAAGGGGTGGTGCTTTTCAATCTAATATTCTACAATTTGTGAAGTAACTCTCTACCAAGAAAACACCCAACTCTCTAACTTTCTCTCTCTAATGGCTAACGTGTATTTTGATCTCCCAAGACCACCCGAATGATCAAACACATAAAAATAACGATCCTACAATTGGTATCAAGAGCCAAGGTTATTGTGTTATCTTTGATTTGTGTGGTTCTTACCATGGATGTTTGTGTTTATTGACTTATTGTGGTTCGATTCTCGTGATTAAACTGTTGTTATTCCATTTTTATTGGTTGTTTAAAGTGTTTTTGATGCCACTTTAGTGATAACAACTTATTCTTGTGATGTATATCTTTTTATTTTTTTATTGTGGTCATCAGAGTATGGTTCCATCGATTTGTACACATCTGTTTTTGTGTCTAAATTTTATGTCCAAACAGTCGTTCTTGACTTTTGTTACCAAACAGTCTAAATCATCTCTTGTGGTCAAACTGGTCATTGTCTTAGTCAAACTGGGCAAACATATATTTCATCAGTTTTCTGGGTAAGTATGAAGCTGATTCTTGCTAGCGACTTGTCTAAAAGTGTCCAGATGCTATGTACCTGAAATAGCGACTTGCTCCATGGTATACCTAGCGACTTGACATTATTTAATGTCAAGCGACTTGTAAAGTTAATATGCAGTGACTAGGTTAAAAGGCTGTGCTAGCGAGTTATAAAGAAAATATGCAGCGACTTGACTATTGAGTTGAGTCAATAGCGACTTGTCTGAATTTGATGGTTAGCGACTTATAACTCAAATGACTTAGCGACTTGATTTTTACTTTGGGTAGCGACTTGTTATTTAACAAGTCGCGAGTTGTGATTAAAAAATGTAGCAACTTATGTCTCGTGTCGTAGCGACTCGTGATGACCTAGCAACTAGACAGAAATGATGTAGAAGATTGACAACTGACCACGACAACATCAATAACCTAAACCATTTCAAACCCAACACGACCTCAGTAATTACATCATCGGTCCAAGACTCAAAGCTAATCTCTAAAGAAAATTGAATGTGTAGGTCGAATGTTAACCATCACAGCCATATCCAACTTCCACATTCAATCAAAACTAACCTAACTTCTCAGATCGAAAACCAAATGTTACTAATGGATCTCAGATTTAAATTCGTGTATATCATATGACTTTTAGACCTTCAAAAGATCTTAATCACGAATTTTTTATCCTCATAGATCTCCTGTTCATTATTCGAACCCAATGAAGTAAGAACAAAACCATTTAGGGTTTCATCCTCCTCCTTGTTCGGTTATAAGGAAAACGAAAAACATGATAATGCCTACCTGTGTCCTTTAAGCCGTTTCAAGAACTTCGTGCCAACCCTGTGGCGTACTATGGACCTTCGAATCATATGTTTCAATGACTTTAGTGCCAACCCTGTGGCAAGATTCTTTGTTCCGAGGGAGTTTGTAATTTTTTGTTCATATGTTCTTAATAGGGATGTGATCACTATACTAAGATGAGTTTGCATTCTGATTTGCGCTTGATGTGTGAAGAGCAGATTAGATAAGAGTTGTTATTTTTGGTGAGTGAAACTAGTGAAGAGAGAGGCGGAGTTTTTCTTTGAGAAGTAATTAGGGTTATGATATGAGTAGTTTTAGGGCACTCTTATAACCGGTCATTAAGTTGAATAGGTTTTCTACTTTTTGGACTGGGTATCACTTTGTTTTGAACGGGCTAGACTGAAAGCATGAGATAATGGGCTTAACCGAATACATCCATGGGCTGCATGATTATAATCTATTTTGTGAGATGCTATCAGTTGGAACGAAAGTGGGATAATACATAACATTGCATACGTGATATTTTTTTTGATTAGTGGATCGTGATTGTTACATGTTAAATGATTGCAATGGGTCTAGTAATCACACTTTTGGGTCGAGTTATTAGATGTTAAATGTACATTGTGATTTTGTATGTGTTTAAACCCGGGTGATAAAAGTTTGAACCGTGGACCTTTGGTTCCCATGAGAGATTTGGACTTCAATCATTTAACTGGATATGGATTATTGATTAATTCATTTGAGGCTTTTACAATTATCTATTGATCATTGGTTGTGATTGACTTAGATGATGTAGTAGATGTCTAAGGATAAATTTGTGTTACCAATTCTCTTCTCTCAAAATATTAAGGGTACACATTTTATTTTGGCAATGGATGATATTGTGACTAAGGACTATCGATTTTATATGGACTTCTAACTAGTGATGAGGTTTGTGACTAAGAGATTTGATGATGAGATTTGATGTTCTATGAGGCTTGTTACTTTGGGGGATACATTCTCACAGATAATATTATGTCACGGCTTGAACTTATGATTAATCAATGTTGACTATGGGTTTGTTGTTCGGCATGTCTTATTTGGATTTAAAGTGAGTCTTTCCGGACGTGTTTACTTATTTTCATCTTCTTTCTTTCTACCCTTCCGCGAAGATGACTTGTTTGGGCACTTATAGAGGGTGATAAAGACTTGGCTATTTAGGTACGGTTGTGATTCTTTCTCGATTTACCCACAACGTAACTATCACTTCGGTGTCTCACGCAGTTGAGGATATGTCAAGAGGATTTGTACTTTGGGTACACCGTTTCTTCTTCACAAGGATTAGTACAAGTTTAAGTAACAAATCTGGGGAAATTTTACTTCATGATCAAGTTTGACATATCGGGTTTACTTCACCATGTGGTCGCAGCTACAGCCGACAGAATGAGTGAATGATGTGTTTACCAATGTGTTTATTGGATGGTTGATGATGTTGATGATGTTGGATAATGAACAGTTAACGAACTACTGCATGTTCTCCTAAAACAGATATTCACCGAAACCAAAGTTGTCATTACACATTCAAGCTGACATTGTTTACGGTTTTGTCTTGATTTTGTAAAATCCCGCGAAAGAACCTATTTCTCGGTTTAAATCATAGACTTGTAAAATCCCGTGACAATGGAAACACCCTGGTAATAGTTTAGTGCATTCCCGGATCTATCTTACGATTTATTCTTGGTTTTGTAAAATCCCGCGAAAGAAACTATTTCTTGGTTTAAACCATAGAGTTATAAAATCCCGTAATGATGGAACCATCTTGGAGAAAGGAAAGTGTATTTTGGGATCCTTTCTGATGTTGGTGCTACGGTTTCTACTTCAAAGAAGGGATAAAAGGGTGTACTTCATGAATTGGATGTGTGTTTGGATATTAGTCATGGCAAGTTTGGTTATTACATGGTTTTACGGGGTTATGTGCTTTTAACCATGGTCGGGATGAAACCATTATCAAAGTTCATTTAAATGTCAAAGAAGGCGTGATTTGAGCTTTTACCAAGATGTGACAACGGAGTTAATTCACTATTATGTATTTGAGGTTGAAGTGAAATATCACGGGCGAGTGTACTTAGTATCTGAAGGTATCGGGGATGGTTGGATGAAGATTCTTCATGATCCTTGTTCAAGCTTATCATTAAAAACGAAGACTTGGAACTCTAGTTATTGTTGGGTGTCTTTTACCTTTTCTTTTACCACTTGGGGGAATTGGGCTCATATCACCACAAAATAACTATCACTTTAAGGAGTTACGTTGTAGTGCTCAGTGTCACATTCAATTGTGGATTTTCAAGAGGTGATGTACGTCTTATACTTGATGGTTGGTTGGTTGAAGATTATAGAGTACTTAGAGATTCAAATGGGCATGAAGTCTCGACACCGCTCTTTGTTACATATGTGCAAGTTTAAGTCACGAGTTCGGGTTAGTTTACTTCAGGGTCAAATTTATCATATTGGGTTTTCTCCATCAGCTGTCACGACAAAGGGCCTACTGAATGATAATGGGGTTGATTACATGTTTTGCTAAGAGAATTGAAAAGAGAGAGATTATGACGTATGAACACTTCAGTTCATGCCTCGTTCCTCAAAGAAAAGAAAAGTGTACGTGTCAGTGCGCTTTATCTTCTGAAGAAGAGAAATCTTCTCAATTATGACCATTCTCATCAACATGCTTCATACTTTTTCCATGCGCTTCAGTCATCAAGTGAACCGGGCTACCACTGATTGTTTTCTCATTCCACTTGCTCGATTATAATGAAGATGGCAACATCACGTGCTGATTTTGGGGGAGAGAAGTGTGAATAGAACATTCGGATGATTTTCACTTATTTAATCAAGAATGGCATCTCCGTATGCAATTCTTGAGGGGGAGAAGAAGTGTGAATTTTTTGCATGATTGATTAATATTTGAGAATATATGGTCAAACGGCTCCTAGCTCATGTAAGAACCGAGCTTCTTCTTATCGGGTCATCTTCACATGGAGTTGTTCTTCTAAGAGCCGTTGGTTGACATCTTCACTCGGATTGATGAGTTTATCGACTAAGTGCTTCCGGTTAATGCTTCACGTATACATCAACATGATGATTCCGAACAATCTCTCTGTTCTTGTTTGATGTGATTGGTAGTTTGGTGTTACCATCTTGTGTGTTCGTTGAGGCCTGATTGCTGTTTTTCTTGATGAACATCTTTCTGTTCTTGTTTGATTGGGAGAGATTTTAGTTAAGGGGATTTGCAAGATGTAAGTTAATTGGGATGCTTTTTGGTGTGAGTTGAAGATGTTAACTATCTATTCCCCAACTGAACAATCTTGAAGAAGGTCGAGTCTACAGTCTGTTCTACATTTTCTGCTACATGTTAGAAGACTAAAGACGAGTTGCATTTAACGATCTAAAGACTTCTTCTTAATCTGGGCATTTATCAAACAGATTGTCGGTTTAGGGGAGAGCACTAATTGGGAGTGTGGTATAAGTCAGATTCAATCCCCAACTAGACTTGCTCATATTCTGTAGCAGTGACTCCTCGAGACGTTGTTATTGACTATGTTAGGAATTACAAAATTCCTTAGTGAAGAGTCGGTCACCCCAAATGTCATCTAGCTTAAGTTAGCTCGTAGATTTGTCGTTGTTTACGTTATTTAATAGTTATTTAGTTAGTCAGTAGCGTAGAATAGTTTAGAGTAACACCGTGGAGGAAGGACGGGTCTTTACCCACTGTATACCTGATCCACAGGCCGATAGGAGGTCGTATTTCATGTAACTATAAATACCCCTTCCATCCATGGAAGGGGTGGTGCTTTTCAATCTAATATTTCATACTTTGTGTAAACCTCTAGCAAGAACACCCTCTCTCTCTCTACTAACTCTCTAACTATGGCAAACATGTATTTCCATCATCCAAGACCACCCGAATCATCAACACAATAATATTTGGATCCTAACAATTGGTATCAGAGCCAAGGTTGTTGTGTTTTGTTGATTTGTGTGGTATTTTTTAATTCCTGTTGAAACTGTTTTGAAACTTTTGTGTCTGGAATATTTTTTTGATAACTGTTCTACATGTTTCGTGTATCTGGTTTTGGTCATGTATCTGGGTTTGGTCAAAAAGTCATGTTTCGCTAACAAGTAAACCTGTTTTTGTATATGAAAAAGTCTTGTGCTTTGAATATGATAATTTGTGTCATGGTTAAACAGTCATATGAAGCAGTTCTTATGATTTGTTTCTGGGTTTAATATGTTGATAGTCATATGGTCAGATTTTCATGTCCATACAGTGGTCAAATGGGTCAAATAAAAGTGTATCCTTCATATACAGTTTTCTGGGTTTGGGTTGTTTTCTGGGTTTGTATGTTTGGCATTCTTGGTGGCGACTTGGTGAGTTTGTTGTCTCATTTTGGTAGCGAGTTGTTAACCATTTTCTTGCTAGCGACTTATTTTTATAAGTTGGCGACTTGAGTTAACATAAAATATGCTAGCGACTTGTTAACGGAAATAAATTGTAGCGACTTGAGTAAAGTTATAGCAACTTGGGTCAGACCTAGCGACTTGTCTTTACAAGTCGTAGCAACTTGTGCTAGCAACTTGGGCTAAAGACTTTCGCTAGCGACTTGTGACTCATAATAGGTAGCGAGTTGTTGACTATTGAGTCAACAACTGTAACGACTTGGCTAGCGACTTGACTTATCTAGCGAGTTGACTCATGACTCTAGCGACTTACTTTGATAAAAGCCATAGCAACTTGACTTTACTATACTTAGCGACTTAGACAGAAAGAAGGATGAAGAAGAGTATTACGTTTGACCACTGTCATCACCAACATATCATCAGCCATAAATCATGACCTCAAAACCTTATACCTAAATCAACAACACCTCAGGTCTTCAACCATCATCGGTCCAATATCTCGACTCAATCTAAACCCATGTCTCAAATCTATCTACATCTTCAGTCAAAAAAAAAAAAAAAATGAAATAGTAAACCAATTCTGACTCAAACATTAATCAATCTCAGTTTCACTTCTGTTTTGTGACAATCCGTACTTTCAGGTCATTTCTCGACACCGTTCATGTTTCATTGTTTCAACATTTTAGTAAACTTGGTTTACTTGTTTCAAATTCGCGTAACCTGGGAGGTTTAGCGGCGAATTCATGCTCATGACATCACGTACATTTCATATGGACTATGATTAGTCTACATTTCATTGACATCATGTGCATTTCATTAGTTTGAGTGCGCTATTTTAATTATTTGTATTTTTAGTGCGCAACTTCCCACTTTACTTTACAGCACGTACTTGATTACTTTACGTGTACTACAGTTACTTTACATCTGATTAGTATCAGGTATACTTTACATGCACTACAGTACTCGTACTTAAGCGGCGATTTGGAGGGTCCAATGCGCTTAAACTTTGTTCATTTGGTTCAAATGATTTTACAACTTTGTTACTTTGTACTTGCCACAGCTCTTTACTGGACTTTCATGCCTAACAGTGTTTTGTCTTCACTTTGACTCTAACTAATTACAAACTCAGTCTTAACCAAATGATAAAGTAAAAAAAAAAAAAAAACTGACTTCTACATCTATCTAAACTCTGTACCCAAATCTAACTCAGCTCTATAACCTGGCTACTACCAACTTCTGGACTC
>BPTQ01000003.1:34413650-34461525 GCA_019973895.1 Chrysanthemum seticuspe
GCGAGGATGAGTGGATAGATCTATCGAGGGTGACGCCTCCATCCGGGTTGGTGAATCCCAACCAAGTGAACGGATGCATTTCATTTGATTACATTACGGAGTTGTCTGGCAAACACTCTGCAGGGGCATACATTATTGAACAGTCTAGCTTCGGGGTCATGGGCTTAGAGCAATTGTAACATTATTTTTACGTGACTTGATTGTCATGCATGGTCTATACTTGTGTAGTCGTATAAAACATTTACATAAACCTATGATTTCTCACCAACATTATTGTTGACGTTTTTAGAAATGTATTTTCAGGTAACTGAGGCACGTTCATCATGACATGGTTAGGGACCTATATTTTGAGTCGCGGCGTCGACTTACATTACGTACATTATGGTTTATTTCAAAACATCGTTTGGATTTGTAACATATTTGTATCTTTGCAAACTTGTTAAACATTTTGGGACCGATGATGTACTCTGATTTTGTTTTTATGAAATATCCAACGATGTGTTTTTAAAACGACACTTTAGGTCGTTCAATATAACTGTGATGTGGTGCTATGACAGTCAATGCCCCCAGGAATTCCATTCCGCTGCAAAACAGGTAAATTGGGGGTGTGACATGTTTGTGTGTGGTTCTCAAAACACTTAGACCATACATGATCTATACACACATGAAGATTACATCACAGATCCAGAAATCAAAATGGAAACCGAAAGGAATGTCAACCAAAGATCTCATAATTATATTCGGTGTTTCTCAAATGGATAATTATCATGACTTTGGAGGGTCAATGAAACACGATACAATATATCATCACAGATCCTATAAGAAGCTTGATTCTTTTTATTATCCGAAACTTAATGACAAGGAATATAACTATGAAGTCATCTCCATGCCAAACGTTCGTTCAATCTAATCACAACAAATATTAAAAGTACCTACCTTGATGCGTTTGATTGATATTGTGGCTGACACAAATAACTCAAGCCATCCCTGTGGCGAGTGTGTGGTTGCGTTGTGTGTTCCAAAGCACGAAATTGAGGCGTACTTAAGAGCTTCTTGGGATTGTTAAAGTGATGATTGACACAAGATTAAGATGGCTGAAGCATGTTATTTTTTATTCGGATATGAGAATGAGATGGTGGCTGGATAAGAGGACGATTAGGGTTTATAATCTGATTTGATTTATGATGCCGCGGACTGATCTTGATATGGGATTAACGTTTTTGTTTATTGTCTGCGTTTGTGATAAGAGGGGGGCGGACTTAATTGAGATTAGGGTTGTTTGAGTATCTTGAACTTAGGGCAAGTGTGAGAATGTAATGTTATATACCATTATACCATGGGATTAGGTTGTCAGTGGTAATGGTTAAATGGGCTGACGAGTTGGATTTTCATGATATGTCTAACTTGAGGTGGCATTGGGCCTTGTATTGCTTTCTAATTAGTGGACCAGATAATCAAGTTGGACTTATGTGGACCATGTAAAATGTTGTTACTAGGCCTCGTTATTTTGTATTGACGTGAGATTTTTTGGAGATTGGTATGGTATGTGTTAGGCGTTGGTCCATGAGTTGTAATAAACTTGGAAGTGATAATACTTTCATATCGACTCGAGTTATTCGGATGTTATATGTTGGGCTTAAAGGTGTATCAATAGACTGGGTCGTTCAGTGCAATTGAATCGGGTTTGTTGTATTCGTGGTTGAATGGACTTGAATTTTTGAATGAATTGAACCGGGCTTAATGGATTTTAGATCGGATAATTATTAATGACAATAAGACTTGATGATATGAGATTGGATGATGAGATTCGTTGGGTTATGAGGTTTGATTGTTTGGGCTACACATTTTCACGTAGTATATTGTGTCATGGCTTGAAGTTGATGATTATACAACGTTGACTACGGGGATGTTTGTACGGCATTTCTTACTTGGATTTGATGTCAGGTTTTTTTTCCGGGCGTGTTCACTTATTTCGTCTTCTTTCTTTCTATCATTCCGCGAAGATGACTTGTTTGGGCGTATATTGAGTGTGATAAAGACTTGGCTATTTAGTTACATTTGTGATTCTTTCTCGTTTAACCCACAACGTAACTATCACTTCGGTGTCTCACTCAATTGAGAATGTCAAGAGGTTTGTACATTGGGTACACCGTTTCTTTTTCACAAGGATGAGTACAAGTTTAAGTAACAAATCTGGGGAAGTTCACGTCATGTTCAAGTTTGATATAGCGGGTTTACTTCTCCATGTGGTCACTACAATAGCCGAGAGATTGCGTGAATGGTGTGTTTTCCAAAGTGTTGATTGGATGGTTGATGATGTTGATGATGTTGATGATGTTGGATAATGATCCGTTGATGAACCGCTGCATATTCCCCTAAAACAGATATTCACTGAAACCTAAGTTGTCATATCACATTCAAGCTGACATTGTTTACGGTTTTGTCTTGATTTTGTAAAATCCCGCGAAAGAACCTATTTCTCGGTTTAAATCATAGA
Organism: Chrysanthemum seticuspe; assembly: GCA_019973895.1. Lineage (NCBI taxonomy): Eukaryota > Viridiplantae > Streptophyta > Magnoliopsida > Asterales > Asteraceae > Chrysanthemum > Chrysanthemum seticuspe. Next base: position 34,416,148 of record BPTQ01000003.1, read on the forward strand.
CTTGTAAAATCCCGTGACAATGGAAACATCCTGGCATTAGTAAAGTGCATTTCCGGATCTATCTTACGGTTTATTCTTGGTTTTGTAAAATCCCGCGAAAGAATCTATTTTTCGGTTTAAACCATAGAGTTGTAAAATCACGTAATGATGGAACCATCCTGGAGTAATGGAAAATGTATTTCGGGATCTTTTCTGATGCTGGTGCTACAGTTTCTGCTTCTAGGAAGGGATAAAAGGATGTACTTCATTAATTGGGTGATTGTTTGGATATTCTTCATGGCAGTTTGGTTATTACATGGTTTTACGGGGTAATGTGCTTTTAACCATAGTCGGGATGAAACCATTATCAGAGTTCACTTAAAACGACAAAGGTGGCTAGAATTGAGCATTTAACTAGAAGATGTGACAACGGAGTTAATTCAGTATTATTTATTTGAGGTTGAAGTGAATTATCACGGGCAAGTGTACTTAGTATCTGAAGATATCGGGGATGGATGGATGAAGATTCTTCGAGATCCTTGTTCGAGCTTATTATCAAAAACGAAGACTTGGAAATCTAGTTATTGTTGGGTGTCTTTTACCTTTTATTTTACCACTTGGGGGAACAGGGCTCTTATCACCTCAAAATAACTATCACTTAAAGGAGTTACGTTGTAGTGCTCAGTGTCACATTCAATTGTGGATTTTCAAGAGGTGATATACGTCTTATACTTGATGGTTGGTTGGATGAAGAGTATAGAGTACTTAGAGATTCAATGGAGCATGAAGTCTCGGCACCGCTCTTTGTTACATATGTGCAAGTTTAAGTCACGAGTTCGGGTTAGCTTACTTCAGAGTCAAATTCATCATATTGGGTTTTCTCCATCAGACGTCACAACAAAGAGCCTACAGAATGATAATGGGGATGATTGCATGTTTTGCTAATAGAGCAGAAAAGAGAGAGATTATGACGTCTGTTCACATCTGTTCAGGCCTCGTACTCCAAAGAAAAGAAATGTGTACGTTTCAGTGCGCATTATCTTCCAAAGAAGAGAAATCTTCTTATGACGTCTGTTCACATCAGTTCAGGCCTCGTACTCTAAAGAAAAGAAAAGTGTACGTTTCAGTGCGCTTTATCTTTGAAAGAAGAGAAATCTTCTTATGACGTATGAACACATCAGTTCATGCCTCGTTCTCAAAGAAAAGAAAAGTGTACGCTTCAGTGCGCTTTATCTTCTGAAGAAGAGAAATCTTCTCACTAATGACCATTCTCATCAACATGCTTCATACTTTTTCCATGCGCTTAAGTCATCAAGTGAACCGGGCTATCACTGATTGTTTTCTCATTCCACTTGCTCGATTATAATGAAGATGGCAACATCATGTGCTGATTTTGCGGGAGAGAAGTGTGAATAGAACATTCAAATGACTTTCACTTATTTAATCAAGAATGGCAACTCCGTATGCAATTCTTGAGGGGGAGAAGAAGTGTGAAATTACTGCATGGTTGATTGATTTCTGAGAATAAATGGTCTAACGGCTACAAACTCATGTAAGAACCGATATTCTTCTTATCGGGACATCGTTACATGGAGTTTCTTCTATGATCCGTTAGTTGACATCTTCACAAGCTGATATGAGTTTATTGACAAAGTGCTTCCGGTTAATGCTTCACGTGCACATCAACGTGATGATTCCGAACAACCTTCTGTTCTTGTTTGATGTGATTGTTTGCTTGGTATTACCATTTCGTGTGTTCGTTGCGGCCTGATTGCTGATTTCCTTGATGAACATCTTTCTGTTCTTGTTTGATTGGGAGGGATTTTAGTTAAGGGGATTTGCAAGATGTAAGTTGATTGGGATGCTTTTTGGTGATGTTCTTGTTTTTGGTGAGTTGAAGATGTTAACTTTCTATTCCCCAACTGGACAATCTTGAAGAAGGTCGAGTCTACAGTCGGTTCTACATATTCTGCTACATGTTAGAAGACTAAAGACGAGTTGCATTTAACGATCTAAAGACTTCTTCTTAATTCATGGCATTTATCAAACAGATTGTCGGTTTAGGGGAGAGCACTAATTGGGGGAGAGTGAAAAGCCAGATTTAATCCCCAATTAGACTTGCTTACATTCTGCTTCAGCAAGTTGATTCTCACAGATATATTTGTGCTTATAGTGTTCTTCTCAAAAGATTTCAAGTATTACAAAGAGTTGCTGATTCTGAAGTGTCAAAACCAGCAAGGGGGAAGGAGACAAGCATCTAAATGCGAGTAAACTTGATGAACTTAATACTTCTAAGTAATTGAAGATATCTAGGGAAGACAAATGTTATTACCGCAGAGAAACTCAAGGTTTGACTCATGGCGAGTAAACTTGATGAGCTTAATACTTCTAAGTGATTGAAGATATCCCGGGAAAACAAATGTCATGACCGCAGAGAAACTCAAGGTTTTACTCATCAAGGCGTTTAGTGTTCTTATTCCAACTATGTGGGGGAAGAGATGGAAGAGTTAGTTTCTGAAGATGAAAGAGGTACACAAGTGTGTGATGATTTTGATGTTATCACAATCATCAGGGGAGAGAGATTGTGTACATTGGGGATGCCCAGCTGTTTTACTTGAGGGCTTAATCAGTGATTCAGAGATATAATCACTTATTCCGGTGTTGACATCCGCAGAGATTGTCACCCGCAGAGATAATCAGTGATTCGGCATGCTTCTTTAATGTTATCAGTTATTCTCTCTTTGGGCATTCGGGTACTTCGGGTTCTTGAGCTTCATACACTTTCTTCAGGGGGAGAGAAAAGTATACATCGGGGTTATTCTTTGGCTATTGGACTTAATCTTCTACTTCGATGGTATAAGTTTCTTTGTCTTCGGGTATATGTGTATTCGGGTTCGTGAGCTCTAGTCTAAGAGACTGACTGCATCAATTCGACTACGTGGGGGAAGTGGTCTCCTGACACCTTTTGGAATGGATCGCTTCGGACGTCAGTAGAAAAGGAATTTGAGAAGATTGTTTTATGTGTGGGATGATACGTTGCTGGTATTCTATTGGATGATATAACCTCGAACGAAGAATCACGGTGATTATTCTTAAAAGGAGCAGCTGGATCAATGATAATGGTGTGCTTCTTTGTGCACCTGGATAAAGCAAGCTTGAAATAGAGCTTCGAATCTGCTCAACATAAGGATTTTCGGTTTGGGGGGAAGCTGCCAAAGTCTCTCTTTCTCAAAGGCTCATGTTCCATCTTCTATTCTGGAGCCTTGGAAGCTTTGGTGGTGGAAGTTTAAGAGATGACGAATTCTATCTTCTACGACGTGCGGCTTGATATCCTTATCTCGGTACTCGTATTATCATCTTCTTATACTATATCATCTATTCTATCTTTGTATATATTTATAAAAAAAACCAAATACAAAAATATAAAACCAACAAAAAGAAAATAGAAAAATATAAAACCTTCAAAAACCCATAAAAATCAGAAAAATTTCAAAAATACCAAAAATATGTTTTCACATGACATGTCTTCTGGTATCGATAACATCTGCGGTCTTAGAAATGTCATTCAATAATGGCACGGGACCATAGATGAAGTTCGAGCAGGAGGTGTAAATATTATTTTCTAAACATGTCTCAAAATATGGCTTACAGTTATTTCAGACTGTAACCCGGGCTTCAAATGATGGCTTGCAGTTACTTCAGACTGTGACCCGTGCTTAAACTATGGCTTGCTATTATTTCAGATAGCAACCCGTTTTTTAAAGAAGGAAAGTGCTACGCTTAAACTATTTTCAAAATATTTCGTGCACTTATCCTAAAAACAAAACAAGGAAAGTATGTCGAAGGACTGCTGTTCCTACACAAATGTTTTTCCGTCTAAAATTCTTCAGAAAAATATTTGGTGTTTTAACAAAATGGTGGTAAATGAGTTGCTTGAAAATCAATCAGTTTCAGAGTTTTCGATAAAATTTGCAAACTCAATCAATGACTTCAGCGCTTTTAATATTTTCAGAAAAATGAGTCATTGATTGAGGGGGAGAATGTTATCAAATCTATATCATCTAACAAGCTTTCTTAATTATCCTACGTGCTTAATTAAAAATGATATTTGCCTGTGTCGAAGGACTAGGAATTTAGGATATGATTGTTAGGTTTAGATGATTAGAGTTTGAGAAACACATTATTCCCATACCTTACATGATCTGATTGATATGTTGGATTGACTTTTATTAGTCGATTGCTGTTTGGGTGTTGTCGACCACCATATATTTGTATGTGTGTTCACTAACGTATGCAGGTATATTGGTTATAAGAATGTTCCCGATCCGGATCCCACAATTGAAGATGATTGGATGCCGAAAGGAAAGGGTAACTATATCTTGGGTTGACAAATGAAGAAACGGAGCTTAACTGGACTTCAATGGAGAGTTGGCATGAAATGCAACGTAAGAGGTCTTACTGCATCAGCAGATGGTTTTCTTCAGCAAGTGAAGAAACGGAGCTTAATTGGACCTCAGTTGGCATTCAAAATGCAACGTAAGAAGAAGTCTCACTGCATTTGCAGACGGTTTTTCTTCCAACCCTACAACAAAAACAACGGAAGCTTCTTAACCACTAACGTATCTTTGTGCAGGATACCATTTATAAACAATTTTGAATAAATTTGAATAAATTGTTTTGAAAATGGAATATATTGTTTTGAAAATATATTGGACTAAATTTTGAAAATCACCGGACTTCATTTTATCAAAACTTAAGTCACTCAATTATCGACTTCGGTCATCGATTGAGGGGGAGAGTGATTTAATTTAAAATATTTTCATACAATATATCTTCAAAAAGTCCGTTTTGTACAACAAAAAGTGGTGATCTAAAGATTTAATGTTATGTCATGGTATGATTTTTTCTTTAGAATCAAGGTCTTTCAAAATGAAATCTTTTCTGTTCTTGTTTGATTGTGAAATTGTTTTGTTTTACTTAAAAGATCTCTTAAAAACTATCATACCTGACACTAACAATCTTTAATGTCTTAAAATGGTCCATATCTGTCATCTTTCAAAATTGAATCTTGCCACGTCTTTCCCCAAAATTTTATAAATGATTTAAATCAGTTGGGATCACAAATCTCAAATGGTTTGATATTTCTGATCGGGGTAGAGATCGTGTTTTAAATCTCAAATCTGTTTTAAATGGAATTGGTTTTAGTCCTTTAAAGGCACTCCTGCCTCCATGTGCCAAACGATTTCAAATATACAATGCACATGTTGAGGAGGAGGATTTATCCAAAAACCAGATGAGTATTTAAACAAGGCCACATTTTCTCCCATGTTTTCTAAACCTAATTAAATCACTTGGGATCCAAAATCTCAAAGGGTTTGATATTTTTGATCGGGGGAGAATTTGTGATTTAATAATGAAATTTGATAAAAGGTGATCGTTTTGATTTAATTGTGCACGCTGCTCGCTCATATGTGCTAAACACTTTTGAATCTTGAAGCACATATTGAGGGGGAGCAAATAAACTATCGAGGTACAAATGCTTTTATGTTTTAACATAATGTACCTTGATTGAGTTTTTCAAATGGTTTCTTAAATGGCTTTTGTAATTGTGGATGTGCTTCAAAAGAACTCTTGCGTCTATGTGTTAAAATGATTTCTCTTATCCTATGCACATATTGAGGGGGAGAATTTTACCAAGAAAATCAAATGGCTTTTTCGTATGAAAATTGTGATCAAAGAAAATATTTCAAAGTCCTCTTGCCTCCTTGTGCTAAACAATTTCTAAATCATACGCACATGTTGAGGGGGAGGTTTTCTAAATGATCAAAACTATTAAGGTACAAAATGCTTTGATCTCGTATCACAAGTACCTTGATTGTTTTTCCAAATGATTTTTCAATTGGTTTCATGAAGGAAAGAACAATACCAAAAGACCGACCAATTTACTTTATGCATGGAGTTATAAGGATGGTTAGGTTAGGTATTCGTTCCCACAATCCGCCAGAACCGGAGGGATCTACCCAGGGACAATCCACTAGATAGTGTAGAGTCCTTAGGTATATTGAAAAAAAGGAGAAAAGTGAGGAATGGGAAGAGTGCAGACTGAGACTGAGCTAGTACTGGAATAAACCCAACAAGGTTCTAGTTATGAAGTCTCGGTAAGCACTGAAGGGGTTGAAGAATGAAAAAGAAATGAAAGATAAAAGGGTGAAATGAAATAGCCCTCCATCAATTCAAGCTTAGGGCAGAAACCGGGTTCAATTCATATGCTACTGGTGGTTACTAAGGTAACACTGGTATTGAAGACAAGACATCATGGACCCAGTGATGCACGACACTAAACTTCCCAAACCACTCAAGTTCCTCTTAAAAGGGCTTGTTTCATTCTCACGGGGAACCTACATAATCTATCGACTTTCTCTTAGAGATTGTTGATATTGAAGAAGGAGACCCTCTCCCTAGTCTCCGGCAAAGGAACCAAAAATGTACTATTGAGTCTAGAGCCAAGAGATCATCAATAAATCTCATTAGGACACTTTCAATGAAGACTCTCTGTTTCACACAATGTGGAAAGAGAGATTATATCTTGAGTCCTACGCATTATCCTTGTGGTATTGCCAGAACATCTGAGTGATGTGTTTACATATTCACTATGAAGATGGAAAGCCTTCTGGAGCCAACATCAAACAAGCTCCTGGTAGGTGGCATGTGAGATCTATTATATAGATCAACCATGTGACAACTGAACAAAAACAATGGGGCGATTCAATCTCTTGAATCAATCCTGGTTCAGGTTATGGATTGACGGATACCTTTGAAAAACCGGTCTTTGTGCTTAACAACTCTTTTCTTTAGCACATCGACCGTGTACTCATTTTTCAAACCAAAAGGTGTTTTTATGATTGATAATTGATTTACAATAAAACCTTCGTTGTATTGCAAAAACAATTTCTATTGAGCAATACACGATTGTTTTTCAAATCTCTTTTCATCAATCAGTGGACTTAAAATTCGCTGGTTCACTCACTCCGTGTTATCTTCTTTGAGATGTTCCGGTTTGAGAACAGCTAGAGCAGCTGCGAAACCCTGTCAAGGAAATTCTTCGAAATTATACCTGATCACAGGCAGTACATGTACTGATCAACGGGGAACCGTGGGCCGTGTACCTCAATTCAACGAAAGTGATCAAAGACACTTTCGTGCGATTTATTGCTAACTGTTGTATGCAGGTACGCCCGACGTTTGCAGCTGATCAGAATTGAGAAGTCAATCCAAAGCCGCATGCTCACAGCATCCACACTTATTTGAAGAAATCATGACTGGTGCATATCTACATAACCTGGCTCTGATATTTCATACTATGCTTCTGCTTCATTGCTGCAAATATCATGAACCAGTAAGGCTTCCGCTACTCTGATGGAAAGATGTCATGATTCAAAAATGTGAGCATGTCGGTCCAAAAGTCACAACTTCACATGAAGGCAACACAATAAAGGGTGATCCAGAGATTTAATGTGGCTGATGATCTCAATGAAAGCTCGAAGATCATCAAAGATGTGGATCAGTTAAAGGCCTCCACTAAAAGTACAAAATATGCGGACTATGAAGAATCACTGCTATTGCATAAAGATTGTTGAAATGAAGAATTGAAATCTACGAGCTCAAGACTGAAGTCAAGAATAGAATGCTAGGATTCGAAATGTAAAACATGGGGTGACCTCCCTTAGGGGGAGATTGTTAGGAATTAGAAAATTCCTTAGTGAAGAGTCGGTCACCCCAAATGTCATCTAGCTTAAGTTAGCTCGTAGATTTGTCGTTGTTTACGTTATTTAATAGTTATTTAGTTAGTCAGTAGCGTAGAATAGTTTAGAGTAACACCGTGGAGGAAGGATGGGTCTTTACCCACTGTATACCTGATCCACAGGCCGATAGGAGGTCGTATTTCATGTAACTATAAATACCCCTTCCATCCATGGAAGGGGTGGTGCTTTTCAATCTAATATTTCATACTTTGTGTAAACCTCTAGCAAGAACACCCTCTCTCTCTCTACTAACTCTCTAACTATGGCAAACATGTATTTCCATCATCCAAGACCACCCGAATCATCAACACAATAATATTTGGATCCTAACAGACTAATTCTCGTATTGGACATTTGACACAAGTTGATTACTTCGGAGTTAATCATTTATCACTTATTTGAGATTGAAGTTGACTTTCACAAAGGCGTGTTCTTATTTGATAACTTGCTCGGGCTTAAGAATTTGAGTTGAAGACTTGGTTTATCTAGTTACCAGCAGTTGAGGTGGATGGTTGAAGACCTGGTTAACTATCACTATTAGGAGTTACTTTGTTTTACTCAGTGTCACACGCATATGACGGTGTGGATAATCGCAAGAGGTGTTAATGTCTCATACTTTGTTTGGGTTGTGAGTACTTAGAGATTTGCTTGAAGCATAAATTCTCGACACCGTTCTTCCATCATTGGGTGCAAGCTTAAGATACATATGTGGGGAAGTTGACTTCAGTTTCAAGTAGGGTATATCGGGTTTTCTTCTTCAGTGGTCACTTCAAATTGTCTACATAAGGGTTGATAAAAATAGTCAGAGAGAGTCTTCAGCAAGTTGATTCTCACAAGAGTTCAAGAGTTCTTCTCAAATTTCTAGTATACGGGCTTATTATGTGTTGCTGATTTTGAATCATCAAAACCAGAAACGGGGAAGGAGACTCACATCTAAACACAAAGCGAGTAAACTTGATGAACTTAATTCTTCTAAGTGATTGAAGATATCCCGGGAAGACAAATGTTATTACCGCAAAGAAACTCAAGGTTTGACTCATGGCGAGTAAACTTGATGAACTTAACTCTTCTAAGTGATTGAAGATATCACGGGAAGACATTTTTCATGACCACAGAGATTCTCAAGGTTTTACTCATCGAGGCTTTTGGTGTTATTATTCCAACTACATGAGGGAAGTGATGTAATAGAAAGTTTCTGAAGATAAAAGAGGTACACAAGTGTGTGATGATAGAGATTGTGTACATTGGGGATGCTCAGCTGTCTCACTTGAGGGCTTAATATGTGATTCAGAGATATAATCACTTATTCCGGAGTGGAAATCCGTAGAGATTGTCATCCGCAGAGATAATCAGTGATTCGGCCTGCTTCTTCAATGTTATCGATTGTTCTCTCTTTGGGCATTCGAGTACTTCGGGTTCTTGAGCTTCATGCACTTTCTTCAGGAGGAGAGAAAACTATACATCGGGGTTATTCTTTAGCTATTGGACTTAATCTGCTACTTCGATGGTATAAGTTTCTTTGTCGTCGGGTTTGTGTGTTCGGGTTCGTAAGCTCTAGTCTAAGAGACTGACTGCATCAATTCAACTACGTGGGGGAAGTGGTCTCTTGACACCTTTTTGGAATGGATTGCTTCAAACTTCAGTGGTTATGAAATTTGAGAAGATTATTTTATGTGTGAGATGATACGTTGCTGTTCTTCTATTGGATGATATAACCTCGAACGGAGAATCTCGATCATCGGTCTTAAATGGAGCAGCGGGATTTATGATTATGGTGTGCATCTCTGTGCACCTGGCTAAGGCAAGCTTGAAATATAGCTTCGAATCTGCTCAACATAAGGATTTTTGGTTTGGGGGGAAGCTGCCAAAGTCTCACTTTCAAATGGCTCAATTTCTCTCTTCGATTCAAGAGTCTTGGAAGCTTTGGTGGTGAAAGTTTTAGGGATGATGACTTTTATCTTCTACAACGGGGCTGTTCGATATCCTTATCTTGGTACTCGTATCATCATCTTCTTTAACTATATCATCTACTCTATCTTTGTATATAGTTATCTGAAAAACCAAATACAAAAATATAAAACCAGCAAAACAAAATAGAAAATTATAAAACCAAGAAAAAGAAAATAGAAAAATATAAAACCTTCAAAAATCCACAAAAATCAGAAAATTTCAAAAATACCAAAAATATGTTTTCTAAAGACATGTCTTCTGGTATCGATAACATCTACGGTCTTAGAAATGTCATTCAATAAGGGCACGGGACCATAGATGAAGTTCGAGCAGGAGGTGTAAATATTTTTTTCCATTACATGTCTCAAAATATGGTTTGCAGTTACTTCAGACTGTAACCCGTGCTTAAAACTATGGCTTGCTATTATTTTAGATGGCAACCCGCTCTTTAAAGGAAGGAAAGTGTTGCGCTAAACAATTTTTCAAATATTTCGTGCACTTATCCTAATTCAAAATGAGGAAAGTATGTCGAAGGACTGCTGTTCCTACACAAATGTTTTTCCGTCTAAAATTCTTCAGAAAAATATTTGTTGTTTTCAAAAAGTGGTGGTAAATGAGTTGCTTTAAAAACAATCAGACTCAGTGTTTTTATAAAATTGAAAACTCAATCAATGACTTCAGCGCTTTTAACCTTTTCAGTAAAATAAGTCATTGATTGAGGGGGAGAATGTTTTCAAATTTACATCATCTAACAGGCTTTCTTAATTATCCTAATATGCTTAATTAAAAATGATGTTAACCTATGTTGAAGGACTAGGTGCCTAGGATATGATTGCTAGGATTAGATGATTAGAGTTTGATAAACACATTATTCCCATGCTTTACATGATCTGTTTGATATGTTGGATTGACTTTTATTAGTCGATTGCTGTTTGGGTGATGTCGACCACCATATATTTGTATGTATGTTCACTAACGTATGCAGATATCATGGATATAAGAATGTTCCCGATCCGGATCCCACAATTGAAGATGATTGGATGCCGAAAGGAAAGGGTAACTGTTTCTTGGGTTGACAAATGAAGAAACGGAGCTTAATTGGACTTCAATGGAGAGTTGGCATAAATGCAACGTAAGAGGTCTCACTGCATCAGCAGATGGTTTTCTTCTAAGTGATTGAAGAAACGGAGCTTAATTTGACCTCAGTTGGCATTCAAAATGCAACGTAAAAAGAAGTCTCACTGCATCAGCAGATGGTTTTTCTTCCAAACCCTACAGCAACAAAAACGGAAGCTTCTCATCCACCTAATGTGTCTTTGTGCAGGGATTATAGTGGTAATACCATTTTTCTAAAACTTTGATTAAAATTGTTTTGAAAATGGAAAAATATTGTTTTTGAAAATATATTGGACTAATTTTTGAAAATCACCGGACTTCATGTTATCAAAACCTAAGTCACTCAATTATTGACTTCTGTCATGGATTGAGAGGGAGAGTGATTTAAAATAAAATATTTTCAAACGATGTTTCTTCACAAAAGTTCCGTCTTGTACGATAATAAGTGGTGATCTAAAGATTTAATGTTATGTCATGGTATGATTTTTTCTTTAGAATCAAGGTCTTTCAAAATGAAATTTTTTCTGTTCTTGTTTGATTGTGAAATTGTTTTGTTTTACTTAAAAGATCTCTTAAAAACTATCATACCTGACACTAACAATCTTTAATGTCTTAAAATGGTCCTTATCTGTCATCTTTCAAAATTGAATCTTGCCACATCTTTCCCCAAAATTTTCTAAATGATTTAAATCAGTTGGGATCACAAATCTCAAATGGTTTGATATTTCTGATCGGGGTAGAGATCGTGATTTAAATCTCAAATCTGTTTTAAATGGAATTGGTTTTAGTCCTTCAAAGGCACTCCTGCCTCCATGTACCAAACGATTTCAATTACACAATGCACATGTTGAGGAGGAGGATTTATCCAAAAACCAGATGAGTATTTAAACAAGGCCACATTTTCTCCCATGTTTTCTAAACCTAATTAAATCACTTGGGATCCAAAATCTCAAAGGATTTGATATTTTTGATCGGGGGAGAATTTGTGATTTAATAATGAAATTTGATAAAAGTTGATCGTTTTGATTCAGTTGTGCAGGCTGCTCTCTCATATGTGCTAAACACTTTCGAATCTCGAAGCACATATTGAGGGGGAGCAAAACCATCGAGGTACAAAAGTTTTTTTTAAAAGAGACTTATAAAGTACCTTGATTGAGTTTTCAAATGGTTTTCTTAATGGATTTTGTGATCGTGGATGTGCTTCAAAAGAACTCTTGCCTCTATGTGATAAAATGTTTTAAAATATCCTATGCACATATTGAGGGGGAGAATTTTACCAAGAAAATCAAATGGCTTTTTCGTATGAAAATTGTGATCAAAGAAAATATTTCAAATTCCTCTTGCCTCCTTGTGCTAAACAATTTCTAAATCATATGCACATGTTGAGGGGGAGGTTTTCTAAATGATCAAAACTATTAAGGTACAAAATGCTTTGATCTCATATCACAAGTACCTTGATTGTTTTTCCAAATGATTTTTCGATTGGTTTCATGAAGGAAAGAACAATACCAAAAGACCGACCAATTTACTTTATGCATGGTGTTATAAGGATGGTTAGGTTAGGTATTCGTTCCCATGATCCGCCAGAACCGGACGGATCTACCCCGGGACAATCCACTAGATAGTGTAGAGTCCTTAGGTATGATGAAAAAAAAAGGAGAAAAATGAGAAATGGGAAGAGTGCGGACTGAGACAGAGCTAGTACTGGAATAAACCCAATAAGGTTCTAGTTATGAAGTCTAGGTAAGCACTGAAGGGGTTGAAGAATGAAAAAGAAATGAATATGAAAAGGGTGAAAAGAAATAGCCCTCCAATAATTCAACCTTAGGGCAGACACCGGGTTCAATACATATGCTACTGGTGGTTACTAAGGTAACACTGGTATTGAAGACAAGACGTCATGGACCCAGTGACGCACTGCACTAACCTTCCCAAGCTACTCAAGTTCCTCTTAAAAGGGCTTGTTTCATTCTCACGGGGAACCGACATAATCTATCGACTTTCTCTTAGAGATTGTTGATATTGAAGAAGGAGACCCTCTCCCTAGTCTCCGGCACAGGAACCAAAAGTGCACTAATTGAGTCTAGAGCCAAGAGATCATCCACACTATCTCATTAGGACACTAAATTATTGAAGACTTGCTGTTTCACACAATGTGGAAAGTAAGTATATATTAAGAGTCCTACGCATTATCCTAGTGGTATTGCCAGAACATCCGAGTGATATGTAAAAATATTCACAATGAAGATGGATATCCTTCTAGAGCCAACATCAAACAAGCTCTTGGTGGGTGACATGTGAGATATTCTCGTAAGATCAAGCTTGTGACAACTGGATAGAAACGATGGGGAGATTCAATCTTGAATCAACCTTGGTCCAGGAATGGAATTGACGAATACTTTTGAAAAAACCGTTCGATGTGCAAATCTTCTTTTCTCTAGCACGTCGAATGTGTACTTATGTTTTCAAAATTCAAAAAGTATCTCTGATTGAAAAATACTTTTAGAAAAACCGTTCGATGTGCGAATCTCTTCTTTTCACTAGCACGTCGAATGTGTACTCATTCTCTAATACAAAAAGTATTTTGTTTGAAAATTGATCTTTCTCATAAAACCTTCGTTGTATTGCAAAACTCTTTCTTCAAGCAATACGCGATTGTTTTCAAATCTTTTTTCATCAATCAGTGAATCTCAATTCGCTGGTTCACTCACTCCGTGTTGTCTTCTTTGAGACGTTCCGGTTTGAGAACAGCTAGAACAGCTGCGAAACCCTGTCAAGGAGATTCTTAGGAATCCTACCTGATCACAGGCAGTATTTATACTGATCAACGGGGAACCGTGGGCCGTGTACCTCAATTCAACGAAAGTGATCAAAGACACTTTCGTGTGTTTTATTGCTAACTGTTGTTTGCAGGTACATTTGGACGGTTGCAGCTGATCAGAATTGAGGAGTCAATCCAAAGCCGCATGCTCACAGCATCCACACTTAACTGAAGAAATCATGACTGGTGCATATCTACATAACCTGGTTCTGATATTTTTATACTATGTTTCTGCTACGCTGCTGCAAATATCATGAACCAGTAAGGCTTCCGCTACTCTGATGGAAAGATGTCATGATTCAAAAGTGTGAGCATGTCGGTCCAAAAGTCACAACTTCACATGATGGCAACACAATAAAGGGTGATCCAGAGATTTACTGTGGCTGATGATCTCAATGAAAGCTCGAAGATCATCAAAGATGTGGATCAGTTAAAGGCCTCCACTAAAAGTACAAATCAGTGCGGACTTTGAAGAATCACTACTAAAGCACAAAGATTGTTGAAATGAAGAATTGAAGTCTACGAGCTCAAGAACAAAGACAAGAATAGAATGCTAGGATTCGAAATGTAAAACATGGGGTGACCTCCTTTAGGGGGAGATTGTTAGGAATTAGAAAATTCCATAGTGAAGTGTCGGTCACCCCAAATATTATCTAGCATAAGTTAGCTCGTAGACTTGTCGTTATTTACGTTATTATGTAGTTAATTAGTTAGTCAGTAGCGTAAAATAGTTTAGTGCAACACCGTGGAGGAAGGACGGGTCTTTACCCACTGTATCCCTGATCCACAGGCCGATAGGAGGTCGTGTATTTGTAAGTATAAATACCCCTTCCATCCATGGAAGGGGTGGTGCTTTTCAATCTAATATTCTACAATTTGTGAAGTAACTCTCTACCAAGAAAACACCCAACTCTCTAACTTTCTCTCTCTAATGGCTAACATGTATTTTGATCTCCCAAGACCACCCGAATCATTAAACACATAAAAATAACGATCCTACAATAATCAAACCATAAACATTTTAGTCATGGGGACTAAACGCCTTAGGCAAGTAAGATTCAAATCATGACATTCGCTGGAACGAGAAACGTGAGGAATCACAACTGTTACCCATAATCTATTCTTTTCAATAAGGTCCTTTTTGACAGACCTAACATTTTGAAATATGACATGAGGCACGTGATGTCAATTCCAGTTATACCTATCATAAGCTATTCGATTCACCTTAGACTTTTCATAATCATTTCACTCTTCCCATGGAATCTATTAGGATATGAGTACCACCTATTATCCTCAGCTCAATGGTTAGAGCGAGAGAACAATTCCCACATTAGACACATTATACAACATTGAATTAGCTAATGGTAACTTAATTAGCACTGACACCATTGTCCGTGGTTGTACACTCAATTTTCTAAATCATCCCTTCAATATAGACCTTATGCCCGTAGAACTTGGTAGTTTCGACGTCATCATCGGCATGGATTGGTTATCCAAACATCGTGCAAGAATCATTTGTGATGAAAAAGTTGTTCATCTTCCTTACAACAGCGAAACTTTGATCATTCATGGGGAACGAAGTGGAACTAGACTCAGTATTATATCATGCATCGAGACGGAGAAGTACATAAAGAAAGGTTGTTATGCTTTCTTAGCACATATAACCGAGAAGAGGTCGGGAGAGAAACGACTTGAGGATGTACCAATTGTTCGAGAATTTCCTGAAGTCTTTCCCGAAGACTTGCCAGGGCTTCCACCGGCACGTCAAGTAAAATTTCATCTTGACTTAGTGCCCGGAGCTGCACCAATTGCGCGACCACCTTACCAATTAGCACCATCAGAGATGCAAGAGTTGTCTAACCAGTTGCAAGAACTTTTAGACAAAGGATTCATTAGACCGAGTTCCTCGCCTTGGGGAGCACCGGTCTTGTTTGTGAAGAAGAAAGATGGATCCTTCAGAATGTGTATAGATTATAAAGAGCTGAACAAGTTAACGGTGAAGAACCGTTACCCACTCCCCAGAATCGACGACTTGTTCGATCAGTTGCAAGGCTCTAGTATCTACTCAAAGATTGATCTAAGGTCAGGTTATCATCAACTTAGAGTTCGGGAGGAGGATATCCCAAAAACAGCGTTTAGAACACGTTATGGACATTATGAGTTTCAAGTAATGCCGTTCAGATTAACTAATGCACCTGCAGTATTCATGGATCTCATGAATAGGGTATGTAAACCGTATTTGGACAAGTTTGTTATAGTGTTTATCGACGACATATTGATTTACTCAAAGAGCAAAGAAGAGCATGAAGGGCATTTAAGAACGATTTTAGGACTACTCAAGAATGAGGAGTTGTATGCCAAATTTTTGAAGTGTGATTTTTGGAACCGTAAAGTACAATTTCTTGGTCATGTCATTGATAGTCAAGGATTACAAGTAGACCCTGCAAAGATTGAAGCTGTAAAAGATTGGGCTACTCCAACAAATCCTACAGAGATCCGACAATTTCTAGGACTTACCGGGTATTACCGAAGATTCATCGAAGGTTTTTTAAAGATAGCTAAAGCTTTGACCAAGTTGACACAGAAAAATAAGAGGTACGAATGGGGAAAGAAACAAGAAGCTGCTTTTCAGTTGTTGAAGCAAAAGCTTTGCAGTGCGCCAATTTTGGCACTACCCGAAGGAATTGAGAACTTCGTAGTATACTGCGATGCTTCACATAAAGGGCTTGGAGCTGTATTAATGCAAAATGAGAAGGTGATAGCATATGCTTCTCGACAACTTAAGGTCCATGAGAAGAATTACATCACTCATGATCTTGAGTTGGGGGCCGTAGTTTTTGCACTCAAAATTTGGAGACACTGCCTTTACGGCACAAAGTGCACAGTGTTTACGGACCACAAGAGTTTACAATATGTTCTTGATCAGAAGGAACTTAACATGAGGCAACGTCGTTGGTTGGAATTACTCAGCGATTATGATTGTGAAATCAAGTATCACCCGGGAAAAGCCAATGTTGTGGCTGATGCTCTTAGTCAGAAAGAAAGACCCAAACCTTTAAAAGTAAGATCATTAGGAATAACGATCAGTTCACCTTTACCATCAAAAATACTGGAGGCACAGATCGAGGCACTTAAGGAGGAAAACCGACCAAGTGAAAAGCTTTATGGTATGCCCGAAAATGCAAATGGCTTTGTAAAGAGAGCAGATGGAGTATTATGCTTCAAGGATAGAATGTGGGTACAATTTTATGGCAGGATACGAGAATTGATTATGCATGAGTCGCATAAGTCAAAGTATTCTATTCACCTAGGTTCTGATAAGATGTATCAGGATCTCAAGAAACTTTATTGATGGCCGAACATGAAAGTGGAAATTGCCACGTACGTTAGCAGATGCCTTACTTGCTCTAAGGTAAAAGTCGAATATCAAAAACCTTCAGGATTACTCCAACAACCTGAAATTCCGCAATGGAAATGGGAACGCATTACAATGGACTTTGTTACGAAACTTCCTAAGACATCGGGAGGTTACGACGCTATATGGGTAATTGTCGATCGTCTTACCAAATCAGCCCATTTCATACCAATTAGAGAGACTTATTCCATGGAACAACTCACTAGACTTTATGTCAAAGAAATAGTCTCGAGGCATGGAGCACCAATTTCCATCATTTCCGACAGAGATAGTCGATTCACTTCAAACTTCTGGAAATCATTACAAGATTCATTTGGAACCAAATTAGACATGAGCACAACATATCATCCACAAACCGATGGTCAAAGTGAAAGGACAATTCAAACATTAGATAATATGCTCAAGCATGTGTGACTTTCTACAAATGATTAGGCAAGTCATACTTCATCGAACCAGTTGTTTTACAACAATAGTAATTACATAAACATATTAACGACACCATTTGAGGCACTCTCTGATTTGGGTGTCAATCACTTATTTACGGGCAAAAATCGGGAAAGTCCAACTCACTAGTCAATGACTCATTCATGAAACAACAAAGTGATCGTACAGATCAAAAATCAGTTACAAGCAACAACAAATAGCTAGATAAGCTACGTCGATATACGATGCAAAATATTGGAAGTATGTTCCATAAGTCGCAAACCATTAGAATTTCAAGTTGGCAACAAATTTATGTTCAAAGTCCCGTCTTGGAAAGGCGTGGTACGATTCAGAAAAAAACATTGGACGACCCAATGTGACTCAATTATCCTCACTTTTTCACAAGTAACATCGTAGTACCTAACATGGACTGAATTCAGGGACTGAATTCCTTTTTGGTTGGGCGAATGTGACAATTCGTATTTTCAGGTCATTCTCAAAACATTACTCATGTTTCATTATTTATCATTTATCGTGAACTAGGTTTACGAGCATCAAATTCACGTAACCGTAATGGTTTAGCTGTGAATTCATGATCATATCATCGAGGTCATTTCATATAGACTAAGTTTAGTCTACATTTCATTAACATCATTGTCATCATATTAATTCATGCATGGTTTTGCATTTTACATTAAACGTATAACTTTTATTAAATAAACGTTATCGCGTAATTAATTATTTTGAACAATTGATCCGTTACTTCCAAAAATTATCCCGATATATTTTTATATTCATATTAAGTTTATAAAATAATATTATGAGTTTACCCAGTGTTTTAAATTTATTTTGTATATGAATTGTTATATTTATATAATTACGACGGTTTTCTTAAATATTACACGATTATTATTATATCACTCAAATTTTTCAAGAAATGTATTTTTATAATTTTTATGACCTAAATATATTTTATCTTGGCCCGTGAAAATTTATTTTTATCTAATGCTACCCTATATACTCAAATGTGTCTACAAGTTATCATTTAACTTCAAGTAACTTACACTTAATTTCACTTATACTTATAAAAAAAAAAAAAAAAATACATAAGTAAATGATAACACCCCCTTGTCGACAAGGGGGTGAGTCATTTGAGTGATTCACCTAGTTTTACAAATATCTATTCAAGTGTAAGTATTATACTAATATTTATCAAACTCTTTCACTTCATTTTACAAGTAAAGTAAAAAGATCTCTCTTGCTCTTTCTCTCTTCCAAAACCGGCAGCCAAGCAAGTCAAGAAGAAGGATCATCATAAAATTTTCAAGACAAAGATTATTAAACACTAGTATCACTCTTTGTATAGGTTTTGAAATAAAAACCTAGGGTGATTAGGAAAATCCTTTGTTCTCATAAACCTCATCAAGTTACTAGTAAGCATTCATTATCATCATAATATTTCATATTCATTGTTATGGTCATTTCATTTTTATTTGAGAAAACATGCAAGTTATGTGATGTTTATACCACTTTTTAAGGTTTTTAAGTGTTAAATATATATAATCCATCCTATAATTACTCCTTGTTATATATTAGTTTTGGTGATGTCTAGGAAACCATGACACCCTAAGAAGGTGTATGGTAGGATTAGAATAGCTTCGGAGTTGTTTTGAATGGTTTAGAATAGGTTTGGCGCGAGAAAAACTCATTTCGACAAGTTTGCAAAAGGGCCTGTCCTTATTTTCAAAATCTGGAAAATCTGACAGTAGATAAAAAATTTTGGCCTAGATATTTAGAAAATATACTTTAAAACGAAACCGTGGCCGCTTGAACGGATTAAAACGGAGCTATAACGAAGAAGTTATGAATTTTTCAAGTTGGCGACGAAAACTATATAATTTTCTGGAATTTCAGCAAACATTGTTTATTTTGTACGAGTCAAAAATGAAGCTTAGGCGTTGTAAATTATGTCGACTTGTCAAAAATATGTTAGTATACTTTGATACAAAGTTAAGGACCTTTAAAACGTAGAAAATGGATTTGTAACGATTAAATTATACACGTTTACAAAGTTGCCGTGATTTATTTATATAAGAAAAACTATATTAAATTTCTAATAGGCAATATTACGGCAAAACTAGTTACCAAGTTGAAGGTTGTTTTTAACATTGATTTAGAACTTTTTATAAAGTGATGTCTTCTAGTAAAAGTGAGATCGCCAAGTATATTTGTCAAAATGTCCGACCGTTTGATTAGCGGAGTTGTAATGAATTAAATATGTTTACTCAAACTTTGCCGAAAAACCATCCTTAAACTATATTTTGGGACATAAGTACCATATTTAACCTCTATTTTTCTTTATGTTCGAGACCTCTAGGATGGAAACTCATGTACTAAAACTTTGAGATAATCATACGAGCTTCCCAAAACCGTTGAGTTTGTTTCCTAACGCTCGACGTGCACCATTTTACGACTAGACTTTTAGAGGCCGTTTTAGTCACTTTCATGGAAATTTTAATGACATTATTTTACGACGAAAAGTTATAATTTCACAATAAATCACTAAATGATTATCGTCGGATATCATTTCAACGTAAATACATGTGAAGTAATTTAAAAATGGTCAAGACGTTAAAAGATTATATTTTCGACAAAAAGTATTATTTTCAAAAATTCATAAGTGGTATAAATATCATCCGAATTGCATGCACGACATTACATCATAACTTACCATAGAGCATATCATTCATAATAGGTCACGGTCAGAGGTTGCGCCTCATTTCAGTATTGTCTTTACATCATTATTATCATTGCAACATGTGAGTTTTCATAGCCCCGATTTATTCAAGTTTTTACTTTATTTCAAACCTACGGGGGAGAATACATTGCACATCATTTTTATTACGATACCAAGTATATGAAATTCATTTACATTGCTTAAGTTACCCCATGCCAATTGAATGTCCCCATTATATAACATGAGCCGTTAATTTCATAGAAGCGAGGGTGAGTGGATAGATCTATCGAGGGTGACTCCTCCATCCGGGTTGGTGGATTCCAACTGGTTAAACGGATGCATTTCATTTAATAACATTATTTGAGTTGTTTGGCAAACACTCTGTTGGGGCGAACATCATGATCAGTCTAGTTTCGGTGTCATGGACTTATAGTAATTGTATCATTTTTGTGACGACATTGTCATACATAATTTATACTTGTGGTAGTCGTATTGAACATTTTGAACAACTCTATGAACTCACTCAACCTTTGTGCTGACACTATTTAGCAATGTATTTTCAGGTAACTAAGGCATTCACTTCATGGCATGCATGTGGACATATCATAGAGTCGCGGTGACGACGCGTCTCACATGGGATTTATATACTTTAAAAACATCGTTTGACTTGTATCAAACTTATTTTCCGCACATATTAACTTTCATTTGGGACCTATCTTTGTAACTCTGAATGTTTTTATTAAATCAAGCGATGTATTTTCCAAACGACACTTTAGGTCGTTCAATATAACTGTGATTGTGATGCTATGACAATCAATCCCCAGGAATTCCATTCCGCTGCAAAACAGGTAATTTGGGGGTGTGACAGTAACTATCACTACTCAGGAGACTGTCCAAGGTGCAACAAATGTGGACAGACGGGCCACTTCGCGCGGAATTGCTCAAACAGGACTGGCAATCAAGGAAAAAGGTCAACATGTTACGAGTGTGGAAGTCTAGATCACCTTCGGAATACCTGTAAAACTTGAATTTCTAAAATTCACAAAAAGACCAAAATACCCCTATGATCAAAAAGTATGAATAATTAATTTAAAGAATACCAAACAAGCTATGTAAATTCAGAAAATTAATAAGAAATATCACATATGATCCAAATAAATTTTAAAGACTTTGTAAATTTTTTTTTATAGTTTATAATTTTATAAGTTTTGTATTTTATATATATAGCTGAATGTATTTATTTAGTTTTATAAAAGAATTAAATTAATAAAAGCCCAATACAAATTTATAAAATTTAGATTCCATTTATTATAAGTCCATTATAATATTAAACCCACAAGAAAATTAGTAAATCATATATATATACATTATACGGTTTATATTATATCCCTAACAACCCTAAAAGCCGATTATACCTAAACCGACCTAAGAAAACCCTACATAATTCGACATTCAGTTTCCAAGGCTTAAAGCTATTTTTTTTGGACGAGTTTGAAGATAAAGAAGGTGTTGAAAATCAGGTTCGAGGTCCTAAGGTGCTGGTTTGATCGTGGTTAGTTTCTTGGTCGATTAGGGTTTCGCCGAATAGAGTTCTTGTGTTCTTTTGTTCTAACGTCCAAATCTCATCAAGGGTATGTTTCCAATATTATTTTCAGTCCTAAAAATCATATAGAACCTGTAAAAATTATTCATGCATAGTTAACAAGTCGTATGAAATTGTTTGGATTAAAAACCCTAAAAGCGTATTAAATAGCGAACGAGCATATGATAAGTTTTAGGACCATGACCTGATTTTTCTGGAAGCTCTTATATGTCATACGACCTGAATAAAATACATGTTCATGAATTCGAAGCTTGTGTGATTTGTCTTGGGTTTTATTGTTCGATAGCGTATGAAAAAGGAAAGAAAATCAAAAGGGACGATTAGGGTTTATAAAAACTAGGGTTTGCTTGTTATAATTAAGAGTAATTAATGCAGTAATAATGATGAATAAATGATGGGTTAAACCTAGGTTTAGGGTTTGTACTTGAATTATGCATAATTCGGTTCTAAATAAAAGTTTTGGGTTGGTTTTGTAAATTATGAAACTTAAAGGTTATTTCTGTAAACAGTAAAAATAAGGTACTAAACGTATAAAATAAGTATGAGGGTTAAACGTGTAATTTTGGATATTTAAAGGGCCATTCGAATTGTTGTTGAATTAAAAAGGGTATGTTTTGTAAATTCTAAAACCTTTGGGCTAAAATGGTAAAATCTGATAATATAAGGTTAGATCGTGAAATTAAAGATGTCAAAAGGTGTAATATGTAATTCTGAGTAATTATGGGTTCGACAAGTGTGTCGTAAAAACGCGTAAGTTATGATTTTATGCAAGAAGTCACATATCACGAATTAAAATATTGCATGCATGGTCTCCTTAAGGTTTGTATGTGAACAATGTTAAATGTGAGTTGTGATTAATCATGTAAATTATGAAGGCTTGTGTAAACTATTTTGAAAGAGAATTCTAAAATCCGTCCTTGACATTTATAAACCCTATACTTTGAATGATGATCATATAAGTCCTCAAATAAGATATTTATCATATTAAACCCTTAAGTTTACCATTTATCATTGTAACCCATAAGTTGGCTAATTAATGATGAATACTCTAAAATGTTGTAATTCCGTCCGTCACTAAAAATGAGAATATTCTGACAACTCTAAGAGTATTAATGAGATTAATCCGTTATAACATTAATAATGCTAATAAGTATTAAATAAATCATAATCCGTGTAAATTCGTTGAAGGAGACGCGACGTTACATCTTCGTATTCCTACATTCATTTGCTTTCCTCTCATTTGCTTTAAGGTACAGATATTCTGACCTTTTCAGTAAAGGTTCCTTATGATGTTTTTTTCGTTAGCTTTCCTATTTTACTTATTAGGGTTTCCAATGCCATTGTTATGAACCCTTTCCAGATTGTTTGACCTGTTGCTTATCTGAACTTATGTTTTATTGAACCATGCGATATCTGATTTGAACTTTATGTTAGGAAAACTTTGATATGCATATTGTTGAACCTTGTTATTTTTGAATATGAACCTTATGATGTGAGTTATCTAATATGTTATTGGCTGAACCTTGTGTTTGATTAAGACCTGTGTCATAATTGAAATTTTGGTTGACCTAAGTTAGTTTGACACCCGAGCCAAAAATAATAACTAGTCATGGGGGTTCCATGTCCGTGTCAGTGATGCACCTCTGACATGACTCTAGGGCAGTAGAGTGAAGTTATGCCACGTCCCTTATCTATTATTTGTTATGAGCTCAAGTTATATTATATTATCAATATATGTTTGTGGGGCGTATGGATGCATCCTAGATCTGATCTGTTGTCCGATATGATTTATCTAGGTGAAAGATGTCGTGTGCAATGCGCGTCTTCATAAAACTCTGGGAGCTAGCTACTCCGTATTATTTTGAGATTGTTTCTATATAGTTATGATGTTTTGATATGATATGTTCTGGGCTCGTGGTAGTTAACTAGATCTTTATCTGTTATTTCTATGTTAAGTATTATGATTATGTTTCGGTATGTTCAAGTGTTTATGATTATGTGATGGACTCATTATATGTTATTATATATATGTATGCTTTTGTATGTTTATGTGATTATCGTTTACAATGCTAGGTTATGATTAATATGTTTAAATGGGATTCGTATGCTGTCATCTGATGTCATGTTAGTTTCTTGTTATGTGAAGTCGTTGATCTGTAAGATGAATGTGCTAGTGTGAAAGTGAGTATTCTATAAGTCTAGTATGCATAATTTGTTCAGTTAATTTTGTAAACCTTGCTTATACGTTAATGTTTTTTTATCTGTAAATGTGAACTGCCATGTTTTAACTCTGCTGATGTTAGGGTTTGATTTGAGAACTGGTTTAGTTTATGATAGCTGTTTTGATAATTGTTAATGGTTATGCTATGTTTTGTCTGGTCTATTTAATTATAGTTTGTTTAATATGTTTTCTATTTGTTTGTGAGACTGCCATGATTTGAATGCTATTTCCGTTGCTGCGATATTGTTTGAGTGTGTTAAGTGTAGATTAATTGATTTGTATGAATGCCATGATCATTTGCTGGTAACTGTTTCCGTTAGTCATTAGACTCTTCGTTTGGCTTATAGGTAATCTGTTATTCTTGATATGTTAAGTGTTTGGCTGTTCTGATGTGGTTGCGTTTGTGTCATTAATGTGCTATGAGATGTTTATAAATTGTTATGTGGTTGTTTGGATTTCTGTATATTTGTGCTTCCGCAGAATCCTAAAAGATCCCTCATCATCATTTCATTTTGATTTCATTATTTGTATAATTGTTTTGTTTAGTTTTTATTTTCGTTATATCTGTTCACTGGGCTTTGTAAGCTCAGCCGCACTTTCTTTTCCTGCGGCAGGTATTAAGCATTCAAGATTGAGCTTATGGGATTGCTGATCTGGGTTGAGAATAGAGACAAGAGCAAGATTTGACCATAGGGATCTTAGATTTATTTTGAAGTTTAGCTATTTATGTTTTCTTTTTGAATATTTTGTAAAGGCTTTCGCTATTGTATAGTATTTAAAGTTCTGATATGAAACCGTATTTGCGATATCTTTACCCTTGTTGGGTCGGGGTGTTACAATTATGGTATCAGAGCTCTAGGTTTTAGGACCCTTAGAGCTTAGGCTATGACCTGTGAGGATTGGGTAGATTTAGGATTTCCCTTCTGCATACTTTCTTTGCGTCCACTATCGTACTTAGACTTTGCTAATAGTTGGTTGTTCTTTTAGATGGTGATCCCTCGTCGTTCTAGTTCACCTGATAGGAGCAATCAAGGACCAGCTAGACAACCTAAGGAGAAGACGAGGTGGGCCGTTGTTATTGCTAAAGGCTGCACGAGGTTTGGTAGAGTGAAGCGAACCAACAAGAGGATACGAGTCCCGGCCTATATGTGGCCATGCACAATCGAGGAGAAGCTGACCTTGAAGGATGTAAACGGAAAGGTAGTAGAGGAGTACGAAACTAAAGTTGTTGACAACCAAGGTTTCACCACTAGGTATCATGATAGATGTCCAAAGTTCGTTGAAGATGGAGGAGTGGGTTGGACTAGGAGTCGCGATTTGTATGCTTTCGTGGACCGTGTGCCGGAAGAGGAGGAGAGGAATCGGAGAAACGATTTTGCTAGCCGCTTATTACCGCAGCGCGAAGGAAATAAGAACGGATGGATAAGTGAGGAAGAAGAGGAGGAAGAAGAAGATGAGGAAGAATACGAGGTGGACTCGGATCTAGAATCTACGGCTTCTAGTAGGTTTAATCCGACACAAGGATAGGAATTGGCGCTCCTGATTAGTTGCCCTCGTTATGAGAAATTTCTGACAATGGGTTTTGAGTTAGGTCCTTTTTTTTTAGATGATTGAATCTTGGGTTATTAAGTTTTATTTTGGGAGCTCATCTTATGACGATTTTGAAAATTTTGTTTGATTAATGGAAATAAAAATTTTGAAAGTATAGTTCCTGTTTGTTGTTTTCTTTCTGATAAATCCGTTGAATTTCCGTTAGTCCTCATAAGTTTCGTCTGCTATTTATTTTCTTAGTGATGTTGTTTTATTACCGCTTGAATAAGTATGACCATCATGATAGTACACTCGTGTGGATCTGGTTTGTTATAGTAGGTTACTTGCATATTGTATGTTATCTGTATATGGTGTGTTTTGCTATGATATTAGTTATGTGTTTTGTCATGACCCGAGACCGAATATAATGACAATAAGAACTTGTTATGTGATGCAAGTATTATGACGCCTGATCAACGTAATAATACCGAGATCATATAATTTGAACTATTTGAAATTATGTGACGTCTGGGGAAATACCTGTGGTTGTTACATGAATGGAATTTGCCTTGTATCCGTTATTTGGCACTCTTCATGTTTGGGTTGAAACTCTGTATCTAATGGTGAGATTTTCATCGATAACTGTTACGTATAAGTTTTGTACCATTGGGATTCGAAATCGTTATGATCCGTGTAAACCTATAGATTGTTGTGTCTGCCTTAGATTTGTATGTCTCCACGTACTTCTGCGATTAGTAAGACCGTTAGGATTCGTCCCGTCTATACATATGATAGTTTTCATCATTAGATACCTGAATAAGTTAGAGTGTGTTTTTGACTTTTCTGCATCTCATCTTTTACTGCTAATACTTTTATAAGTATATGATTTGCGTTCGTCATATATTCCTTGAAGTTCTGAAATCCACATTTGTTGCCGTACTGTTCCGTCTTGTTCAATTTCGAGGACGAAATTTTATTTTAGAGGGGAAGAAATTGTAAAACCTGAATTTCTAAAATTCACAAAAAGACCAAAATACCCCTATGATCAAAAAGTATGAATAATTAATTTAAAGAATACCAAACAAGCTATGTAAATTCAGAAAATTAATAAGAAATATCACATATGATCCAAATAAATTTTAAAGACTTTGTAAAGATTATTTTTTTATATAGTTTATAATTTTATAATTTTTGTATTTTATATATATAGCCGAATGTATTTATTTAGTTTTATAAAAGAATTAAATTAATAAAAGCCCAATACAAATTTATAAAATTTAGATTCCATTTATTATAAGTCCATTATAATATTAAGCCCACAAGAAAATTAGTAAATCATATATATATACATTATACGGTTTATATTATATCCCTAACAACCCTAAAAGCCGATTATACCTAAACCGACCTAAGAAAACCCTACATAATTCGACATTCAGTTTCCAAGGCTTAAAGCTATTTTTCTTGGACGAGTTTGAAGATAAAGAAGGTGTTGAAAATCTGGTTCGAGGTCCTAAGGTGCTGGTTTGATCGTGGTTAGTTTCTTGGTCGATTAGGGTTTCGCCGAATAGAGTTCTTGTGTTCTTTTGTTCTAACGTCCAAATCTCATCAAGGGTATGTTTCCAATATTATTTTCAGTCCTAAAAATCATATAGAACCTGTAAAAATTATTCATGCATAGTTAACAAGTCGTATGAAATTGTTTGGATTAAAAACCCTAAAAGCGTATTAAATAGCGAACGAGCATATGATAAGTTTTAGGACCATGACCTGATTTTTCTGGAAGCTCTTATATGTCATACGACCTGAATAAAATACATGTTCATGAATTCGAAGCTTGTGTGATTTGTCTTGGGTTTTATTGTTCGATAGCGTATGAAAAAGGAAAGAAAATCAAAAGGGACGATTAGGGTTTATAAAAACTAGGGTTTGCTTGTTATAATTAAGAGTAATTAATGCAGTAATAATGATGAATAAATGATGGGTTAAACCTAGGTTTAGGGTTTGTACTTGAATTATGCATAATTCGGTTCTAAATAAAAGTTTTGGGTTGGTTTTGTAAATTATGAAACTTAAAGGTTATTTCTGTAAACAGTAAAAATAAGGTACTAAACGTATAAAATAAGTATGAGGGTTAAACGTGTAATTTTGGATATTTAAAGGGCCATTCGAATTGTTGTTGAATTAAAAAGGGTATGTTTTGTAAATTCTAAAACCTTTGGGCTAAAATGGTAAAATCTGATAATATAAGGTTAGATCGTGAAATTAAAGATGTCAAAAGGTGTAATATGTAATTCTGAGTAATTATGGGTTCGACAAGTGTGTCATAAAAACGCGTAAGTTATGATTTTATGCAAGAAGTCACATATCACGAATTAAAATATTGCATGCATGGTCTCCTTAAGGTTTGTATGTGAACAATGTTAAATGTGAGTTGTGATTAATCATGTAAATTATAAAGGCTTGTGTAAACTATTTTGAAAGAGAATTCTAAAATCCG
This sequence comes from Chrysanthemum seticuspe, assembly GCA_019973895.1. Classification (NCBI taxonomy): domain Eukaryota; kingdom Viridiplantae; phylum Streptophyta; class Magnoliopsida; order Asterales; family Asteraceae; genus Chrysanthemum; species Chrysanthemum seticuspe. Next base: position 34,444,245 of record BPTQ01000003.1, read on the forward strand.
TCCTTGACATTTATAAACCCTATACTTTGAATGATGATCATATAAGTCCTCAAATAAGATATTTATCATATTAAACCCTTAAGTTTACCATTTATCATTGTAACCCATAAGTTGGCTAATTAATGATGAATACTCTAAAATGTTGTAATTCCGTCCGTCACTAAAAATGAGAATATTCTGACAACTCTAAGAGTATTAATGAGATTAATCCGTTATAACATTAATAATGCTAATAAGTATTAAATAAATCATAATCCGTGTAGATTCGTTGAAGGAGACGCGACGTTACATCTTCGTATTCCTACATTCGTTTGCTTTCCTCTCATTTGCTTTAAGGTACAGATATTCTGACCTTTTCAGTAAAGGTTCCTTATGATGTTCTTTTCGTTAGCTTTCCTATTTTACTTATTAGGGTTTCCAATGCCATTGTTATGAACCCTTTCCTGATTGTTTGACCTGTTGCTTATCTGAACTTATGTTTTATTGAACCATGCGATATCTGATTTGAACTTTATGTTAGGAAAACTTTGATATGCATATTGTTGAACCTTGTTATTTTTGAATATGAACCTTATGATGTGAGTTATCTAATATGTTATTGGCTGAAGCTTGTGTTTGATTAAGACCTGTGTCATAATTGAAATTTTGGTTGACCTAAGTTAGTTTGACACCCGAGCCAAAAATAATAACTAGTCATGGGGGTTCCATGTCCATGTCAGTGATGCACCTCTGACATGACTCTAGGGCAGTAGAGTGAAGTTCTGCCACGTCCCTTATCTATTATTTGTTATGAGCTCAAGTTATATTATATTATCAATATATGTTTGTGGGGCGTATGGATGCATCCTAGATCTGATCTGTTGTCCGATATGATTTATCTAGGTGAAAGATGTCGTGTGCAATGCGCGTCTTCATAAAACTCTGGGAGCTAGCTACTCCGTATTATTTTGAGATTGTTTCTATATAGTTCTGATGTTTTGATATGATATGTTCTGGGCTCGTGGTAGTTAACTAGATCTTTATCTGTTATTTCTATGTTAAGTATTATGATTATGTTTCGGTATGTTCAAGTGTTTATGATTATGTGATGGACTCATTATATGTTATTATATATGTGTATGCTTTTGTATGTTTATGTGATTATCGTTTACAATGCTAGGTTATGATTAATATGTTTAAATGGGATTCGTATGCTGTCATCTGATGTCATGTTAGTTTCTTGTTATGTGAAGTCGTTGATCTGTAAGATGAATGTGCTAGTGTGAAAGTGAGTATTCTATAAGTCTAGTATGCATAATTTGTTCAGTTAATTTTGTAAACCTTGCTTATACGTTAATGTTTTTTATCTGTAAATGTGAACTGCCATGTTTTAACTCTGCTGATGTTAGGGTTTGATTTGAGAACTGGTTTAGTTTATGATAGCTGTTTTGATAATTGTTAATGGTTATGCTATGTTTTGTCTGGTCTATTTAATTATAGTTTGTTTAATATGTTTTCTATTTGTTTGTGAGACTGCCATGATTTGAATGCTATTTCCGTTGCTGCGATATTGTTTGAGTGTGTTAAGTGTAGATTAATTGATTTGTATGAATGCCATGATCATTTGCTGGTAACTGTTTCCGTTAGTCATTAGACTCTTCGTTTGGCTTATAGGTAATCTGTTATTCTTGATATGTTAAGTGTTTGGCTGTTCTGATGTGGTTGCGTTTGTGTCATTAATGTGCTATGAGACGTTTATAAATTGTTATGTGGTTGTTTGGATTTCTGTATATTTGTGCTTCCGCAGAATCCTAAAAGATCCCTCATCATCATTTCATTTTGATTTCGTTATTTGTATAATTGTTTTGTTTAGTTTTTATTTTCGTTATATTTGTTCACTGGGCTTTGTAAGCTCAGCCGCACTTTCTTTTCCTGCGGCAGGTATTAAGCATTCAAGATTGAGCTTATGGGATAGCTGATCTGGGTTGAGAATAGAGACAAGAGCAAGATTTGACCATAGGGATCTTAGATTTATTTTGAAGTTTAGCTATTTATGTTTTCTTTTTGAATATTTTGTAAAGGCTTTCGCTATTGTATAGTATTTAAAGTTCTGATATGAAACCGTATTTGCGATATCTTTACCCTTGTCGGGTCGGGGTGTTACAATACCTGTCCAAAGTTGAAAAGAACTCCCAACCAAGGAGGTAATCGTCCAAACCTGGCGTTGGCAATAGAAGGCCCACAAGATCAGAACATTGATGTTCCCCCCGCACGTGGTCGAGCATTCTATATGGGCACCGAGGAAGCCCGCAACGCGTAACGGGTACATTCGTTTGAACAACCACCTTATTTCTGTACAACATGATTTTGAGTGCATAACTTCCTTCCAATTTTTACCACGTTCACGACATTGATTAATTTGAGACCTAACGATATCGACCTTAGTTGTAATTTATTTTGTTGATTTGATCTGCGTAAGCAAATCCAAGATCGAACGAATCTTTCAAAAGACTCCATTGAAGGATGTTGAATCCTATCTTTCTAACAACTTGTTTCCTAGCTTGATCTAGTGACAGTTCTTGTTTGACGAGTTGCGAAAATCAAGCTAAGGTCTTTTGAGAGCTACGTTCGGTGTTGGGTAAGTTTACCCCATCAAATCTGATCACGTGCACGTATTTAGTTGGATGAGGAACCCATATGCATGAGCATTGACATGATCATTTAGACTATTCGTACGAGCATGAACTTTTAGAACTCTTGTCGAGGTTCGGACTATAGTATCAATAATTGAATCATGAGGACGTGATTCCTCTAACCGGGGAAGAATGTCACAATTCTCAATTTCCGGTCATTTCTCAAATTTAATATTCATCTCTGGAATTTACTATTCATCGGTGACTATTTATCATTTTACTATTCATCATTTTCGAAGTCGATTTAATATTCTGAGAACGTATTTCAAAATTTTACTATTCACAAAACACTATTCATTCCCGAAGAAAAATCACTATTCATGATTCACTATTCATCAGTTATCGTAAACTAGGTTTACGAGTATCAAATTCGCGTAACCTTAAGGGTTTAGCTGCGAATTCATGAACAATCATTAAGGACATTTCATATAGACTATATTTAGTCTACATATCATTAGTAACATCATCATCATATTAGTTCATGCATGGTTCTGCATATTTCATTTAACGTTTATTTTCCTATTAAATAAACACTATCGCATAATCATTTATTTTGAATAATTAATCCGACACTTCCAAAAATTATCCTGATATATTTTTATACTTTAAGACTATAAAAATTATATTACTAGTTTACCCGATGTTTTAAATTTATTTTGTATATAAATTGTTACGTATATATAATTACGACGGTTTTCGTAAATACTACTCGATAATTATCTATTCACTCAATTCTTGTGAGAAATGTATTTTTATAATTTTTATGATTTCAATATACTTTATTTTGTTCCGTTAAAATCTATTTTTAGCTAACGCTACATTTATAATTAATTATAAGTATCAAATACACATTAAACTTAACTTAAAATACATTTATTTAACAAAAACACAAAATTTTTTTCCCCCATCTCACCTTGCCGACCTTACCATGGCTAGTCACCCCAATATTGATATTTTATTTACTAAAAATAATACACCTATGCATTTTAGAACAAATATCTCTTATAATGTATTAGTTTTCTAATAAGAAAACACATACAAAACACTAAGCAAAAGGTGGAAGTAATCAAAAACTCTCTTCTTCTTCTCCTTGGGGTTCGGCCAACATTAGAACAAGAGCAAGAATCAAAAATATTTTCAAGATCAAGTGCTTGTATAATCTCTAGTATACTCTCTTTTAAGGTTTTGAAATAAAAACCCAGGGTATTTAGATAAAACCTTGTTCCATAAACCTCATCATCATACTAGTAAGCATTTCATGATCATTTTTACTCTTTCATAATATTCATGAGTTATTTTTATCATTCTAGTAGAAATCATGCAAGTTTCATGTGTATTTCTATACCACTTTTAATGTTTTTAGTACTTATAATTAGTATATATCATCCTATAATTAATCCCTTGAAACATATCATTTTTGATGATGTCTAGGAACCCATGACACCCTAAGAAGGTGTATGGTAGGTTTAGAATAGATTTGGTGTTGATTTGAAGTGGTTAGAATAAGTATTACGCAAGAAAAATCACTTTCGACAACTATAAAATAGGGTCTGATCATTTTTGCAAAGTCTGGAAATTTCGACAGTTTATATAATGTTTTGGGCTAGATATTCAGAAAATATACTTTAAAACGAAACCGTGGTCGCTTGAACGGGTTAAAACGGATTTATAACGAAGAAGTTATGCTATTTTCAAGTTTAACGACGAAAACTATATTTTCCGGAAAAACAGCATGCTGTCCAGATTTTTAAGGGTAAAAAACGAGTCTTAAGCGTTATCTAAATGAGTCAATTTATCAAAAGTATATTAGTATACTTTAACACGAAGCTAAGGACATAAAAAACGTAGAAAACGGACTTATTACGATTAAATTACACGTGTTTAAATAAGGTTGTCGTAACTATTTTCACAAGTATAACACTTATATATATTTCTTATTAGTCAAAAACTAGTTGTCACGAGTGATCATGTTGAGAGTCGTATTTAACATCGATAGAATACTTTTTAGAAAACGATGTCTTCTAGTAAAAGTAAGTTCACCTAGCCTATTTTCCAAAATGTTCAACCGTTCGTCAAATGGAGTTGTGACGAATAAAATGCGGTCATTCAAACTTTGCCGAAAACCACACTTAAACAATATTTTTAGTCCAAGTACCCTACTTCACCCATGTTTTTCCGCATGATCGAGACCTCTATGATAAAAATTTAAAAGATAAGACTTTGAGATAATGCTACAAGCTTTCCAAAACCGTTGAGTTTGTTTCCTAACACTCGATATTCACTATTTTACGACTAGCTTTTCGAGGCCATTTAGTCACTTTCATGAATTGTCAAATCATATTGTTATACGACGAAAAACAATAATTTCTTAATAAATCACTAAATGATTATCGTAGAATATCATTTCGACGTAAATACTTGTAAAGTAATTTATAAATTGTCAAGACGTTATAATATTATTTTTCGACGATAAACTTTATTTTCCAAAAGTGTACAAGTGGTATGAATATCATATGAGTTTGCATGTACGACATTATCTCGTGACTTATATTAGAGTACATCATTCATATAGGGTTGCGGATAGAGATTGCACCTCATTTCTGTGTATTCACTTTGGCATCATAATTATTGGAATAGGTGAGTAATCACATCCCCTTTTTACCGTTTTTACTATATTTTGGGGCGAAATGCATGAACCATTCTTGAACTAAATTGATTACTACTCTTATGAACTCGTTTGACTAGAACTTTTGAACTCGAATCAAATCCTTAAACATAATTACGAACCTATGACTTGTTTGAACTTATTGAACCGTACTTGCTATGACCCTAAAAGTCTCACCTTATTGGTGGAGCGTACAAAGTCTCCCTCGTTCGGAGCAACCTAAAGCCTCCCCGGTCCGGAGCAGAATGTCTCCCTATGGGAACGGAGCATTTTCAATTTAAATTCTCCCATGTTCGGAGTGTTCTTAATTGTATATAATAGTTGTATGATGTACTGTTCGTACATTTGCATTGTTAGTCTCCTATTAGTAGGTAGTATGGATATCGCTATTAGAGGTCAGCCAACCTCTTGTCCACTATGTTACGGGACGCATATTATTTATTCTAGGGGCTTTGCCTGGCATACATTATTATATACGTGGTGCTATATTGTGAACTATCATGACAACGTATACTTGACTACTTGACACACTACATTTTGTGCAATGGGTTGTGAACACACAGGTTACAAGTTTTGTATGGGCGGAACTTGGAACTGAGTGGATTCACAATGCCTTTGCTTTGTGGACTATTCTCGATGACCGAAACCTTTGACTTTCTCTCTTTAACGTTTTCATATTATACGAAACGTGTGTACTCACCAACTATTTTCATAGTTGACCTGTTTTCTCTCATGCATTTCAGGTGATCGTTAGTAAGCTTTTCTACAAGGTTTTTGCATAATGAAGTTTTCACATGTCACTACAAATCATTATGTATTAAATCGAAGTCTTTTGGGATCTAAACTTTGTACTTCAATTGCCGATGTCGGCTAAACTTGTATTGTAATAATGTATCTTTTCCTTTAATCTTAAACGTTGGTATGTTCTATTATCTTTTGCTTGTGTTCCTTTTCGTTACACCTCGTGTTTCCGCCTCCGGCGAGGGTGTGACACCTTTATTAGGAATTTATTTAACTGCTTGAATGGTATGCCGTATCCCCAGACTTGGGATACACCGTATCGGCTGGTACTTGCAATACGCTGTAAACAAAAATCAAACCTATACATATATATGCGACTACATATGACACATCACTAATGCTAACTAGACATTTTAATGTTGACATGGCGCATCATTTGATGAGGTGGAAATGCTTACATGGAACTATTCCCGTTTATATAAGTAAAAAAAGTGTAACTTGCAAGGTTCAAACTCTGGTGTGGACATCCACACACGATGCAACCAGTGGAGCAATCCGCATTTTGTGTTGCCAAATCTTCTTTCCAATTTAGTATTCATTCTAAAACATTCCCATCTTCAATCTTATCAATTGAACATAACAGAACCCCTACACATTCGGATTACAATTAATTTCTTCTTCAATGCCTAATCTATACCATAATACTATCTCAATCCATAACACTCGATTAATTCATTCACAATAATTCAAACTTTTGTACTCTCAATCAACTTCACACAATTAAAACCCACTTTTAGTCCGAAAACAGTCATATTCTACCCAAACGATCTCATCATCATCATCAATCTAATATCAAAATAGTTATTGATGGTATCAGTTTTTGGTCAATCCATCATCTCTTCAATTGATCATCACAGAAGGTAATCATTGTTTTTAATTTTCTTATAATGTTACGATAAATAAATTGATTGTCTTTGTTCGTGAAACTAATTGTATCGGTTGTGTGACAGGCATGTACATATGATATTTCATATGGCTGTGTTTATAAAGGTAGGTTTTCCGATATTTTAAACTCTAAATGAATTTTAAATTGGATTGGATTTTATTATCGTGATAATTTATATAATATTTTTCCTAAAACCGATTAAGTTGCTAATATTCTTATTTCTACGTTAATATATGTTTCAGGGAAGTGCATATGGTTATTAGTATTTGATGATTTCACCTTCAAGTTCCCATCAAAGTGATAATATCATTTGTAAATGTATGGATCTTCACCTATCTCCTTCTAAATATGACAAAATATACATGTGAGAAAATAGGCCGCCAATTGTTTGATGAAATGCGAAAAAGGATTATATATGTTAGGTAAGCCAACAATATGTAGCCTGATAGTGATCCTTAGAAAAGTAGCTACCAAAATCATGTGAATAATGTGCTACTGCTAGAAGTTATATTACCTCTAGATGATAGTATATGTGGTATGATGACTTTAAAAGACAATATTGAATACGTTGACCATGGTACATCACAGTCTATGAAAAAAGACATTTTTTCATGAGAATAGAAAGTGAGTTTATAATAGGGTTGTGTCTAATGTAGGGGTTGAAGCTTGGGGATTTGATTATTACGAAGACGGTCAACTTTGAAGGTTCCAGAACAAGACAATCCACCAAATGATGTTTTAGTGATACAACACGTAATTTTTTTTTTATAATTCTTTCATAATTGTATAAAGTCTTTTTTGATTTTAATATTTTCTGCTTAGCTTGCCTTTTTCTTTTAAAATTCTTTCTACAACTTGGTGACAAGATTATAGCAAACAAGGAAAACCTTATGATGGTCTTTTACAGTAGACGCGCACATCTTGCCATGAAGGAATGTTAATTGGAACCAGATGGTTTGGCTACCAATGCAACAAGATTCAGTTATGTTCAAGATTACACGGGTGAAGTGAAACTTTATAAATAAGCAATTAGACATTGATAAGTCAAAATAAGCGATATAAAACCGCATATTTGGATTGTTTAGTGATGCTTTTGTGGTTTATGTGTTTAGGTCGGTAAATATGTATGGTGTTCGAGTGCGAGATGTGCTTAAGAAGTATAACGTACCTCGATACGAGATTGAGACACGATTAATGGTATTTTAATCGTTATACTTTTGTAGTTTCATTTTGAATATGCAATGGGTTTGCAAAAACAAACACCAAGATTACAGGTCGTAAAAGACTCCTACTTTAGTGTTATTTTTTTGTGGTAGGGTCAATACAATCTAAATTTGTTCCTACCCGTTGTGTTTTAGAACGACTTACTATTCACAATACAATCTGATATACAAAGGCTGTTGCAAAATCTAATAGTGTGTCAAAATCATGTATATTAAGCATATGCACGATTCAATTTGTTCGGTTTTATCCACAGTCCGTGTTGGATCATGTAGGATCGAATATATTTATTGTGTTGATGATTCGGGTGGTCTTGGATGATCAAAATACATGTTTGCCATAGTTAGAGAGTTAGTAGAGAGAGAGGGTGTTCTTGCTAGAGGTTTACACAAAGTATGAAATATTAGATTGAATGAGAAGCACCACCCCTTCCATGGATGGAAGGGGTATTTATACTTACACAATACACGACCTCCTATCGGCCTGTGGATCAGGGATACAGTGGGTAAAGACCCGTCCTTCCTCCACGGTGTTGCACTAAGCTATACTACGCTACAAACTAATAAATAAACTACTAAATAACGTAACTAATGACAAGTCTACGAGCTAACTTAAGCTAGATAACATTTGGGGTGACCGACACTTCACTATGGAATTTTCTAATTCCTAACAATCTCCCCCTAAGGGAGGTCACCCCATGTTTTACATTTCTAATCCTAGCATTCTATTCTTGTCTTTGTTCTTGAGCTCGTAGACTTCAATTCCTCAATTCCGCAATCTTTGTGCTTTTGTAGTGCAACTTCAAAGTCCGCATTGATTTGTACTTTCAGTGGAGGTCTTTGAACTGATCCACATCTTGATGATCTTCGAGCTTTCTTTGAGATCATCAGCCACAGTAAATCTCTGGATCACCCTTTATTGTGTTGCCATCATGTGAAGTTGTGACTTTTGGACCGACATGCTCACACTTTTGAATCATGACATCTTTCATCAGAGTAGCGGAAGCTTTACTGACTCATGATATTTGCAGCAGCGTAGCAGAAGCATAGTATAGAAATATCAGAGCCAGGTTCTGTAGATATGCACCAGTCATGATTTCTTCAATTAAGTGTGGATGTAGTGAGCATGCGGCTTTGGATTGACTCCTCAATTCTGATCAGCTGCAACCGTCCAAGTGTACCTGCAAACAACAGTTAGCAATAAAACACACGAAAGTGTCTTTGACCACTTTCGTCGAATTGAGGTACACGGCCCACGGTTCCCCGTTGATCAGTACAAGTACTGCCTGTGATCAGGTATAATTTCGAAGAATCTCCTTGACAGGGTTTCGCAGCTGTTCTAGCTGTTCTCAAACCGGAACGTCTCAAAGAAGACAACACGGAGTGAGTGAACCAGCGAATTGAGATTCACTGATTGATGAAAAATGATTTGAAAAACAATCGCGTATTGCTTGAAGAAAGAGTTTTGCAATACGACGAAGGTTTTGTGAGAAAGATCAATTTTCAAACAAAATACTTTTTGTATTAGAGAATGAGTACACATTCGAAGTGCTAGCGAAAAGAAGAGAATCGCACATCGAACGGTTTTTCTAAAAGTATTTTTCAATCAGAGATACCTTTTTGAATTTGAAAACATAAGTACACATTCGACGTGCTAGAGAAAAGAAGGTTTGCACATCGAACGGTTTTTCAAAAGTATTCGTCAAATCCATTCCTGGACCAAGGTTGATTCACGAGTGAATCGCCCCATCGTTTCTGTCCAGTTGTCACAAGCTTGATCTTTTGCAAGATCTCACATGCCACCCACCAAGAGCTCGTTTGATGTAAGCTCTAGAAGGATTTCCATCTTCATCGTGAATATTTTTACATATCACTCAGATGTTCTGGCAATACCACAAGGGTAATGCGTAGGACTCTCAATATATACTTACTTTCCACATTGTGTGAAACAGCAAGTCTTCATTAATATAGTGTCCTAATGAGATATTGTGGATGATCTCTTGGCTCTAGTCTCAATCGTACATATTTGGTTCCTGTGCCGGAGACTAGGGAGAGGGTCTCCTTCTTCAATATCAACAATCTCTAAGAGAAAGTCGATAGATTATGTCGGTTCCCCGTGAGAATGAAACAAGCCCTTTTAAGAGGAACTTGAGTGGTTTGGGAAGTTTAGTGCAGTGCGTCACTGGGTCCATGATGTCTTGTCTTCAATACCAGCGTTACCTTGGTAAACACCAGTAGCATATGTATTGAACCCGGTTACTGCCCTAAGGTTGAATTGATGGAGGGCTATTTATTTTCACCCTTTTTCACATTCAGTTCTTTTTCATTCTTCAACCCCTTCAGTGCTTACCGAGACTTCATTACTAGAACCTTGTTGGGTTAATTCCAGTACTAGCTCTGTCTCAGTCCGCACTCTTCCCATATCTCACTTTTCTCCTTTTTTCATCATACCTAAAGACTCTACACTATCTAGTGGATTGTCCCTGGGTAGATCCCTCCGGTTCTGGCGGATCGTGGGAACTAATACCTAACCTAACCATCCTTATAACACCATGCATAAAGTAAATTGGTCGGTCTTTTGGTACAGTTCATTCTTCCTTAAAACCAATTGAAAAATCATTTGGAAAAACAATCAAGGTACTTGTGATACGAGATCAAAGCATTTTGTACCTTAATTGTTTTGATCATTTAGAAAACCTCCCCCTCAACATGTGCATATGATTTAAAAATTGTTTTGCACAAGGAGGCAAGAGGACTTTGAAATATTTTCTTTGATCACAATTTTCATATGAAAAAGCCATTTGATTTTCATGGTAAAATTCTCCCCCTCAATATGTGCATAGGATAAGTGAAATCATTTTTATCACATAGAGGCAAGAGTTCTTTTGAAGCACATCCACGATTACAAAAGCCATTTAAGGAGCCATTTGAAAACTCAATCAAGGTACTTTATGTTAAAACATAAAAGCATTTGCACCTTGATAGTTTCTTTTCTTTTTAAAATGCTCCCCCTCAATATATGCTTCGAGATACGAAAGCGTTTAGCACATATGAGAGAGCAGCCTGCACAACTGAATCAAAACTATCACCTTTTATCAAATTTCATAATTAAATCACAAATTCTCCCCCGATCAAAAATATCAAACCCTTTGAGATTTTGGATCCCAAGTGATTTAATAAGGTTTAGAAGATATGGGAGAATATGTGGCCTGGTTTAAATACTCATCATGTTTTTTTGGATAAATCCTCCTCCTCAACATGTGCACTGTGTATGAAATCGTTTGGCACATGGAGGCAGGAGTGCCTTTAAAGGACTGAAACCAATTCCATTTAAAACAGATTTGAGACTTAATCGTTTGGCAAATGGTATCCTGCACAAAGATACGTTAGGTGGTTAAGAACCATGCACAAAGATACGTTAGGTGGCCCGAGTGAGTGATTATATTATTGGAGATCCTGGTAGGATCAGTGTGAGAAACGGTATTTGCCTATCTAGGTCATGCATAGCAAATCAACTCTTACAGGTCCACTATGATTTTGTTGAACTTAAACTTATGAACTCACCAGCGTAAGCTGACCTTTTAGCATGATTTCTCAGGTATTTGAGAGATGTTTGGATTACTTGATGTGTGGAAGCTTGGCATGGAGGCGTGGTTCAAGGATCATTTTCTGACTCTGATAAACAATGGGGACCTATTTTGTTAAACTATGTTTTGGGCCTAAAATTTATATCTTCGGATTAAATGTTTGGATATTTGAATTGGGATTGGTTTTAAATGGCTAAATGGTTATCTTTTATTTTACTTGTGTGCGATACCAATCCAAAAAGTAACGCCCCAAAAACTTGATTAAGTCTTTCGTTGTACCGAGATTTGGGGGTGTTACAGATTGGTATCAGAGCTCAAGGTTATAGAGAACTAGATATTTTATAAACCCTAAACTATAACCGTTTTAATAAAAATTGATCCTCGACCGACGCACGCCCTCTTGCCAAGGCGTAGCTTCTTATTTGATTATGGTATAAAATGCGATTTGAATTATGAGATACGATTATTGGTTTTGGAAATGAGATATGATTATTGGTTTTTGAAACGAGATATGATTATTGGTTTTGGAAAATGAGATGTGATTATCGAAATATTACGGAAATTGATTTGAGTAAACGGTATATTATGATTCTGGAGTTTTTAACTCAATTGATTTGATATGGAATTATGTGATGGAACGAAACTTATGATTTTGAACTCGTTTGATTTGATACGTGATTATGTGATAGAACGGAACTTATGTGTGTTATTTAAAGGCATGTTTTGAGTAATGCGGTACCTACACTTTTAAAGCTTACATTATGTGATATGTGTTTTGGTTAAGCTGTTGCGCTTATTAAAAACTAGTTGTTTCGAACACTTATACCTACCCTATGCCGTTGTCACAGACTATGCCTTCACTAGCTTTTGATGTGTCTGAAGAAGTCCTTGTTGTTGCTAGTTCGCCAGCATTGACTCTCATGACGGTTGCGCAGGGTGATCCTTATGAGATCGCCCATCACTCTATGCATCATCAGATCGCCCTAGCTCGTCTAGGCAGCTCACTTTACATCAGGTTTTAGCGAGAGCATAGACTCCTAGGCTTGCTTATAGCACTGCCCGCATGTTCGTGCGACCACCATCATCACCTATTCATTTAGCAGCATCACCATGTCTTAGGAGGCCTAGATCTCCTAGTGTACCACCTCAGGATTTACCTGCACAGAGACTCCGACTCATGGACTCTCCCCTTATGGATGAGGGCGAGGAGGAGAATGAGGTCGAGGAGGAGGATGAGATTGAGGAGCAATATGTTGATGAGGATGAGGCTCCTCAGGAGGAGGATGGTGAGGATATCCCAGGAGGGGGTACTCCTCCATTGCAGAGTCCTGCACATTCTCCTGGACCAGGTTCTCCTTTGCCTGAGCCTGAGTCCCCTGGACAGCCTTTAGACATCGATTCACCACCTTACTCACCTTACATAGGTAGCCCGTTAGGATCTGAGATACCCTCGGAGATTGCTTCTGAACCCGAGGCGTATGGTGAGACGGGTCTGATGTGGGAGAGGATTACCTCTCAGGGTACTAGACTTAGTCAGTTGACGGAGCATTTGGTTAGAGTGTCTAGAGCTAGTATTGAGGATCTTAGAGCTGATATGGGTACTGTAGTCAGGAGGACTAGGGTTTTGCATGATGGTATGTCGGAGCTCCAGGAGCAGGTTGGGGACCTGCTTAGAGGGTTTGCGACAGCACGTGATGCTGATAGAGTGATTTGGCGTATAATTGGTGAGTTGGAGAGAGAGGTCGCAGAGCTTAAGAGCGATCGCGACGCTCGACGTGTTGAGTTAGCCTCTTTGTGGAGAGAGGTTGACGATGTTAGGAGATCAGTGAGTGATATTCGTAGACGTGGCTAGATAGTATTAGATCTATGGTTTTGTGCCATCTTGAAACTAAGTAGTACTTGGTTCGAGATGTAGGATTATCCTAGTTGTTTATAGTTATCGCTGTTAGGATCGTTTTTGATTTCTTCGAATCCTCCCATGTAATCCCACTTGTGAAACCTATGAGTTATGGTTATTGGAACGTGCATCCATAGTTATGATGCGGTATTTGATTGTTTCGCTTTGGTATAACGTTATCTTTGTTAGCCTTGAGTATGTATTCAGGCGTTATGTGGTGACCCTTGGAACCCAACTCTGTTTTAGAGCGTAAATTGTGAACTTATGAAACTGTTCTTCTTGCCCCCAGAATGGTGGCAACAAGACGAAACTTGCTTAGGAACAACCGAGCAGCTCTTGCTGCTATTTTTGCCCCTAGTCGTCGCGATCGTCATCCGACCCCGACTGCACCACATGTTGAGAACCCGAACATTGATGACCCAGCTGTAGGGAACCTGAATGTGGATGACCGTGCTGAGAATGGTCCTGTTCCACAAAACCCTCCACCTGTGAACCCAACCCACATTGAGCAGCTAGTGTCGCAGCGTGTCGCTGAACTGCTAGCTGAGGCTAATCTTTCTAACACTTCTAGTGGAACCCCAGTGTTGAATCGAACTCGAGGTTGTACCTATAAGGAGTTTCGATTCTGTGGTCCCATAGATTTTGGAGGAACTAAGGGAGTAGTTTACCTAACTAGGTGGTTGGAGAAAACTGAATCTGTGTTTGCTGTGAGTAACTGTGATGAGGATTGTAAGGTTAAGTATGAAACCTTCACTTTGAAGGACGAGGCGTTAACCTGGTTGAATAACTACCACAGAGCCGTAGGAATTGATGTAGCTTATAGTATGTCTTGGACTCAATTTAAGGCTCTCCTGATTAAGACTTACTGCCCTAGGAATGAAGTTAAGAAGTTAGAAAGTGAGTTCTGGAACCATAAGGTTAAGGGTACTGACATGGCGACTTACACTCGTCGTTTCCAAGAGCTATCCTTGCTTTGCCCTGAGATGGTTCGTACCGAAGAACTTAAGATTGAAAGGTATACTGATGGATTGCCTTTAGCTACTCGAAATGATGTCATCGCTGCAAAGCCAGTCAATTTGCATGAGGCAATTGCTGTGGCTCAGAGTCTGATGGACTCTTGTGTGTTAGAATTAGGAGATAAGGGTAAGAGTGATAGGAACGATAAGAGGAAGAGGAATGAAGTTGTGAAAGGAAATGGCAACAAACGGCAAGAGACAGCCAGAGTGTTCGCCATAGGAAATGGAGATAAGAAAGGTTACGAAGGTAGTAAACCTGTGTGTGGTCGTTGTAACCGACACCACCATGGACCGTGTCCGATTGTGTGTAGGAAGTGCTCTAAGGTAGGACACATAGCCAAAGACTGTAGGTCTCGTCCACTTGCTGCAGCTCAAACTGCACAAGGAGCGGACTGGAAGGCCACTGTCACCTGTTTTGGATGTGGAATGAAGGGACACTTTAAGAATGAGTGCCGAGAGCCGTGGATGAGAGGAAATCCCGGTAATGTAGGAGGATTTGATAACCGAGGTGTAGGAGGTAATGGCTTAAACCCTGTGAAGCGTGAGGTTGTGGAAAACCAAGGAAACAATGGTGTTAGGAATCAGCAGAGAGACATGGGAACAGCACGTGTTTATGCTATTGGGAAGGAAGCTGGTGAGGACCCTAACGTAGTTACGGGTACGTTCCTTCTCAATAATCGCTATGCTTCCATACTGTTCGATACTGGTGCGGATATGAGTTTCGTATCCACCAACTTTATACCATTACTAGGAATCTCCCAAACACCTCTAGGGTTTAGTTACGATGTGGAATTAGCGAATGGGAATAGAGAGAAGATAGACACCGTAGTTCGAGGTTGTACCTTAAGTTTCCTAGACCGCCTGTTTAGTATAGATCTGTTGCCAGTTACCATAGGAAGTTTTGACGTCATTATCGGAATGGATTGGTTGTCGAAGAACGGTGCACACATCATTTGTGATGAGAAGATTGTGCGTTTACCGTATGAAGGAAAAGTTCTGAGCATACAAGGAGATCGGAGCGACCGTGGAAGTCCTTCTCGGTTGGGCATCATCTCTTGTATTAAGGCTCAGAAGTACATCGATAGAGGAGGTTGTCTTTTCTTAGCTCGAATTTCTGAAAAGAAAAGCGAGGAGAAGAATGAAAGAAACCTTAATGATGTACCCGTCGTTAGAGAATTTCCGGATGTGTTTCCCGACGATCTGCCAGGGATTCTACCTGTTCGACAAGTGGAATTCCAAATAGAGTTGATACCCGGTGCGGCACCCGTAGCCCGGGCACCTTATCGACTTGCTCCAAGAGAATTGGAGGAACTATCTAGACAGTTGGCTGAATTGTCAGAGAAGGGATTCATTCGACCAAGTTCGTCATCGTGGGGAGCACCAGTGTTGTTTGTAAAGAAGAAGGATGGATCGTTTAGGATGTGTATTGATTATAGGAAATTGAATAAGTTGACCGTGAAGAACCGATATACGTTACCTAGAATAGATGATCTATTCGACCAACTCCAAGGAGCTAGTGGGTTTTCCAATATCGATTTACGATCTGGTTATCAGCAGCTTAGAGTTCGAGAAGAGGATATCCCTAAGACTGCGTTTAGGACTCGTTATGGACACTATGAATTCCAAGTGATTTCGTTTGGCTTAACCAATGCACCAGCGGTTTTCATGGATCTCATGAACCGAGTGTGTAAGCCATACCTAGATAAGTTTGTGATAGTATTCATAGACGACATCTTGATATACTCTAAGAGTAGTGAGGAGCACGAAGAGCATTTGAGGCTCATTTTGGAATTGCTGAGAGAGGAGAAGCTGTATGCCAAATTCTCTAAGTGTGAATTTTGGATTCCGTCTGTACAATTCTTAGGTCATGTGATAGATAGTCGAGGTGTTCATGTTGACTGATGAGTGTCTAAATACTCATCATTTTTACATAATCTAAACTGCAAAATCATCTGAAAACACTCAAAAACACATCAAAATGATCAAAATATCACAAATCAGTGTTTTATGTGTTTTAAATGCAAAAATATCAAAATCAGATGAAAAATGTATCAAGTTTGCAAAATTGGCAGTTTTAGTCCCCCAAGTTTTAAAAGTTGTCAACGTATGTCGAAGAGGAGAGAGTCGTTAAGGTTTTACTCGGAGTTTACGAGAAGCACGAGGAGTGATGAGAATCTCATATAGTTCTACAGCAGATACTTATGATAGTGTTTGAATAGATCCATACCGAATGTGTGAGCCAAGTACTCTAGGTACTTTTGGCGACCACGTAACCAATTCGGTTTGCTTTAGTGAACCTTAAGTATCACAGGTATTGCTCAGGATTTGCGTCAGAATCCCTATAGGAGAAGAGCTTGAGATTCGACGACTATTGGTCTAGCATTTAGCTATAACCTTTTGGGTGATCGAGGAACCTCAACCAGCTTATCTAGTAGATAAGATCCATTGCATATAGCCAAGAAGTGCCAGTTGAATAAGTTAAAGGATATTAGTTATGTGTAGGATTTGCTAGGTAGGAAGAAGAAATGTTTGTTGTG
>BPTQ01000003.1:34468554-34495708 GCA_019973895.1 Chrysanthemum seticuspe
TGTTATTGCTAAGCTGCCTCATCCTACTACCGTCAAAGGTATTAGGAGTTTTTTAGGTCATGCCGGTTTCTATCGTAGATTCATACAAGATTTTTCAAAAATCGCCCGGCCTATGACCCATCTTCTTGAAAAAGATGCTCCTTTTATCTTCTCACCTGAGTGCATCATAGCTTTTGAAACATTGAAGAAAAAGCTTACTGAAGCACCTATTCTCGTTGCTCCCGACTGGGACTTGCCTTTTGAGCTTATGTGCGATGCAAGTGATTTTGCTATCGGTGCAGTCCTAGGGCAACGAAGAAATAAGCATTTTCAGCCTATTCACTACGCAAGCAAAACTATGACTGAGGCTCAAACCCATTACACCACCACAGAAAAAGAGCTACTAGCCGTGGTGTATGCATTTGAGAAGTTTCGGCCGTATCTTATCTTGACCAAATGCGTAGTGTATACGGATCACTCGGCTCTTAAATATCTCTTTGCAAAACAAGATGCAAAGCCGAGATTGCTTCGTTGGATTCTCCTCCTCCAAGAATTTGATATCATTATACGTGATAAAAAAGGAGCCGAGAATCTAGCTGCTGATCATCTGTCCAGATTAGAAAACCCTCACCAAGATGTCTTCGAGAAAAAGGAAATTAATGAAACATTTCCTCTCGAGACACTCAATGCGGTTTCTTTTCGTGGAAATTCTACCACCCCATGGTTTGCTGACTTTGCAAATTACCATGCGGGTAACTTCATTGTGAAAGGGATGTCGACCCAGCAGAAGAACAAATTCTTCAAGGATGTTAAACACTATTTCTGGGACGACCCTTTCTTATTTAAAATCTGTGCGGATCAAGTCATCCGACGGTGTGTTTATGGACAGGAAGCTATTGACATTCTCACAGCTTGCCATGCTGGACCCACCGGGGGCCATCATAGTCCAAACTACACCGCCAAAAAGGTGTTTGATTCCGGGTTCTATTGGCCCACAATCTATAAGGATGCCCACGAATTTGTCAAAGCCTGTGACGCTTGTCAACGTCATGGTAATATCTCTCAAAGGAATGAAATGCCACAAAATGCCATTCAAGTTTGTGAGATATTTGACATATGGGGTATTGATTTTATGGGGCCATTTCCATCTTCTCGTGGTAACAAGTACATACTCGTGGCTGTTGACTATCTGTCAAAATGGGTTGAAGCAAAAGCTCTACCCACCAATGATGCCCGAATAGTTGTGAAGTTTTTGAAATCTCTGTTTGCCAGGTTTGGAACTCCGAGAGCGATAATCAGTGATCGTGGTACACATTTCTGTAATGACCAATTTGAAAGAGTCATGCAAAAGTATGGTGTTACCCACCATCTCTCTACTGCATACCACCCCCAAACAAGTGGGCAGGTGGAAGTTTCAAACCGTGGCCTTAAAAGGATTCTTGAAAGGACAGTAGGCGAAAATCGTGCATCCTGGTCGGATAAGCTTGATGACGCACTCTGGGCCTTCCGTACAGCTTTCAAAACACCTATCGGGTGTACTCCATACAAGCTAGTGTACGGAAAGGCATGTCATCTTCCGATTGAACTAGAGCACAAGGCTTACTGGGCCTTAAAGCATGCAAACTTCGATATACAGACAGCCGGTGATCATAGAAAAGTTCAAATGAATGAACTAAATGAACTTCGTGATCAAGCTTACGAGAAATCTTTAATCTATAAACAAAAGACAAAGAAGATTCATGACTCCAAGATCAAGAACCGCGTTTTCAACGTTGGTGATCGAGTCCTTCTTTTCAACTCAAGATTGAAGATTTTCTCGGGAAAGCTCAAGTCCCGTTGGTCTGGCCCATTCACTATCGCTAAGGTTTATCCTTATGGTACCGTTGAGTTATCTCAACCCGATGGTCCTAATTTTAAAGTGAATGGTCATCGAGTGAAGCATTACTTTGGAGAGGACATTCCCCCTGTGGTTGTCCCGGATTTACAAACATTCCCCATGAACCAATGAATGCGGGGATCGAGTCAAGCTAGTGACTCGGTAATCAAAAACATTAGCACGCACCATATGGGTTTTCACCCATAATTCTGTCTTCTTACCCCCTTTCTACCACCCTAGTGTGGGGGAGTTTTCCCCACACTGTTGTATATTCTCATTCTCTAATCAAAAAAAAAAAAAAAAAAAAAAAAAAAAAAAAATCTCTTCTAAATAATGGCCGTAATATTTCCCTTTTCCATTCTTTGTTTCGGCATAACCGCCGGTACTTTGAATATTGAGGGCAATATTCATTTCTAAGTGTGGGGGGGGGGGGAATTCTCACGAATTTCATATATTATCTACCCAATTCCCCCGTTTTTGGCCAAAAATTTTTTTGGAGTAAGTGTTCTACACTTACTCATCTTGGTTATCAGTCCGCCATGTTTGATAAACTAAAGGATTGGCTAATCCAGGAGCAAACGGCTCTTGGTAAAGATTTCTCAAATCCGTTTATATGGCTTACAATTTGCCCAAAATTGTATGGTTCCTCAACTCCCCATCATCCTCAAAAGATAATGAGTTGGCTAGCCCGCAAGGTTATGGCTTGTGGTAAAGGCAGTGGAAAATCCATAATTGGTATTCAGCTCACCAAAGATAATCCTGATAATTTATCTAAGAGTTGGCTAGTCCAGAAGGGTACGGCTTCTGGTAAAGACACATCAAATCCGTTATATGGTTTATGATTTGCCAATAAATCATTTGGTTATCAGTGTACCAAGATTCTTACTTGAATCAAAACATTTGGCTACTCCAGAAGTGATGGCTTTTGGTAAAGAGTTTTTTTTAAAATCCATCAAAGTTTTCTCAAATCATTGCTAGGGACTAGCAATATCTCAGTGTGGGGGATTGATGAGTGTCTAAATACTCATCATTTTTACATAATCTAAACTGCAAAATCATCTGAAAACACTCAAAAACACATCAAAATGATCAAAATATCACAAATCAGTGTTTTATGTGTTTTAAATGCAAAAATATCAAAATCAGATGAAAAATGTATCAAGTTTGCAAAATTGGCAGTTTTAGTCCCCCAAGTTTTAAAAGTTGTCAAATCTAGTCCCTGGAATTCAAAAATGTGGAAATTTATCATTCAAGGTCCTTAAAGTATTCTAAGTTGTTAAAAATGATCCTTGATTGATTCTTTGGTCAATTGGCAAGAAAGGTCCTCAAACTTTGGAAAATTTGCAAAATTAGTCCTTGGACTTTTTAAAATGGAATTTATGCAAAAAGGGTTCTTGTTTTATCAATGTTGGTCATAATTGGTCCTTGTGAGAAGTTTGAAAAAGTTGCAAGATCAGTCCTTGAAGTTTGGTCAAATTACATTTTTAGTCCTTGTTGTTACTTCTTAAACCAAACGGATCCACATATATCCAAGCCCAATCCAAAAACAAGCCCAAACCCAATCCAGTTTGACCCTTGAACCTTGACCCCCAGTCCACAACTCTTTTTGACCCTGGCCAAACCAATTGTGACCCCTTTGTGTTATTAAGCCATCGGTCAACGCAAGTCAAACCCAAGAAAACCGCGCAAAAACAGCTTCCACTGTAGCAGTGTCTCTCCCAATCCAGATATTCAAAACCAGAGTGGTTTTCACCACATTTTCAACCCCCTCCCATTCCATGTCCCCTCCACCTCCTCTACACTCCAAATATCCTTAATTGCTCAAACCAAATCCATTAATTGCTTAAAACTGCTATGAAGAAAAATTGGCGCCAAAAAGCAATGTGGACGGTTCTGATTATTTTGAGTGATCCAAAGGCTATAATTTGGTGGGAAAGATTCAGAGGATATCAGAGATGCAAGAAAGTCTATAAAGGAGAGATAGAATGCAATGTATCAAGATATGTAGTGTATTTTTTATGTTTTAATGTCGTTTTAGTGTTTTTTAAGTAAAAGTGTAATTTAAATCCTTCAAGCACTCTGTTTAAGTATTTTAATGTATTGTAAAGCTTTTCCAATTAGCAATTTCAAGTTTTAATCATTTCTCAAGTTTATGCAAATTCTCATATTTATGCAAAATCTCAAGTTGGATCAAATGTTGTTTTCAGTTGATTATATGGACTGAAATAGGTCACATAAGCTCCCATATAGCTTTTATAAGCTATTAGAAACAATAAAATTCAGTTTAGCTTCAAAAGGTCAAAAATCACAAAAATACCCATTAAATACTTGAAAAATAAAAAATCATGGTGAAAGGTACAAGAAGGCTGGAGCAAGGTTGATATTGGATGGCCTTGGTATAGTGCTTCTTGGGAAGCTATAGGAATTGGTTTCAGATCCTAGTTCTCAGTTTTAAGCTTGGAAGCTCTTGTAAGCATTTTTAGCCATTTTGGTATTTTACTGTTACACTTGTTTATTAGCTCTAAATTCTGTTTCTATTTGTTTACTAGTTATAAATTAGTGTTTTTGATCATTAAAATCAGTAGCTTGTTCTTTGGAATTCATAGTTGCCTTAAAATCTTATTTAGGCAGTCAAAATAGCTTTAGTCTAATTTCTTAGTTTTAAGTTATTATTACTGTGGATTCAAGCTTGTTTAGTCTTAGTTAATGATTATATAGAGTCTTCAATCAAGTTTATGGTCTAACTTTGTAAGTTACTTTGTTAAAACTCCAAAACAGACATATCAAGGGGTGTTTGGTTTTTTGTGTTCAAAGGTTCTCTGATCATTAGCTTTGTTGGAAATCTGTCTAAATAGTTCTAAATAACTGATTTCAGTCATAAGAATCATTTCTCAATAGCACAAAGTCAAAAATTCTTCAAATCCTTATTTGTGCAGTCACTGTTGGATGTTTAGGATATAGAATCTTGATTTTGTGTTTAAAAGTTGTTAATATTGCTCTATTCAGTCTTAACATACCTTAAAACAACATCATCAGTGCTTAGAATCAGATCAAAATCCACTTTGGTCAACTTTTTACTTGTTCTAAAAAAGTCAAAATCTCATAAGGTCGTTTTTGAATAAAATTTGGAATTTCACTGTAGGCTTATTAGTAGGATTCAGTTTATAAGGTTTTGGATTTTTATAGTCTAGTTGCTTAACAAAAATACAAAAATGCTAGTTCTTGGTTTTTCAGTCTTTTAAGTGCTTATTCAACTGCTTTTTGTGGACACCTTGTCTGCATATCTGTCCTGTGCACAGAAATTGTGCCCATTTTGATAAGCTTGCATTGAGCTTATTAGTTGTCCAATTCTTGTGTTCTCTGGTTCTTTGGAAAGCCAACCTGGTCCTCTTGGAGTAACAAGTCTTGTTTTTCACTTTTGAGCTTGTTAACTAGGGCTGCTACTAGCTTGTATCTTGTCCCATTTCTGTTTCAATATCAAGTGCTTATTTGTTTGTTCATAGCTTTTTAGAGTGCTTCTTTGGATATCTTAGCCTCATTTATGCTCATTTAGCTTGTTTGAATCCACTTTGAGCTTTTGTTTCATCTGTCAAGCTTATTTGAGCTTATTTCACCCAAATAAGCTAGTTTAGCCACTGTTGGGTTCATAAGCCATCAAATCAGCTTATTTGTGTCTTATAAAATTTTTGTCTTTGTTAAAGTTTCATATTATTAGTATATAAGTAGTTTTCAAAAAGAAAAATCACAAAAACATCAATATAAAAATAGTGATAGCGTTTATTTAAGATTTTTTAGTTTTTTTTTATTTTTCTTTTCAACTTTTTAATAAGCAAATCTTGTTTTTCTATTTTTCTTAGGTTTCTGTCATCACATAGTATTTTTAGAAAAAGTTTCAGATTTTTCTCTATCTTTTTAGTATTTATTATAATTTTAAATAGTTAAAAATAGTAATTAATTAGTAATAAATATTTAAAAAGCATAAAAAATATATTTTCTGTTTTAAAATTAGTTTTATCATATTTTAGATTTTTCAAAGTTAAAATTTTATTTTTCCAAGTTTATTCTCTATTTTCTAGTAATTAAGTGTATTTTAAATAGTTATTAATTAATAATAATTAGATAAAAAGTGTGAAAAATATATTTTTAGTTTTAAAATTAGTTTTATAGTATTTTAGATTTTTCAGAATCATAAGTTTATTTTTCTAGCCTTATTTCCTATTTTCTTTTATTTTAGAGTATTTATTAAATAGTTAAAATAGTTTTAATTAATAATAATTAATTAAATAGTTTTAAAAATAATTTTCTTTTTCTAATAATTTTCTTTTATTTTTAGGATTCAAAAAATGTCATTTTTATATTTTTAGGTCTTTTACTTCTTAGTTTTCACTTTTTATTTTGTGCATATACGTAGTTTTTAAAACTTACGTTTACGTTTTTCTCATCTGATTGTTGTGCTTTCCAATTCTGTGTCCAATTCTATTCCAAATCAATCAGTAGTGTAATTTCTAATCAAAACCTTTACAGATCACTATCCTTAGTGATCATTCCATCCTCTGAGTTTGTTTTAAACACACCATTGAGTCTCCTTGGGACTAAACGACCCGGGAATTCAATCTATTTTCCAGGACTTCATTGCATTTGTGTCTGAGCAGTTTTAAGTCTGTTTAGACTTGACTGTTTATCACAGATCATTGACCCAGCTAAGATTAAGGCCATTAAGGAATGGGCAGCTCCTAAGAACCCATCGGAAATCCGACAGTTTCTAGGTTTAGCAGGCTATTATAGGAGATTCATTGAGGGATTTTCCAAGATAGCTAAACCGCGACCAAACTAACCCAGAAGGATGTTAAGTATGAATGGGGAGAAAAGGAAGAAGAAGCATTCCAACTTCTGAAGGGGAAGTTGTGTAGTGCGCCCATCCTAGCTTTGCCTGAAGGAAGCGAAGACTTTGTCGTGTACTGCGATGCTTCGCATAAAGGCTTAGGTGCTGTTTTGATGCAACGTGAGAAGGTGATTGCTTATGCATCCCGACAACTTAAGAAGTATGAGAAAAACTACACCACCCATGACCTTGAGTTAGGTGCTGTAGTGTTTGCTCTTAGGATCTGGAGACATTACTTGTATGGAACCAAGTGTGTAGTATTTACCGACCATAAGAGTTTGAAGCATATTTTAGATCAGAAGGAACTGAACATGAGACAACGTCGTTGGTTAGAATTGCTTAGTGATTATGATTGTGAGATTCGTTATCATCCTGGTAAGGCTAACGTTGCGGCTGATGCCCTTAGTTGTAAGGAGGACATTCCACCCCTACTTGTTAGATCCTTAGGAATGATCATTGTTTCACCCTTACCATCCCAGATTTTAGCCGCCCAAGTAGAGGCATTGACGGAAGAGAACCGTCCTTATGAGAATCTTCATGGAATGGTAGAAAGTGAAAACGGCTTCTTGAAGCATTCCGATGGAACATTATGCTTCAGAGACAGAAGCTGGATACCATTGTATGGTGGAATCCGTGAGTTGATTATGCATGAGTCGCATAAATCAAAATACTCTATTCATCCCGGAGCTGATAAGATGTATCAGGATCTTAAGAAACTTTATTGGTGGCCCAATATGAAAGCCGAAATAGCTCAGTATGTTAGTAGGTACCTGACTTGTTCTAAGGTTAAGGCCGAACATCAGAAACCATCAGGACTTTTAGTTCAACCCGAACTTCCAGAATGGAAATGGGAGCGAATAACCATGGACTTTATCACTAAATTACCGAGAATAGTTAGCGGCAATGACGCTATCTGGGTAATAGTTGATCGTTTAACTAAGTCTGCTCACTTCTTAGCTATTAGTGAAACCGATAGTCTTGATAAGCTTGCTCGATTATATCTTAAGGAGATAGTATCGCGTCATGGAGTACCGATATCTATCATTTCTGATAGGGATAGTCGTTTTACATCCCACTTTTGGAAGTCTTTATAGACAGCATTAAGAACGAATTTGGATATGAGGACTGCTTACCATCCACAGACCGATGGTCAAAGCGAGAGAACCATTCAGACTTTAGAGGATATGCTTAGAGCATGTGTTATTGATTTCGGCAAAGGCTGGGAGAGACACCTCCCTTTGGCCGAATTCTCTTACAACAATAGTTATCACTCTAGTATTAAGGCCGACTCATTTGAGGCACTGTATGGCCGAAAATATCGTTCTCCTGTTTGTTGGGCTGAAGTTGGCGAGAGTCAACTTACAGGTCCCGAACTTGTCCTAGAAACTACTGAGAAAATAGTACAGATTAGGAACCGGTTGCAAACCGCTCGTGATAGACAAAAGAGTTATGCCGATAAGAGGCGGAAACCTTTAGAATTTCAGGTTGGAGATCGTGTTATGTTGAAAGTTTCTCCTTGGAAAGGAGATGTCTTTCGGAGGAAAACATAGTTGTGCCATTAAGAGATATTCGTATTGATGAGAAATTGAATTTTGTTGAGGAACCGATTGAGATTATGGATTGTGAGATTAAGAGGCTGAAGAATAGCCGTATTCCGATTGTTAAGGTTCGTTGGAACTCCCGGCATGGACCGGAGTTCACTTGGGAACGTGAGCACGTTTTCCGTAGGAAGTATCCTAAACTGTTTATGACACCAAGCAACTCGGAGTGAAACCCGGGACGGGTTTCTTCTGAGGCTGGGAGGCTGTGACAACTGGCAATTTGGGGAGTCTATTTTAGGTAACCGCATTACGTTAAATTAAACTGAGTTTTGCCTTTAACACTATTTTATAAACCGTGACTTGATTTTATATCGTCGATTGGTTTTTAGGGTTTATTTCATTATTAAATGAGTTATCGTATGCGTTTTAACTCTATTTGGTAGGCACTATTCGATTCGGCACTAGAAAAGCCTAAAACAAGAGTTATTGTAACTTTTAGACCGTAACTCGAAAATTGACAAATAAATAGTCAAAACTCGTGGAAAAACGTAAGTAACGATGTTGGAAAGTTAAATAAATGTTATGGGAAACTCGGGGGACGATATGTGAGCTCGGGAATGGGTAAACGAGATAGATACGAAAAGTGTCAACCCGAACCCTCCCTTTTTTGCTTGAGCCGTCCACCCCTCCCCTCCTTTTTATTTATTTTGAGGTCCCTAGCTCAAGGATATAAATATCCCACCCACCCCTCATTTGAGACTTTCATTTCTCTCACTAGAAAACACACACTACACCTTTTCTCTCTCTAGTCTCTCTCTAAAAGAAACCCTAGCCGCCCTTAATAAATTCCGGCCACTATTCCGGCCACCACGGCCGTATTCTGGCGCGTCACTATTCACCTCCACTACCAAAAGATAGATCTCTTTCTCCTGTTTCCAACCATATATCATATACTCAATTTGGACTTCATTAACACCTCCAAATTCAAGAATTAAGATTCGTACTTTTAGGGTTTTCTAAATATTTCAAAGGGCTTTTGCAATTGGTGATTAGAGAAGGTAAATAGAACATGTTTTGAGCTTGATTGGGTGATAAAAACCCACGAATTGAAAATTAGGGTTTTGACCTAATTTCTAATTTTGGGGCTTTTGGGTGGAACATGAAATTAAAGCTAATTAGTGTTGAAATAAACAAGTAATTAGTGTTTGGTACATGTGTGGTGCATTAATTTGATGGGTTTTTCATTTTAGGGTTTAGTTGCATGTTCTTGGTTGATGATAGTTGATGGGTTTTGTGTTTAGATAGTGTTTGAAGCTTGAATGATTGGATTTGAGTGTTGTAGAATTGATTTGGTGATGTTTGGTTGAGACTTATGGGGCGTACGCACCAAAGAACCCACGATAGGGTCTTGGTTGGTGTCGTACGTGGCCTATGTTGGTCATGGGTTCGAGTCGGATTGATTTGGTAGCTTATTGATTGGTTTAGTTGAGGTTTGGATGAGACGCGTGGAGCCGAAAAGCCTTTAGAAGCTTGTTTGGTTCACGTGGTCTTGACCACGACCGTGTCATGACCATTAGGGTCATAACATTGGTTTCGAGTATAATTGGTTGATTGATTGGTTGGCGAGATTGTTTTGAGTTAGTTTGGGATTGAATTGTGACGTTATGACTTTTAATTATGGACTTGATATATCTATTGTGACTTTGAGCTACGTCGGCGTCACTTTGACTTTTTAGTCAATAGTTGACTCCGACAAAGCCGTAACATGAACTTTAGTATAATTTGGACAATTGATTGATTAAAAGCCGAGAAGTTATGACTCGTGCTTGTGGACTCGAAACGAATAACGTTATGAGATTTATAATGGGATTTGACGAAATATATATCATATATGAAAATGATAATAAAACTATGAAATATAAATAATAATGGGCTTTTGTACCAAAAATATCAATAACAAGATTTATCTTGTTATTTACTAGTTTTAAATGAAACTAACGACTGAATTGGAGAGGTTTTGTAATAAATAAATAATTAACGTTTCGAGTACACGCTTATCAATAAATGTCAATTGTGGACATTTAATGTTGGATAAGTAATTATTTATTTGCGTTATGTGTGCATGGGTTACGGATAACCTAACGTTAATATTGTTGATCCACGTGGGTAGTGGACTTATTGGGTTGACGAATCTAATAAGAGCCAGCTAGGTACGTTGGGTAACCTTATTAATGGGTGAATTATCCTTATGACTCTTTAAGGATACGATTGATTTATGGGATAATAAGCAACACGAGTAAATAAATGAGTTTATCGAGTTGACGAATTCGATAAGGTCTACTATTTATTCTGAAAGTTATTGAACTATGGAGCTTATCGTTTAAAGGTCTCATTGTGTCGCATTGAGTTATATATTGGTTGTTTGAGTGCATTCATGGCATCATATTGAGTCGATACACCCACACATGAGGATACCAAACACTAGGATTAATGGTGAAACGAGACGTTTTTGGAAATAAAGGAATGGAATATATTGGGGTAGTTAACGTTGATTTTGAGGAATATGTATATTAAGTTGGTCTACATTAATAGGTTGTGCCAAGTCGATAGTTTCTGTGCTGTGATTTCTGTTATCTTCTGCTAGTGATATTTGTGCGTTGATTGCTTGAGGTGAGTTTCATAGCCCCACTTTAATATACGTTTTAACTACGTTTTGAACTATTTTGGGGTGAGAATCATGCTACTGTTTTTGGACCGTTAAAACTATTTGGATTTGCTTATATGCTGACTGAGTGGATAGATGTGCGATAGTTGTTGCCTTAGTCTAGGTTCTACCGTGCCTAACTAAGAATAGACTTATATCACGACCTAGCCCGGGGTTGGCAACTGTTCTAGAGGTTGCCACGACAGTGCTGGACTATAGTCGCAGGGGCCCGAGTGTGTGATTATATGATTGGAGATCCGGGTAGGATCAGTGTGTGAAACGGTATTTGCCTATCTAGGTCATGCATAACAAATCAACTCTTATAGGTCCACTATGATTTTGTTGAACTTAAAACTATGAACTCACCAGCGTAAGCTGACCTTTTAGCATGATTTCTCAGGTATTTGAGAGATGTTTGGATTACTTGATGTGTGGAAGCTTGGCATGGAGGCTTGGTTCAAGGATCATTTTCTGACTCTGATAAACAATGGGGACCTATTTTGTTAAACTATGTTTTGGGCCTAAAATTTATATCTTCGGATTAAATGTTTGGATATTTGAATTGGGATTGGTTTTAAATGGCTAAATGGTTATCTTTTATTTTACTTGTGTGCGATACCAATCCAAAAAGTAACGCCCCGAAAACTTGATTAAGTCTTCCGCTGTACCGAGATTTGGGGGTGTTACAAATTTGATCGGTTTGTACTTGATTATTTTGTGCTTACTTATGTGTGCTTCTTTGTAAATTAGGTTGTTGTATGTATGACATGGATGCTCACCGCAAGTGTTTCAAGCTTTTGTAAGTTTTTCTATTGAATGAGAGTTCTCTCTATATTTGCATGTTTTCTCAGAGGCCTCGATCAGTGGGTTGTTTCATGAGATTGGTTTAGTGTGTTGGATCAATGGGTTTGTTCAGTGGGTGGGTTCAGGGGATGCAAGGGTTGGGTTGACGGCTAAATAAGCAGGTTGGGGTTGGGTAACAGGGTACAGGTTAACACATGTCGCTTTTAAATGGGTCTAGTCATTTTCTATAAAAAAGGTTTTATAAGCAAGTACCGAGTCAATAATTATGATAGGGACCATGTACATAGCAAAATAACTTTTCTTAAAGAGTTTGAAAGACACAAATTCAGGTTTAGAATCATAGACTTGCTTTAATTTAGCTGACATGGAGAAATGATTAATTATTTGCAGTAAACCATTTAAATTTATACCTTAGGGGTGTTTGTCTAAGGCTTTAAGCTTATTTTGTGGGCATAAGCTTAGTATCCACGCAAAGCTCTCATAAGATGTTGCGACATGTCTGTGTAAAAGAAAAGTGGCATACTATTTCTTTTTAATATTTGGTTATATGATTGAAAATTAAGTTTTCAACATTAAGATATGTTGGTTTCACAAATCTTAGTAAGGGTTTTGTGTTCTTTGGTGCAGGCGACATCAACTTTTCCCTGTACCCGTGAAAACACAATTCGGTGAAAAGCTCGATTTGCAAGTAATCAAGATCAGGACCTATAAATAATCAAGATCAGGACCTGTAATAGATCTGTAATGTTGCTAGTACTACTAAATTAGTAAACTAGCGCTTTTTGGTGAGGGTGTGGTATGTGATCCGGTTGCATATGTTGTAATAGATTCGGGACGAGACCCGTTTTAGCTATGGTGCTGATTCGTATGTTGCTGTTAGGGTATGATACATTGGGTCAACCTGTAACATTTTAATATATACAATGATTGTTTCTACACGCATATTTAGAGATTCTTGATTGTGCTTCACTGTCATGTGGTTCACAATCCAAACGATCTTGCAAATCAAGTGTCCTTAAGCTTTTATGTTTGTTTGCAGATTGGAAGAACATGTGTAGGGGATAAAAGATACATGTTCATGTCTTCCTCAAGCATATTCTCCCTTGAATACATACCTGATTGTCCCAAAATAAGCTCGGAACATGAGGAACTGGAGTTAGCAGATCGTGTTGAGGCCTCGATGTATCTCACTTGGCCTCAAAGAGAGAACATTGCATATGGTGCAACAACAGGTGTGTTATTCTTTTCCTGCTACAGAGAACATAGTCGTGTTTGGACCAAACCGAGTTACTGAAGTAAGAGGATTTTTTTGGATGAGGTAACTGCAAAAATCTTGACAGAGCATACATATTTGGTGAATAACAATGAACTGCTCCCAAATTAAATGTAAATACTGACAGTTAATGTAGTTTGTATACTAATGGGGCTGTTAGAGGATAATAACAAGAAACTTATTGTAACACCCCTGTGATCATAATGACAGCAGAAGACTAATCGGGGTGTTACTCGAATGGAGATCACAGTCAATAATCATAGAAAATGACTCGAAAGAGACGTTTTAAGAAAAATAGTTATCATTTATCGAAAAATCATTCTTGCTACAAAATATTCCAAATTGTTTCAAATGTTTCCATAAATTATTGAGCATGAGTTTGAAAGAAATGACAACTTTATGTTTACATCACAAGGAAAGGTCTTGGTATGCCCACTCCGCGCCTTGAACATAATCATCATTGATTACCTGAGATAACATGCTTAATGATTGTACAATAAATTGCACTACCAGGCTTCAATGGTGATCGAAGGTAAGAGGGGTGTGTGTTCCAGCCAAGATTGTCTTTCACCTGAGAATAAGAAATACGAAGGCACTACGTTAAGTGATTACGCAGGGGTTGGACCCTGCGAACCACTTCTGGCGTGAGAGTAAGTATGAGTTACGGTTGTATAAGTGAGTGTGAGTAAATAGTAAAGTGTTAAGTGAGCTTACCATAATCTTCTGCGCTAATATCGAAGAACATGGGGGCGTCCCATGCTTTTAGGTAACTGCTAGGGCTAAGTGACCCACATTCTCAAACTTGGCGGGAAAGCCATGGATGAGAGGGAGATCGTAGGTTTGACCAAGTCAGGATGGTCCTCTGTCCTTTGTTCCCTCGTCAACCATACCCCGAAGGGCTTAGGGCTTTGAGTGGCGAATTTCCCGTAGGTAACCTTCGTGCGTACGAGTGGTTTGATGCTAATGAACATTTGGGAGGACTGACTTGGGCCTTCGCACAGAAGGGCTTCGACATAGTTCGAAGGGTGTCCGTCGACCTGTTCGGAGGGTACATCATCAAGCCCCCCAGTCGAAAGTGATGCCTATGAACAATGAGGCATTGCTTTAGACTTCAATCTGCGAGCAAAATCAACTTGTTTTACACACAACGGTATACACAATTTAGGCGCTTACGCCTCTTAATGCGCAATAAATGCTACCTAATCATGTCTAACAACTCGCTACAGTAAACTCCATGGTTGACTAAAACGACTTTTCAAATTTAAAATACATTTGAAATCCTGATAAGGTTACCCAAGGGGACACGTGTGCGGTGCATATGCAAATTTGAAAAGAGTATTTAAAGGGTGTTAGATGAAACCCTAGACCATTTTACCTTCTCCGCCCACTTTTACACGCAGTAAACTTCCTTCAGCTACCGGCTTCGAGCAAAAGGTAAAGTCATCTCTTCTTCTTTTCCTTAGCTTTGATTAGTTATGGATTCAAAATTCATCATCAAACAACAAAAATGTACCCTGACATCCCAAGACTTGCACGAATTTCTTGCTCAATACCCCATTCCCCAAGAGTATAAAATTATGTTCCCAAAACCAAATCAAGGTATTTTCGATGCTCCAAAACATTTCATAGGTATACTTGATCGGATCCCAAACGGTCAGGTTTTATCACACAAGCTAACCACTTGTGAATGGTCAACCGTAATAAAAGCCAGACAGCTTGAGAACGTAATGCAATGAAGATCAAGAGGAGTGTAGTGTTTCCCCAGGTCGTTAAGTCCCAACGAGCTGTGCGATGAATAATCAAACGAATAGTGATCGGGAGAATTTGAACGGGAAAAGGGTTATGATTGATTATACCTAAAGAAAAAGTTTATAAATTACAGGGGCTTAAATGCAAATTAAAGAAAATTAAAAAAGATAAATTATATTAAATAAACGATATCACTATTTTTAAAATGATGTTTTTGATTTTTCTTTTATAAATTTAAATTAAAAACTACGTAACTTACTAAAGAAAATGTGAAACTGAAACAATATTAATCCTAAAAATATAAAAATGACATTTTTACAAACCTAATGATAAGAGAAAATTTTTAGAAAAAGAAAATTATTTTTATGACTATTTATTTAATTATTATTAATTAAAAACTATTTTTACCTATTTAATAATACTCTAAAATATAAGAAAATATGAAATAAAGCTAAAAAAATGAAATTATGACTTAGAAAAATCTAAAATAACTAAAGAGAATTTTCAAAACTAATTTTGTATTTTTCTGATTATTTTTCTATTTTCTATGAATTAAAAACTATTTGAAACTACTTAAATGGATAAAAATTACAAATTTAACTAAGAAAAATCTGGAAAAATTATTTTTTTGCTTTTTATATTTATCTTAACCTAGGAAAAATGAAAAATTATTTTTTTGAAGTTTTTCTGATTTAATTGCAATAAAAGCTAATTTAAAAGTACTAAAAACTGATTTAAATGAGGAAAAATATCAAACAGTGCTGGAAAAATATGAAAAATTCAAGAAAAGTCTAAAATAATATTCTGAATCTAAGAAAAATATAAAAACAGTAGCTTATGTGTGAGAATATGGAACTGCAGTCAAGAGTGCTTATAAATAAGCACTTGAATTAAGCTAGAGGTACCAACTGAGCACCAAATTGTCACAGAAGCTATAAAATGCTAAACCTACTCAAAAGCAACTAATATCAACTAGCGTTAACCTCTGAAATGCAAACTAAACAGATTTGATGATTTAAACTTAAGTGCAAAAAACAGTTTTTTTTGCTACTACTGAAGCTTAAGCACAAGCTTATTGAGAAAGCTTATGTGAAAAACAAAAATGAAGAACTCAAGTCCACCAGCTTAACTATCTATAAACCAAGTTTCAGTCCCTAAGAAGCTAAAACCAAACCTATGCAAGGTCTGCAAGGTGCCTGTCTCACACTCAGTGTATGCTGAGTGTGCACAGGGCACTTTTGACCTTTTTGACAAGCTGAATTAGAGCTTATAGAAAATTACTAAAATTATACAAAAATCATTTTAAGAAACTTGACCAACTGAAGTTTTTAAACCCAAAGTTTCACTTGATTTGATCCAATAATGAATCCATTAAAAATCACCCAAGTTGAGTGAAAACTGAGGTTTTCAATTTTTGACTTTTGAAGCAGTTTTGAAAAGTTGACTATTATGAGATTAGAGCTTAATTTGCCAATTGAAAATGATGAAATGAGCTATTATAAGACTTGATTAAGCTACTCCTATCAATTATGAACACAATGCAAGCTTTTGACTTCACAAATTTCTAATAGATATGAAATGAGGACAAGTTTAGAAGGATTTTGACTTTGAGCTTATGCAGAGACAAAGTTTTGACAAATTTGGTTCTAGCTTCCTATATTAAGACTGAGTAGACAGATTTTAAGCACAAACCAAAGCTCAAGCCTACTTATGCTAACTGATCCAAACACCACTTAGCTAACTGATTTGCAAATTAAACTGAGCTAACCACTGAACTAGCTTGTATTATCACTTAAACTGAGGCTAGTTATCCTAATTACCACTAAATAAACAGGTAAAAACTGTTAATGACCACAGATACAAATACAAGCACTTTATGCAAACTGAATTAGAAATGGAATTGAGATAAAAACTCACAAGTGTCCAGCTTATTTTTGCAGCTTAAACCAGAACCATAACTATACTAATCTAATCCAATCCAACCCCAAATCAGCTCTGCATCAACCTATTTCATTTCCATTTCCAAATGAGCTCAGTTTGACTTTTGTTGACCAACATGATATATTGCTTAAATCTGATTCTTAAGCTTAGTAAAAGCTATAAACAGCTTAAATAAGCTTATTTGAATTAAAATAAAGCTACTTGGAGCTTTGAGTATAAGAGCAAGAAAGCTAATTTTTTAACAGTTAACATAAAAGCTTTGAGTATAAGAGCAAGAAAGCTGATTTTTTAACAGTTAACATAAAAACTTGAAACTATATTAAAACTTTGAATTGATACTAGAAAGTAGATTACACTGATAAAATAACTTGAGTTTAGTACATAGAAACAAAAGATTACAGTTTTAAACTTAAACTAAAACATTTATATTAAAAACGACATACGTGAAAATTTAAAACTAAGTACTACTTCTTCCTTGCTTCTCTTTCTTCAATTTATACAACCAAATGTGTTCCACTTGTCTTCTGATCAATTCCCACTAATAATCTCAGCCATTGGATCATTTGAGGCAATTTTGGCCGTTTGATGAGTTTTGGCGGGAAAAGATATTTGCCAGTGGTTCTGATAACAGGGAAAGGGGCATTTAATGCCTTTGGCTTGGGGTGTTTGGAGGGTAGGAATATTGTAGGTGTGATGATGATGGAGTGAGGGTTGAAGGGATAAGGTGTTGCTGGCAAGTGGTGAAGAAGACAGAGGAAAAAGGAGGTGGCGGGAGTTGACTATTTTTGACTTGAGGATATATTAGGCAGGAGGTCCAAAAAAAGGGGGGGGGGTCAGAGGGTTTGGCAGGGGGTCACAGGTCCAGGGAAGGGGTCCAAAGGGTGTTTGGTTTGTTTTAATAACATAAGGACCAATTTGTAATTTCTGAAAGACAAAGGACCAAATCTGCCAATTTGCAAAGTTATGCCAAG
Organism: Chrysanthemum seticuspe; assembly: GCA_019973895.1. NCBI lineage: Eukaryota > Viridiplantae > Streptophyta > Magnoliopsida > Asterales > Asteraceae > Chrysanthemum > Chrysanthemum seticuspe. Next base: position 34,486,275 of record BPTQ01000003.1, read on the forward strand.
GGACCAATTTTGCCAAGTTTCAATAGTGCAAGGACCATAATAGACATTTTCAAACTTCCAAGGACTATTTTTGCCAATTTTTGAAACTTGAAGGACCAAACTTGTAATTTCTCAAAACTTTTGACATTTTTCACCAAAGGACTAATTATGACAAGTTATGATTTCAAAAGGACCTTTGGTGACTTTTCTTTTAAAATAAGTGCTCAGGGACTATTTTTGACAAGATTTGAAAGTCGGGGGACTGAAACTGCCAATTATGCAAACTTAGCTCATTTTTCATCTGATTTTAAACATTTTGCATCTGAAACATATAAAATGCAATTTTGAGATATTTTCAGTATTTTGATGCATTTCGGAGCATTTTTAAATGTTTTGCAGTTCAGACTTGACCAAAAATGATGAGTATTTACACACTCATCAATCCCCCACACTAAACTATTGCTAGTCCCTAGCAATCTTTTGAGAAAAACTTAATGGATTTTGATGAGTGTCTAAATACTCATCATTTTTGTACCATTTAAACTGCAAAAACATCTGAAAAGACTCAGAAATGCATCAAAATGATAAAAATATCACAAATAAGTGTTTTATGTGTTTTAAATGCAAAAATATCAAAATCTGGTGAAAAACGTATCAAGCTTGCATAATTGGCAGTTTTAGTCCCCCAAGTTTCAAAAGTTGTCAAAAACAGTCCCTGGTAAAACCAAATAAAGAAAAATGTTATTCAAGGTCCCTGAATTATTCTAAAATGTCAAAAATGGTCCTTGAATAAATCTTTTGTTAAATGGCAGAAAAGGTCCCTGAACTTTCATAAAATGTCAAGTTTGGTCCCTGGAAAATTGAAACTGTCAAAACTGGTCCCTGTACTATTGGAACTTGTCAATATTGGTCCCTTGTAACAACTTTGGAATATTGGCAGGAGTGGTCCTTCAAGAATTGGAGAATTGCAAAACAAGTCCTTATGATATTAAACTAGCCATGAACCCTTTTGTGAACCTTGACCCCTGCCAACCAAATTGACCCCCTGTCATTACCCCTTTTTGACCCCTTGGTCAAATCCAGTCAAACAAACACCTAGCCCGCCACTGTGTTTCTCCTTCTTCACCACTTGGTCTGCAACCCTACACCTCTCCCATCCACTTTTTCCCACCTTATCCTTTCCACATCAACCCACATAATCATCACACCTCATCCACCCCCCCTAGTTGCTAGCTCAGTCCACAAAGGTCAAATCACCTTTCCCGCCAAAATTGACATTTTGGCCAAAACTCACAAAAGTCACCCATTGGCTCAAAAAAGTGGTGGGATTGAATCAAGAGGACACGTGGAAGATTTTTGGATATAAAAGAGGGAAGAAGAAGGAGAGGATAGCAAGTAGTTAGTTATTATTTTTCTTTGTATGTCGTTTTTTATTAAGTTATATCAATCAGTGTTTTAAAATGTAATTCTAAGCTTTAAATGTATTAAACATAAGCCTCTTGGTCATTGTAACTAATTTCAAGCATTAATTTCAAGGTTTTAGCTAGTTTCATGTTTTTGTGTTTACTGTTGAAGAACTCAGTTTACTGTTCTTGTATTCAAGCTTATAGTGGTTTCTCTTTAGACTCAAACAAGCTTAGTTGAGCTCTATATAGCTCTTGGTAAGCTTATGACTCAAGTTAAAACTCATTTAGCACTTGGTCAAAGAAAGTCAACACTGCAGCCTGTTGCATCAAAGGGCTCTGAATTGCTGATCTGGATTGGGTTTGGTCTTGGTTTAAGCTCATTGGGTGTGTTTCTAGTCAGCTTATGTAAGCTTTAGTGGCTGGATTGGAGTAAGAATTTTCTATACCTTGTTTTTTCATTATTTTGAGTTGAAAAATTACCATAGTAGTTCATTTGTAGAATCTGTGTTTTTAGTTGCTTTATTTACTGATTTTAGGTTTAAATAGGTTAGTGTAAGTGAGATTAAGATTTGGTTTGCTTAGCTTCAAGTGACTGTAGGATTAAGTTAGTAAACTAGTTACATAACTAGTGTTTGGATTTAGGCTCATCTATGGGATAGAGGTTTGTTCAAGGGTTAGGACTGGCTGCTTTAGTTCACTATAAACTTAATTAAGACATTTGAAGTTTTATTTTGTACCTGTTACCCCTTAAAGTCAAAATCATATGTAATCCTTCTTAATTTGCATATCTGTTAGAATTTTCAAATTCAAAAACTTGTTTTGTGTTCAAAATACATAGAACTAGTTTGCATTAGGTTTAATTTATCTTAAAACATCATACTCAGTCCTTAAATCAAGATCAATGTTCCATTTAGTCAACTTTTTAGTTTTGTCAAAAAGTCAAATTTGTAACAAACCTGTTTTGAGCCCATCTAGAAGGAATTTTCATGAGCTCATCTCTTGGCCAATTTCAGTGTAACTTGTGGCTTTTAAAACTTCAGCTGGTCTATTTTATGATTAGCATTTTTGTTAAATTTTACCAATTTGGTTTAAGCATCAAACTGGCTTATCATTATGGGCTTAAGTGCCCTGTGCAGGGCACTGATCTGCACAGATTTTGTGCAGATCTTGCAGCCCTTGCACAGAGGTCACAAGAGCTTGTCTAAGCTTGGTTTTTGGTTTGCAAGCTCTCAGCCAGGTCTAGTTTAGATCCCCATTGTTGGTTTTCTGTTTCCAGCTTATTTGAGTGCTTATTCCTCTGCTTAAACTTAGCACCCAAATCTGTTTTTAGCTTATAAAATCAAAACACCAAATCTTAGCAACTTGTAATCCAGAGGATATGGCTTGTTGATTTTAGTTGCTTTAGAGTACCTTTAGCTTATTTTAGCTTGTATATCAGTTTGGTACTTGTTTGTGACCATTTGCTTATTTCAAGTGCTTATTTCTAAGCACTTGACATAGCAGTTTCAAATTCCTCCACACAAGCCCAAGTTTTTCTATTTTTCCTAGATTCTAAATAATATATTAGACTTTTCCTAAAATTTTCATAATTTTCCAACTCTGTTTTCTATTTTTCTTAATTAAAAACAGTTTTTAGGTAATTTTAAATAGCTTTTAATACAATTAATTCAGAAAAAGATCAAAAAAATAATATTTCATTTTTCTTAAGTTAAGATAAATATAAAAAGTAAAAAAAGTAATTTTCCAGATTTTTCATAGTTTATTCTGTAATTTTTAGTAATTAAATTAGTTTTAAATAGTTTAAAATCCATAAAAAATACAAAAATAATCAGAAAAATACAAAAATAGTTTTGAAAATTCTCTTTTGTTATTTTAGATTTTTCCAAGTCATAATTTTATTTTTCTAGTTTTATTTCTTATTTTCTTGTATTTTAGGCTATTATTAATTAGTTAAAAATAGTTTTTAATTAATAATAATTAATTAAATAGTTATAAAAATAATTTTCTTTTTCTAATAATTTTCTTTTATCATTAGGTTTGTAAAAATGTCATTTTCATATTTTTAGGATTAATATTGTGTAAGTTTCACATTTTTATTTGTACGTTACGTAGTTTTTAAATTCAGTTTTATAAAAACATAAAAACAAAAACATCATTTTGCAAATAGTGATAGCGTTTATTTAATATTTTTTATCTTTTTAATTTCCTTTAATTTGCATTTAAGCCCCTGTAGTTTATGGGCTTTCTCTTTAGGTATAGATCAATCACTATCCTTTCCCGTTCAAATCCTCTCGATCACTTTACGTTTGACTATTCTCGCACAGCTCGTTGGGACTTAACGACCTGGGGAAACACTATACTCTCCTGATCTTCATTGCATTTGTGCTTAAACTGTTTTAAGTTTGTTACGGTCGGCCATTCACAAGTGGTTAACTTGTGTAATTAAACTTGACTGTTTAGCACGAATCAGATTTGCATCTCTTTACCAAAAGCCATTACTTCTGGAGTAGCCAAATGTTTCAGTTCAAGTAAGAACCTTGGTACACTGATAACCAAATGATTTTGAACAAATCACCAGCTTCCAACGGATTTGATTTGTCTTTACCAGAAGCCGTTTGCTTCTGGACTAGCCAACTCTTAGATAAAATATCTTTGGTGAGCTGATTACCAATTATGGTTTTCCAACTGCCTTTACCACAAGCCATAAACTTGCGGGCTAGCCAACTCTTCACTAATTAAAGATATGGTGAGCTGAACACCATACAATTTTGGGCAAATTGCAAGCCGTCAACGGATTTGAGATATCTTTACCAAGAGCCGTTTGCTCCTGGATTAGCCAATCCTTTTGTTTATTAGACATGGCGGACTGATAACCATAAGCTGAGTAAGTGCAAAACACTTACTCAAAAAAAATAAATAAATAAAAAATAAAAAATAAAAAAATTTGGCCAAAAATGGGGGAATTGGGTGGTATAATTACATGATAAAATTCGTGAGAATTCCCCCCCCCCCCACACTAGAAATGAATATTGCCCTCAATATTCAAAGTACCGGCGGTTATGCCAAAACTAAGAACGTAAAAAGGAAATACTACGGCCATTTTTTTTTTTTTTTTTTTTTTTTTTTTTTTTTTTTTTATCATGAAACTTATATACAACAGCGGGGGGCAACTCCCCCACACTAGGGTGGTAGAAAATAGAAAGAAGTCTGAAATACGGGTGAAAACCCATATAGCATGCTACTGTTTTTGATTCCCGAGTCGCTAGCTTGACTCGACCCCGCATTCATTGGTTCATGGGGAAGCAAAGTGGAAGAAACAATCTCCATCGGACTTTCATTCAAGATGTTTGGACAAACATTTGAAGCACGTGAAAGTTCCACACCGATGAGATATATTCCCGGCTCAAGAGAATGAGAAATGCCGGGGTCAAAGATGGTGTCTTCACTCCCGTAGGAGTTAAGACATGGAGAAAAAATGGGAGGAGAAGGCAAAGTGTCAATTGCTTGACAACGGGTAGGATGGGTGGGCAAAAGATTAGATTGATGAACATTGACGGAATGTTCAGAAATCTTATCCACCGCAAGAGAAGTCACAACATCCGTGTTGGACTTAAGAAATATCCGAGAGTGAACTCCCTTGAAAGGTAAGATACCGGGTTTGAAAACTTTGTCCTCGGAGAGGAATGAAACGCAAGTATCAACCACGGTAAAATCCTCAAGAGTGGATGAGTTACTCATGGAGGAAAGGGGGTGTGGAGCATTTTGCTCAAAAAGCACGTCCTCAATTCTCGGCGGATGAGGATCGATGTGAGCGAGTTCACCGGCGAACTCCTCATGGAAAAGTCTACTCCTTTCGGAAGGAGGAGGCAATTCAAATGTGGACGACTCATACTCAGGAAGAGAAATATGAAAAGTGGGAATGCCACTACTCTCCTTTTCAGTATGATCGTCATCAAAGCGGAATACATCAAATTCCGAAAGAGAATCATTGGAAAAATCCTCAAGCTCAGAAAATGGTTCGGGCTTTTCCAAGATAGAGTCACTATCCTTAATGGGGATAGGATCTGAAGCTGGTTTAGCACAAAATGATTTGATCTTAGAAACGAGGAGATTTACATTGAACAATTTTTCACGAAGTATCTCGTCCTCAATTTCCAGATCATCAGAATCTCTCACTTCCTCTAAGCTAACTAGCTCAGAAGGTAACTCCTCGACATAATCGATGTCTCCATAAGATAAAGAATCGTCAAACGAAGTACAATCGTTGTCAGAATCGGAGAACATCTCGACATGATCGTTTGGGATGTCAAGAGGAGGAGAGGAATCATCATCAAGAGGCTCATCAAACATATTACCGAAGATAACCTCGGACTCACTTGGGGTTGGGACAAGGTTCTCAACACAAGACGGTTCCGTTTCCAGAATAGTGCTAAGATTTTCGTCCCCCATTAAAAGATTATCCGAAAGTTCTACGGTAGATAAGGTCGGAGAGTGGACATGTGCGGTACTTTGTGGGCTTGAGATATGCACCTTGTCCTTTGTCATCTCCCAATCTTCCTCATCCTCGTCATCGAGACGACAAGCTTCGTTAAAGAGGAGAAGCTTTTGAGCTGCTCGCTCATCGGCTAGTAATCTTTCATTGCGAGCAGCTTGTTCCTCGGAAAGTTCTTCAAGAATTATACGAGGAAATTGATCAATGACGGGAAGTTGTGGGGGTTGGACTTTGTCAATTCCGGAAGTCCACGATTGACATTGATAATCATCATGAGGACCCCCACACTTAGCACAATGAGGGTATTGGGGAGAGAAATTTTGAAATGACGTTTGATCATTGAAATGATGAAAATACGGTTCTGGTTCGTATGAATTTTGTGGAGGGTAATTGAAATTGTTTTGAGGATAACTGAAAGATTCCGGGTTAGAATCATAAGCAAATGAATTCTCAGCGCAAATCGAACAACATCCATTGACAAGATAGTTTCCACACCACTCGCACATACATTTGTAACAACGAAAACCTTGTGGTAACAAGTCTCCACAACCGTAGCAATAATTTTGATCAAACAAAGGTATTTCGGGCTCGGAAATAGGAATCGAGGGTTCAACAACATCACAAAATGGAGGTAGGTTATTTCCCGAAGTTGAATCATGACGAAGTTCAATTAAGAAGTTTTGAATCATGTCATTTCTGGCCCTAAAGAAATCGTCGGTAAAATATTCTGAAGATTCCGGAGTTGGGACAAGTGGTGTGCTCTTAGAGCTAGCAAGTTCCACCACTTCCGTTATGGTCTCCGGTGTTTGAACGGGTTCATCGTAATCAATTCTAATTCTCGACCTTTTTTCATCGGCTTGAATTTGCTCGATTAGATTACGGGCTCTAAATTCAAAGAAATCGTCCTCGTAACCCTCGGTAGGTGCTTGAGGTAACTCCGACGTTTGAACGGGTTCGGGTTGTGGCGGGTGGTCGAAATAACTTTGAAAAGACTTTTTGATGGATAATTCGCACAAATTGCAAAATTCGCTTGAACTAGGCTTTCCACACCGCGCACACACACACTTGTGACAATGATGTTGATCTTTTTCCATACACCGAAGATGATCGTCGTCATTAGAATTAAACATATAGAGGGTTAAAGAGATAGACTTAAACGGTTTTGAGGTAAGAGAAATAGAATCATACGGATAGGAGGAATGAGAAGAGTATTTTTGTATTTTTGGATTTTATGAAAAGCGGTAACTTCACGAGGAAGGGTCTTCAAGTCACTAATTGCAAAAACTTCACGATATTGTCGCAACACACCTCCCCGGCAGCGGCGCCAAAATTTGATTCATTGTGAAGTGAGTGGTGAAAAACACAATATCAACGTATATCAAAATAACCGTAAAACTCGACAAATCAACCTTTTAGGAAAAGGGTTAATGTGCCGAACCTCACGGGTGTGATAAAAGTGATACCGGGAAAGTGATTTCCCCGGGTCGTGTCCCAACGAGGTGTGAAATTGACGGTTTCGATGAGTTTCGTGATAAGGACTTGAATTGGTTTTTAATGATTTGTTTGGATTTGATTACGTATTCTACAATTTAATGAACGGGAAAGTAATTAAGGCAAGGGAACCCTAATAAACTAAAAATAAACTAACACTAAGCCTAAGGAATGATAAAACGAAGCTACACTAAGTCCTAGGGTGCAAAAATGTAAAAACGTAAAAACCGGCAAACACCCCGAGCCATAAACGTAGACTTTTTGCAATTTAAGGGCTACGGGTGTGAAATCAATTTTCCTACGTTCTATTTGACTAAAAATAATTTTAGGAAAAAGCGGAATATTTTTTTGACTTTTAAAATAATTACTACGAATTAAAATCTATTAAACACTAATTAAATGATTAAAAATACTAAACTAATTTGGAAAAATCTGAAAATTTCACAAAAAGTACTTTAAGTTATGCTAGTTCTAAGTAAATTAAGAAAACAGAAAGTTGCTTTAGGAAATAAGCAGTAAATAAGCTAGAAAGGACTTATAAGCAAATCTGTCAAACACACCTTATGTATTTAATGTTGCAACATATGACTGAGACAAGTCCCAAGGGCGCTGGTAAGACGTGTGTTTGTGAGCTGGGTGGCGTGGGTTCGAGTCCCAGCTATGCCACTTTTTGCAAAACTTTTTTTTTTTTAGATTTTTCTTTTGGGACTTGTCTATGAGACCAACATAAGCATTTTTTGTAAAAACTTTTCTTTTGAAATCCCTGAAATAAGCTGTTAGAAACAGCTTATTTCAGCAGTAAACAAACAACTCAAACAAACACTCCTTAAGCTGTTTTAAACTCAAATAAGCTTGAAAAACAGTTTGAAAATAGTGGATAAACAAATACTGATGACAAATAAGCTGGAGCATTCACAGTTAAGCTACAATTAAGCAAAGATTAAGGGGAAATCAGTTGGCTAAGGAATAAGCTATACTAAAGCTAATGAATGGGGATTAATCACTAAAGTTATTTTAATAAGCACTAAGGGAAGATTAATAATCCAAATCCTAACTACACTTTATCTAAGCTACCTTGTAATTTCCTAAATAGGCTAGATGTCCTACTGATAAGCTAAAGAGTAACAAAAAAAAAGTAAGTGACCTGTGCACTGCTGATGTTGCAGGCTGCAAAACAGCAGCCTAGGGGACCTGTTTTAGCTTGTTTATAAGCTGCAAAACAAACTTCCAAGACAGAGACAAAGCTGCATATTAAAAGTTGGCATATCATAGACTCAAAATAAACTGATTTGAGGCCCAGAAAAACTCTGCAATAGCTTGTAAATAAGCTGATAACAGCTTGTTGTGGGAACTCTTTTGCTGGTGTAAAAAAAAAGAATATGGAAATGAGATTTTGCAATTCCAATTTAGACCAAGTTAGGTGTGATCTCAGAGCACTCCAACTGAACAAACAATGAGATTGGTATACCAAGGCTTATGAAAAACTAAGGTTGCACAAATCAAGAGTTAAAGAAGCTTCCAAAATGGCATGTGAAAAACAACTCAAGCTGCTGCAGTAAGACAGATAGAGTTCATCCACTTTTTTCCTTTCAAACTAAATTTTTGCACTCTTTGAAAAATTACCATTGTCTCATCTAAACTAACCACTTTGAACCGAATGGAGTTTGACTCTAAAAGTCAAACGGGTAGAAATTAGTTTTTTACCAATTTAACCACTTGACCCAAACAGTCCTTTAATGAACTATGATTGCTTTTCAAAACACTTAGTTGACCCCTAACTTTGAGATTTCCTTTGTTACTTTTACTAAAAACAATTACAACTTTCAAATAAACTTTAACACTACTTTAACCATAGAGCATAAAACTGAAAAGATTTTTCATTGATAAAAAAGGAATTACATCAGAACTAAGAAAACAAGAAAACTAAATTTTTTTAAAGATGAAACTAGGGGTGCCTTCACTTGGCTACAATAAAGTCCTATTTATACTACTCTACTAGGTCTTCAAAAGCTTGAGTTTGTGCTTCTCCTGTGAGTGCAAACCCAAAGACCACACTTGTGCTTCTT
>BPTQ01000003.1:34495718-34524103 GCA_019973895.1 Chrysanthemum seticuspe
CCCCCACACTAGGGTGGTAGAAAATAGAAAGAAGTCTGAAATACGGGTGAAAACCCATATAGCATGCTACTGTTTTTGATTCCCGAGTCGCTAGCTTGACTCGACCCCGCATTCATTGGTTCATGGGGAAGCAAAGTGGAAGAAACAATCTCCATCGGACTTTCATTCAAGATGTTTGGACAAACATTTGAAGCACGTGAAAGTTCCACACCGATGAGATATATTCCCGGCTCAAGATAATGGTACATGGAAATGCCGGGATCAAAGATAATGTCTTCATTCCCGAAGGAGTGAAGAACATGAGAAGTGACAGAATATATGAAGAAAAGAAAGAAAATCATGATAAAAATCATGACTAACTCTTCATCCTCAATAGGAGAATTCATAGTTTCATGAATCTCATCAGTTAAGCTCGCTTGATCAAGACATATTATGGGTGTGTCTAGATCAAAGTAGAAATTATCATACTCCGGCGGAGATATGATATGAGTGAGTTCATCTTAGAACTCCTTGAAGGTGAATGAATCATATTCAGAATTGATATGAGTGGGTTCACTGGTGAACTCCTCCAATGTAAATGATTCATAATCGGGGAGAGAATTATGAGAATGAAAAGTGGTACTGCCACTAATCTTCTCTCCCATTTTATCAAAACAGAAGGCTTTCATTTCCGGATTAGAATCATCGGAAAGAATGTCACTACCCTTAATGGGGATAGGAGATGAAATAGGTTTCTCTTTGAAAGCCTCGATTTTAGAAATGAGAAGACTGACATTCAGTAATGTTGCACGAAGTGCTTCATCTTTGATTTCAGTGTCAGTAACTTCATCATTCTCTTCTTCTAAGCTAACAAGCTCAGAAGGTAAATCTTCCGCATAAACGATGTCTCCACAAGACAACGAATCATCATCATCAGAATCGGAGAACATCTCAACATGATATTTTGGGAAGACAAGAGGGGTAGGGATATCACACAAATGCTCGAGAATTCCCTGTGACTCTCTTGGGATTGGGACAAGGTTCTCAACACTAGACTTTATGAATTCGTCCGATTCCTTTTCAGGAACAGTGTCAAGATGCTCGTCCCCCATGCTCAGAGAGTGAGTGTGAACCTCGGGTGTGATAGCAGTTGTTTGAGAATGAATCTCAATTGCTGGGATATCATCTGATGAACTTGATGAATCTTTATAGAATTGAAGGATATCAAGTGTATCCTCATCATCACTGTCATCAGGAATAAAACGAAATTGAGAGCTAGATCTGGCTGCTTTTTCTTTTGCAATTGATTCCCTAATAGATTTTTCAAACGCAATTTGGGAATTTATTTTAGCAGCCTGCTCTTCAGCTAACAATTCTTCCATGGATTTTTGATTTGGATTATCTTGGGAATGTTTACATTCCTTCAAATCTTTCACTAAATCCAAAAGATCAAGGAGAAGATTTTGAGGAAGTGGCTCAGGCTGAGGTGGTGCCTGATTCATTTGGTACTGTAGAGGTTGGTTATGATACGAAGAGTCGTAATTGTTACAAGGAAATGGATTCCTTGTTTGACAATCAGAGCTACAGTGTGGACCTCCACAATACTCACAACAGTAAAACTGATGTGGCTGTGAGTTATATGTGTGGTAGTCATAATTGTTATCAGGAACCTGCTCATAGACAAGCGTGTTTCCCGATTGACAATCAGAACTGGAGTGTAAACCACCACAGTACTCACAACAGTAAAACTGTTGAGTCTCACAGTGTGGTAGCTGATGGAATAAATCAGTTGTGTTATGGTAGGAATAGGGATCCTGGTTATAGACAGACCCGTTTCCTGATTCCACCATGCTACAACTGGGGCAATTGCCACCATTATAAGGACCACCACACCATTGACAACCAAGAGGGTGAGGATAAGACATAGAAAGAATCAAAGGTTTCCAGAGGGGTTGGGATGAAGAATCAAAGATGTGAGAGGGTAAAGATGAATATTTTTGGTATTTTTGAGAAACATGTTGTAAAAATAAGAAAGAAAATCTTTTTGGGTTTTATGGTTTTATATATATGTAGAAATAAAAGAAAAATATTTTTGTGTTTTATATGTTTTAAGATGTTTTTGGATTTTTGGATTTTTGTAAGAAAATATAGATATATATAGATGGTATGAACAAGGAGTGAATATTCAAATCACTAATCTGCTAAACGTAAGATAATTAGCACAACTCCCCGGCAGCGGCGCCAAAATTTGATCGGATCCCAAACGGTCAGGTTTTATCACACAAGCTAACCACTTGTGAATGGTCAACCGTAATAAAAGCCAGACAGGTTGAGAACGCAATGCAATGAAGATCAAGAGGAGTGTAGTGTTTCCCCAGGTCGTTAAGTCCCAACGAGCTGTGCGACGAATAATCAAACGAATAGTGATCGGGAGAATTTGAACGGGAAAAGGGTTATGATTGATTATACCTAAAGAAAAACTTTATAAATTACAAGGGCTTAAATGCAAATTAAAGAAAATTAAAAAAGATAAATTATATTAAATAAACGCTATCACTATTTTTAAAATGATGTTTTTGATTTTTCTTTTATAAATTTAAATTAAAAACTACGTAACTTACTAAAGAAAATGTGAAACTGAAACAATATTAATCCTAAAAATATAAAAATGACATTTTTACAAACCTAATGATAAGAGAAAATTTTTAGAAAAAGAAAATTATTTTTATGACTATTTATTTAACTATTATTAATTAAAAACTATTTTTACCTATTTAATAATACTCTAAAATATAAGAAAATATGAAATAAAGCTAAAAAAATGAAATTATGGCTTAGAAAAATCTAAAATAACTAAAGAGAATTTTCAAAACTAATTTTGTATTTTTCTGATTATTTTTCTATTTTCTATGAATTAAAAACTATTTGAAACTACTTAAATGGATAAAAATTACAAATTTAACTAAGAAAAATCTGGAAAAATTATTTTTTTGCTTTTTATATTTATCTTAACCTAGGAAAAATGAAAAATTATTTTTTTGAAGTTTTTCTGATTTAATTGCAATAAAAGCTAATTTAAAAGTACTAAAAACTGATTTAAATGAGGAAAAATATCAAACAGTGCTGGAAAAATATGAAAAATTCAAGAAAAGTCTAAAATAATATTCTGAATCTAAGAAAAATATAAAAACAGTAGCTTATGTGTGAGAATATGGAACTGCAGTCAAGAGTGCTTATAAATAAGCACTTGAATTAAGCTAGAGGTACCAACTGAGCACCAAATTGTCACAGAAGCTATAAAATGCTAAAACTACTCCGAAGCAACTAATATCAACTAGCCTTAACCTCTGAAATGCAAACTAAACAGATTTGATGATTTAAACTTAAGTGCAAAAAACAGTTTTTTTGGCTACTACTGAAGCTTAAGCACAAGCTTATTGAGAAAGCTTATGTGAAAAACAAAAATGAAGAACTCAAGTCCACCAGCTTAACTATCTATAAACCAAGTTTCAGTCCCTAAGAAGCTAAAACCAAACCTATGCAAGGTCTGCAAGGTGCCTGTCTCACACTCAGTGTATGCTGAGTGTGCACAGGGCACTTTTGACCTTTTTTACAAGCTGAATTAGAGCTTATAGAAAATTACTAAAATTATAAAAAAATCATTTTAAGAAACTTGACCAACTGAAGTTTTTAAACCCAATGTTTCACTTGATTTGATCCAATAAGGAATCCATTAAAAATCACCCAAGTTGAGTGAAAACTGAGGTTTTCAATTTTTGACTTTTGAAGCAGTTTTGAAAAGTTGACTATTATGAGATTAGAGCTTAATTTGCCAATTGAAAATGATGAAATGAGCTATTATAAGACTTGATTAAGCTACTCCTATCAATTATGAACACAATGCAAGCTTTTGACTTCACAAATTTCTAATAGATATGAAATGAGGACAGGTTTAGAAGGATTTTGACTTTGAGCTTATGCAGAGACAAAGTTTTGACAAATTTGGTTCTAGCTACCTATATTAAGACTGAGTAGACAGATTTTAAGCACAAACCAAAGCTCAAGCCTACTTATGCTAACTGATCCAAACACCACTTAGCTAACTGATTTGCAAATTAAACTGAGCTAACCACTGAACTAGCTTGTATTATCACTTAAACTGAGGCTAGTTATCCTAATTACCACTAAATAAACAGGTATAAACTGTTAATGACCACAGATACAAATACAAGCACTTTATGCAAACTGAATTAGAAATGGAATTGAGATAAAAACTCACAAGTGTCCAGCTTATTTTTGCAGCTTAAACCAGAACCATAACTATACTAATCTAATCCAATCCAACCCCAAATCAGCTCTGCATCAACCAATTTCATTTCCATTTCCAAATGAGCTCAGTTTGACTTTTGTTGACCAACATGATATATTGCTTAAATCTGATTCTTAAGCTTACTAAAAGCTATAAACAGCTTAAATAAGCTTATTTGAATTAAAATAAAGCTACTTGGAGCTTTGAGTATAAGAGCAAGAAAGCTGATTTTTTAACAGTTAACATAAAAACTTGAAACTATATTAAAACTTTGAATTGATACTAGAAAGTAGATTACACTGATAAAATAACTTGAGTTTAGTACATAGAAACAAAAGATTACAGTTTTAAACTTAAACTAAAACATTTATATTAAAAACGACATATGTGAATTTTTAAAACTAAGTACTACTTCTTCCTTGCTTCTCTTTCTTCAATTTATACAACCAAATGTCTTCCACTTGTCTTCTGATCAATTCCCACTAATAATCTCAGCCATTGGATCATTTGAGGCAATTTTGGCCGTTTGATGAGTTTTGGCGGGAAAAGATATTTTCCAGTGGTTCTGATAACAGGGAAAGGGGCATTTAATGCCTTTGGCTTGGGGTGTTTGGAGGGTAGGAATATTGTAGGTGTGATGATGATGGAGTGAGGGTTGAAGGGATAAGGTGTTGCAGGCAAGTGGTGAAGAAGACAGAGGAAAAAGGAGGTGGCGGGAGTTTACTATTTTTGACTTGGGGATATATTAGGCAGGGGGTCCAAAAAATGGGGGGGGGGTCAGAGGGTTTGGCAGGGGGTCACAGGTCCAGGGAAGGGGTCCAAAGGGTGTTTGGTTTGTTTTAATAACATAAGGACCAATTTGTAATTTCTGAAAGACAAAGGACCAAATCTGCCAATTTTCAAAGTTATGCCAAGGGACCAATTTTGCCAAGTTTCAATAGTGCAAGGACCATAATAGACATTTTCAAACTTCCAAGGACTATTTTTGCCAATTTTTGAAACTTGAAGGACCAAACTTGTAATTTCTCAAAACTTTTGACATTTTTCACCAAAGGACTAATTATGACAAGTTATGATTTCAAAAGGACCTTTGGTGACTTTTCTTTTAAAATAAGTGCTCAGGGACTATTTTTGACAAGATTTGAAAGTCGGGGGACTGAAACTGCCAATTATGCAAACTTTGCTCATTTTTCATCTGATTTTAAACATTTTGCATCTGAAACATATAAAATGCAATTTTGAGATATTTTCAGTATTTTGATGCATTTCTGAGCATTTTTAAATGTTTTGCAGTTCAGATTTGACCAAAAATGATGAGTATTTACACACTCATCAATACTCATTCGTTTAGTCAGTCAAACCTTAGGATACCTATTCATCCTTTGATTCTAGAACTATTACAGTACTATGAAGTACATATTTCCCATTTTAACCCTTTTGGCCTTGCTAAACTTACGACATATATTGTGATGTGTAAGGCTTATAGTTTTGAGCCTACACTTGAGGTGTTGAGGGGGTTTCTAAACTTGTATCCTGGTGGGAACTGGCTGACCCTAGCGAAAAGGCCTGAAGGGGATGTTCCCAATCTTATTTTGAAGCCTTTTACGAATATAAGAGATTGGAAAGGTATTTTCTTTTATGTTTAAAATACTATCATCCCACCTCAATATCTAGCATTGCTAAACGAGGCCTTCAGATTTGATGCTAAGCGCTTCAATGGCCCTCTTCCATATAAAGTTCGAAGGAATCCTCTGTACCAGCGTCTGGCCAAGTACCCCGCTGATGTTCTATCTTTTCCCGATCCTATTCTGTTTATGGCTGGGACTGCTCTAAGCTGGGAGGGGTCTCCCGCGAATCCCCTGTTGGAAGACCCTAGTTAGCTATAAGTATAAATAGGATAGTAGGGAATTTTGTAAATTCTGTCTAGAATTTTGTAGGTTCTAGTCCATATTTAATTTCTGTGATGTTTTTAATTTCAAAATTTTAATTTCTGTAAGCATCTTTAATTTCCAGTTTTGTAATCTTTTATTATTAATGAAAGTTTACTTATTTTAAGTGTTCATGGTTATGCTCTCAATCTCAATCTCAGTAGTTAGAACTTTGTTAATCTTTGTTTAAGATTTTTTTCAATTTAAAAAAGGTTGTTTGCTTCAAAAGAGTCTACAAATTTTTAGTTTGAAAACAGTTTTCACAGATTTCTTCCCATAAGGGAGTGTTTGGAACTGCATGTTTCTTGGGTCAAAATCAAGTTTTGACCCATTTTGGGTCTCAAAATCTTCTTAGTTGCTCTTAACTTAGTTTAATTAAAAGCATTTTAGTATTTGGCAAGATGTTTTAAGTGGGCAAATAGATTTTATGAGTAGTTAAATTTGATTTCTGTTATCACAGATCAGTCCTAAATTTGTCCCAACATCCCCCTTTTCAATCTCAATTTTAGATAAGCTAAAGTAGTTATTAGGTTCTCATATTGGTTTTACAATTAGTTAGTATTGTAGTATTTATCTGTTTAAGCTAATTTTAGGTCTTAAAGTTCATTTAGTGGCTTTTATTTAGATTTGAAAGTACCCCTTGACACTTGTGAATCTGAGAAAAAGGTTCAAACAACATTTTAGTCACTTTTTAATCAAAATTTTAAGTTAGTTAAAGTGAGTTTTAGTTTTTAATCTTGTTAGCACAAGCAGTTGGTAGTATGAACTCACTCTATTTCACCTTGTTTTAGAATTTTAAGCTTATTTGCTAGCTTATACATAGGGCTGCAAGTAGGAGTTCATGGGTGTTTATTCCAAAAAAATATCAAAATCTTGCTTGAACTGCTTACTTCTCAGCTTATTTTTAAGCAGCAAATAAACTCCAAAATCTTTGAAAATTGGTGAACTAGCTCTTTGGTATGTTAGCTTTATCTGTTTTTGGTTTTTAGAGATTTGCTTATTGAATTACTAACTTATTCTACTGCTTAAAAAGTATCCATTAGGCTGTTTGTGAATCAGTTTTTAGTTGAAGTGCTAAATTGAGATTTGTGCTTTTCTGTTTATTAAGATTGCTTATTCTAGTTTTTATTAGCTTGTTAGGTTTAATTTTAGTACATGATAGCTTATTAGAGCTTAAGTAGTCCCTATAAGCTGACCCAAATCTAAACAGACCCTTACTTGGGTCTGCTGCTGCTAAAAGCTTTTTAGATAGCTCATTTTTTTGTTTTAACAATTTTTATTTTTCATTAAGTTGTTGTTTTTAAGTTTTTTACAAGTCCCACAAAGAAAAATAAAAAAAATAATTGCAAAAGGTGTGAAAATCGAGGGTCGAACCTGGGTCTCCACACTCACGACCCCAACACACAAACACACTACCATGTGCCCTTGGCACTTGTCCTGGTCAGATGGTGCAATATTAATATCTTTAGTAGTTCTTGTTAGTTTAAGCTTATTTAGCCCATTTCCTTTTTACAGCTTATTTCCAATAAGCAGTTGCACTTTTTCTTTTTCTTTTTTTCTCTCTCTAGCTTATTTAGTTTAATTTAAAGTATTTTATGTATTTTTTTCACATTTTTCTGAAAATGTTTAGTATTTTTATAAATTAATTAGTTGAATTTACTTTTAATTCGTAATAAATAATTTAAAAGTTGAAAAAATACCCGGATTTTTTCTAAAATCATTTTTAGTCATTTAGAACCTAGGAAAAATAGTTTTGCACCCGTAGGCTTAGGGTTCGGGACGTTCCCGGTTTTTCGCCTTTCTTAGTTTTCATGCCTTAGGACGTAATTTAGCATCGTTTTAGCGTTTCTTATGTTTATTAGTTGTTAATTTAGCAATTTACTTTGTTTACGTGCTTTATTTACATTCTCGTGCTTTTAAATTTAGAAAACCAAATCAAAAACGTAAATTCCTGAACAATTCAAGCATTTTAATGACAAACCTCAAACGTAACCGTCAATTCACTCCTCGTTGGGACACGAACCGGGTAATCACTTGCCCGGTATCACTTATCGTATATTTGCAGGTTTTGCGTATTGACCTTTTTCCTAAAGGGTCGATTCTTCGATTCGTGCGAATATTTATATTTGATATTTCTTATATATAGTATTTGAAACGGATCAGTGACATGCTTATTGCACGTGATATTGTTCGGGCTGGGTTAACATTAAATGATTCGGTTAGTGATATGATTGATAATGGTACTTGGAGATGGCCTCCTGATTGGTTCTCTAGGTTTCCGGACCTAGTTAATCTCCCGGTCCTAAATCGTATTCATGAGATTGATGATGGTTTATTATAGCGTGATTTGGATGGCAACTTTAGATCTTTCTATGTTGCTTGTGCTTGGGATTCCCTTCGTTTAAGGGCTGATGTGGTAGATTGGTTTCATATTCCATGGTTTCCTTACTATATTCCACGTCATACTATACATCTGTGGCTTATTCTCAAACATAAATTGAAGACCCAAGATAGGTTGCGGCAATCAGATGTTGGGCCTAATGTTGATTTGAGTATTCTTAGATGCCCTCTATGTGATGCGGTTCCTGATTCTCACCCCCATTTGTTTTTTTAGGGCTAATTTTCATTGCAGGTTTGGCTTCATGTTCGTGGCTTGTCTGGTATGGATGCGTTTGAGCCCTCATTAGCTGATGTTATCATGTTTTTTATCCCTTTATCTAAGGGGCGTTCGGTTATTAGCATCATCTCCCGGTTATTACTTGCTGCTACTGCATATTACTTATGGTTGGAACGCAATTCAAGACTATTCAAGTAGAAGAAGTCTACTATTTCTCAAGTGGTTCAAGCAATTTTCTCTACCATTCGGTTGAAGCTGGTTACTTTCAAATTCAAGAAGATAACCTCTCGGTCTCGCTTACTATTAGATCAATGGAAGATTACAAGTGCTTGTCTTGTTTACGAAGGGAGTGCCGGGTAAGGGTTGTACTCCTTTTCCTTACTCCAAGGTTTTTCCCTTTGGGTTTTTCTTGGAAAGGGTTTTTAAGGAGGCAAGCTTACTCGGTTTCTCTTTGCTCCCTTTGTGTTTCTGGTGGATGTGAGATGTTCTCTTGCTACAAGATTTTTCTTTTTTTTATGCATAGTTAGGTGACTTGTAAAATAGCTAGGTCTGTTGTGTTTATGGCCTGTCATAAGCACTACTTTATCAAGCTTTTTGCTTGAGGTTAATGTGGTACCTCTGCCACATTCCATTTGTACTTAATATTATTTTTGGTTATATATTTACCGGGGTAACTCCCTTTACCCAGGAACATCACATCAGTGAAACAAAGAATGGACCTGTCTATGACACAGATGGTCTATCTCAGGTATATGACACTGACATATGCCTCATAAATGCGATTGTATCTGCATCTGTGTAAGAAACTAGAAGGGGGGTTGAATGGTTTCACCGCTTTTTAATTTAGTTATTAAAATTTACTTGTGAAAAACTCCGATTCAATCCTTAGGGAAATCAAACCACAACAATATGAATCTTACTTAATAAGACCTTCGTTCAGTTATTTCCGTGGGCTATGATTATCATTCAGTATTCCTGTCTGCTATTTGTGACTACCATGCTTGCACTTCTGTTTGATATTATCCGTTACTTATTATATTGGTTCGGCATAGTAATTGATGTTTACCTAACTTGTTGATCTGCAATACTTACACATTTGTTCATGCTACCGTTTAATGATGGAATTTCGTTCAACTTATGTTATCTATTTAGTTGACATGTTTAGTTGTCATGCTATATTCTTGTTCAGTTACTTTATTTAATTATGATGTTCGTGCAGTATTCCTACCTGATACATGTGACTATCATGCTTATACTGCTGTTGGTATTCCCGCTTGTTATGATATTTTTTCAGCTTATTAATTGTTGATTATCTGACTTGTGTGATTGCCATGCTTACATTTCATTCAGTTTCTTCCGCCTGATTATAGAATTTAGCTTAACTTATATATATACATACATATATATATATATATATATATATATATATATATATATATATATATATATATATATATATATATATATATATATATATATATATATATATATATATATATATATATATATATATATATATATATATATATACACATTATATATAAGAGGAGGCATGCCATGTCATAATTCCATGTCATTAATCCATGTCATCATTAATACATGTGGCATTTTTTTTTAATTTGATTAAATTGACTAATTTTCGGATTATTAAATGTATTGTAAAAAAATGTAACTAACAAGGTTCGAACATGAGATCTCTACTAAAAATAACAAACATCTCAACCACTGGAACAATGGAACTTTTGATATTCTCTTTTCAAATCAAAATTAATAAAGCTACATAAACTATTATTTCAACAATAATATCTATTCCTTAAATATAGCTTTGGTTAATTATAAAGACTTAAAAAAAATCGGGAAACAAAAAAAGGTACGTATCTTTTTTCTCAAACCCTAATATCTGTTTTCTTCTTGAACTCTTAATATTTTGCAGGTTTGATGTCAGTTTTGTTTTGTTTTGTTTCTTTTGTGTATGTTATAGGTTGACACTAACACACAGAAAAAGACGCATTCATGCATTACAGGGAAGATTCGAAGCAAGTTTAGCGGAATACAATTAAGCAGCATTTGATGATTTTGGGGATGATATCGTCCACAGTAAGCAATATTCTTAGTTTCTAAGATGCGTTTATTTGGTTAGTGTGAATTTGAATCTTATATTGGTTTATTGTATTTGCAGGTGGATGTTTTATTCTTTTCAAGTTCTTTAGTTTTTATGTGCTTATCTTTATCTTATACATTGGAATGAAATCTGATATGTTCTTAACTTCAAACTTTGTTTGGTTATTGTGCAAAACATTTAATATTTATGTCGTTTAGTAGATCAATATTTGTGCATTCTTAAGGCAAAAATATGCATTATAACATGTTAGGCTATGTTTTGTTTAGTTTTTTGTTTAGTGATTTGTTAACAAGACGCCTGTTACTATTGCATATCACTTTACTTATGGACTTATTTCAGACTTTGAAGGATACCTAAGTGCACGCGTCATGTGGATGTAAGGCTTACCGTAAGTCCTAATATGAATTATTCTATATATTGTAGATCCTTTCCATGAGGTGAAGAGCAAACGAGAAAAGAAGAAGGAGGTAAGTTGAGTTGGATGAGGCATGGAACCTATCAAAAAAATAAGTGGCTCTGTATTTGATGTCTATTGACGAAGGTGCTTTTTATGTCCTTACCAATATTGCAAGAGTGAGCAAGCTTATCAATTTTAATTTGCGTTTATGCAAGTTACTTCACTGTTTATCTTGATTTTACATATGTAACTGTATGTATTTTCACTGTTTATCTCAATTAGTTTATATATGCACTTTTTTAAATATGAATTTGGGGTGTTACTACTTAACTAATCATCTTCTAATGGAACCGGAGCAGGTAAGAATAAGAAACAACTTAACAAGCAAATAAACAAGCCATAATGGCAGAACATGCTGCGACCTATGGTGATATTTCCATCATGCAACTTCAATCAATGATGGATACTGGACGTGAATGGAGAACGGTTAGTTTATTATCAGAAGGCTTGATAGATCATCCAATGTTAGTTAGAGGACAAATGCAAGTGATTCGTCGTTTTGGTAAAATGGCATTTTTGACCGTAAGAGAGGGTGGCTATACGGTCGAGTGTGTGTTGAGAGCTGATTCTAATCATGGTGGGTTAGTGATCAAATGCTTAATTATGCTATTGGCATTAGTAGAGAGTCCTTCGTTTATGTAGAAGGAATTGTTCAATTTCCTACTGAGCCAATTACCAACGCATCTCAACAGGTGAATACAAGCTCTTTTAGTACTATTCTTGGTGAAAAGACGAAAATTATGTAAGGTGTTATATCAGTTGTTTATGTATTCATCTATAGTAAAATTCAAAGGAAATCTATTATTATTCTTTACATATAATACAGGTGAATGCCAGTTTAACGCATACTGATTTTTCGAGATATACCATTTAGATATAAAGGTTTTACAACTTGTGACTCAGGGTGAACTTGGCATGATTCTAACATAATTTGGGGCTCATGGGTCCGAGCCAGTTGTGGTACCCTCATGCAATGTAGATTTGATTGAAAGTTCTTTCATCGGTAAGGCTATCTCTCTTTTGATTTCTAGGGTGAGATTCATTGATCAAAATATCAGACAACAAAAACGCGTTCAGCAATTTGGTGTGATGCGTCAACAGATTTAGAGGCCACAAACAGGGCTTATTGAAAGCTGTGTGTACGTCAATTCTGCGGACATGGCTATTTGAGCATTAGGCTTCATACATTTTTCATAATACCTATCACACTATAATTGCTACTTCATTTATATTTCTAGACATATGTGTAGAATTTTCATATTTTCATCTAATACTGATACGTGGAAGGTTGTTGTTGTGATAGGTATCAATAAAGTAATTGTCGTTGTGACAGGTATCAATAAAGTAACAGGAGAGGGTTCCTTTTATGGGCTGCTGTTTTTCGTTCCGATCTCTTCAAGCTTTTGGCTGCTTTTTCTACTTTTGGTATTGTTGTTAACCGTTTGTTACTATTTCATCGTATATCTTTCTCTGAATGTGAGGATGCTTCACGAGATTAGCCATAATCCATTATAGAGCAGTAGTGGTGGTGTCTGTACCAGCATTAAGAAACTCGCTACACATACCTACCATCTTTTTATAAGTGAGCTTTCAACCATTTCCATTATTACCTTCGTCCTCAGGAAGCTGCAGATTCACCAGTGTATCAACAAAAGCCACGATATCCTTGTCAGAATCAGCTGATTCAATTCAATCTCATTAATCCAACCCTCATCAAAGTTCTCTCCAAAACAAATCAATACCAACAAGCTGAACATAACATACTGAAAATGATCAACCACCTTGATCCCATCACCTTCATGGCACTGCTCCTGGAGTTTATCAATTAAGTTACAAAGGAGCCACTTGCGAGCCCATGTGTACGTCTTGATCCTATACGGAAGCATGATCTCAGATGCAAGGTTTCGTCTCAGAAGCCGCCAAGTAGGGCCATAGGAGGCAATGGAGATTTTGTGCATATAGATAGTGTTGGGAGTACGGTCCGAGAACATGGCACCTTTTTGAATGAGTATTTCGTGGGCGAGTGAATGGCTCCCAACAAAAACAGACCATTGAAAACCAATTGAAAGACTGATGAGTGGTCCATGTGTGGCCTTGAGCTTTGTCAGAATGGACTCAAAACTACCACCACGGCTGACTGACTCTTGTGTCATTATTGAAACACAGGGTGAAAAGACTCTCTCAAGGGAACATGAAGATAGTTATCTTTAACTTATAATTCTAAGGAATCAGCGACAGTCTCTATGTCGACTTCAGTGTTACCCCGGGTTTCATCCTATGAAATTACTGATCTCCTTGACCCTTCGTCTACGAATTTGCATGTAAGTTTGACCCTGTAGCTACCTTAAATCTTACAGTGGTTACATTAATACATTGCAGTGGTTGTTACAGTGGTTACAGTTTTTCTTTACCTGGTGTTGTTAGTCATATTGGAAAAGTTTTGCACGTGTCGAAAATAATGATTAGTAACGCTGCTGGAAGTATATAATTTCTATTTATTGTTATTTCATATGTTAAGACTCATCGAAGCGTGTTTCTGATAAATGTATGCTGATTAAGGCTGGAGATCCAAGTTGGCTGAAGTGCATCTTTAATGCTAATAACCTCTTAAATTATTTTCATTATTTTCTTATCAAGTTTGACACCCTTATGGGAAAGTGCAGGAAAATGCAGTGCGCTGAGATTTGGAGCAGACAAGGTCAAGTGAAATACATTAGTTTTCTCAAATGGGATAAAAAGTCTACAATGGATAACAAGTAAGTTTTTACTATAATAGAAAAAGTTGTGTTGCACTTGGTATGAAACTGATTATTTGACCTACAAAATCTGTTTATCTTTTTTGCAACAATCAGATAATCAGTACGGACAAGTAAATCCAAACAAAAGTTCATCATTCAACCAGGAATCCTGAAGCTAAAATTTTCAAAAGTGTATCTATTAGAAATCCAGATGTCGTTTAAAAAAAAGAAATCCAGATGCTCCTTTTGTTGCTTCGGGTTCCTCCCAAGGACCGAGCATATATTTTCCTGGTCTTATCAAGGTACTTTTTTCAATTTACACAGGTTATACATTTATAACAAGAAAATGATAGGTTTTTTTGGAACGACATGTTCATTAAAAAGAAAAAACTAGGAGCTAGAATTAATATAACTAAATATAGATCAAGGGATCATACAAGAAACCAATGGATCGTTTAACCAATCGATCCAACTAGGCAACCAACTGTTGCAAATTACATCTATATAAGAGATACAATTATCTGAAAAATTCTTTACTTCCTCGCATAAATGTCTTTTTGTGGGGGGTTTTAAATCAAAACAAACATGATTCCTATATTCCATATAACCCACAAAGAGGTTTGAATGACTGCATTGAAACAAAGAGACATTTTCAGTTTAAGGTAAACTTGTCTGCCCATAACATTAGGTTAAATGATCCCCTTAGGATTATCAGCCATACCCTGAACCACCATATCTTAATCGAATTCCATAGGAGAACGAAAGTATTTCGTACAGCCTTTCCGGCACACTAATTTTCTGGATCCTCTTAGCTTTTAAAAACAAAGCAAATTAAACTGAAATGATATTAAGGCATCTACACTAGCGCTAACTGCTACCTAATGTTTAATCAAACTATTTTTTTTTCAAAATAAAAAAACCTAGAAACCATCACAAGAAGCTAGCTGGTCATGTTTAATCAAGTGAGTATTAAACACAGACTTTTTCATCAGTATAATATTAGATGGTAGGCAATTACTCCCTCCGTCCTAAAATAATTATCCTCTTTTGACTTTTTGAAGTCTTTTTTCTTCAACTTTGATCTTAAATATTTTTGTTTGTATGATGTAATAATTGATGCAAAATATATCAATGGATTGGTTTTTAAATAATTTTTCATTGATATAACTTTCATCAAGTATTATATAACATATACAAAAATATTAAAGATCAAAGTTGAGAAATTAAGACTTTCAAAAGTCAAATGAGGACAATTATTTTGGGACGGAGGAGTAATTGACAACTTTTAAATTCTTGCAGGTGTAGATCTTA
Source organism: Chrysanthemum seticuspe (assembly GCA_019973895.1). Taxonomy (NCBI): domain Eukaryota; kingdom Viridiplantae; phylum Streptophyta; class Magnoliopsida; order Asterales; family Asteraceae; genus Chrysanthemum; species Chrysanthemum seticuspe. Next base: position 34,511,180 of record BPTQ01000003.1, read on the forward strand.
GGTCAGCAAAAGTCTATGAACCTGGACTTCTAAATTATAAAGCGAAGCATGTATTTTACCGTTCTGAAAAGAAGAAATTCAGATGACGCTATGATTATTTTCGGGCTTCTGTATTTGAGGTATATACTTTAAACTCATCTACATGATAGAACTATAGTGTTAAGAACAATAGAGTTCACATGTTGTTAGTTTGCTGTTGTCTTATTTCAAAACTGGACTAACATTGTTCCATATCAGCTTGGTGAGAGGAACACTTTATTGGCTCCAAATCTGAATGACATGCTTCCTTACGTCACTGATCATACAACCATAATATTCGGTGCTGATGTTAGTTATCCCCAGACTGGAGAGGAGTCTTGCCCTTAGACTCCTCGTGTAAGTTGCTATGTGTATTCTTATTACTTTCTTGCATTATTTTAAGATAACATTTATGACCCATTGATTGCACTACAGTAGTACTTAATTTTATTTTCCTACTTATGTAAATAAAATGATTTACGAGGTTCGAGTTTGATGCATCAGGTATATACTTTGGGGAATTTGGACGATATTGATTCCTTTAACTGTACATTGCTTTTCACTATAATAAAAACTCTCAGTGTTGTTGCCTTTTATTATAAACCCTTTTACATTTTGGTTTGCAGGTATTTCCTACATCGAGCAAATTAAAAGCAGGGTTATGTATATATCTATATATTGCACCATCAAATATTGTCACCCATTTTCTCGCATAAGTATGTCACGATTGAACGAATGAATGATACATTCACATGTAAGTAATATTAGCTATTACTATATGATAAAAACCTTACTGGCATGTAATATTGGTTCCATTCTATTTAGACTTAGTTTCTTGAACGTATTATTGTTACGGTTTAGTAAAATAGCAGAACATGACTCCAACGAAATGCGTAGCTGTTATAGTCGAGTGCATTCTAGGACGCAAGGCAAGTAAATTTGTTAACTCCTCTATGTGTCTTGATCTGTTATCAACATGGTTTCTAAGTGGGATCAGTAGTTAATAGTCAACGTATCGTGTCAGTTATATTACATTAACATGTTCGTCACAGGACTAAATGACCGCTCTATATTCACGCACGCTATTTCATTCCATTTTCTATAATAAAGTAAAAAACCAAATACATGTATTTGTTCTAAGTGGGTTCTGGTGTGTAATTTGTAATTCCGTTAAATGAATATGCATTTAATATTCTCTTTTTTTTCCAAAAGCGGTCGCCACATTGTGGAACACGTTACATTCATTCACTAACAGTTATCTCCGTTAAGACTGTGATTTATTTTTTCTTTTCAAGAACTCTCAACGTCCCGCCGGATGAACCAAATATATAGACGTTTACCCATTATTGCACATGTCACATTTTGAGAAGCTTTTAGACCATTTAATATCTGGATTCTACCCAAAGATTGGGAAATTAGGTCAAAGGGTTCTCATAAGTCCTCGAAAAATTGATTTCCATACTGGCATATTTGCAACCAAGGTTCTTACACTGTCATGGAACATGCAACTGTAGAGATAAAGTGATTTCAAATAAATGCATATAAAGGGTAGACTATAAATGCATATGTAAAAATGAAGGGTGTTTGGAACATGCAACTGTAGAGATAAAGTGACTTCGGATAAGCCAAGTGCCCCAATAAGATGTGCTTACATAGTTACATTAAGCTATTGCAGCAATAAGGTGTGTTTGGTTTAGGCTACAACAATATGATCTATTGGGACTTTGTAAAATGGGTGGGTTGGGGAATGGGTCATAACGGAAAATTTCATAGTACAAATTGAACAGATTGTGTTGGTTTACGCAAAGAAAAGAAAAAAAATTGACCCATTTAGAAATATATGGTTAAAACCGAAACCCATGTTTAATTTGGGTATGAGTTTATTACACTTGGGTTGTTTATTACACAAGCGGGACAAACATTGAGCAGTGACCTCATAAACATAGATAGTAAGTTGTGCTATCACTGAATTTTTTTAGTTATTCTATTTGTTAGTATTCTTATGAGAGATGGTCTTTTTTGGGTGCAAAAATCTTTTAAGGTGAAATGATGTTGAAGACCTGAAACCACCAACGGTGGAAGGTCTGTGTTATTAGCTACTCAATCTGTTCGTAGATCTTTGCTCTAGAAGCATGGAAGGTATGCGGTTTAGTTTAAAGAAAATAATCAAAATTTGACATGTGTTTCTAAGTTTCTTATTTTACAATTTGATCAAATAAACTAAGGAATGGCTTACGGTGTGTTCTTTTCAGGATTCAGGACTGCTTTGCTCAGGTATATGCCAAACTCATCACCCCTGGTGATAAGCAATAACTGGTTGAGGCGTTAGATAGAGAAGTACGTATGAAGACTTTATATATTCTCAAAACTTAAGATTCGTAAATAAAGTAGCAGTGGTGACCCACTTATGACTTATTGTTTTTATTGATAAATAGGGCGTTGGGTTCTGCTTTGCCACTAATTGGTCAAATAACTTAATTAAAACTTAAAAGTAATGGAGAGTGACCCAGAAAGAGTAAAATTCATTTGGTATGGTTACGTTGTTGCAGGTACAAACCTTTGTGTTTGAGTAATTTTTAATATATCTTCCTTTTGATTAACACAATGTGTTAATATGGTGCTTCTCAAATTTACATTCATTATTATTTTTTATAGGTTATTTGGATATGGATGCTTGAATCATGCCTGCTGAAGTAGATTTGATAAAGACGAACGTGAAAAAAGAAAGGAGTATCTCATCTCAAATGGCAATTAAGTGTGCGTGATTGGAAAAATAACTTTTGAAAAAAATGGAGAAAGTCAAGGTTTATGATAATTACATCTATATTATAAAAATAGAGGAATTTTAAGTTATAATACATGGTACACAAGCTCAACTTGCTTAGGTTGGTGTTTCTCTCAGTAAACCACACTTACATGCTTACAAATGAATGCGAAGATTTTGTTTATATATTAACTCTAAACATGTAACAGATAGGACATTTGGCCAACAAAATAAAAACGAAGTTCATTTTTATCGAACTTAAATCCACTTAGTGCTTTTTTGTTGTTTAAATCAAAATAAAAAAAATTGGTCCTTTGAATTGTGAATTTTCTAATTTGTAATTGGTTATGCATGTTGTATCAAGACATATCAAATTGTGAAATTCTAATAAGCTCAAAAGCCTATCAAATATGGTTTTTTTTAAGACTTTACATTAAACCTCTGTATATGATTGTGGGGAACATTGGTGTTAACACGTATAGTAATAACCGAAATCTAAAAGCGTGGATGGCGGTGGCATAATTTCTGTAAGAACTGGTCACCTCATAGGTAAATTCTTGGTATATTTATTTTACTTCTATATTTGTTGAAAGTGTTAAAGGCCACTTTTAAGCTTCCACGGTTATATAACGTGCATAAGAGCAATGACGTGTTGCTCTCATTTTTGAGAAAAAATTAAGATGACGATCCAAAAGCTTGAATAAAAAACATAGGCAACAGTTACGGAAACAAAGGGTTCTTTCACAAAAGTGTTGAAAGAACTCGAGATTGAGAAAGGGCACGGGAGATTATGGAACAAGTGTTAGCGGGTGATATTGGTGAAAATCAAGCTGAAGCCGAAGAACTTAAACAGGAATCATAGTCCTTATTGAAATACATGTAATATATCATTTTTTGTGCTCTGTCTTTCAGGTATAGACTGAATTTACTTTGCTGATATTAAGGTTGTTTCAGTCACTCTCTTTTTTCCTTTTAAAATTATGGGGCGGGTTTGGGGCTTAAACGGGGGTTTTAATTGGGTTTGGGGCGGGGAGCGAGGAATCCTCGCCCCGCCCCACCCGAATAATATATACACATATACAAATATATCTATACCTACATAGTATTTTGTTAGTATTTGAGTAAAAAAAATTATTTTAATATTATTAGTTTTTTTATCTTTGTAAAATTGTGATTATAGAAACTCGTTTAGTGTTATATTTTTAAGTTTTATTTTTTTTATGTAACTAATCATTATTTATATATATTAATATCGAATATCGTTGAAAGCTTAAAAAGGCTTGTTTGTAAATTATTAAAAAGTTTTTAATTCTTTAAGTTATTGCTAACGGTTTAAAGTCAATAATAAATGTGAATAATGCGACTTTGGTCAAGAATTGCAACAAAAAAATGCACCCCGATAAGATCCCCGATTAATTGCTTTTCAACTACATTAGGTTTTATAATATTATTGAACAGTTAGAGCTAGCACGATGGTCAAGTTGGAAAGTTTATTCAAAGAACACAACAAAAGAGGTCGGAGGCGGAGTTGAGCCGCAAACACTAAGCATATTTGAGTATAAAAATATAACAGTCTGTTCATTAAAATTAGATTCAAGATTGCCTTCAACCCATTAATAAATTTATATTCAAGGTTGTCTTCATCCCATTAACGACTCATGCAATAGATTGTTGACAAGATGGCTAAGCTTAATGGCCGTCTTTTTAGGGAGATTTTTTTTAAACTTATGTTACAATAGAAATTGAAATTGATATTGTTCATAGTCAGATTACTGAGCAATTATCAATGCAAAATGTTTCTCAAAAGATTCAGCAAACGAAAATCTTTCAATAACGACAAAAACACCACTATTTCAATAATGAATTATGAATAACTGATCATTAGAGCAGATGACTTCAGGATTGCTGAATATTTGGATTTTGGTACATGCAGTTTGGAATTGGTAACATCAATTATACTTCTTAACCGTTTAATTTAACCTTTAATAACTTTTAACTATATATTTGTTGTACTAAATCCTAAAAATAAAAACCACAAATTCAAAGTACTTACCTGCTTTTAGTTGTTTAATGGATTATGGTAACATCAATTATAGATCTTAACCATTTCATTTAACTTTTAATTACTTTTAGTATATATTTGATCAACTAAATCATAAAAATAAAAACCACAAGTCATACCCGTCCATCGGATGAGTTTTGAAACTAGTGTATATATATATATATATATATATATATATATATATATATATATATATACACTTTTGAGGGGTCATTTAAGTCCTTAATTGATAACTTTTATATCCGTTACTGTTTAATTTCATTCCTTTTCACTTTTTAGGTCTCTTGAAGGCAAATTGCTGGAATGACACTTATTCGGATGAAAAGGCTCGAATATATGAAGAAAATGTCGAAAGTAAAGAATCAAGACACTCAAGCTGCTGGAACAGAAGGTGACGGCGTCACAGCCAAATGGCGACGCCGTCGCAACACGTTTTGAGACGACTCAAAAGCCAAATTGCTATTTTGCACTTGACGGCATCAGGTTTTAAAGAATAGGGCGTCACAACTCAGACGGCCTAGATTTAGATCCCGACGGCGTCAAGAGATGAAGCTGACGGTGTCACAACCATAAGGTGACACCGTCACAAAGTTGACGTGGCCAAGACGAAAACCTAATGGCGGCGACCCGACGGCGTCACAAATAAAGAGTGACGCCGTCGCATATTGTAAGTCAATATATAGAATTCGAATTTTTAGAATTTTAGGGAGGTAGTTTGTGGAGTAAAACCTTAACCGAACTTTGGCTATCTTGGGCAGTATCTTAAGGTTCCATACCCTATTTTACAACAAGATAAGTGATTTACTTCATTAATTCGATTATGTCTTCAATTGTTTGTATGTAAGCTTGCATGTTTTCCAAGTCCGGCTAATTTACTTGTGTGTTTGCTTAGATCTATGAAACCTAGGTATTGAATATTGATTGGTTGTCTCTTATCTTAATTGTGATTGACCTAGTATTGCGATAGGTCATTCGTTGCATTTTTTATTTTTTTAATGCTTCAGTAATCTTTGTGAACATTAGTTTATAATCACCTAGAGTTATTGTAGGCTAAACATCCAAAGGTAACCTTAGAGTTAGTTTATGAATCCTAAAGATTTCGTAGGCAATAACCTTAAGGTAGTCTCAAAGAGTTAGGGAAAAACGACCCTACGACTTTAGAAGACACAACGTGTTAAGAATAAGGACATGACAATTCAACCATCAATAGGAGATAACTAGGGAGTAATAGCATCTAGGTAAACACATTTTTAATCATCATAAGAGCACACAACAATAAACATAGACTACACTCACCTTAGCTTAGTTAATTAGATAATTAGATAAGTAGAGTAATCGGTAGAAATAGCAACCGCCCAAATCCAATACCCTGAGATTCATACCTTTGAATTTTCTAAAAAATATAAAAAAGATAAAAAATAATCTTTCTCAACCCCAACCTTAGCGTAGTAATTTCTCACTAGCATTCCTATTTCCCTAGAGAACGATATCAATTCCTGAGGCTTACCCTAATACTACACTACAATGATTAGGTTCACTGCCTAGGGTGTTGAAAAACTTGCTCGACGAAAAGGAAGTTTCTTTGACCCCGAACGCGCGTTGTACGCGTATCAAGTTTTTGGCGCCGCTGCCGGGGAATAGAACAGCTAGTTAGATTTCCACTTCGTTTAGGTTCCCTTGGTTGATTCATATCAAGTAAGCTTTTTTCTCAGTTTTTAGCTTCCTCGTAGTCTATCCCCCTTCTTTGTGACCTTTGTTCTTAAAGCCATCACTTACCATGATTCGCATCTTTCGCCGAAGAGTCTTCACACTACCCACCCCAATCCTCCTCCCAATCCCGAAATTGAAAACGCAACCCCACAAAACCCTTTACCCGTTCACCACTTTGGAAATCACCTAGGGCATAATGAAATAAATTGGCAACAACATAGTCCTTTCTATGACACGGATTCCGATGAGGAGTTTGACTATGGTGAAGCACTTGATAACGCGGAGGTCATCGATGAAGTTAATTTTGAAATGGAAGAAGACTTATCCCAATGTTTTGACCCTAGGTGTAGAATTGAGGCTAATGGCCCCTTTAACATGCAATTCCCTTGTAAGATAGGATTTCAAAGTTTTGATGCTAACTTGCACTCATTCTTACCTTTAAACTTAATCTCAAGAAATCTATATAACGAAATAAAGGTAGATGAATAAGCCTATAAAGGGGATAATGTTGTTGATGCGGTCAGTTACTTTGATGTGTTTGTTGGTAGTTTTGCCTATGTGGTTGAATTCATGGTACTAGAAGATTTAGGAGAATTCATTGATGGAAGCATTACTCAAGTTATATTTGGAACAAACTTTAAGAGAATGACTAGGTTGAATGAACGGATGATTGATGGTATAATCACATTCTCCGATGGAGTTGAAGATTTTGTCTATCAAATGCCCCGTACACATCCTAGGTTTAAGCACAAAGATATAGAGGCATGCAATCGGATGGCTCCCATTCCGATACTTAGTGAGAGAGATAAACAACAAGGGCTTAGGCATACTTATGAAAAAAATTAGCGATATTATAAAAAATGCCTAGAGTTAGGAGATGATTACAAGAAGAGTGAGAAAACATTGGAATGGCTTAGGTATGGGCACGTAAGCGTGCACGAGACCACGTAGGGGCACGACTTCGAGTCTAGCTACAAGACTCATAAATAAAGAAAAGTGCTTCGTGGGAGGCAACCTATGCTTAATTGTTTGCTTTTTTGTGTGTCGTATATCTTTTATTGATTGTTTATTCTTGTTAGGAATTAGAAAATTCCATAGTGAAGAGTCGGTCACCCCAAGTGTTATCTAGCATAAGTTAGCTCGTAGACAAATCGTTAGTTACGTTATTTATTGTTTTATTAGTTAGTTATTAGTCTAGTTTAGCATAGTGCAACACCGTGGAGGAAGGACGGGTCTTTACCCACTGTATCCCTGATCCACAGGCCGATAGGAGGTCGTGTCTTATGTAACTATAAATACCCCTTCCATCCATGGAAGGGGTGGTGCTTCTCATAATCTAATATTCAACATTTGTGTAAACCTCTAGCAAGAACACCCTCTCTCTCTCTACTTTCTCTCTATAAAATGGAAAACATGTATTTTGATCTCCCAAGACCACCCGAATCATCTAACACAATAATATACACGATCCTACAATTGGTACCAGAGCCAAGGTTTATTGTGTTATGGTGATTTGTGTGGTTTCGTACCATGGTTGTTGTGGTTTTGATACTTGTTTACTGGTTTGTGAATTTGTGTGGTCGGATTACTTCTTTATGGGTAAACTGGTTTTTAACAACTCTTTTGTTTCTGTTGGTCAAATGGTTACTTGGTCCAATCATATTGCTTACTGTTTTTATTCTCAAGTTTTTATTAACAGTCTTGAATATTATATTTTTGTGACTTTTGTACCGATATGTGTGTAACAAATCTGTGAAACAAAAGTGGTCTTGTAGTCTTTTTAATGGTCAAAATGGGTCAAATCTGTCATATGCTGCAGTTTTTGTCACGCATTTTCTGGGTTTAACATGAATATGGTCGGAATATGGTCGGAAAACTCATCGGAAAATGTCAAATTTCATGGTAGCGACTTATCACTATTTGTCCAGATTCATTGAATCTTGCTAGCGACTTGTATTTACATGTCGTAGCGATTTGACCTTCATATAGCGACTTGGTTATTCGTTGACTTTATTGAAAGTCAATAGCGACTTGTATGGTCTTAAAAAGCCAGCGAGTTATGTTGAAAGTTGTCTAGCGACTTGTTTTGATAAAATGTAGCGATTTAAGGTTGTTTGACTATTGAGTCAAATAACAGTGCTAGCGACTTGGCTAAATAATGTCACTAGCGACTTAACCAAACATAAAAAGTAACTTCTTGACCATTGTGTACAAGACAGAAATGAAGAAGAAGAGTTGACTCAGACCCACGACCACACATACTTTGTATCAAAAACATCTCGACCTCAGGTTTATAACATCATCAGTCCAAGGATTAAATAAGAAAACGAATGATAACACAAAACCAACTCCATTTAATCCCATACTATCCTAACCATCTGTCAAAGACTCATAACATAAACAAAAGACCTCAGCTTTCCTCTTCGTGGTATCACTAAGACACAACAAAACCTTGAAGGTTTGCATTTACGAATGAGTTACAACATCATTGATCATTAAACTCCTAATGAAAATAATATTACGATCTCAGATTAATTCAAGGTATGGTTAAGACCATCAAGATCTCAACTCAGGTTTTCATAAAAACCCCTTGTCATTCATCCTCACAGATCTGGACTCATTCAAAACGAAATGATCAAAGTTATTACAAGATCTCATATTCTCTTTTTCTTGTGTGGGTTAAAGTTCTCTCAAAGATCTTTCTTTTTAGATCTATACATACCCAAAAGAGATCATCATAGATCGACTTTGCTTTGAAAAGCTTTATTCAATATTCGAAATTAAAGAAAGCTTGAGAAACAAAGGTGTTTCAAACTTCTCTTTTTGTTCGATTCTGTTACAAAAACACAAAACATCTTCGTAACTTACCTTTTCAACATACGGAGTTGGTCTCATGTCACCAAGCCATCCCTGTGGCTGTTAAATCGTGCCTCTTGCCAACCCTGTGGCGAGGTCTTAGTGATTTTAAGATGAGTTGATGCTGCGTTCTTCATCATAGGAGGCGCATATGTGTGAAAGAAAAATTGGTGTTGTTGATTGATGATATTCGTTGAGATGACTTGTGTTTTGATGATGTATTAACATGGATGAGTTTAGATTGTTGAGATGGTATGTGTTGAGATGCGTTTTTGTTTCCAGATCAAATTTGGAGTTGGGTGAGAGAAGAAAATCTGTGGTTGGCTGCGTTATTTTTATGTGAGTAAGATTAGGGTTAATATGACATAAACTAGGTTATCACACTCTTTTATAACCGGTTATTGAAGTGTTTTTGGATCGGGTTTGCTTTTTCATGATTGGGCCTCTCTTGCTGATTAACAACCGTGGGCTTCAGAGTTATTTTGTTAAAAATGGGCCAATGGACAAATGCTAAATGTTGGGGTCAGGTGATATTATATCACAAATGGTTAATGTGTCAAAATCACAAATGCTGGATGTCGATCCTAAATCCTTTAAAAAAGGTGTTGGCTATTTTTTTCAAATATTCACGTCTATGGTCTAATTAAAAAGGTGTTGGCAATTTTTTTAAAAAACTCGTAGCATATTTGAATTGGATTGGGTATTTCGAATTTGCTTACATGGGCCTCGAATGAATCATGAATGGACTTTTTGATAATGAGTTTTGTTGGATACATAACTCTCGATACTTTTTGATTATGAGTTTTGTTTGGTCTTAAACGTTCAACGGATAATACGTTTGTTTACGGCTACTGTTGGTATGGGTTTCTCATAATTGTTTAGTATGCGACTGATGAGATTTGACATAAATGAGATTGATGATATGAGGTTTATGAGATTTGAATTCTATAAGATTTGTTGAAAAGTCTTGATGATGAGACTTGGTATGATGCTGAGATTCGTTATGTTATGAGGATTGGTACTTTGGTTTATACTTTTTCTCGAAGAATATTATTTCACGGCTTGAGCTAACATTTGAACAACGTTGTCTACGGGGTCGTTTGTACGGTATTTCTTATTTGACTTTGAAGTGAAGCTTTCCGGGCTCGTTTACTTATTTCGTCTTCTTTCTTTCTACCCTTCCGTGAAGATGACTTGTTTGGGCGTTTATTGAGTGTGATAAAGACTTGGCTATTTAATTACGGTTGTGACTCTTTCTCGTTTAACCCACAACGTAACTATCACTTCGGTGTCTCACTCAGTTTAGAATGTCAAGAGGTTTTGTACATTGGGTACACCGTTTCTTCTTCACAAGAATTAGTACAAGGTTAAGTAACAAATCTGGGGAATTCAACTTCATGATCAAGTTTGGTATATCGGGTTTACTTCTCCATGTGGTCACTACAATAGCCGACAGATTGCGTGAATGATGTGTTTACCAAAGTGTTGATTGGATGGTTGATGATGTTGTTGATGTTGGTAAATGAACCGTTAATGAACCACTGCATGTTCTCCTAAAAACATATATTCACTGAAACCAAAGTCGTCATAACACATTCAAGCTGACATTGTTTACGGTTTTGTCTTGATTTTGTAAATCCCGCGAAAGAACCTATTTCTCGGTTTAAATCATAGACTTGTAAAATCCCGTGACAATGGAAACATCCTAGTATTAGTAAAGTGCATTTCCGGATCTATCTTACGGTTTATTCTTAGTTTTGTAAAATCCCGCGAAAGATTCTATTTTTCGGTTTAAACCATAGAGTTGTAAAATTCCGTAATGATGGAACCATCTTGGAGAAGAGAAAGTGTAATTCTGGATCTTTTGATGCTGGTGCCACGGTTTCTGCTTCGAAGAAGGGATAAAAGGGTGTACTTCATGAATTGGATGTGTGTTTGGATATTCGTCATGACGGTTGAGTTACTTCAAAGTTTTTCGGGGTTATGCTCATTAAACCATGGTCGGGATGAAACCACTATCATAGTTCACTTAAAAAGTCTAAGGAGGCTAGATTTGAGCAGTTCAGAAGATGTGACAATGGCGTTAATTCGGTATTATTTATTTGAGGTTGAGGTGAATTATCACGGGCGAGTGTACTTAGTATCTGAAGGTATCGGGGATGGATGGATGAAGATTCTTCATGATCCTTGTTCGAGCTTATTATCAAAAACGAAGACTTGGAAATCTAGTTATTGTTGAGTGAGTTTTACCTTTTCTTTTACCACTTGGGGGAATTGGGCTCTTGACATCTCAAAATAACTATCACTTTAAGGAGTTACGTTGTAGTGCTCAGTGTCACATTCAATTGTGGATTTTCAAGAGGTGATGTACGTCTTATACTTGATGGTTGGTTGGTTGAAGAGTATAGAGTACTTAGAGATTCAATGGAGGATGAAGTCTCAGCACCGCTCTTTGTTACATATGTGCAAGTATAAGTCACGAGTTCGGGATAGTTTGTTCTTATCTTCCTACAAGTAGTTCTTTTTATCGTTAGTCCGGAGTTGCTTGTGTGTTCTACCATTGTGGTTTGATGGTTAGTGTAGTTTTTTCTTGTCTCTCTAACAAGCCTTAGTAGTACAACTACATATGCACTTCGTAATTGGCCTTCGTGAAACAGCTATTTGAGTAGTTAGGCTCACTTCTACAGTTGGTTGCTGAGAATCTTCTTTGAGGTACATTTCTACTGGCTATTCTTCTTCGAGCCAAGAATGTACTCAAACCTCGGCAAACTGGTAAATAAGAGTCTATTGGTAGTTGGTACGTCTTAATAGTATGAAGAAGAGGGGGAGTTCTTAACGTCTGCTTCAACGGTAAGAACTGATTTATTCACTTTAGTAGGTTTACATAAGATAAGTGTGAAGAGGGGGCGTTTTAATCGTGTACTACAGCGGTAGCAGGAATATCATCTCGTTCAACTTATTCTTTTTGTTAGTCACCATCGGGCCAAGTGAACTACTGACTTCGCGTACCTTTTTCATACTTCGTACAACTACTCTTACCAGTATTATTCTTCTAAAGAGAAGAAGTCTTCTATTTCGCGTGACTTCGCATGTGAAAAGAAAAGAAATCTCTTGCTCCGAACTTGACTTCATAAGTTTGCAGTATTAGAGAGAGAAAAGACGAGAGAACCGTTTTGTACATTAGTTGGGGTAATAGTAAGTCATCCGAGAAACATCACTGTCGACTACCTCTTTTGGGTTATACTACTTAAACTGGGTCTTCATTTGATAGGGCTTGAGCACTGAATATGAACGTGTATACATTGTTTCTCGCCACGACTCTGAAGTAGGAGGTAACTTAGAGATTCATGAGATATGAGAAGTTGGTTGGTTGGTAGTTCATATTCTGCATGTAGTGGAGAACTTTTAGGTGTTAACTTACACTGTGACTCGTGATGTTGCATTGAGGAATTTCACTATCAATAAAACTCTACAGTTCTCGGGTTAAGGGGGTTCACCATTTTCTTTTCCATTT
>BPTQ01000003.1:34529078-34943453 GCA_019973895.1 Chrysanthemum seticuspe
AAGAGACAGACCTTCGTTGTATTGCAAAACTCTTTCTTCTAAGTAATACGCGATTGTTTTCAAATCAATTTTTCATCAATCAGTGAATCTCAATTCGCTGGTTCACTCACTCCGTGTTGTCTTCTTTGAGACGTTCCGGTTTGAGAACAGCTAGAACAGCTGTGAAACCCTGTCAAGGAGATTCTTAGGAATCCTACCTGATCACAGGCAGTACTTGTACTGATCAACGGGGAACCGTGGGCCGTGTACCTCAATTCAGCGAAAGTGATCAAAGACACTTTCGTGTGTTTTATTGCTAACTGTTGTTTGTAGGTACACTTGGACGGTTGCAGCTGATCAGAATTGAGGTGTCAATCCAAAGCCGCATGCTCACAGCTTCCACACTTAATTTGAAGAAATCATGACTGGTGCATATCTACATAACCTGGCTCTGATATTTCATACTATGCTTATGCTTCGCTGCTGTAAATATCATGAACCAGTAAGGCTTCCGCTACTCTGATGGAAAGATGTCATGATTCAAAAGTGTGAGCATGTCGGTCCAAATGTCACAACTTCACATGAAGGCAACACTACTATGGATGATCCAGAGAGATTTACTGTGGCTGATGATCTCAAAGAAAGCTCGAAGATCATCAAAGATGTGGATCAGTTAAAGGCCTCCACTAAAAGTACAAATATGCGGACTATGAAGAGTCATTGCTAAAGCACAAAGATTGTGAAAGTGAAGAATTCAAGTATACGAGCTCAAGAACAAAGTCAAGAATAGAATGCTAGGATTCGAAATGTAAAACATGGGGTGACCTCCCTTAGGGGGAGATTGTTAGGAATTAGAAATTTCCATAGTGAAGAGTCGGTCACCCCAAGTGTTATCTAGCATAAGTTAGCTCGTAGACAAATCATTAGTTACGTTATTTATTGTTTTATTAGTTAGTTATTAGTCTAGTTTAGCATAGTGCAACACCGTGGAGGAAGGACGGGTCTTTACCCACTGTATCCCTGATCCACAGGCCGATAGGAGGTCGTGTCTTATGTAACTATAAATACCCCTTCCATCCATGGAAGGGGTGGTGCTTCTCATAATCTAATATTCAACATTTGTGTAAACCTCTAGCAAGAACACCCTCTCTCTCTACTTTCTCTCTCTAAAATGGAAAACATGTATTTTGATCTCCCAAGACCACCCGAATCATCTAACACAATAATATACACGATCCTACAATTCTCATGTTTGAATTTGTAAAAATGCTTTATTTTGTCTTTAACCTCGTCTTAATTACATATAAAGGTATTTTACAAAAGGGATAAGTGTAGGGAGGATTACACATGTTTTCAAAAAGAACGTGAACATGAGAATTACGATTATTAACAAGATATAAATGTGTGTTTGTTTGAGTCAAATGCTTGTATCGAGTCATAATGGATGTTTTGCAGGAAATTTTTTTAGATTCTAAAGATATAAATTTTCCAGAATTTTTTCCAGAAAATCGCAGACCAGTTTCTGTCAGGATACCCTGACGGCGTCAGGATCGCAACCTGACGGCGTTAGGAGGAGTAGAAACAGCTTCTAACTTTTTCTCGTTTTCTGTGCTACTTATAAATTTTTGGAATTTCTCAGGTCTTAATTTTCCAGAAAATCTGTAAACATCCATTCCACAAGCATTATATCCTAGTTTAGTAGAGTCATATATAGTGTTACCATCGATTTTACGCGAAGGTTTCGTTTGTTTTCTTCAAGTGTGCAGGTTTTATTTATCAAGAAGAAGATACATAAAATTGGAAGGAGCTTTTCACGCATACGTTCGTCTTGGAGAAGAATTTAACCACTACTTCACACGGATCCTACCGAGCTAATCAGGGGAGTATTAGTTTCTTTCCGTTTTAATTACCTTCCATTATCATAACTTTGATACTTTCGGGGAACATTGGGGACAATGTTCAGTTTAAGTGTAGGGAGGGAAAATAAAACGGGAACTTTGAAACTATGCTTATCCTTGACTATTTGCCTGGTCCAATTTCATTTGTGTAATAAACCATGAGAAATATCGGTTAGGGTAATTTTGGCACCAAATTTAAATTTTTCATGACATGTAGGAGTGGGCCATTAGTCTTAATAAAGCGTCTCATGGATAGGAAGTTAAATGACTAGCACAAAACCCTTTACCACTTAAATTCCACCCAAAATGTGAGGATCGCCCTTGGATTTGTATGAATTAAAGCATTCCACTTTAATGCTTCGAGAGTGTACCGGTAGTATAATAGATTCTAGAACTTGTTTTGTGATGCATTCCGAGATCGCTAGTGAGACTACACTTGTTTAGTTAGGAATAACTAAATGATAAGAGGCATTAGAAAACCCTTGTTTGATACCCGTATTATAATCACTTTTTCCACATCGGTTGAGTAATTCCCCCACACCCTTGCGTTGTACTCATCTTTAGTACACGATACCCCTAGTTAACCCCTCAGAGCCTATCCTTTTCGCGGTTCTCGTGATGTTTTGGTTTTCCGGAATATCAATGAAGAGCATTGTTTACACCCCACCCCCAAATGTACACCCAAATCGCCTTAGCCTACCCTGTATGCACTCACTTTTAGTGCATTATTGTTATCACCCTAAACCCTTAGTTCAATTATCTAGTTGCTTGCATAAGTTGCTAAGTTAAGTCATATCCTTTTTACACACTTTTGGGACGATTGGGACTCATGGGAAAAGTTAAATTTTATGAAGTGACGGGAAGGAACGTTAAATTCAAATTCCCTTTATTTACGTAATAATGTACTCTAAGTGTTTTGATCTTTTCAATTCGGGTCTAATTAGTGTTAGAGTAATAAAAACTCAAGTGTAGGGATGTGCCTATAAATCCCTATTATTTTGATGTTATCGTAGAGGATGGTAGAGTAAAAGTGTATGAAAAAAAAATCGAAAAAAACAGAAAAAGAGAAAAAAATAGAGAGTGTAAAAACAATTAAAAAAAAACATACGGGCTACCATCCTACATCTATCTTTAAATTTATGTTTGTTGTTTCAATTTATCTAGAGTTTAGAGTGTCGAGTCTTGGCTTAGCAACCCATTCTTCTCATGCTTGTAACATAAAGATTTTTGACTTGAATCGCCTATCCCACCAAACCCTTTGTTTCTCTACCGTAATCCTAACGTTACAACCCTTTAAAAGACCTCTTGGATAGTTTTTCCTAGGCGCTTACGCCAAAGAGATGGAGGTTTGATCTAGTCTCAAGCCTATGGTAATCTATGTACTAGGACCAGTTAATGAGTGTTTATCTTCCATTTCCAACTTGATATATTTCATATACACCCGAGAGATGAGAGTATCCAAACACCACTTGTGAGGTGCTAGTATGTAATTTCTGTGCTTGTTATGACTTTTGCGGAGCTTATACGTGTTGTGAATCGTTCTAAACTAATGCTTCATGACCCCTAACTTATAAATTAATTGGCTAAAAGCACATTTGCTTGAGGGCAAGCAAATACCAAATGTAGGGATATTTGATAAGGATTTAAAAGGTACACTTTTGAGGGGTCATTTAAGCCCTTAATCGATCACTTTTATATATGTTCCTGCTTAATTTCTTTCCTTTTCACTTTTTAGGTCTCTTGAAGGCAAACTGCTGGAATGACACTTATTCATACGAAAAGGCGCGAATATATGAAGAAAATGGCCAAAGTCAAGAATCAAGACACTCAAGCTGCTGGAACAGAAGGTGACGGCGTCACTGCCAAATGGCGACGCCGTCGCAACAAGTTTTGAGACGACTCAGAAGCCAAATTGCTATTTTGCACTTGACGGCATCAGGTTTTAAAGAGTAGGGTGTCACAACTCAGACGGCCTAGATTTGGTTCCCGACGGCGTCAAAAGATGAAGCCGACGGCGTCACAACCATAAGGTGACGCCGTCACAAAGTTGACGTGGCCAAGACGAAAACCTATTGGCGGCGACTTGACGGCGTCACAAATAAAGAGTGACCTCGTCGCATATTGTATATAGAATTCGAATTTTCAGAATTTTAGGGAAATAGTTTTGTGGAGTAAAACCTAAACCGAAATTTGGCTGTCTTGGGCAGTATCTTAGGGTTGCATACCCTATTTTACAACAAGATAAGTGATTTACTTCTTTAATTCGATTATGTCTTCAATTGTTTGTGTGTATGCTTGCATGTTTTCCATGTCCGGCTAATTTACTTATGTGTTTGCTTAGATCTATGAAAACTAGGTATTGAATATTGATTGGTTGTCTCTTATCTTAATTGTGATTGACCTAGTATTGCGATAGGTCATTCGTTGTGTTTTTAATGCTTGAGTAATCTTTGTGAACATTAGTTTATAATCACCTACAGTTATTGTAGGCTAAACATCCAAAGGTAACCTTAGAGTTAGTTTATGAATCCTAGAGATTTTGTAGGCAATAACCTTAAGGTCGTCTCAAAGAGTTTGGGAAAAACGCATACCCTATCACTTTAGAAGACACAACGCGTTAAGAATAAGGACGTGACAATTCAACCATCAATAGGAGATAAATAGGCAGTAATAGCATCTAGGTAAACACATTTTTAATCATCATAAGAGCACACAACAATAGACATAGACTACACTCACCTTAGCTTAGTTAATTAGATAATTAGATAAGTAGAGTAATCGGTAGAAATACCAACCCCCCAAATCCAATACCCCGAGATTCGTACCTTTCAATTTTCTAAAAAATAAGAAAAAGATAAAAAATAATCTTCCTCAACCCCAACCTTAGTGTAGTAATTTATCACTAGCATTCTTATTCCCCTAGAGAACGATATCAATTCACGAGGCTTACCCTAATACTACACTATAACGATTAGGTTCACTGCCTAGGGTGTTGAAAAACTTGCTCGACGAAAAGGAAGTTCCTTTGACCCCGAACGCGCGTTGTACGCGTATCATATATATATATATATATATATATATATATATATATATATATATATATATATATATATATATATATATATATATATATATATATATATATATATATATATATATATATATATATATATATATATATATATATATATATATATATATATATATATATATATATATATGATTATCTGATTTCTTTGTTTTTCTAAATTCATGTTTAGTTGTTCCTCTGGTTAATATGCTTGTACACTGTTTGGTTACTTGTTCTGATTTATTTGATTATGTTTCGGTACTTGTATGTTTTAGATATCTATATGTGCTTATATTGTCCACTGATGTGTTGCTTTGCTCTGGTCTTCTTTGATTCTATTCCTTCTATTTTAAAAATACAAAAATAGTTTAATTAAAATAAAATCAAGAAAACCGAAAAAAATTGGTTTTAAATTTTAGATAATTTTCAAATTTCATTTTTAGCTATTAAATCATTTTTAGGGATTAAATTAGATTAGTTTTCATTTAATTCATGTTTTAGATTAATCGTAATTAGCGTTTTAGTTTTAATTTGCGTAATTAGTTGAAATTACTTGTTTGCATCTTAGATTTAGTGCTTTTAATTACTTCCTATTATTATTATTCCTTGCCCCGTAGTTTAGAAATCATCAAAAATTCCCTTTTTCCCATTCAAATCCCGAATTACGCGATGTGAGTTGAAAATTTCATTCATCTCTCGCTAGGAACGATCCCGGTGCTCAAATCGCATACATTTGAGTTAACAAGTACTACAAAAAACTCTATAATTTGTTTCCCAAGAATCAATGTTACAAATTGGTATCAGAGACTTGGTTATAGAGAACTAGGTTGCATTTAGTACCTAGACTATAACTACTTTATACATTAAGACTCTCCTCTTTATTTGCCTTACACACACTTCGTGCGCATATGCTTCTTGTTAGTTGTTTGTTTAGATCCATGCTATTGGATGATATGTTTTTGTACTGATGGAGAAATCCCGGAATTTAGTCAAGTTTTCAAAAATGTGGAGCTCGGTAATAACTGGTTATTTAACTTGATCTTGTGACAGTTCTTGTTTGATGAGACACGAGATTAAGTTAAATAAAGTTTATTATTTAGCTGTAGAGATTTGATGATTAGCCCAAGGATAGGAGTTCTCTTGTGGATACTTCTGAGATCTGTTAAAGACCAATCTTTTTGTGATTTTAGCACCTAAGGGAAATTTCTATGTACTGAGTGTGACACTCACTAGATACCCATACTACACTACTCCTCCACCATTTAGCATTAGGTGGTAGAATGTCCATCCATTTAAGGAATGTATATCACTGAGATATGTGTGCGTGGTAATATGTACACGTGTGAAAGGAGACAATTATAATTATGGTGGCCAACATAATTATAAATGCATCACGACCCACGTGAACATATCTGATCATGCTTGCATTAATCAACATTGACTCAAATTAGTAAAGATTTAATTATAAGTAGTCCGGGAACTTACCTCATATCTGACATCGACAAACATCCTTCCTTGTAGAAATCATGGGACCAAAGAGAGTAACTCGTAGCACTAGCAGAGGTGGTGCAACACAAAGGGGTGGAAGTACTGGTGGACGTGAAGGTAGAGGAGATGGTCACGACACTAGTGACCATAGTAAAGATGGTGGAAATCCTGATTTCTCCTCCATTATTGCCCAACAACTACAAAACCTACTTCCCACTATAGTCACCCAAGTTGGAAATCACATCAATAATTCGGGAAACCACGGAAGCATAAATGACACCACCAATAATGTAGGAGGGAATGGTAATAACAACAACAATATGACTAGATGTACATATAAGGAAGTTACAGCATGAAAGCCAATTGAATTTGATGGTAAAGGAGGTGCATTGGCATATACACGATGGGTCGAGAAGATGGAGTCAGTGATCGACATCAGTAACTGTGAAATCCACCAAAGGGTGAAATATGCCACGTGCTTCCTGTCAGGAAAGGCATTGACATGGTGGAACACGCAGATTCAAGCTGCGGGAAGAGAAGCAGCTATAGGCATGACATGGGACGACTTTAAAGCACTGCTAAAAGAGGAGTACTACCCAGATAATGAGATGCAAAAGTTGGAAGATGAACTTTATCATCACTCTATGGTGGGGGCTGGTCATGAAGCCTACACAGATCAGTTTCATAAATTAGCCAAACTAGTTCCTCATCTGGTTACCCCTGAATCCAAGAGGATTGAGAGGTACATCCATGGTCTTGTTCCCGAGATTCGTGGGACAGTAAAAACAACCGAGCCTTCTACAATTCAGAGTACGATACTAAGAGCAAGGACCTTAAAAGATGAGATGGTTAGGAATGGAGTTTTGAAGAACAATGATAAAAGGAAGGGAGCGGGTGAATCAGTCGAGCAAATGGGTACAATGGTTGATAACAAGAGGGCAAGAGGATTTGCGGCAATTGTTTCTAGTCACAGACGTTGTGAGGGTACATCACCCAAATGTGTAAAATGTGCTTATCATCATCAGAGGTCTCAGCCCTGCCGTGTGTGTACAAATTGCTATCAGTTGGGCCATTTTGCAAATTGGTTTATAACGCCGGTGAATACGGTTACTAAGAGAAACAACCAAAAGACATGTTGTGAGTGTAACAACCCAAACCACTTATGTATTAATTGTCCTAAGTTGAATGGGGCACAGAGACAAGTGCTGGATAACTTGACTCTAGCCGTAATGCTTGAAGGAAATAACCCAAACCATGGAGTAAATGTTAGTCCGCCTCGAGGTCGAGCATACTATTTGGGTACTAAGGAAGCCCGCCATACGTAACGAGTACGTGCCTTATCCTACCGCATTGTTCTACTCTAGTACACAATTTAGCTTTATTCATGCCTTTGTAGATGAGAAACCTAGATACTTTAAAATTCAGGACGAAATTTCTTTTAAGGGGTAGGTACTGTAACAATTCGCATTTTCGGGTCACTATTCATTTTTACTATTCACTATTACTATTCAATTTTTACTATTCATCACCAAAAATGTTTATTTCACATTCTCGTAAGTCAATTTATTTTAGTAATAACCCAAGAATTTGACACTCGTCGGGTCATTTCTGCAAATTTCACGAAACCGTGTCTGAGATTTACGTTTAGGTTTAAACGACATTTACGCATCCCGATATGTCCGTAAACATTACAAATAAGAGAATTATAATTTTTTCACCTTCCGTGACATTTTCAAAAGTTTTGGAATTTTACGTTTTCCAGTTCTGCGTTTTACGTGATTTACGCATTTTTTTACCCGCGTTTCCAGCTTTAACAGCATTAAACAATCCGATGGAACTTACCACTCATTTTATATTTTATTATGTAGTATATTATGAGTTTAATAATTTCTACAAGTTTCATATTTTTAGGATACCCGGTTTTAGGTTTCGTGACTTTACGGCTTACAGTTAGCGATTAACGGGACCAAAATTCACTCCGTAAACAAGATAATACCAAGTTTGATCATCTAGTCACTCCTTATCCTTATAAATGTGTATTATGGTGTGTCACAAGCCTTGTTGGATTGTGATAAGCCTTCTTCACTTAGGATCATTACATGTGTTAAGTCTTAGTTACTAAGCTTTCTTAAAGTCTTCCAAAGTAACCTCCTCAAGCTCCTATAAATTACCCCCACCATTGTTTCCATGCACCTCCTCACTCACAAACACATCCATATTTTGATTTCTAGCTCAAGTATTACATCAAGTATTCCAATAGTTTAAGTGCTATATCAATTCCAAAGTTCATGTTGAGCTTTGATTGATCCAAAGTTCTAGTATTTATTTGGTGATACCATGGTTGAATTAGGAGCTACACAAGGGTACTAGGGTTTAGTTAAGAAAATTTTCACAAGGGTTATATCAAGGGTTAGCAAGAGTTGTGTTGATGGGTTGAAAGCGTAGGTTTTGTGGTCCTAGTTCCTTTCTTGATTTCCTTTCTTAAATGAAAGCCAAACGTTGTAAGACTTAAACATGTTATTCTTACTTGATTTCATACTTGTTATATGCTATATATGTCTAGTTGTATTGGTTCAAGATGTACAAATCCCTAATACAAAGCCTAAACTTATATATCATTTTATGTTATCAAACTAGTAAAACAAGTAAACTAGTGACTTTATGATATGATAAACGACTAGAAATATGTACCTACGACCTTAGGCAAGTACCTACTATTAAAGAGGATTTTACAAGGAAAACATAGCAATTTGAATCACCTAAAACGAGTATACGAGTCAAAAGATACTGCCAAAAGAAGTTGGTGAAACCAAAACACCGAAATTGCCTAAAACAAGTTGTTAAGCAGCTGTCCATTTTGAACGAGGCCCTTCTGGTCCGTTTCATCAAATCGTTAAAACATGAAAGTTGTCCGGAACGACGTTTTCCTCCGGTATATAAGAAGCTCGAGTCCTGAGAATGCATAACGAATGATATTTTTCTTCAAAATCTTGACATCCCCTTATGTATCTAAACGACCATGTATTTTGTCACGGCTAACGAAAACCAAATGGCCTAAAGGCCTAGGGCTTAGATCACAAATGCGGCTAAGGCCAAGCTTGAGATCTCAAAGTCATAGTAGCCAATACCAAAGCCACGACAAGGCCACGACTAAGACCTCAAGACTTTCAAAACCAAAATCATTATAACTATTATACTGGTTTTAAAAATTGAGTACTACAACACTAGGGAACTTCATGTGAGGGGTTTCATTTGGGTAACGGATCGACGAGTTGTGGATTGACGAATTAAAGTATCCTGGCTCATTGAACATTTACTGCATGACCTATGGATTATGATGGCCTGAACGGTAGTACGATATAAATAAACTAAAAACATTTTCACAGCTAGACCATTTCTATTAATGACAGACACAACTACCAAGTACTACATCATGATCAATATAAAGACGTATATAGATTTTCTACACTTTTGCATCATTATTCCATACACTAAGATATACCATATTCTAGGTTGCTCGTAGAAGTGCTCACGAAATATCAATTGTTCTTGCTATATATTTGATATCATAACTCACGGTGAGTTTGTAGCCCCACTATTACTTGTTTAATTACTTTATAAACTCTTTGGGGGAGATACATGCTCAACTACTTGCTTTTATTTTTACAAATACTCAAAACATTTATACTTGATTGCATTTGATTTCAGTATACTTGATTGCATTTATACATGATTACATTATACTTGATTGCGTTATACATGATTTCGTTATACATTCTTGGAAATTCTTTACTCGCTTAATTTAAATACATGATTTGTATTTACATAACTACACAATGCTCTATACTGTCGGAGAGATATTGATAGTACTATAAGTCAGGTATAAGCCCCCGCCCATGTGTACCAGATTCATGACCTTGGGAGTAATATCGTACTATTTGGGAAGATGCCCCCGCCCTTGTGTACCAGATTCATGACCTTCGGTGAATATAATCTGGTGTATTGTGCAAACTATATTTTGGCAGTGGGTTGTGAACACACATGTTGCAAGTTTTGTATGGGAGGAACTTGGAACTGAGTGGATTTACAATGCCTTTGTTATGTAAACATTCTTTAAAATCTTTACATGTTAAACAAACTCTATGAACTCACCAACTATTGTGTTGACACTTTAGCATGTTTATCTCATGTCTGAAAGGTGATAGCCGTTGCATGGAGCATAGAGTCGCTCAACATATTTTGAAGACTTATGCTTTTTTATTACCATTCGAAATGTTTTAAAAACACTTATGTATTTTACCTTGGAACTCATGTTGTAACTCTGATTTCATTAATCGAATGGTAACTTTTCAAAACGTCTCATTTAGAGGTCGTTTTCTATACTTTGTACTTTGTATTATGAAGTAGCACCCTAATGACGATATCGTTCCACTGCGATATTTTTGGGGTGTTACATTCTTGATACAATGTGTTCTTCTCTTGCACTAGGAGAGGAATGAAGGTGATCACTTGGTTAGAAAAAAGGATCACTCTTAAAGGAAAAAAAACTATCTAAATGATCAAAGGAGTGTGTATGTGTGTTAGGAGAATTAAACTCACAAAGTTTTGTATGAAAAAGGATGCTCAAAAACTGTGATCTAGGCTGGTATTTATAGGGATAAAAAATTCAACCGTTACAGTGCACGGTACCGTTAAATATCAGACGGTACCACTAAATTTTGTGGTACCGTGGTACCGTCCGAGAAAAAAATGCTCCTATATTTATTTTTAGTGGTGAAAGCTTATTTGTGGAAGTTATGAGCTGTTTGGGGAGGAAAAATAGTTGTTTGGATTTTTAAACTTATTTTTCCAATTAAAACATTTATTTATTATTCACAAATAATTTGTAAAATGTATTTTTGAAAAGATGTTTTGACACCTTAAAAATGTGAAGCTTGAAACACAAATTCACTTCTTTGATCATTTGTCAAGTTGTAAATTTGTTGTTCTTACCTTGAGTCATATATGTAGAAACGGGATATTTCGATTAAAAACTTGTTTACGTTAATTTTGACGTAACGTGTTTTTACATTTTGTTATCATTAAAACGTAGAGATATCAAAAGATATAAATAACGTTTTTAGACATTATTTGAATCAACAATCTGCACATGAAGAGCAACAATCTGCTCAACATGACTCATTACTTAATCTTAATGAGGATGATCAAATTAAACCTGTGGTTACATTTGATGAACAAAGTGACGATGACAATAATGAGTATGTTGAACAGAGTGAAGCTTTACATGGTCCAGATTCATAATATCTTAATTCATTACTTCAGCCCATGCAAGCCCAAACTGCAAAATGTAATGAGATAAACCAAAACCTTAAAGCTGAGATTACCTCATTAAATGCTGCACTTGAGAGTTGTTGAAAATGGATAAATGATTTTGAAATAAAAACTAAAAGAGAAGAAAGTTTTGAGGTGGCCTTTCAAACTTCTTAAGTTAACGAACAAAACATCCAACATCAAATGCACAAACTTGTTGTTTCAAATAATGAAAAAAATTCAAAAATTGAACAAGAAAAATCTGAACTTCAAAAATACATTGAAAAAAATCAAACTTAAGTTTCAAAAACTAAACAAGAGTTTTCAAATAATCGGTCAAATTTTTCTGAATTCAAAAAGAAATCTAAAAAACGCATTAATGACGAAATCGATGAAATTCTTGGATTAGAAAAATGGTTAAAAGACTTTGGAACTATTGTATATATAATTGGCTACTCGGTAACACAAATTGAATGACAAATTTAAAACCGAGTCTGGATGACTCAAAACGTTACCTAAATTTTATAGTGCTCATTGTCTTTTTGACCCAAGCATGCATCTTGTTGTATATGATTGTGAGGAACGATGGACACAAGAAGATTAGAGTCGATTAAAATTGCGTCTAAATGGAATCTTACCATGTAATTACACATATCAAAATGCTTCTTACAAACTACATGCCACATTAGAACAGTCGTGTTCTATTTCTAAAATAACTGAGTCATCTTATGTGGAAGGTCTCGTTCACACTGTTGCACAAATAAATGGTCCTTTACCGTCCTCTTGTAACAACGATTCTTTGCCAAAAACTCCTAAACCTTATTTAGTACTACGGTACTTTCAAACATTTGTGAAAGACATTTAAGTTTTAGAAACGACAATTGAAAAGTTTCTGAGTTAAAAGCATCAAATTTTCAGTCAGCTTGTGCAAGAGAGCAAAGAAAATGTTTCAAACATAAATTTTACCTCACGTCTCACATTTGCTTATGTGTGCAACACACTGGGAAATGGAACTTAAAAAAGAGGTGACTTCAATGATTGAAGCTTTCAACACAGTCAAAAATTCATTTCAAACAAAAACACAAAAACAAAAATCTAAATCTTAAATTAGATGCAGAAGACATGGTCATCAAAATATGAAAAAGAAATTGAGAATTTAAAGCTAGAATACCAAATCATTTTTGATTGATTAAAACAGACACAGACTCAACTTTTAAAAGAAAACAATGAATTTGCGGAATGTTGCACCAACACTGCACACTTAAACAGATCTCTCGATGCAAAAATTCAAGAATAACAACACATTATCATTGTACAACAAAAGAAATTAAAAGCTATAGAAAGCAGAAAGTGTGTAAACACAAACGTGATTGCACCAGGAATGTATACCATAGACACATCTCCCAAATAGAATACTTCCGATAAAAATCAACATACTAATTCGACTCCTTCCACTTCTACAAGAATAGTTGCATCTACTAGCGTTAGAAGATCCAATAATAAGAGACAAAAAGCAAACACTAGGATCTCGCAACATAGGAGAAGCACTCATCAAGCAACAGAAGTAAAAGTTCATCTTAGGAATTCGAATAAAACTCATGTTGCATCTTATTTAGATTCAAAATTCAAAAATTGTAATTGTATTACCCGTTTTACGAATGATAGATCTTTTAAAGTTTCAAACATTAATGCATCTTGTGTTTTTGGTCGTAAAAGTATGATGTATTGTAATCATGATAGATGTGTTTCAAATTCTCTTTTAGCTCATTCTAGGAAACCTATAACTACCCCTCCATCTAGGTCCACTATAGTTGCAAAATCTATTTTAGGAAAGGTGCCCAGTGTAGTTTCTAAGAATGTTGTAGAAGATCCCATAGTTGCAAAAACATCCCCTAAGAAAGTCCCATCACCTAGTGAATTCACTAAGACCAAAACACGGAGTAGTTGGATATGGAAAAAATTGTTGCAGCGTACATCTAACTTTAAGTGGCTTCCTAAATGTGCAAATATGTGTACCTCTAACCTAATGGAACCCACTAACTCTTCGGGTTCCACTCCTACCGTTATTCCATCCTTTTTGTCTTCATGTGATGTAGGTGATCTAACTCGTTCTGTGGATTGATGATAGCAGTTGTACCCGTCATATGAAAGGCAATCTCAAATTGTTAGTAAACTTTGACTCAAAGTTCATCGGTATTGTCAGATTCAAGAACGATCATTTTCATGCTATCATGGGTTATGTATATTATGTTAATGGCAACATCGAAATTATTCGGGTTTATTATGTCGAAGGTCTTGAACATAACCTTTTCTCAGTTAGACAAGTCTGTGATGATGATTTAGAAGTCTCCTTTTGATCCAAAACATGTTTTGTACGAGATTTGGAAGGGCATGATTTACTCATTGACAATCGAGGCACCAACCTTTACACCATTCCAATGTCAGATATGCTTGTGTCCTTACCGATTTTCTTTCTTTCAAAAGAAACTTCAACAAAATCATTGTTATGGCACAAACGACTTTCACATTTGAAATTCAAAACCACGACTGAACTCGCACGACATAAGTTAGTTAACGGTCTTCCTAGTTTTAGGTATACCAAAAATCATTTATGTTCAGCATGTGAACAAGGAAAAAGCAAAAGAACTCACTTTCTGTAGAACCAAGAACCAAGTTCTCAACATGTTCTTTTATTTGCTTCATATGCATTTATGTGGTCCAATCCTTGTACAAAGTATGAATGGCAAACACTACAACTAGGTTATTATAAAATTACTCACGTTGGACTTGGGTTTATTTTCTTCAAATAAAGATCAAGCTCCAACAATGATTATCACCTTTCTCACAAAGATTCAAGTTTAGCTTAAAAATACAGTTAGAATAGTAAAGGACAGACAATGGAAGTGAATATAAAAATCAAACACTTCGTGCATATTTCGAGAAAGTAGGAATCACATCTCAAACATCAATTCCTCGCACTCTAGAACAAAATGGTGTAGTTGAAAGACAAAACTAGAAGTTAGTGGAAGCTGCTAGGATGATGTTGATTTTCTCTCAATTATAAGATTACTTATGGGCTGAAGCCGTTTCAACTGCATGCTTTACTCAAAACCATTCCATCATTCATAAACGACATAACAAAACCCCATATAAAATTGTTTACAACCGCAAACCAGATATGAAATACTTTCATGTATTCGGTGCATTTTTTTATTCGAATAATGATCATGATGATACTGATAAACTTCAACCTAAAGCCGACATTGGTGTGTTCATAGGATACTGTTAAAATTCAAAAGGATTTCGAATTTGGAACCGTCGTACTTGACAAATCATGGAAACCATTCACGTTAATTCTGATGAGCTTAAAGCAATGGCTTTTGATTAAAACAGCTTAGGACCCGCATCCAACCGTCCAAAATTTCCTAGTTCATCAATAGTTCAACCCATTGAACTCCACCGTCATCAATTAGAAACCTTGTTTGCTCCACTGTTTGTTGAGATTCCCGAAAGTAGTGCTCCAGATGTATTATATGTTTCTTCTACACAACCTGATAATAATACAATATAAGATACACCAAATAATCGTTGCAACAGACGCACCTCTGACTGATTCTCAAACAACAGTAGAACAAACTGCCTCCAAGAATGATACAACTAATGATCAACAAACTCATGAAGTACCCACACATGAAAATTATGATGGAAATGCTTTCTTCAATCCATTTGCACTGGCTCTAATATTCCAGATATTGAAGAGTCTTTTTCACGCAACTAGAAACCATCAAATATACATACAACCTTCAATCACCACCCTTCGATACATAAATGGACAAGAGATAACACCTTAGTAAATGTGATTGGTAGTCCCTCTAACCTTGTCATAACGAGACAACGACTTCAAACAGAAGATGAAACTTATGTTTATGCAATCATCATTTGCCAAGATGAAACAAAGAACATTAACGAAGCCATGGCATATGACAACTGTATAAAATCAATGCAAGAAGAGTTGAATCAGTTCAAACATCTAGAAGTTTGCGAATTAGTTCAAAGACCAGATGGGGTTTATGTCATTGGACTCAAATGGATCTTGGAAAACAAACTGGATGCTGAAGGCACTGTGATTCGTCAAAAATCTCGTCTCGTGGCAACATGGTATTCTCAAGAAGAAGGAATTGACTATGAATAATTTTTAGCACCAGTAGCTCGACTTGAAGTTGTATGGATATTTATGGCGTATGCTGCACACAAGAATATCACAGTTTATCAAATGGATGTAAAAATGATGTTTCTGTTGGGTTCTATCAGTACCCAAAACCCTTAAGTCTAGGATTTGAATAGAAAATACCATAAGTTTTTATGACCTTAAACACTAACAAGTCACTAAGTGCATAATCACTCAGTGAGTCATCGTTAGGACACTCAGAAAGAGACTAAGAAGACAGTTTCTCCACTCAGTGAGGCGGAACTCAAAGGGTGAAGACTGAGTCAAGAAGAACATGATGGGTTCAGTAAGTGATGACAATAACTCACTGAATCCCATAACTCCTCATCAACTACAACCACTGAAGACAAAGACTGAAGATTAAGAAGAATGAAGAATGGGCAGGACAATGCGAGATAAGTTTGAATGCATAAGGAGGAGTCCTTATCAACCATAAGTTAAACTTTTCCAGGAAGGTTAACATGCAAGATCAGTGTCATCACTGATGATCAGAAAGTAACATTGTCTTTTACCCAATATATCTTTTTATAAACAGAGACAAAGTACATTAGTATTTTGTCTTCTATAGCTTATGTCAGTATTGTCTTTTGAGAAATAGTTAAAACTTATACTTGTATAAATAGGCATAAGGATGGGGTGAAAGTTAAGCTTGTGCATTAAATGTGTTAGCATCCACAAGTAAGTTTCACTCCTCCAAATACAACTCGTCCCTGAAATAGTTCAGTGGTTCCGTGTAGTTTTGCTTAGACTTAGCCTAAGCTTAGTGAGGAGTTTACACCACACTTGTCATTCAATCCCAAGTGTTATTCAGCATTCACTTGGGTAATATATTCTTTTGATTTATTTTAACAAGAATATAAATGTTGAAAAATCTCTTGTGAATTTACTTTAGTTTAGTTATTAAACTGATTTTTCAAACTACTTCACTTAAGTCATGGATCATGATTAGCTTAAATTATAATTTTGCTACTTTTGATACGAAAACAACAAGTGGTATCAGATTATGCTGATTTATAAAACCTTTTAAAGCTGCTCAAAGAATTTTTAAAATCAGAATCCTACCATGGCTGAAAGTGAAGTTGCCCAACTTGTCGATAAAAAGGGTGGAGCCTATGTTTTTGTTGCCCCTCGACTTGATGTTAGGATTTAGAAAATCCAGTTGTTAAAATGTCGGTCACCTCAAACATATGTAATCATTAGAAAGCTCGTAGTCGTAGTTATTTTATGTTAGTTAGTATGTAGTTATGTATCACCGTGGAGGACGGGCGGGTCTTTACCCACTGTATGCTTGATCCACAGCCCGTAGGTAGTGTTTTATGTAAGGTACTATAAATACCCTCTACCTCCCAAGGTAGAGGGTTGGAGCTCATAATAAGATTTTACTTTCTCTCACTAAGTTCCCAAACCTCTAATCCTTCTCTCTCTAAAACCTATAGTGTACGCCCATATTAGCTATGGTTTGATGTGTTTGTGAAATCCAATATGCTACAAATGGTATCAATAGCAATGGTTTGATCATCTCTCTTACATGTTCTTGGATTTCTAGTGGTCTTATATGGTTTTTGGGTTTGAAAAAGTTTAGTGGTATTTGCATCATTTGGACTATTTCTAGTGTTAAAGTTTGGTTTTTGATTGTACTTTTGTGTTTAGAATCATTATAAGTTCTTAGGTTTTGATTTGGAAGGCTTGAATCAGTGTGGTTGGGTTTTTTTGGATTGAAAAGTGGTGTTTTTGAACATTTCTACCTAGCGACTTGTGTCACGGACTAGATTTCTTCTTAGCGACTTGTCTCTACGTGCTTCAGCGACTTGTCTTTGTTGTGGAAGCGACTTGAGCACTAGCGATTTGTCTTTTGAGACAAAGCGAAAAATAGTACAAAGTAGTGGTCGTACTGTTTTGGCTAGCGACTTGTCATCGTAGCGACTTGTCTTTACGTTCTTCTGCGACTTGACTTTGTTGTGGGAAGCGACTTGTGCTCTAGCGATTTGTCTTTTGAGACAAAGCGACAAATAGTACAAAGTAGTGGTCGTACTGTTTTGTTTAGCGATTTGTCCCTAGCGACTTATCCATCTAGCGACTTGTTATTCTAGCAACTTCTGTTTCTAGCAATTTGTCACAAGCGATTTGTCTTCATAGCGACTTGTGTCACTAGCGACTTGTTCTTCTAGCGACTTGTTCTTCTAGCGAGTTGTCACTCTAGCAACTTGTGTGCCTAGCGATTTATCCACTGAAGTGACTTGTATACCTAGCGACTTGGGTTAAAGCGACTTGTCTTCAAGGTTTAAAGCGACTTGGTTAATTACTGTTTCTGATACGGTTTTCTCTTGATTTAGTAAAATCCCGTGAAAGAATCTATTTCCCGGTTTAATCATAGAGTTATAAAATCCCGTGAAATCTGTAATCATGTCTACCTACGTGCCTACAATCATCTCTTCTGTAGCTGAGGACGTTCAAGCAGCTGGATCAGATACTCGTCCACCTATGCTTGACAGAACTGATTATGACTCATGGGCTCAACGAATTAGGTTGTACTGTTTGGGAAAGGAAAATGGGGTTAACATTCTCAAATCAATTGATGAAGGACCTGCTGCGGATGGTACAATGATATTAGGTTTGGACATACCAAAGACGTATGATGAGCTCAGTGATAAGAAGAAAAAGAGATACGATGCTGATATTAGGGCTTCAAACATTATACTTCAGGGTCTTCCAAAAGACATCTACAAGTTAATCAATCACAACACTGAAGCCAAGGCAATTTGGGACAATGTTAAGATGCTTCTCTCTGGTTTTGAATTGACCAAAGAAGACAGGGAATCTCAATTGTATGATGATTTTGAGAACTTTGAGATAAATCATGGTGAAAGTATCACTGAATACTATGTGAGGTTCCACAAACTTGTGAATGATATGAGGAATATTAAAATGACCATGCCAAATATTCAGCTCAAATCAAAGTTTGTGAACAACATGAATCCCGAATGGCACAAGTTTGTCACCTCAGTCAAGTTAACCAAAGGATTAAGGAACACCAACTATGAGCAATTGTATGCCTTCCTACTTCAGAATGAGAAGCATGTTATGTTTGAACGAATGATTCTTGAAAAGTTCAAATCTAATCAGGGATAGGCCAGCTCAACAAATGACTCAACAGCATTCTACACAAATGTAGGAATTACCACCAAAGCCTCTCAAGTCATACCAATGGGTAACGGTAACCACAAGCTCATTCCTGATCCAGCATATAAGCCTCCAGACTCAAACACAGTCATGGAACATTTCATCAATCAACTGGCTCTTATGGTTAAGCAAAATCTGAACCTCACTCCACACACTAACAATGAGATCAGAACTGCATCCAATCTACACAATCATGCTATTGTCAGTGATGGTAAGATCATGGTGCAACCAGTGCAAGGAAGACATTATGAACAAGGAAAAGGTGGAGTAGGTGGAGGGTATGTGGCTAATCAGAATCGTGGAAGAAATGCAATTCAAGGACAAGGAAAGCCAATCAAGTGCTACAACTGTGGTGGTGAAGGACATATTGCAAGGAACTGCACATCTCCAAAACGCCCTCAAAATGCTGAGTACTTCAGGGACAAGATGCTGCTGGTGCAAGCTCAGGACAGTGGAGCGGTTTTGAATGAAGAAGAGTTGCTGTTTCTTGCTGAGGGAAATGCCAAAACATATGATGCTGATGTGGATGAGCAGCCAATTCAGGAAATAGGTCACAATAATCAAAATGCCTTTCAAGTTGCTGACTGTGATGCATTTGACTCTGATGTCGATGATAAACCTACTGCCCAGACAATTTTCAAGGCTAGCATTTCACCAATGGTCTCTCCAAAGGTCTCATCACCACAACAGGCTGGTCCATCCAAAGATTCAATCATTTCAGAGTTATTAAAATTATACGGTGAAATTGATGAGCAAAAGATAAATAACGAAGTACAACCTCATGAAACTTATGAATCAGATATAGATAATGTGGGTAATAGTAATACTGTCCCATATGATCAATATGTGATACAAAGTGAAAGTGAGATTATACCAAGTGATGCATCTTCTGCAGTCAATGATGACTATGTTTTTGATGAATACACTGCATGCGCCCCTGCTGATTCTGTTATCTCTGAACTGAATGCCTATAAAGAACAAGTTGCTATTTATGAACAATGTGCTATGTTTGAGTTAACTATCCGTGAGCAGGAAATGGATAACCAAATGCGTACAATTATTAGAAAAAGTAATTTTAGAGAAGAAGTGTTAAAACAAGAGTTAAACTCCTTACAAGAAAAGATTTCTAAAACTGTTAAGCAAAAGCAAGAACTCCAAGATAATGTTAAAGTGCTTAAACAAGAATTTAATGCTAAGGAATCAAAACTTTTGAATGACTTTTCCAATCTAATAACTTTGAAAAACAAGCGTGAAAATAAGTTGTACATACAAGGGAATACCATTCAGACTGCTCACATGATCACTAAGCATAGAGTCTTAAGCGATAAGCATAGTATTCCCCTAGTAGAGGAACCAAATCCCGAGTATTGTAAAAAGGCTAAAGCTTTACACACGATTGTATATGATGGTAATGAGATCCTCAAGCCTAGGCAAACACCATCATGTATTGGAAGCACGGAAGAGGATAGAAAATTAGAAGATGCCTCTAGGGAGAAAATAGATAAGAAGCTAAAAGATCCTGAGTGTAAAAAGAAAAACATAACGATCAAACCGCATGATTACACTAGAGAAAATTGGATTTCCTTGAACATGTTTAAACCTCAAACTCAATTAACCCCAGAACAAATTTTTTGGAAGAAAGACATGGATAAGCAAAAAGCAAATGTACTTGTTGAAACAAACACTCCCCTTAGGAAAGTGCCTGCAGCTACTGTGTATCCTCCGAATAAACCAATGAATTTAGTTCCTAGAACTATTTCCACTAGTAGCAAGACCTTAATCAGCCTGTATGTTGTTTATCAACTATTCGTTGATTTTGAGAAGACATGTAAGAAGAAAATCACACCTACAGGGATAACTGAAGGGGAAAGGGGTTTTGAGCAAACTAAAGAATGCTATTTAACTGAGGTCATATCTTTCTTTAAACAATTAAAATGTCAATTTGAGAGTCTTTAAAAAGGGATAGACTCAGATATTAAAGAAATGGAAAAGGAATTTGATGCAATGATAGTTGAGGTCAATGATTATGAACGGGAACTCAAATATAATGAAATTGAAAGGAAGAATATGCATATCTTAAATGAGAACTTAGTATTAAGTTGTGTGGCTCAAGATGTGTTTTATACTGTTACTAAGCATTCTATTACTGCTTCTCAATTTAATGAATTATCTGTTGCTTTGAAAGTTTCCCATGATCGTGTCATTGAGCTTGAAAACAAAAACTCTAAACTAAATGAGAAAATTGACTAGGATGATCACGATAATTTGGTAAAACATTTTTCTAAGCTAGAAGTTGAACATTTTGATTTGAAACTAAAATATCAACATCTCAAAGAAAATGTCAAAACCTCAAACATCAAGACATCCTCAAATGTTCCTGAGTTTGATGCAGTTTTTGAAATTAACAAACGTGACGAACAGATTCAAGCTCACTGCAACACGATCAAAAAGTTGAAAGCCCAAATTTCACAATTAAAGGGTGAAAAGAACAATGTGACTGGCTCCCAAATGCCTCCTCCTTTAGATTCTTAATTTTCTAAAAACTTTCATCTTCAAAACATCATTAACGTATTACAACAAGAAAATGAGAGTTTTCTAGAAGACAATGAAAAGGTCAAACGACACTTCAAAGAGTTATACGATTCAATGAAAGTCACTCATGACAAAAATAATGAAAATATAACTTCGTTACAAAAGGAAATTAAGAATCTGAAGAGTAAGGTAAAAGGCAAAATGCCACTTGTCTTTAATGAGAATGTTGAATCAAAGTCATCTGCAGACTCTAAATATACTGTGACTATTAAATACATTCCTCCTCATCTTAGAAATAACGAACTTGTGTTTCATAACTATTTCTTTCATCTTAAGGATAGTCTAGAATGTCTCTGTGAGATTGTAGAAGAGGATCACATAAATAAGCCACTTGATAGTGAAATTAGGTTTGCTTGCATACAGGCCAAACGATCTCAGGAGCTATTAGAATGTTTAAGAGCAACATGTACTAAACCCTTATGTGACAAAGATAAATATGTGATGCCTTGCTCTATGCCTAGTGTTAAGAAAGTGAACTTTAATGTGCCTTCAAGTAGTTCAGATCCCAACACTTCTAAACCTGAAATGCAAAAAGTAGCAAAACCAACTAATGTTCCCATTCCCTCTACAGGAGTAAAAAGTGACACCAAAGCGAGTAGGTCAAAGCCTCAAGGCAACACAAAGAATGATAGGACCTTGCAAGCGAGGAATGTTCAGTAGAAGAGAGTAGAAGATCACCTTAGGAAGAATGAAACTATGTTGAATAAAACGAATCGTGTTGATTCTAGTGTTAGCTCTAAGAATGTTGTAATTAATGCGAATTCTGCTACTTTTGGCAAAACATGTAATGATGATTGCTTGGTTTCTGTTACTAATCATGTACGTGGTGTAAATGATTTGATTAATGCTGTTAAATACCCAGTTAAAATTGTTAATGCAAAATATCAAGCTAAGAAGGCTAGAAAGCAAAGGCGGAAGAAGGTTAGAAAACATTGGAAACCCACAAGAAGAAAATTTAGTAATATAGGTTATCAGTGGATACCTACTGGCCGCAAATTTAATCTTAATGAGATGTGCCCTAAATTATCTAAGTCAATGCCCAATAGGAAATGGATGCCCTATGGTAGAACTATACCTTTAAGAAGTGAACATACTTTGAATAGATCTACTGTTTCTACTAGCCAGTCATCTACGATTAATGATTTTATTGACTCTGCTTCTGATGTGGATGTTTCAATCTCTTTGTCTAACCAAGTGGAACCCATTATTACATTGGGATCCCAATTATCCAGTTATCCATTCTTGTCTCTGTTCAACTGCAGGTCGTTCAAATCGTTCTGTGGTACCTAGACTTAGGCTATTTCAAGCATATGACTGGAGATCACTCACGGCTCATGAACTTCGTGAGTAAATTTGTCGGGACTGTTAGATTCGCGAACGACCATTTTGGTGCAATTATGGGTTATGGAGATTATGTTGTTGGTGACAGTGTAATCTCTAGGGTATATTATGTAGAAGGTCTTGGTCATAACCTGTTCTCTGTTGGTCAATTCTGTGATTCAGATCTAGAGGTGGCTTTTAGAAAACACACTTGTTTCGTTAGAGAACTTGATGGTGTGGAACTGTTAAGAGGAACACGTGGTTCAAACCTATACACCATCTCTATCGAAGACATGATGAAGTCTTCTCCAATCTGCTTGTTGTCAAAGGCTTCAAAAACAAAGTCATGGTTATGGCATCGTCGTCTCAATCACTTGAACTTCTGCACCATTAATGATCTTTCTAGAAAGGACCTTGTAACAGGCTTACCCGGATTAAAGTATGAAAAAGATCATCTTTGTTCAGCATGCCAATTGGGAAAAAGCAAGAAATATGCCCACAAACCCAAACCTGCAAACTCAGTTATGAAAGTTCTTCATACTCTTCATATGGATTTGTGCGGACCAATGAGAGTGCAAACGATAAATGGGAAGAAATATGTATTAGTCGTTGTTGATGACTACTCTCGATTTACTTGGGTTAAGTTTTTGAGGACAAAGGATGAAACTCCAGATGTCATCATCAAACTTATCAAATAGCTGCAGGTTCGACTTAACAAGACTGTTAGAATTATTCGAACAAACAATGGCACTTAGTTTGTTAAGAAAGACCTAAGTCAATTTTATGAAAGAAATGGAATCAGTCATCAAAGAAGTGTTCCACGCCCGCCTCAACAGAATGGTGTAGTTGAAAGACGAAATCGGACCCTTGTTGAAGCTGCAAGAACTATGCTAATTTATTCAAAGGTTCCAATGTTTCTTTGGGCTGAAGCCATTGCCACTGCTTGCTACACCCAAAATCGTTCCCTCATACACACCACTCATGGAAAAACTCCATACGAACTTGTCCGTAAACGAAAACCTAATCTCTCCTACCTTCTTGTATTTGGTGCTTTGTGCTATCCAATGAATGACGGTCAAGATTTAGGTAAATTAAGAGCTAAGGCGGACATTGGAGTTTTTGTGGGTTATGCACCAAACAAGAAGGGTTACCGAATCTACAACAAAAGAACTCGAGATATAATGGAAACTATTCACGTCACGTTCGATGAGCTGTCTGGGCAAATGGCTCTAGGACAATCAAGTTCTGGACCCGCATCACAACCTTCATCAAGTAGTCCCATTAGTTCTTCTCTTGTACAAAATCCCTCTCCAGTAACTCCATATGTACCTCCTTCAGAAGATGATTTGAAGAAATTGTTTGATCCAATGTCTGATGAACACTATGAGCCTATTGCTAATGATCAGTCAATACCATCAACAGAGGCTGCTCCTAACCCAGTCAACGTAGATAAGCCTTTAGTTTCTATGTCATTAAGTCAAGATGCGCCTACTGATTATCACTCAGTCTCATCATTAAATCCTCAATCATTGAGTGTACATCATGGAATTGTCTCTGGCACCTATGATGGAGATAACCCCTTTGCTACTCCCAAAGATGCTCCCTTTGAGAACATATTTTCTCCTGAACCATCATCAGAACCATCTTCATCAGGGGAAAACGACTCTGCTACTTCAGTTCCTCAACAACATCCACACGAACACCTTAGAAAATGGACACATGACCATCCATTGGACAACATCATTGGAAACCCCTCTCGTCCAGTATCCTCTCGTAAACAACTTGCAACTAATGCCTTATGGTGCTTCTTCAACTCTGTGAATGAAGACAACTGGTTCAATGCCATGCAAGAAGAAATTCATGAGTTCGATCGACTAGATGTATGGGAATTAGTACCTGCTGCTGACTGT
This sequence comes from Chrysanthemum seticuspe, assembly GCA_019973895.1. NCBI lineage: Eukaryota > Viridiplantae > Streptophyta > Magnoliopsida > Asterales > Asteraceae > Chrysanthemum > Chrysanthemum seticuspe. Next base: position 34,554,054 of record BPTQ01000003.1, read on the forward strand.
GCTATGATCATTGCTCTAAAGTGGATATTCAAAGTAAAACTTGATGAGCATGGTGATGTGTTAAAGAACAAGGCTCGATTAGTTGCAAAAGGATACCGTCAAGAGGAGGGTATTGACTTTGAAGAATCATTTTCTCTAGTTACACGTATCGAGGCAATCAAAATCTTCATGGCTAACGCTGCAAGTAAGAACATGGTAGTCTATCAGATGGATGTAAAGATGGCTTTTCTTAACGGAGATCTTAAAGAAGTTGTATACGTCAGACAACCTGAAGGTTTTGTGAATCCAGAGCATCCTACTCATGTCTATCGCTTGAAGAAGGCTCTTTACGGTTTGAAGCAAGCTCCAAGGGCATGGTACAATACGCTATCAAAGTTTCTTCTATCTACTGGATTCAGCAAAGGAGCAGTTGATCCGACATTGTTCACCAGAAAGTCAGGCAAACACTTAATCCACGTTCAAATCTATGTTGAGGATATTATTTTTTCCTCGACTGACCCCAATAAATGTGACCATTTTTCTAAGGAGATGGGCTCCAAATTTCAAATGTCAATGATGGGACAAATGTCATATTTCTTGGGATTACAAATTTCACAAAGTCCTGGAGGCATTTTTATCAATCAATCTAAATATGCTAATGAGATTTTAAAGAAATTTGGATTTGATTCTTGTGACCCTGTTGACACTCCCATGGTGGAGTGTACTAAACTGGATGAGGACCTCTTAGGGATCATGTTTGACCAGACTAAATATCGTACTATGATTGGGTCCCTGATGTACCTTACTGCAAGTAGACCAGGCATTCTGTTCACTGTATGTATGTGTGCTAGATACCAGGCTAAGCCTACCAAAAAGCACCTTGAAGCGGTTAAACGGGTCTTTCGGTATCTCCAAGGAACCATCAACATGGGACTTTGGTACCCGAAGGACACCGGTATGTCACTAACAGCCTATGCAGATGCTGACCATGCAGGATGTCAAGATACACGTCGAAGCACGTTAGGAGGTGCTCAGTTTTTGGGTGATAAGCTTGTGAGCTGGTCTTCAAAGAAACAAATGAGTACTTCTATATCCTCTACAAAGGCATAATACATAGCCATGTCATCTTTTTGTGCTCAAATCCTATGGATGAGATCCCAATTATCTAACTATGGCTTTGAATTGAACTAAATCCCTCTGTATTGTGATAACAAAAGTGCCATTGCTCTCTCATGCAACAACGTTCAACATTCAAGAGCAAAGCATATCGACATTCGACATCATTTCATCAGGGAGCAAGTGGAGAATGGTGTGGTGGAACTTTATTTTGTGAAGACTGAATACCAGTCAGCAGACATCTTCACTGAAGCTCTTCCTAGAGAACGTTTTGAGTTTATCCTTCCACGACTTAGTCTAAAGAGTCTACAACCGGAAACACTCAAACGTCTTCAAGAGGAAGACGAGGAGTAAAAGTTTTTCTTCATCCATGTCTTGTAAATATTTATTCAAAAAGCAAAATACAAATTTATAAAACCCACAAAAGAAAATAGAAAAATATAAAATTTCAAAAAATCCACAAAAATCAGAAAATCTTTGAAAAAGCTAAAAATATTTTTCTCATCTTTTCTTTTATTCGATTTCATCTACGGTCTTTGTGTTGTCATTCAAAGAGTGACACGGGTCTTTAGATGAATTTCGAATGTACATAATTTAAAAAAAAAATATATATATTTTTTAGAGAATGAAAAACAAAAGGTTTATAGTCATTTCAGACTGTACCCCGTTTTTAAAAGAAAGAACAGAGCCATGCTTTATCTTATTTTTCAAATCTCATGCTCTGATTCTAATGATAAATGTTTCCTACACAAATTTTTTTCCTTCTATAAATTCTTCTGAAAAATATTTGTTATCTAATGAAAACTAATAACTTTGAAAAATAACTCAGACTAAATTTTTGAAAATCATCTGGACTTGACAATTGTCAAAATCTCTATCTCTCAATCAACAACTTATGTCATTGATTGAGGGGGAGAATGATTTCAATTAATTCAAAAGGTTATTAGTCATACAATTCGTTTAGACCAAGGCTAATGTCATGTTTTCAAAAGCTACTCAAGCATGTTTAATCGTTGGAGTTTAAAGTCTCAGATTTGATCCTTATCGGTTAAATGTTTTCATAAGCAAGTCACAATTCTCCTCAAAAGCTTTCAAAATCAATGTAAATCTATAGAGATCACAAATCTTAAATGACTTGAAAATTGCTATCGGGGGAGAATTTGTGATTTAAATTGGATTTAAACTGATAATTCGATAAATGGTTTTATAAGTAATTAGCAAGCTCTCCTCCCTACATGTGCCAAACGATTTCAAATTTTCCATGCACATGTTAAGGGGGAGCATCTATATCAAACCAAAAAGGATTGAAACGTGATTGATTTGTTTCAAAGTGCAGGTTTTCCCTTATATGTGAAAATCACTTTTGAATCTCGATGCACATATTGAGGGGGAGCAACTTTTTAAAAACCACATTCTTTCCCAAAAAATATCTTTAACTAAGTATGAAAAATACTAATCTTGATTGGGAAGGTGATGTCGATATTTTTAGAAAATGTTAATCAATGAATTGAATTCTTCCTCTTGCCTCCATGTGCCAAAACGATTTCAAATATACGATGCACATGTTGAGGGGGAGCTCTTTTTCTGAAATATCAAAAAAATTCTGGTACAAAATGCTTTGATAATATATCACAAGTACCTGGATTGATTTTCAAATGGTTTTCAATTGGTTCCAATGGCAGAAGAACAATACCAAAAAGACCGACCAAATTTACTTTATGTATGGAGATATAAGGATGGTTAGGTTAGGTATTCGTTCCCATGATCCCGCCAGAGCCGGAGGGATCTACTCAGGGACAATCCACTGAAGGGGTTGAAGAATGAAAAAGAAATGAATGTGAAAAGGGTGTAAAGAAATAGCCCTCCAATTATTCAACCATAGGGCAGAAACCGGGTTCAATACATATGCTACTAGTGTTTACCAAGGTAACACAGGTATTGAAGACAAGACGTCATGGACCCAGTGACACACTGCACTACAACTTCCCAAGTTACTCAAGTTCCTCTTAAAAGGACTTGTTTCATTCTCACAGGGAACCTACATTATCTATCGACTTTCTCTTAGAGATTGTTGATATTGAAGAAGGAGACTCTCTCCCTAGTCTCCAGCATAGGAACCAAATGTGCACTATTGAGTCTAGAGCCACGAGACCATCTAATAAATCTCATTAGGACACAATCAATGAAGACTCACTATTTCACACTATGTGGAAAGTGAGAATATATCTTATGAGTCATACCCATTATCCTTGTGGTATTGCCAGAACATCTGAGTGATATGTCAACATACTCACAATGAAGATGGAAAGCCTTCTAGAGCCAACATCAAACAAGCTCTTGGTAGGTGGCATATGGGATCTATCCAATAGATCAACCATGTGACAACTGAACAGAAACAATGGGGCGATTCAAAATTATGAATCAATCCTGGTTCAGGTAATGGATTGACGGATACCTTTGAAAAACCGGTCGTTGTGCTTAAAATTCTTTTCTCTAGCACATCGATTGTGTATTAATATTTCAAAAATAAAAGGTGTTTATGATTGATAATTGATTTTCCTTAAAAACCTTCGTTGTATTGCAAAAACACTTTATATTGCGCAGTACACGATTATTTTTCAAATCTCTTTTCATCAATCAGTGAATCTCAAATTCGCTGGTTCACTCACTCCGTGTTGTCTTCTTTGAGACGTTCCGGTTTGAGAACAGTTAGAGCAGCTGCGAAACCATGTCAAGGAGATTCTTTGGAATTATACCTGATCACAGGCAGTACTTGTACTGATCAACGGGGAACCGTGGGCCGTGTACCTCAATTCAACGAAAGTGATCAAAGACACTTTCGTGCGCTTTATTGCTAACTGCTGTATGTAGATACACCCGATGTTTGCAGTTGATCAGAATTGAGAGGTCAATCCATTGCCAGATGCTCACACAACACATTCACATAGAAATCATGATAAGTGCATCAACAACTGTGATATTTACCTTCCATGCTTCTGCTACGCTGCTGCAAATATCATGAATCAACTAAAGCTTCCGCTACTCTGATGAGAAGAAATCATGATCCAGAATGTGAGCATGTCGGTCCAAAAGTCACAACATCACATAATGTCAACACTACAAAGGAAGAGTTAGAGATTTATGGAAGCTGATGATCTCAAAGCAGGCTCAAAACTCATCATCATGTGGATCAGGTAAAGACATCCACTTGGATTAACCAAACATGCAAAACATGAAGAATCAAAGACTACGAGCTTCAGAGCAAAGAACATTAACAAGAATCCAAGAACAATATTAATGTAATATTTTTTTGTATTCAATGTACTTTGAGGTGACCTCCCTTAGGGGGAGATTGTTAGGATTTAGAAAATCCAGTTGTTAAAGTGTCGGTCACCTCAAATATATGTAATCAATAGAAAGCTCATAGTCGTAGTTATTTTATGTTAGTTAGTATGTAGTTATGTATCACTGTGGAGGACGGACGGGTCTTTACCCACTGTATGCCTGATCCACAGCCCGTAGGTGGCGTTTTATGTAAGGTACTATAAATACCCTCTACCTCCCAAGGTAGAGGGTTGGAGCTCATAATAAGATTTTACTTTCTCTTACTAAGTTCCCAAACCTCTAAACTTTCTCTCTCTAAAACCTATAGTGTACACCCATATTAGCTATGGTTTGATGTGTTTGTGAAATCCAATATGCTACACTTGATGTTGGAAAATTCAACTAGTGGAAAAAGTGTATGCTTCGCTACTTAACTGGGATGGAACTTTATTACATTAAATGTATTAATAAAGGTCCATTTGTCCCTAAAACTGCTGAAGGTTTACCAAAAGCTGAAGCTCAGTTTTCCCAAGATGAGAAAAGAGTGGTGAATCAGGACCAAAGACTTAAAAGTATCATTATATCATGTCTCCCTGATGATGTAATGGAATCATTCATTAGCTGTAGTACAGCCAAACAAACATGGAATGATTGGTTCATAGCTATGAGGGTCCCTAAGATACCAAGGAAAACAGGATCATGGACCTGAAACTTAAGTACAACATCTTTAGAGCCAAAGACACTGAAACCCTCTCTCAAACTTACACTTGTTATAAAACCCTGTTGAATGAATTGGAAAATGATGGTGTCAAATTGTCTAAACATGAAATTAATGTAGGTTTGTCAACAGTCTCCCTGAGAAATAATTAAACTTCTCTCAGGGACTTAGAAATGCAAATCACATTCAAACTCTTGAACTTCCTGAAATCTATGGGAAGTTCATCTATGAAGATACTCTTATCAATAGATGATACCCAGATTTAAAGAAGTTTTAGGAGGTTAAAAAGTCCCTGACAACTACCTCAACACCCATTTCAACTGCTTTCTTTTCAAACAGTGTTGTTCAGGAATTTCAAGAAAACTCTAATGATAAGGCTGATGAAAGAACTATTGAGGAGTACCTGAATGACTTACACATTTAGTTTCATGAAAGGGCACTCCTTCCTAATTCAAAAAGATTTATAGAAAGAAACAAAAACTTTTCGAGTGTTGAAGCTAATGAGGACACCGAGTGCTATAAATGTCACAAAAGGGTCACTTTGCAAAATATTGTTTTTTAAAAACTGTTTCAAAACCCTCATACAAGTCCTCAGGGTCCAACCAATCATTTGGTTTTACCAAGTTTCATCCCAAGCTTCTTCGGAAACCCTAATCGGCTGGCAATATTAGCAATTCCATGTCTCCTTCTTCTTCATTCGATTTTCCTGCTCTAATCTGATTAAATCTCTTATAACGACTCTACTGTAGTGGATTAATCAGAGTATGTATCCCTATAGTCGTGTTTTTATTTGGGTGCTGTTAGGGTTTCACCGATCGGTTTTCTGCCTTGTTTCTTTTCATAAAGCATTAATTGTTCTATCATTATTAATCATGTGAGAGTTATTATTGGGTTTTGTTTGTTTGGTTTATTTGATCGTGCTGCTGCTGTTCTTGGTCTCGTTGTTTAGGGTTTCTTTTGTCAATCTTTTTTTATTATGGATTCTTTGAAGTCTGTGGATAACAAGGGTTCTAAGGGTTCTTCGAATGCTGCTGACGGTGTTATAAGGTCTGGTTTGCTTGTTGATGCTCCTATTCTTAAATCTATTTTGAAGAAAGCACGTCACAACATAACTCCTACCAATACCATTCCTTCTTCTAACGTTAACCGTATGGTTAGTCAAGGCATGTATTCTTTTGAGGGCTTGTCTTGGCAGGTGAATAATGATATTGCTAATGTCACACTTACTGTTGAGGATGATGTAACGAGCAACATGGGTGGGGCTACAATTAACACTGGCCATGTGGATATCCAAGTCGAGTCACTTGATGGGCATGCATGTGAATCTAAGGTGGGTGACGTTACTAATGTTACTAATGCTATACCCCTTCGAATGACCCATGCATCGACTAATAGCAATGCTTCTGCTTCTTCTATTAGTCCTAATGTGGATCTAAAACCATCATATGCTGCTATGTTTAAGTATCGTAGTACTCCTAAGGCGGTGAATATTTTTGAAATGCGCAATGAGGAGTTTGTCAATGGGGCGCACGTTACCATTCCATTACAAGCTGTGGATGAGGTTTCATCTCGGTTTACATATACCCTTTATGGTTACTTTATAAGGAAGAGACTTTCATTCCCTATCGTTGAGAATTATGTTAAGAACACTTAGGCGAAATTTGGTTTGGAACAGGTAATGTTGAACAATGGCTTTTTCTTTTTTCAATTCACTACAAAGGAAGGTATGGAACAAGTCTTAGAATCTGGTCCATGGTTAATTCGGCTTGTACCTATTATTTTGAACATTTGGACTCTTAACTCCAAGCTTAGAAAGATGAAATAACGTCGGTTCCAGTTTGGGTTAAGTTACATAATGTGCCAATTGTGGCTTATTCGGAGATTGGATTGAAATTGATTACAACACAAATTGGTCGTCCAATTATGTTGGATTCGTACACAAGCACTATGTGCCTAAAGTCGTGGGGTAGAAATTCTTATGCACGTGCTCTAGTGGAAGTATCTTCTCTTAATGCGCTATTGGATTCTTTGGTTGTGGTAATCGAATTTCCTAATGGGAAAGGGCACTCTTTGGAACGAGTTGATGTCGAATATGAATGGAAGCCACCATGGTGTGATACTTGTAATATTTTTGATCATAAGGATGAGGTTTGTCCTAAAAACATCGCGACAAATGTTAAGCAAGTTGTTGATGATGACGGTTTTGTGGAAGTAAACAAGTGTAAGGGTAAAGGTAAACAATTTAATAGGGAAAAGCACTTTGATGTCCTCATCTTAATAAACCAAAGGTTGCATTCCATTATTGTTGGGAGTCTAATGCATTGATGAAAGAAGGGGTGCCTTCTAATACTAGTGGTTGTGCGTTGGGTTCTCAACCTGGTGTTACTACTCATTCTAATAAGTCCCTTGTGTCTCCTAATAATCTGGTCAACGAAGGTAATATTGGTACTTCTCCTAATTTTCTGGTCAAGGATGGTAATAAGGGTACGAGTGGTGCTCAGATTGCATCTTCATATGTGTGTTCTCAGAATGGTCAAGTTGGTTCTCAAGTGATAGTAAAGTTGATGAGTTTATGACCATGTTTGATAATCCGAGCACTAAGCCGCTTAATATTAAGGAAGCAAGAACTTCCTATAAAGACGTTCCTCATGTATAGTATTGCCTCTTGGAATATAATGGGAATGAACCAATCCCCTAAAAAAAAGGAGGTTCATCAGGTTCTTGGTGAGAACAAGCTTTCTATTTGTGCTATATTGGAATCTCATGTTTCCAGCTCTCGTCTTTAGGTTTTATGTGCTAAGGTTTTTCGTAGGTGGGATTGGACATCTAATGGTAATTTATGTGATAAAGGGTATCGTGTCATTTTAGGTTGGAATATGGATGAGGTCGACCTGAATGTGATTAATATGACGGACCAGGTTATTCATACTTTTGTTCGGTTTAAGGAGGATAAAAAGGAGCTCTTTTGTTCTTTTGTTTATGCTCATAACAGGTACACGCATAGGATACCTCTTTGGGATAATCTTGGTTCTCACAAGCAGTTTGTTCATCTTCGCCCATGGTTTATTCTTGGAGATTTCAACTCGGCTTTGAACTTGAAAGATAAGGTCGAGGGCTCCTCAGTAATTGATATAGCTATGAGGGAATTTAAGGAGTGTCTTGATGAGATCGAGGTGTCCAATATTAATCAGACCGGGCTGCAATTTACATGGAATCAGAAACCTAGAGGTGTGGATGGTACTTTGAAGAAGATTGATCGCATTATGGCCAGTCTTGGTTTATGGATTCTATTGTTGGTGCTCATGCTATATTTCAGCCATACCATATTATTGATCATTCTCATGCTATTCTTAATATTCCTACTTCATTTAAATTTGAACCTAGGCCTTTTAAATTCTCTAATATCCTTATGCAGAATCCTTGGTTTAAATTACAGGTTCGGGAGTATTGGTGTAAGCCTGTTAGTGGTTTCTGCATGTTTCAAGTTGTGAGTAAGCTGAAATCTCTTAAGAAGCCTCTTCGGAGATTGCTATTTCATGAGGGTAATATTCATGAAAAAGTTGTGAAACTTTGCCATGAATTGGATGTGGCTCAACGTTCTCTTAACTTGGACCCGTTTAATGTTGATATTCGTGACGAAGAAGCTTGCTATCTTAATGCTTATAATAAAGCTATTCTTACAGAGAAACGTTTTCTTAAGCAAAAGGCTAAAGTTGATTGGCTTCGGGTGGGGGATTCGAATTCAACTTACTTCCATAAAGTGGTTAGGAGTAGAAAAGCGAGGAGTCAGATTGATTCTATTTGTGATGGTAATGGTGTTACGTTCGTGGATGATCAAGTTCCTAATGCTTTTGTTAGTAACTTTACTTCGTTTCTTGGTCAAGAGGGGTTAACAATCCCGTTTGATGCTAGTAACCTGTTCTCTACTACTCTCGATCCTCATGTTGCTTTGGATATGGTTCGTGATGTTACTCCTCAAGAGGTTAGAGATGCTATCTTTTCTTTGGGGGATGATAAATCTCCTGGTCCGGATGGTTTCTCTGCGGCATTTTTAAGGGTGCGTGGGATATCATTGTTGATTTATTATGGCAGTTCAGGAATTCTTCGTCAATGGTAAACTTTTGAAAGAGGTTAACCATACTATCATTGCCCTCCTGCCTATAGTTAATTCTCCTAAACGGATTACTGATTTTAGGCCTATATCTTGTTGCAATGTGTTGTTTAAGTGTATTAGTAAGATTATTGCCAACCGTATCAAGGAGTGTCTTACTATATTGGTTGTTCCTGGTAGACGGATTTTGGATAATATTTTGCTTACTCAGGAGCTCATGCATAATTATCACCTTGATCGTGGTCCTGCTAAGTGGATATCCAGAAAGCGTATGATATTGTTGATTGGCAGTTTTTGCGTAATACTCTGATCTGCTTCGGGTTTCATTCGCGTATGGTGCATTGGATTATGGAATGTATATCTACCACCTCTTTTTTGATTAGTGTGAATGGTATTCTGAATGGTTATTTTAATGGTAAGCATGGGCTTAGACAAGGGGATCTGTTGTCTCCTTGTTTGTTTACGTTGGTTATGGAGGTGCTTACTCTTATGTTAAACCAGAGGGTTAGTGATTTCGGGTTATTTACTTATCATCACAAGTGCTCTCAATTACATATTATTAATCTTTGATTTGCTGATGATTTGTTTTTGTTTGCTCATGCGGATGCGAGTTTGGTCGGGGTTATTATGGAGGCGTTGGAAGAATTTAAGCATGCTTCTCGTCTTACTCCTAGTTTTCCCAAAAGGATGAATTATTTTTGTAATGTTTTTGATCATGTTAAAATTTCTATTCTTCAGATTCTTCCTTTTGCAGAAGGGCTTTTTCCCGTTAAGTACCTCGGTGTCCCTTTGGTTACTACGCGGTTGATTTTTCGAGATTGCAAAGAATTGGTGGAGAGGTTATCTAATCGTATAAAGGATTGGCGGAACAAATCGCTGTCCTTTGCTGGTCGGTTACAACTTATTTAGTTGGTTTTTTCGTCTATTCATATTCATTGGGCCTCTATATTTATTCTCCCTTCTCGTATTATGCATGACCTTAAGCAGCTTATGAGAGGGTTTTTATGGTGTTATTGTGATGCTCAGAGAGGTAAATCTAAGGTTGCGTGGGATGTTATCTATTTGCCCAAGCAGGAGGGCGGTCTTGGTATTCGTAGGATTGCCTCATTTAATAATGCTCTTATTCCTTCTCATATTTGGCGCTTGTTAACGTGTAAAGATTCCCTATGGGTTAAATGGATTCATATGTATAGGTTGAGGGGGCGCAATTTTTGGGATACTCCATGTCGGGGTAATATGACATGGAGATGGCGGAAAATCCTTCAGATTAGACCTCTTATTCGTAGCATCTTTTGGTATAAGCTTGGTACTGGGGTGGTCGGCTTATGCTTGGTTTGATCAGTGGTGTTCGGCATGTCCTTTTTCACTTATTATTTCCTCTAGAGATATTCATCACGCGGGCTTTTCTCCAAGTTCTTCTGTTTGTGATGTTATCAATGGGAATTCGTGGTCATGGCCTAGTGATTGGGGAGATCAGTTTCTGGGTATTAATTCTATTACGGTCCCTAATTTGATTGAAATTTTGGATGATAAGTTACTTTGGCGTAAAGGTGATTCCATAAAGCCCTTCTCGGTCTCTCTTGCGTGGGATTGTATCCGCCCGAGGGGTTCTGTTGTGGATTGGTATCACCTTGTTTGGTTTTCTCATCGCATTCAGAGACATGCATTTCATCTTTGGCTTGTTTTGAAAAGAAGGCTTTTGACTCAAGACATGTTGAGATATCATGATGGCCATCATGATTCAAATAGTGATATGTTGGTGTGTCCTCTTTGCAGGGCACACCCGGATTCTCATGATCATCTTTTCTTTGATTGTGTGTTCTCTTTCCAGGTTTGGGTTTCTTTAAAGATGTTTACAGGTTTTCAGGATATTCCTTCTTCGTTGGATGATGTGATTCGCTATCTCATTCCTATTACGAAGTCTCGGTTTGTTAAAAGTGTTGTTTCCAAGCTCCTTTTTGCAGCTTCTACCTATTTCATTTGGCAAGAAAGAAACAAAATGATTTTTAAGCAACAAAGAAGATCAGAAGTTAAAGTTATTGATATTATCAAATCTATGGTTCGGCTTACATGCAAATTCAAGAAGACGTCGAATACCAGAGATTTGTTGCGGGTTTAGCAGCTGCCTCTTTCTCTTTTACATTCCTGAATGTCGGGCTCCAGTTATGTTGAAGATTCTTGGTGCTGGTGGTTTGAGGATAGTTTTGTTTCGTTTGCTTATGCTATTCGAGGTAGTGGTTATTCGTTGGAGATCCAGGTGAGTGTTGTACTCTTTTTCCCTACTCCAAGGTTTTCCCATTGGGTTTTTACTTGTCAAGGGTTTTTAAGGAGGCCGGCTCATCTGATTCATCAATCTCCTTCGAAGAGGTAGGCTGATATTTGTGGTCATTCATGTGTTATTATATGGTTGTTCCCAGTTGGTGTTTTAGCCTTTGTATTCTATAGTTATTGTAACGCTTAGTGGTCTGTCACTAGCGATTTCTATTGGTTGTTCAAGCTTAGCTTGAGATTAATGTGGCACGTCAGCCACATTCCATTGTACTTATTTGGTTGATTTTTAATATATTTTATGTAACATATTGGATTTCACATACACAACAAATCACTAACATATTAGGCGTACAAGATGATTTCTAGAGAGAGAAAGAGTTAGAGGTTTAGGGAACTTTAGTGAGAGAAAGAAAATTCTTATTATGAGCTCCAACTCTCTACCTTGGGAGGTAGAGAGTATTTATAGTCTTACAATAAAATGCCACCTGACGGGCTGTGGATCAGGCATACAGTGGGTAAAGACCCGTCCGTCCTCAACGGTGTTACTTAACTAAATACTACTTAACATTAAATAACTACGACTATGAGCTTTCTAACGGATACATATACTTGAGGTGACCGACACTTTAATACCTGGATTTTCTAAATCCTAACAATCTCCCCGTAAGGGAGGTCACCTCAAACACACATTACAATTACATAGAGTACAAACATATATTACATTGAAATTGTTCTTGGATTCTTGTTCATGTTCTTTGTTCTGTAGCTCGTAGTCTTTGATACTTTATTTTTGCATGTTTGAATAATCTGAGTGGAGGTTTTTAACTGATCCACGTGATACAGAGTTTTGAGCCAGCTTTGAGATCATCAGCCACAGTAAATCTCTGCCTCATCCATTGTGGTGTTGGTATTATGTAATGTAGTGACATTTGGACCGACATGATCACATTCTGGATCATGATATGTTCTTATCAGAGTAGCGAAAGCTTTCGTTGATTCATGATATTAGCAGCAGCGTAGCAGAAGCATGGAGTGATAATATCAGAGTCATTGATGCACTAATCATGATTTCTTTGGAAATGAATGTGTTGTGTGAGCATGCGGCTAGGGATTGACTGCTTCATTCTGATCAGCTGCAAACGTCGGGTGTTCCTGCATAAAACAGTTAGAAATAAAGCGCACAAGAGTGTCTTTGATCACTTTTGTTGAAATGAGGCACACGGCCCACGGTTCCCCGTTGATCAGTACAAGTACTGCCTGTGATCAGGTATAATTCCGAAGAATTTCCTTGACAGGGTTCCGCAGCTGGTCTAGCTGTTCTCAAACTGGAACGTCTCAAAGAAGACAACACGGAGTGAGTGAACTAGCGAATTGAGATTCAACGATTGATGAAAAGAGATTTGAAAAACAATCGTGTACTGCTCAATTGTTTTTGCAATACAACGAAGGTTTTGATGAAAATCAATTATCAATCATAAACACCTTTTATTTTGAAATATAAGTACACAGTCGATGTGCTAAAGAAAAGAGTTTTTAAGCACAACGACCGGTTTTTCAAAGGTATCCATCAATCCATAACCTGAACCAGGATTGATTCAAAAGATTGAATCGCCCCATTGTTTCTGCTCAGTTGTCACATGGTTGATCTATTGAATAGATCTCACATGCCACCCACCAGGAGCTTGTTTGATGTTGGCTCCAGAAGGCTTTCCATCTTCATTGTGAATATGTTTGCATATCACTCAGATGTTCTGGCAATACCTCAAGGATAATGCGTAGGACTCATAAGATATAATCTCTCTTTCCACATTGTGTGAAACAGAGAGTCTTCATTGAAAGTGTCCTAAAGAGATTTATATGATGATCTCGTGGCTCTAGACTCAATTGTTCACATTTTGGTTCCTATGTCTGAGACTAGGGAGAGGGTCTCCTTCTTCAATATCAACAAACTCTAAGAGAAAGTCGATAGATAATGTCGGTTCCCCGTGAGAATGAAACAAGTCCTTTTAAGAGGAAATTGAGTGGTTTGGGAAGATGTAGTGCAGTGCGTCACTGGGTCCATGACGTCTTGTCTTCAATACCGATGTTACCTTGGTAACCATCAGTAGCATATGAATTGAACCCGGTTTCTACCCAAAGGTTGAATAAATGGAGGGCTATTTCTTTTCACCCTTTTTCACATTCAATTGTTTTTCATTCTTCAACCCCTTCAGTGCTTACGGAAACTTGATAACTAGAACCTTGTTGGGTTTATTCCAGTACTAGCTCAGTTTCAGTCCGCACTCTTCCCATATCTCATTTTTCTCCTTTTTTTTCAATATAGCTAAGAACTCTACACTATCAAGTGGTTTTGTCCCTGGGTAGATCCGTCCGGTTCTGGCGGATCATTGGACCTCAACCTAACCTTATCATCCTTATATCACCATGCATAAAGTAAAGTTGGTCGGTCTTTTGGTATTGATCTTCCGCCTTGAAACCAATTGAAAACCATTTGAAAATCAATCCAGATACTTGTGATATATTATCAAAGCATTTTGTACCTGAATTGTTTTGATATTTTAGAAATGCTCCCCCTTAACATATGCATAAAATTCAGAAATTGTTTGGCACATGGAGGCAAGAGATCTTTGAAATCGTTAGATTAAGAATGAAAGGTCCAATCTTTTGATTAACATTTTCTAAAACGATCATCATCACTTCCCAATCAATTTGATTAGATTAAGCATTTTGAGGAAGGATGAGGTTTTCAAATGTTTGCTCCCCCTCATTATGTGCCTCGAAGTTTGAAAGAGTTTTGCACATATTAGAGGGAACCTTCACTTAGAGACAATTCAATCACGTTTCAATAATTTAAGGTTTAAATTAGATGCTCCCCCTCAACATGTGCATGGAAAATTTGAAATCGTTTGTCACATGCGGGGAGGAAAACTTGCTAAACACTTATGAACCCATTTATCGAATTATTAGTTTAAATCCAATTTAAATCACAAATTCTCCCCCGATGACAATTATCAAATCATTTGAGATTTGTGATCTCTGTAGATTTAAATTGATTTTGAAAGCTTTTGAGGAGAACTTTGACTTTCTTATGAAAACATTTTTAACTGATAAGGATCGGATTTTGAGACTTTAAACTCCATAGATTAAACATGTATGATTATCTTTTGAAAACAATTGTATGACAAATAACCTTTTGATTTAATTGAAATCATTCGCCCCCTCAATCAATGACATCAGTTGTTGATTGAGAGATAGATAGTTTTGACTAACGTGAAGTCCGGATGATTTTCAAAAATAGAGTCCGAGTTATTTTTTCAAACCAATTAGTTTTCATTAGATAGTAAGTGATAGTTTTATAGAATCAGAGCATGAGATTTGAAAAATGAGATAAAGCATGGCTCTGTTCTTTCTCTGAAAAGCGGGTTACTCCCTGAAATGACAATAAACCATTGTTTCTCTTTCTCCCAATTTTTTTTTTATTTTATTTTTTATTTTTTTATTTTTTTAAGAGAATTCGAACAACATCTAATGTCCCGTGTCATTCTTTGAATGACAGCACAAAGACCATAGATATAATCGAATCGAGAAAAACATGAGAAAATGACAATTTTTTTTTTCGAATAAGTATTTACAAGAGATAGATGAAGGAAAACCTTTTACTCCTCTTCTTCCTCTTGAAGACGTTTGACTGTTTCTGGTTGAAGGCTTTTAAGACCAAGTCGTAGAAGTATAAACTCAAAACGTTCTCTAGGAAGAGCTTTGGTGAAGATGTCTGCTAACAGGTATTCAGACCTCACAAAGTAAAGTTCCACCACACCGTTTTCAACTTGCTCCCTGATGAAATGATGTCGGATGTCGATGTGCTTTGATCTTGAGTGTTGTATGTTGTTGCATGAGAGAGCAATAGCACTTTTATTATCACAGTACAGAGGGATTTTGTTGAATTCAAAGCCATAGTAAGATAATTGGGATCTCATCCATAGGATTTGAGCACAACAAGATGACATGGCTATGTATTCAGCCTCTGTAGAGGAAATAGAAGTACTCATTTGCTTCTTTGAAGACCAGCTCACAAGCTTATCACCCAAAAACTAAGCACCTCTTGACGTACTTCGATGTGTATCTTGACATCCTGCATGATCAGCATCTGCATAGGCTGTTAGTGACATACCGGTGTCCTTGTCCCATATTGATGGTTCCTTGGAGATACCGAAAGACCCGTTTAACCGCTTCAAGGTGCTTTTTAGTAGGCTTAGCCTAATATCTAGCACACATGCACACAGCGAACAAGATGTCTGGTCTACTAGCTGTGAGGTACATCAGGGATCCAATCATACTACGATATTTCGTTTGATCTACCATGATCCCTGAGTGGTCCTCATCCAGCTTGGTACGTTCAATCATGGGAGTGTCAACGGTGTCACAAGACACAAATCCCAATTTCTTTAAAATCTCATTTGCATATTTAGATTGATTTATAAAAATTCCTCCAGGATTTTGTGAAATTTGTAATCCCAAGAAAAATGACATTTGTCCCATCATTGACATTTGAAATTTGGAACCCATTTCATTAGAAAAACGATCACATTCATTGGGGTCAGTCGAGGCAAAGATAATGTCGTCAACATAAATTTGAACATGAATTCAATGTTTGCCTGACTTTCTGGTGGACAACGTCGGATCAACTGCTCCTTTGGTAAATCCAGTAGATAGAAAGAACTTTGATAGCGTATCATACCATGCTCTAGGAGCTTGCTTCAAACCATAAAGGGCCTTTTTCAAGCGATAAACATGAGTAGGATGCTCTGGATTTACAAAACCCTCTTGCTGGCTGACATAAACCACTTCTTTTAGATCTTCATTAAGAAAGGCGGTTTTCACATCCATCTGATAGACAACCATGTTCTTGCTAGCAGCATTAGCCAAGAAGATTCTGATAGCCTCGATACGAGCAACTAGAGCAAAAGATTCCTCAAAGTCTATACCTTCCTCTTGACAATATCCTTTTGCAACTACTCTAGCCTTATTTTTCAGAACATCTCCATGCTCATCAAGCTTCACTTTGAAGCCACTTAAGAGCAACGATCATAGCATAGTCTGGAGCAGGTACTAATTCCCATACATCTAATCGATCAAACTCATGAATTTCTTCTTGCAGGGCATTGAACCAGCTATCTTCATTCATAGCAGTTTTAACGTCTTTAGGTTCGATCTTAGAGAGTATGGAGTTGAAGAAGCACCATAAGGCATCGGTTGCAAGTTGTTTCCTTGTGGATACTGGACGAGAGAGGTTTCCAATGATGTTGTCTAGTGGATGATCATGTGTCCATTTAATGAGGTGTTTATGTGGTTGTTGTTGTGGAACTGAAGTAGCAGAGTCGATGTACCCTGATGATGATGGTTCAGATGATGATTCAGGAGCAAATATATTTTCAAATGGAGCATCTTCGGGAGTAGCAAAGGGATTAACTTCATCCTGTGAATCAGAAGCACTTCCATGATGTACACTCGGTGATTGAAGGTTTGTTGATGAGACATATTGATCAGCTGTAGGTGCTTCCTGACTTAATGACATAGAAACTGAAGGATTGACTTCATTGACAGGGACAGAAGCAGCGTCTGTTAATGGAATTGACATATCAATAGCACTTGGCTCATAGTGTTCATCAAACATAGGATCAAATAATTTCTTCACATCATCTTCAGATGGAGGTACATAAAGAGTTGCTGGTGACTGATTAGAGATAAGAGTAGAACTGATAGGACTATAAGATGAAAATTGAGTTGCGGGTCCAGAACTGGTTTGTCCTGGAGCCATTTGACCGGTCAGCTCATGATATTTTGGGTTCTCTTGTTGTAGATTCTGTAACCCTTCTTGTTTGGTGCATAACCAACAAAAACTCCAATATCTGCCTTTGCTTTTAATTTTCCTAAGTCTTGACCGTCATTCGTTGGATAGCACAAGGCACCAAACACACGAAGGTAGGAGAGATCAGGCTTTCGTTTATGAACAAGTTCATATGGAGTTTTTCCATGAGAGGTGTGTATAAGGGAACGATTTTGGGTGTAGCAAGCAGTGGCAATGGATTCAGCCCATAGAAACATTGGAACCTTTGAATAAATTAGCATTGTTCTTGCGGCTTCCACAAGAGTTCGATTTCGTCTTTCAACTACACCGTTCTGTTGAGGAGTTCGTGGAACACTTCTTTGATGACTGATTTCAACACTTTCATAAAACTGAATTAAGTCTTTGTTAACAAACTTTGTGCCATTGTCTGTTCGAACAATTCTGACTGTATTGTTGAGTCGAACCTGAAGCTGTTTGATTAGTTTGATAATGACATCTGGAGTTTCATCCTTTGTCCTCAAAAACTTTACCCAAGTAAATCGAGAGTAGTCATCAACAACTACTAGAATGTATTTCTTCCCATTTATCGTTTGCACTCTCATTGTTCCGCACAGATCCATATGAAGGGTATGAAGAACTTCCATTACTGAGTTTGTGGGTTTTGGTTTGTGGGCATATTTCGTGCTTTTTCCCAATTGGCAAGCTGAACAAAGATGATCTTTTTCATATTTTAATCTGGGTAAGCCTCTGACAAGATCCTTTCTGGAAAGGTTATTAATGGTGCCGAAGTTCAAGTGATTGAGACGACGATGCCATAACCGTGACTTTGTTTTAGAAGCCTTTGACAGCAAGCAGATTGGAGAAGACTTCATCATGTTTTCGATAGAGATGGTGTATAGGTTAGAACCACGAGTACTTCTTAATAATTCCACACCATCAAGTTCTCTAACGAAGCAAGTATGTTTTCTAAAGGCCACCTCTAGATCGGAATCACATAATTGACCAACAGAGAATTAAATTATGACCAAGACCTTCCACATAATATACCGAGATTACACTTTTGCCGACTACATAATCACCATAACCCATAATTGCTCCAAAATGGTCGTTCCCGAATCTAACAGTCCCGATAAATTTACTCACGAAGTTCATGAGTCGCGATCGGTCTCCAGTCATAGGGTTGGAACAGCCTGAGTCCAGGTACCACAGAACGATTTGAACGATCTGCAGTTGAACACAGACAAGGATGGATAACTGGATAATTGGGATCCCCATGCAAGAATGGGTTCCATTTAGTTAGTAACAGTGATTGGAACTCCCACATCAGAAATAGAAACACCCATATTAGAAATAGAAGCAATGGAAACATTAGAAATAGATGCAGTGCTAGTATCCGTATTTGACCTATTCAAAGTATGTTCACTTCTTAAGGGAATACTTCTACCAGTAGGCATCCATTTTCTAGTGGGCATTGCCTGATTAACCTTATGGCCAAAAGTTATCCATTGATAACCTATCTTACTAAATGTTCTTCCTGTGGGTTTCCACTGTTTTCTAACTTTCTTTCGCTTTTGCCTTTTAGCCTTCTTAGCTTAATTTTTAACATTAACAGTTTTAACTAAGCATTTGACAGCTTTAGACAAATCATTCATACCACATTCAAGATTAGTAACAGGAACCACGCAATCATCATTACATATTTTGCCAAAAGTAGTAGAATTCGCATTAATTACAGTATGCTTAGAGCTAACACTAGAATCAACACGATTCGTTTTATTCAAATTCTCCTTACGGTGATCTTCTACTTTCTTCCAATGCACATTCTTAGCTTGCGAGGTCCTATCATTCCTTGTTTTGCCTTGAGACTTTGACCTGCTCGCTTTAATGTCACTGATTACTCCTGTAGAGGGAATGGGAACATTAGTTGGTTTTGCTACTTTTTGCCTTTCCTGTTTTGATGTGCTGGGATGTGAACTATTCGAAGGCACACTGAGGTTTACTTTCTTAACACTGGAGGTGCTGGGATCTGAACTATTTGAAGGCCTACTAAAGTTCATATTCATAACATTGGGCATTGAATGACTTGTATACTTGGCATTAGGCATAGAACAGGGTATCAAGGGATTGACTTGCTCACCTAGGGATTTAGGGCATATTGTAATTAAGCATTCTAGAAGTTCTTGAGATTGTTTGGCATATAAGCATGCATGGCCAATTGCATTATCAAGTGGTTTCTCTAACTTATCCTCTTCTACAATCTCACGAAGACATTCTAGACTATCCTTAAGGTATGAGAAATGTGTTTGAATGGCAAGTTTGTTATTCCTAAGATGAGGATGAACATATTTCACAGACAAAGCATATTTATTACACCCATGCACCTTTGATGCACCATTCTCCCCATTGGTCATTGGCATTTTCCCTTTTACCTGACTCTTCATATTCTCAATTTTCTTTTGCAACGAAGTTATTTGTTCATTATTTTTATTACGAGTGACTTTTATTGACTCAAATATCTCATTGAAATGATGTTTAACCTTTTCATTTTCTTCTAGAAAACTCTGATTTTCCTTTTGTAAAGCATTAACCAAGTTTTGAAGATGAAAATTTTGAGTATTCCGAGAATCTAAAGGAGGAGGCATTTGGGAGCCAGTCACATTGTTCATTTCACCCTTTAATTTAGAAAATTGGGCTTTCAACTTTCTGATTTTGTTACAATGAGCTCGAATCTGTTCATCACGTTTGCTAATTTCAAAAACTGCATCAAATTCAGGAACATCCAAGGATGTCTTGATATTTGAAGTTTTAACATTTTCTTTCAGATGTTGATATTTTAATTGCAAAGCAAGATGCTCAACTTCCAATTTAGAAAACTGTTTTACCAGGTTATCATGATCATCATGTTCAACCTTATTATGCAGTTTAGAGTTAGTTTTTTCAAGCTCAATGACACGATCATGGGAGACTTTTAGAGCAACAAATAATTCATGGAATTGAGAAGCATTAATGGAACAATTTGTAGCAGTGTAAAACACATCTTGAGCAATACATTCAGAAATAAGATTCTCATTCAAGGTATGCAAGTTCTTTCTCTCAATCTCATTATATTTTAGTTCTCGCTCATAGTCACTAATCTCAACAATCATCGCATCAAATTCCTTTTCCATTTCTTTAATATCTAAGTCCATCCCCTTTTTAAGACTCTCAAATTGACCTTTTAATTATTTAAAGAAAGGCATGACCTCAGTTAAATAGCATTCTTTAGTTTGCTCAAAACCCCTTTCCCCTTCAATTATCCCAGTGGGTGTGATCATTTTCTTACACGTTTTCTAAAAATCAACAAATAATTGAAATATGACATATTGACTGATTAAGGTCTTGATTTTAGTGGCAATAGTTCTAGGAATTAGATGCATTGGTGTATTTGGAGGATACACAGTCGCTGAAGGCATTTTCCTAAGGGAGGGTTTGTAACAACAAGATTCTCTGCTTTTTGCTTATCTAAATCCTTTTTCCAGAACACTTGTTCGGGAGTTAACAACGTTTGAGGCTTAAACATGTTCAAGGAAATCCAGTTTTCCTTCTTGTAATCATGGGGTTTGATCGTTATGTTATTATTTTTACATTCAGGATCTTCTAGCTTCTTATTCATTTTCTCCCTAGATGCATCATCTAATTTTCTATCTTCCTCAGTGCACTCAATGCAACTAGGTGTTTGTCTAGGTTTAAGAATCTCATTGCCATTATAGATAACACTTTGGGCTGCTTTTGCTGTCTTACCATACTCAGGGTTGGATTCCTTTATAATGGGTATACTATGCTTATCGTTGAGAACTCTATGGTTCGTGATCATGTGAGCAGTCTGAATTGTATTCCCTTGTACGTACAACTTATTTTCGAGCTTGTTTTTCAAGGTTTTTAGATTTGAAAAATCATTCAAAAGTTTTGATTCCTTAGCACTGAATTCTTGCTTAAGCATTTTAACATTTTCTTGAAGTTCTTGTTTTTGCTTAGCAGTTTTAGAAAGCTTTTCTTGTAAGGAGTTTAACTCTTGTTTTAATACCTCTTCTCTAAACTTACTTTTTCTAATAGTTGTATGCATTTGGTCATCCATTTCCTGCTCACGGGTGGTTAACTCAAACTTAGCACGTTGTTCATAAATGGCAACTCGTTCTTTATAGGCATTAAGTTCATAGATAACAGAATCATCAGGGGCACATGCAGTGTATTCATCAAAAACATAGTTATCATTGACTGCAGAGGATGCATCACTTGGTACACTCTCACTTTCACTTTGTTTCACATATTGATTATATGGGACAACATTGATATTACCCATATTTTCAATATCTGACTCAATAGTTTCAGTTGATTGTACTTTGTTGTGCATCTTTTGCACGTCAACATCATCGTATAGTTTTAATACCTCAGAAATGATTTTGTCTTTGGATGGACCAGCTTGTGGTGATGAAGAGACTTTAGAAGGGACCATTGGAGAAATGCTAGCCATGAAAATTGTTTGTGCAGTAGGTTCATCATCAACGTCAGAGTCGTATTGATAACGCTACACGCGTCGTTCGGGGTCAAAGGAACTTCCTTTTCTTCAAGCAAGTTTTATAACACCCTAGGCAGTGAACCTAATCGTTGTAGTGTAGAATTAGGGTAAGCCACGGGTATTGATATCATTCTCTAGGGGAATAGGAATGCTAGTGAGAAGTTACTACGCTAAGGTTGGGGTTGAGGAAGATTATTTTTTATCTTTTTATGTTTTTTAGGAAATGGAAAGGTACGAATCTCGGGTTTTGGATTTGGGGGTTGGTATTTCTACCGATTACTCTACTTATCTAATTATATAATCTAAGGTGTATGTAGTCTATGTCTAATTATTGTGTGCTCGTATGATAGTTTAAAGATGTGTTCACTTAGGTTTTATTACTCCTTAATTATCTCCTATTGATGGTTGAATTGTCACGTCCTTATTCTTAATCGCGTTGTGTGTCTAAAGTCGTAGGGTATGCGTTTATCCCTAACTCCTTGAACTTACCAAAGGGTCTCATCTACAAAACCCTCTAGGGATTATAAACTCTAACTCTAAGGCCCTCTTTGGATGATTTAGCCTACAACCGCTCTAAGTGCTATAGCCTAAGGTTCACAAAGATTAATCAAGCATTAATTACACAACGAATGACCTATCGCATTACTAGATCATTAATAAACTAAGATAAGAGACAACCAATCAATATTTAATAACTAAGTTTCATATTCCCTAAGCAAACACACAAGTAAATTAGCCGGACATGGACATGCAAGCATACACACAAATAATCAAAGACATAATTGAATTAATGAAGTAAAAAACTTATCTTGATGTAAGATAGGGTTTGGAACCCTAAAATACTATACAAGACATCCTTGGTTCGGTTTAGATTTTTACTCCAAAAGACTACAGACTAAAATTGAAAAATTCGGATTCTATATATAATATTACAATCGCGATGGCGTCACCTTATGATTTGTGACGCCGTCGGGTCGCCGTCATTAGGGTTTCGTCTTGGCCACGTTAGTCTTGCGACGGCGTCACCATGTGCTTGTGACGCCGTCCTCTTCAGCTTCTGACGCCGTCTGGATCAAATTTAGGCCGTCTGAGTTGCGACGGCCTACTCTTTTAAAGCCTGACACCGTCACTTGAAAATAAGAATTTTGGCTTCTGTGTCGTCACAAAATGCTCCGACGACGTCGCAGTTAAGCAGTGACGCCGTCACCTTGTATTTCAGCAGCTTGAGTGTCTCGATTCTTGACTTTGGCCATTTTCTTCGTATATCCGCGCCTTTTCGTCCAAATAAGTGCCATTACAGCAATTTGCCTTCAAGAGACCTAAAAAGTAAAAATGGAACGATATTAAGTAATAACGGATACAAAAGTGATCAAATAAGGGCTTAAACGACCCCTCAAAAAGGTACATTTTAAAACCTTATCAAACATCCCTACACTTGGTATTTGCTTGTCCTCAAGCAAATGTGCTTTTAGCCAATTAATTTATAAGTTAGGGGTCATGAAGCATTGGTTTAAAACAGTCCACAACACATATAAGCCCCGCAAAAGTCATAACAAGCACGGAAATTACATACTAGCACCTCACATGGGGTGTTTGGATACTCACATCTCTCTCGGGTGTATATGAACTATAACAAGTTTGGAAATGGAAGATAAACACTCATTAACTGGTCCTAGTACATAGATTACCATAGGCTTGAGAATAGATCAAACCTCCATCGCTTTGGCGTAAGCACCTAGGAAAGACTATCAAAGAGGTCTTTAAAGGGTTGTAATGTTGGGCTTATGGTAGGGAAACAAAGGGTTTGGTGGGATAGGCTATTTAGTGGTGGCAAGTCAAAAATCTCTTATGTTACAAGCATACGAAGAATGGAGTTGCTAAGCCAAGACTCGACACTCTAAACTCTAGATAACTGAAACAAACAAACATAAATTTAAAGGATAAATGTAGGATGGTAGCCCGTTTTTTTTTTTTTTTTTTTTTTTTTTTTTTTTTTCTTCATACACTTTTACTCTACCATCCTCTACGGTAGCATCAAAATGATAGGGATTTTTAGGCACATCCCTACACTTGAGTTTTTATTACTTTAACACTAATTTGACCCGAATTGAAAAGATCAAAACACTTGGGGTATGTTATTACGCAAATAAGGGAATTTAACGTTCCCTTCCAATCATTTCATAAACATTTAATTTTTTCCCATGAGTCCCAATCGTCCCAAAACTGTGTACAAAGGATATGACTCGACTTAGCAACTCATGCAAGCAACTAGATAATTGAACTAAAGGTTTAAGGTGATAACAATAATGCACTAAAAGTGAGTGCATACAGGGTAGGCTAAGGTGATTTGGGTGTACATTTGGGGGTGGGGTGTAAACAATTCTCTTCATTGATATTCCAGAAAAAACCGAAACATCACGAGAACCGCGAAAAGGATAGGCTCTGAGGGGTTAACTAGGGGTATCGTGTACTAAATATGAGTACAACGCAATGTGGGGGAATTACTCAACCGATGTGGAAGAAGTAATTATATTACAGGTATCAAACAAGGGTTATCCTAATGCCTCTTATCATTTAGTTATTCCTAACTACACAAGTGTAGTCTTACTAGCGATCTCGGGATGCATCACAAAACAAGTTCTAGAATCCATTATACTACCGGTTCACACTCTAAGCATTAAAGATGAATTCTTTAACTCCTACTAATCTAAGGGTGATCCTCACATTTTGGGTGGAATTTAGGTGGTAAAGGGTTTTTGTGCCAGTCATATAACTTCCTATCAGTGAGACGCTTTTGTTAAGACTAATGGACCACTCCTATATGTCATGAAAAATTTTAAATTTGGTGCCAAAATTACCCTAACCGACATTTTCTCATGGTTTATTACACAAATACAATTGGACAATGCAAATAATCAAGGATAAGCATAGTTTCTAAGTTCCCGTTTTATTTTCCCTCCCTACACTTAAACTGAACATTGTCCCCAATGTTCCCCGAAAGTATCAAAGTTATGATAATGGAAGGTAATTAAAAACGAAAGAAACTAGTACTCTCCTTATTAGCTCGGTAGGATCCGTGTGAAGTGGTGGCTAAATCCTTTCCAAGAAAAATGTATGCGTGAAAAGCTCCTTCCAATCTTTTGTTTCTTCTTCTTGATAAATAAAACCTGCACATTTGAAGAAAACAAACAAAACCTTTGCGTAAAATCGGCGGTAATAATATATATAAGACTCTACTAAACTAGGATATAATGCTTGTGGAATGGATGTTTACAGAATTTCTAGAAAATTAAGACCTGGAAAATTCCAAATATTTATAAGTAGCTCAGAAAACGAGAAAAAAGTAATCTGTTGTTTTTACTCCTTCCTGACGCCGTCAGGTTGCGATCCTGACGCCGTCAGGTTATCCTGACGAAAACTGATCTGCGATTTTCTGGAAAAAATTCTGGAAAATTTACATCTTTAGAATCTGGAAAACTTTCTGCAAAACATCCATTATGACTCGATACAAGCATTTGACTCGAACAAACATACATATATATCTTTTAATTAATTGCTATTCTCATGTTTACGTTTCTTTGAAAACGTGTGTAATCCTCCCTACACTTATCCTTTATGTAAAATACTTTTATATGCAATTAAGACGAGGTTAAAAACAAAATAAAGAATTTTTACGAATTTAAACATGAGAATAAATGATCAATAAAAGATATATGACACTAACAAGCAAACAATTAAGCATGGGTTGCCTCCCACGAAGCGCATTTCTTTATTTAAGAGTCTTGTAGCCAGACTCGTAGTCGTGCTCCTACGTTGTCTCGTTTTGCATTCTCAATGAGAATTCTATCATATTGACAAAATTTTCATTGACTCTATATCTAGGCCCGAGGGTCAAGCAATCCTTATAATAAAGCCTCCTTCTTTCCCACATAAATTTATAACCTTTTTCAATATCGTCCTTGCTTTTGTCCTCAAAAGCTTTGATGTTGTCTCGTTCAAAAATGGGTGGATGGCCATATTCATTTGTTTTCCAAGGCATCCTATAAGTGATCTCATCGGTTCCTTCCTTAAACCTAACCGTTCCATCATACTTGTTATGGCTCATTTTAGATGTATCAACAAACGGTTTTCCAAGCACTACTTGGGATAAGCTATAGTCAATGACGCATCCTATATCTTCTAGGACTACAAAATCAACTAGGTAGGTGAAATTTCCTATAAAGACATGTACATCCTTGACTCTTCCCACAAAGTTGCAGACTTCACCTGGATACTTAGGGTTTCTCCTAATATTAAGTCGCTCATTCATAATGTCATTGTAGACAGCAGATGACATCACATTTATGGGAGATTCCGTATCTATGTAAGCGTGGTCGACACTCCTATATCCGATCATACAAGGGATTTTTAGGTTCCAAGGATTTCCTCTCCTAATCTTTGGGCATATCCTAATGATAGGTGATCGGGGATTATCGATTATGTATCAATGGTAAGCAACCTCTTCCTTAGTGGGCTAAAGATTGAAATAAGCACTATCCTCTTCATTTACGTCTATCCTATGCAACTCACTAGGATCTTTGATTTCATCAATGATTTGGTTGCGAAGAGAGTTGAAGGACTGATGGTCAAGTGGTTGACTTGGGCTAGGTGAACAAAACTTAGCAAGAAAACGGGTAGTGAGATCTTCCCAACTTGAAATAGATCCCGTGGGAAGATGAAAAAGCCATTTACTAGCTTGTTTTCTTAAAGAGAATTGGAAGAGACGCAGACGCGTGGTCTCCCAAGTAGTAGCATCAAGGTTGATGGAATCGACAATTTTGAGGAAATCCCTCAGATGCTGATTAGGATCTTCGGAACGAAGTCCATGGAATGCACATCCGTTTTGCACCAACCGGATGATGTCGGATCGCAGGGCCGTAGTTTGGGCTTGGTCGGGAAGCTCAATGGTGTTCCTATAGCCTAGATGGCTTGGTCTTGAGT
This sequence comes from Chrysanthemum seticuspe, assembly GCA_019973895.1. Taxonomy (NCBI): domain Eukaryota; kingdom Viridiplantae; phylum Streptophyta; class Magnoliopsida; order Asterales; family Asteraceae; genus Chrysanthemum; species Chrysanthemum seticuspe. Next base: position 34,580,956 of record BPTQ01000003.1, read on the forward strand.
ATTCACCAAGAGTACGGACTCTTGGCGGGTCATTTGGTGGTAGGTTGATGAATGGTGGTTGGTTATCACCTTCCATGATGAAAAGTGATGGGGTTACGAACAAAGGTCACGAAGAAGGGGGATAGACTATGAGATAGCTAAAAATGAGAAAAAAATTACTTGATAGGAATCAAGCAAAGAAACCTAAACTAGGTGGACTACTAACTAGCTATTCTATTCCCCGGCAGCGGCGCCAAAAACTTGATAACGCTACACGCGTCGTTCGGGGTCAAAGGAACTTCCTTTTCTTCGAGCAAGTTTTATAACACCCTAGGCAGTGAACCTAATCGTTGTAGTGTAGTATTAGGGTAAGCCACGGGTATTGATATCGTTCTCTAGGGGAATAGGAATGCGAGTGAGAAGTTACTACGCTAAGGTTGGGGTTGAGGAAGATTATTTTTTATCTTTTTATGTTTTTTAGGAAATGGAAAGGTATGAATCTCGGGGTTTGGATTTGGGGGTTGGTATTTCTACCGATTACTCTACTTATCTAATTATCTAATCTAAGCTGTATGTAGTCTATGTATAATTATTGTGTGCTTGTATGATAGTTTAAAGATGTGTTCACTTAGGTTTTATTACTCCTCAATTATCTCCTATTGATGGTTGAATTGTCACGTCCTTATTCTTAATCATGTTGTGTGTCTAAAGTCGTAGGGTATGCGTTTATCCCTAACTCTTTGAACTTACCAAAGGGTCTCATCTACAAAACCCTCTAGGGATTATAAACTCTAACTCTAAGGCCTTCTTTGGATGATTTAGCCTACAACCGCTCTAAGTGCTATAGCCTAAGGTTCACAAAGATTAATCAAGCATTAGTTACACAACGAATGACCTATCGCATTACTAGATCATTAATCAACTAAGATAAGAGACAACCAATCAATATTTAATAATTAAGTTTCATATTCCCTAAGCAAACACACAAGTAAATTAGCCGGACATGGAGAACATGCAAGCATACACACAAATAATCAAAGACATAATTGAATTAATGAAGTAAAACACTTATCTTGATGTAAGATAGGGTTTGGAACCCTAAAATACTGTACAAGACAGCCTTGGTTCGGTTTAGGTTTTTACTCCAAAAGACTACACACTAAAACTGAAAAATTCGGATTCTATATATAATATTACAATCGCGACGGCGTCACCTTATGATTTGTGATGCCGTCGGGTCGCCGTCATTAGGGTTTTGTCTTGGCCACGTTAGTCTTGCGACGGCGTCACCTTGTGCTTGTGACGTCGTCCTCTTCAGCTTCTGACGCCGTCTGGATCAAATCTAGGCCGTCTGAGTTGCGACGGCCTACTCTTTTAAAGCCCGACACCGTCACTTGAAAATAAGAATTTTGGCTTATGTGTCGTCACAAAATGCTCCGACGGCGTTGCAGTTAAGCAGTGACGCCGTCACCTTGTATTTCAGCAGCTTGAGTGTCTCGATTCTTGACTTTGGCCATTTTCTTCGTATATCCGCGCCTTTTCGTCCAAATAAGTGCCATTACAGCAATTTGCCTTCAAGAGACCTAAAAAGTGAAAAGGAACGATATTAAGTAATAACGGATACAAAAGTGATCAAATAAGGGCTTAAACGACCCCTCAAAAAGGTACATTTTAAAACCTTATCACGTATGCATCACAATCAGCGACTTGAAAGGCATTCTGATGATTGTGGCCTATCTCCTGAATTGGCTGCTCATCCACATCTGCATCATATGTCTTAGCATTTCCCTCAGCAAGAAACAACAACTCATCTTCATCCAAAGCTGCACCATTATCCTGAGCTTGCACAAGCAACATCTTATCCCTGAAGTACTCCGCATTCTGAGGGCGTTTTGGCGATGTGCAGTTCCTTGAAATATGTCCCTCACCACCACAGTTGTAACACTTGATTGACTTTACTTGTCCTTGATTTCCATTCCTTCCCCTATTCTGATTTGCCACATACCCTCTATCAACTCTACCTCTTCCTTGTTCAAACTGCCTTTCTTGAACTGGTTGTACCATAACCTTCCCATCTCTGACAGTGGCCAGATTGTGTGGATTAGATGTTGTTCTGAGGTTGTTGGTGGTGTTTGGGAGAGAGTTCATGTTTTGACTGATCATGAGAGCCAGTTGATTAATGAAGTTTCCCACGTGTGCATCAGCATCAACTTGTTTGAACATTGGATCGGGAATGAGTTTGTGATTACCATTACCCATGGGTATAACTTGAGATGCTTTGGTGGTAATTCCAATGTTTGAGTAGAAGGCAGTTGAATCATTTGATGAGCTTATCTCTCCCTGGTTGGTTTTGAACTGATTAAGAATCCTTTTTTCAAACATAGCATGTCTCTCATTCTGAAGAAGGAAGGCATAGAGTTGCTCATAGTTTGTATTCTTCAATCCTTTGGTTAGCTTCACAAAGGTGACAAACTTGTGCCATTCGAGATTCATGTTGTTCACAAAATTTGAGTTCAGCTGAATGTTTGGCATAGTCATTATGATGTTCCTCATATCATTAACAAGCTTGTGGAATCTCACGTAATACTCATAGACACTCTCATTTGGTTTCATCTTGAAGTGCTCAAATTCATCATAGAGTTGTGATTCTCTGTCTTCCATAGTTAATTCAGAACCTGAGAGAAGCATCTTGACATTATCCCACACTGCCTTGGCTTCGGTGTTGTGATTGATCAGCTTGTAGATATCTTTTGGAAGACCTTGAAGTATGATGTTAGAAGCCCTGATATCAGCATCGAATCTCTGTTTCTCCTTATCATCGAGCTCATCATATGTCTTTGGTCTGTCTATTCCATAGATCATTGTTCCATCTGCACCTGTATCAATTAAGTCTCTTGTAGTCTCAATCTGTAAGGTCCTTCATCAATCGATTTGAGAATGTTGACCCCATTTTCCTTTCCAAGACAGTACAACCTGATTCTTTGAGCCCAAGAGTCGTAGTCAGTTCTGTCAAGCATGGGTGGACGAGTATCTGAACCAGCTGCTTGAACCTCCTCGGCAACAGTGGAGATGATTGTAGGTACGTTGGTAGACATGTTTAAATATTTCACGGGATTTTATAACTCAATGATTAAACCGGGAAATAGATTCTTTCACGGGATTTTACTAAATCAAGAGAAAACCATATTACAAACAAAAGTCAACCAAGTCGCTAAGAATCCTTGAACTAAGTCGCTAAGAACCAAGTTGCTAAGTATTAATAAGACTAGTCTCTAAGATCCAAATCGCTACGAATTTTGACTGCAAATCGCTAAGCACCAAGTCGCTAAGAGATCAAGTCGCTAAATAGCAACTCGCTAATGTCCAAATTGCTAAGACCAAGTCGCTAAGAAACTTGAAGAGCAAGTCGCTATCACAAATGAAAGCAAGTCGCTACCTTACCAAGTCGCTACCCGTAGTGGAGAATCCACTAAGTGTACTGTTTGTCGGCTTGTCTAAAGAGACAAGTCGCTAGGACCAAGTCGCTACAAAAACTCACTACAACTCGCTACCTTTTACTGAAGCAAGTCGCTAGTATGAAAATTACTCCGAGAGCCAAGTCGCTACCAAGAAAAACTTTAAGAACACACTTTTCAATCCAAAACAAGCTCAACCACAGTGATTCAAGTTTACCAAATCAAAACCCAGGCACATACAATGATCCTAAACACAAAAGTACACCCAAAATTTAAACTTTAACACAAGAAATGAACCAAATGATGCAAAAACCACTAAAACTTTTCAAATTCAAAAACCATCTAAAAACCACTAGAAATCCAAGGATATGTAAGAGATGATCTAACCATGGCTCTTGATACCATTTGTAACATATTGGATTTAACATACACATCAAATCACTAACATATTAGGCGTACAAGATGATTTCTAGAAAGAGAAAGAGTTAGAGGTTTAGGGAACTTTAGTGAGAGAAAGAAAAATCTTATTATGAGCTCCAACTCTCTACCTTTGGAGGTAGAGAGTATTTATAGTCTTACAATAAAACGCCACCTAAGAGGTTGTGGATCAGGCATACAGTGGGTAAAGACCCGTCCGTCCTCCACGGTGTTACTTAACTAAATACTACTTAACATTAAATAACTACGACTACGAGCTTTCTAACAGATACATATACTTGAGGTAACCGACACTTTAATACATGGATTTTCTAAATCCTAACATTTTACCAGGGTGAATCCCTTTTACACAAAAAACTTATCAAAAGTTTACCGGGCGGAAGGCCTTTAACCCCAAAAAAAACTTATCAAAATAAGACTAACCAAAACAAAAAATAGATTTTGAATCAAGATATAGGAAAGCTAAGGCTAAACTTGCCATTCTTGATGCCACTCCCTCAAAAACTATACAAAACACTAAATATATGCAGGGAAAGAACAAGGGTCTTCTAGCTGAAGTCTTTGACTAGGATGAAGAGCCAGTTTCCTCATATGATGAAATGGTACAAGTCAGTGCACTAATGGCTCTCTTAGAAAAAGACAAGCTCACAGTTGGAAAGAATCATGCAAGAAATGGTGAATGGGTTAACATCACCAAGAGGAAGGTAAACATCTTAGTATCCGTGGATGATGATTTTGACTGGAAATCTTTCATGAATTATATAAATGTTGATCTTAAGTTTGTTGAAGAGCAAAGATTAAATTTGTTTCCAAATATAACAAATTAAGATTTGAGTTAAATAAGTGTAGAGATGAACTTCTTGCTTTAAAACAAGCCAAACTTGAGGCTATTACACTTCAAATTCAAAACTCTGAGTTAGTAAAATGAAATCAAGCTCTTCAGGAAGAACTTAAGAAAGAGAAACAAGTCATTGAAAGTTAGATCACTAAAAACCCTAAAGTCTATGAAACTGTTGAAACCCCTAGTAATAAAAGGAGAATACTAGGACAGGATCAACTCACTGATCCACTCAGTGAAGGTCAAAATCCCAAACCTTATGTCTGCTGGCCTGTTCTCTAGTCAAGGGACAATACCTAAACCTAATGTCTGGGTTGAAAGGGTAAACCCTGATAGTAAGCTACCAAACTTCGATTATGGAAGAATACTTGAACCTGAAAGTCAAAAACTCAAAAACATGCTTGGACTCCCTGATGTACCCAGTGTTACTAAGTTCATCACTGAGTCTGAAGCCGAATCACAAGCACCACTTCCACCTCTGAAATCTATTCAGGGAGCTGCACCTAACTCTGAGCTTACTCCCTTGAAATCTATTCAGGGAAATATACTCCCAGAGAAAGATCAGGCCTTGGTAGAACAATACTAAAAATACCTGAAAAACCAATTAAAGAAGATTCAGTTCCTACTAAAAATTCCACATCTTCAGTTCCTACTTAAGAAGATCAAATCAAACAGTTGACTAAACTTGTGAGGAACTGAGTGAAAAGATGAACTCAACTAAGAAGGTTCCTGATTCAATAATCAAATAACCAAAGTCAACCTCCTCAAGTTCCTCCAAGTCAAAAACCAACTCCAAACCTAAATAGAAGTGTGAATTGTGCCATTATACAAGACCTTCTACTTATAATTGCTACAGAATTCTCTTCTGCATGATCTGCATAAGAGAAGATCACAGACCTTCTGATCACTCACAATGCACAAAGTCACTGAATGAAGCAAATTATATGAACCTTGGTCACAACTATGCTTCATCATCCGAGCAGACCCATTGGCCAAAAGCTAAACCTTTTCCTCCTTGTCTACACTGTGGATTTAATGACCGTCATCCTGATGACTGTCTCATAAACTCCTATTGTGGAATATGTGGAAATCTAGCACATGAGACATCTCAACATGACATGGTCATACATGCAAGGAGAAGCATAAACTTTAAATCACCCCGCACCGCTGAGTCTTCCTCAGTTGGAAAGTGTAAAACTTGTGGTAGCACTGTCTACTCAACCACTGACCATGTGTCCATTACACAGTTCAAAAAGTCCATCATACCCCAAGCCCACTAGTAAGTGGGTTAGGAAGAGAAACTAACTCAGTTTAGTGTTTGTGCAGAGACATGCCGGGTAGCTTGGTTGGCATCTCATTAGTGGATGTTCAAGAAGCATGACTGGTGCGAAGGAATATCTGCACAAATATGTAGAAGAACCAGGACCTAAGGCAGTATTTAGTGATAATTCATCATGTCCCACTAAAGGTTATGGTTCAGTAAACGGTAGTGGCATAGTCTTCTCTAGAATTGCTGATGTCAATGGTCTGAAGTATAATCTTATTAGTGTAAGTCAGTTGTGTGATGCAAAATACATTGTGTAGTTTGATGCTAAACAAGGAACTATTTTTAATGCCAATAGAGAAGTTGTTCTTATAGCTCCTAGGAGATATGATGTATATGTACTTGACTTGTCAACTCTCTCTCAGAATGGAACATGTCTCTTTGCCAAGGCTACTAAAACCATCTACTGTCTATGGCACAAGAGATTGTCTCACCTAAACTTCAAAAATATTAACAACTTGGAAAAACAAAACAATGTACTTGGTTTACCATCACTTGTATTTGCAAAGGAAAAACCATGTGCAGCCTGTGAAAAAGGAAAACATCACAGAGCCTCTTTCAAAACAAAACAAAACTTTTCAATCAAAAGTTGCCTTTACCGCCTACACACGGATCTGTTTGGACCTGTCAAAAAGATACATATAGGTATACTTCCTTACTAAAAAGAGTCAGGCAGCTGATACAATAATGCCATTCATCAAGAAGATTGAAAATAAAAATGAAACTAAAGTAAAACAAATCAGAACTGACAATGGTGTTGAATTCAAAACTCAAGAGCTTGAGTGTTTCTATGATGAAAAAGAGATTTCCCAAAATTTCTCATCTCCTTATAATCTTGAACAAAATGGGGTAGCTGAAAGGAACAACAGAACTCTCATTGAGGGTGAAAGAACCATGCTAAATGCTTCAGTACTCTCAAAATACTTCTGGACTGAAGCTGTTAAGACATCGTGTTATACTTAGAACATGTCAATAATTGTCAAAATACACAACAAAACACCCAATGAGATCTTCAAAGGAAGACTCCCTGATATCAGCTATTTTCATATGTTTGGGTGTCCAGTGTTCATTCACAATCATAAGGATCACTTTGGCAAATTTGATGCAATAGCTGACGATGGTTACTTCTTAGGTTACTCACAGATGTCTAAAGCTTTTAGGGTGTTCAACACCAGAAGACAAGTTGAGGAAACCTTTCATGTTACCTTTGATGAGAGCTCTGAAAGCATCGGGTTCTCTAACACCTCAGTAGAAGAAATAGGAACTGATGACTCATCTAGATATCCTCCTAATGAGTTCAGCTTTGAAAACAATTCCTCATGTCAATATCGAGCTGATACTGACATCTCTTACTACAATATACCTAACAAACTCCCTCAACCAACCATCAGTGAATTCATTGATACTCCTACAATCCCTAGTGGGATAGGTCATACTGAACCAAATGTTCAGGAACCTGAAGTTCATACATCCTAATCTGAATAACTAATTATCTCATCTGAAGAACCTCATGATTCTGTTACACTAGCTCCTAAACCCATTCCTCAAACCCCATTGACCTCATCAAGTTCTAACCCTAAACCACAAAATAAGTTGACAAGATCTCAAGACATTGAGCTTGTGAATATCATTAGAGAGCCTCTTGAAGGCATGCTCACTAGGAGCATGGCTACTAAGTTATCAGCAGCTTCAGCTAATGAGTGTCTGTATGCAAACTTTCTCTTAAAAGTTGAGCCTAAAAGTGTCACAAAGGCTCTAAAACATCCAAGCTGGGTTCAGGCTATGCAAGAAGAAGTTCATCAGTTTGACAGAAAGAAAGTCATGACACTGATCAAATGTCTAAAAGATGTCATAGTGATAGGGATGAAGTGGGTTTTCAGAAATAAAACTGATGAAAATGGCACTGTCATCAAAAACAAGGCCAGACTTGTTGCTAAAGGATACAATCAACAAGAAGGCATTGACTATGATGAGACATTGACTACAGTCAACAAGAAGGCATTGACTAAGATCTTCCTTGCATATGCAAGATATATGAACTTCAAAGTCGACCAAATGAATGTCAAAAGTGACTTCCTGAATGATAAACTTAAGGAAGATGTTTATGTGTAGCAACCTCCAGGCTTTGAAAGTAGTGAGTACCCTGACCATGTGTGCAAGCTTGACAAAGCCCTTTATGGACTGAAGCAAGCTCCCAGAGCATGGTATGAAACACTCTCAGCCTTCCTGATCCAAAATAAGTTTGGCATAGGGATGATAGACAACACTTTGTTTAGTTATAGTATATGTTGATGACATCATATTTGTTTAATGCCTGATTGCAAGATTTCAGTCAGAACCTAAAGAATTTCATCTCACTGCAGCAAAAAGAATCCTCGGATACCTAAAGTGTACCCCAAATCTTGGACTTTACTATCCTATATGTTTAGGATTTAACCTCAAAGGTTACTCTAACTCTGACTATGCTGGTTGCAACATGGATAAAAAAGTACTTCAGGGTCCTGTCAATTCTTTGGAGGAAAACTTGTGTGTTGGAGTACTAAGAAGCAATAATCAGTGGCTATGTCGCAACCTGAAGTTGAATACGTGGCAACTGCAGGTTGCTGTGCCAGTGTGCTATGGATGAAAAGTCAACTCAGTGACTATGACATACAGTACAAGATGGTACCTATCTTTTATGATAACACTAGTGCTATTGCTATCTCCAAAAACCGAGTCCTTCACCAAAGAACCAAACATATTAATATCAGATACCATTTCATCATGGACCACATCATGAAAGGGGACATTGAACTCTATATCATCCTTACTGAATATCAGCTAGCTGATATCTTTACTAAACCCTTGGATGAACCCACCTTCAGAAGACCGAAAGCTGAATTGGGAATGCTTGATATTGAAAGTCAGTAGCCTGACAATGAATCTCAATGTCAGCAAATATGTCTTGTAAGGTCACTAGTCCCTGAATAAAAAGTCTCCAAAACATACCTTCTCACTGAATGAAATCTCATTCAGGAATCGTGTGCTTGGATGCCAATCACATTTATTATAGAACTAAATGCTCTAAGTATTTAGTTACTAAATGTCCTAGGTAGGTGACTCATAACACTTAATAAAGAATATATGTCCCTTCCCATCTAACTGGCATCCAATGCACATGGCTTCCACTCATTGCCTATCTCCCACTTGGAATTTAATGCCAACACTCACAAACAATATCTTTTGATATTTTAAGTTGTGACAAAATCTTTACAAAAGTGGTGTTGCAGAACTGCGCCACTGTTTCCCTTGAAATTCGTGAAAACGGCGGTTCAAATAGTGGTGGAATTAAATGCGGTTACCTAAACGGGTCAATTAACGCCGTGAATAAAATTGCACCACTTTTGCCACACTATAAATACCCTAGTTTTTTAACCAAACATATCACACACAACTTTACAAGAAAAAAATTGTTTCAAATCTCTCACAAAACTCTCTCAAAATCTTGCAAAATCTGAAAACCACTTTTGTGTAATTATTTCTCAAAACCTTAAAAAAATCTTTCAAATGGCTTCCTCAAATGCTCTTACATACGCTCCAAATGTTGAATTCACATTTGAGAGTGTTGAAATGTTTAAAAACAATGTTGTGGGAAACTTTGCTTACCCAAAAAACTTTTCTCAATACAAAGACATGACAAAGTTTCTCCAAAACTGTTTTCTCAACAAGGCTTTTACAATAACCCAGAGGTAATATATCACAACTACCTTAAGGAGTTCTGGTGCACTGCTTTTGTTAAAAAATCAGATCCCATCAAGAACTCCGTAATCGAGTTCACGGTGAAGAACAGGTCAAAATTGTTGATTTTAAACTTCTTGACCTTTATTAAAACCACCACTCTTGATTTGACTGAAAACATTGAAGCAAACCCCTCTACCGAGGAGGTAAAATCTGAAATACTTTTGTTGGGCCACATGACAAAATTCACCCTGAAGTGGCCCCAGGAAACCTGATGTCCGAAACGCCCATTCTAAAAGCTTGGTTCTCACCGGTTTGGAGGGTCCTGATGACTTTTGCCATTCAGGTCCTTGGTGGGAACAAATCCTCAAATGAGCGATTGAACTCAACACAACAAATTATTGTGTTAAATCTCATGAAAGGTAGAAAAATCAACCTTGGCAAAATGATTTTCAGTGATCTTTTTACAAAACTCTCAGGGAAGACAAGGCAAAAACAAATGTCTTACCCTCGTTTTATCTCATATTTTTTAAAAGAAACCTTGGTTCTGAGTATAGTCAGAAGAACGTTATTGGACGTGTCCCTGACATTTTTCACACCACTAACTTTTTCAAAGACCCCGCCGAGGTTACATCGGTGGTCCTGGCCCCTTACATGCAACAAGTCATTGAGGAAGAATCTTTCTAGTCTCCACTTCCATCTCCTACAAAAAAGGGGAAGAAGAAGTCAAAGAAGACCCAGAGGGCGACTAGACCTAAGTCTTCCACCACTGGGTCCTCTAGAGCAAAACCTACACTTACTTTTAAGCATACGGATGACCAGACTCCTAAGACATCCATTGCTGAGCCCAGTACAACACTGACCCAAAAACAGCCGCCAAAGAAGGATACTGAGAAATCACACGCAGTGTCCTTGGGCAAACCCTCTGATTCTACCACTGACATAAACAAGTCAGTGGGACATGAACCATCTTAACCCTCACATCCTAATAAAGACTCAAGTACATCACAGCCTGAGCCTAAGGGAGAAAGGGTCCTAAATCCTCAGTTGGGCGGCACTACTCCACCGACAAGGGGACCTACAAACAATCACATCCCGTTAACGAACAAAGTAATCACAGCCTTGTCCTTAGGGAGTACAAGACCCTAAATCCTCAGTGAGGCAGCACTACTCCACCGAGAAGGAGGTCCATCAACAATCACATCCCGATGAGGGCACTCGTACATCACCACTTTTGCCTGAGGGAGATAAGCAGGGGCCTAAATCTTCAGAGGGGCAGAACAACCCTGATGGAACGGGGCTATTAGGAATTGGAAATTCTATTGTAAAGCATCGGTCACCCCAAATATTATCTAGCTTAAGTTAGCTCGTAGACATATCTTTTATTACGTTATTTGTTAGTTAGTCATTAGCATAGTTTAGTCTAGTATAACACCGTGGAGGAAGGACGGGTCTTTACCCATTATATGCCTGATCCACAGCCCGAAGGAGGGTGTGCTTCTTTCTATAAATATCCCTCTCCCCACAAGGGAGAGGGTTGGATGTTCATTTGGAATCTAACCTTCCATGTATTTCTCTCACTAGAATATCCCACTCTCTCTCTCTCTAAAATCATATATACGCCTATATTTGTGATTGTTTGTGTGTTTGTGAAATCCAATATGTTACAAATGTTATCAAGAGCCATGGTTTGATCATATCTCTTACATATCCTTGTATTTCTAGTGGTTTTATATGGTTTTTGGGTTTGAAAAAGTTTAGTGGTTTTTGCATCATCTGGATCATTGCTTGTGTTAAAGTTTGAATTTTGAGTGTACTTTTGTGTTTAGAATCATGGTAAGTGCTTGGGTTTTGAGTTGGAAAGCTTGAATCACTGTGGTTAGGCTTGTCTTGGATTGAAAAGGGTTATTTTTAAGTTTTTCTACCTAGCGACTTGGTTCTCGTATAAATATTCTTTGTAGCGACTTGCTTTGTTAGTTGGTAGCAACTTGTAGTTGAAGTGGTAGTGATTTGAGCCCTAGCGACTTGTCTATTGAGACAAGACGACAAACAATACAAAGTAGTGGAGACACCACTTCGGCTAGCGACTTGGTTGATGTAGCGACTTGTCTTTATTATTTCTAGCGACTTGTCTTTGTTGTTACTAGCGACTTTCCCTTTAGCGATTTGATCTCTCAGCGAGTTGTTCTTTAGCGACTTGTCAGCTTAGAGATTTGCTGTATTAGCGACTTGTGTTTAGCGACTTGATTCACGGCGACTTGAGTCTTTAGCGAGTTGTTACTTAGCGACTTGGTGTCTTAGCGACTTGTTCATAAGGTTTATAGCAACTAGAGTACCTAGCGACTTGGGTAAGTAGCGACTTGTATTCAAGGTAGTTAGCGAGTTGGTGAATTAATGCAAGCAACTTGTGCCTAATATCCATCAAACACAATGTCTTACATCACTGACCCTTTAATCTCCAAAGTGTTTGAACTCTATGATACCTCACAAAACAAAGAAACTGTTTGCTACTCAGAATGTTTAACCATGATTGATTCAGCAGATTATGATCAAAACACTTCACATTCTGAGTCAGATATCAAAGAATCACACCTGTTAATGATACATGATGCAGAGCAAATGGAATGCAACATTGAGCCTTATCAACTACTTCATCTGCACCTCACACAACTGTTATCCACAACTGGGGATCGAACATTCAGTGCTCTCTTCCGCCAGGACTTACCTACATTGACAAGAACCTTCTTGCTGAACTTAGAACAACTAAAGCTTCAAATTACCAAAAGTAAGGTATTTATGGATGATTCCAATGCTGCACTTCAGGTTATCTACAACCAATTTCAGCCATTTATCAATGGGGAATATTCTGCAGACTTCGATCAACACGTTACTGGAATTTCCTTCAAGAAGTATACTGGAATGGAGATTCATGAGTTCATCAACACATTTATCCTACTTATGGATAATATGGAAAAGTACATTAAGGAAGCTGCTCAAGAGAATGATAATTTGAATGCTTTGAATGGGTGTCAAGATAAATCAAGTGAAAGTTGTGATATGTCGGGTAATGGATCAGTTGCACGGACGGATGATGCTGAATGCAGAATATCAGATACAACAAAGGATGATGAAACAGGTTGTACTGAATACAGAGGCTCAGAGTCTGATATGCTAGAAACAGCCGGCATTTCAGTAACTCCTGTTATGCATGATTTGAATGCAGATGTCACACCAACAAATGAACAGGTGTCATGTGATGAGGTACCCTTAACTGTTCAACTTAATGCATCTGCTAATGTACCTGATCAATATGATCCTATTTCTGAACATGACATTGATAAATGTTTCTTGGTTGAGCCTGAGTCTAAAATCTTTAAAACAAATGAAATGGTTGAAAAAAGTTTTTTTGATGAAACTTCAAACAAATATTCAACTCTTGAAAAACATTGTATTTCCTTAGAAATTGCAATACAACAAAGAGAAGAAAGTTTTCTTGCTACAAAACCTTGCATAAATCAGGAATTCCCAGAATTTCGAGAATTTTTTGAAATTAACCAGTCAAAAACCCAGATTCAGGACAAGGATTCAACCATTTGTAATCTGAAATTGCAACTCTCAGATCTGCATAAGAGTTGTAATATAGGTATGAACAATTCTAACTATGAGGTGAGTGATCCGCTTAAATCTAGGAATGATGAATTGGCCCTATGTGTGACCAACCTGTTAAGGGAAAATGAGTCTTTGAGAAAGAACTTATTAGAGAACAATTCCAAGCTGATAGAGCAAACTAACTCCTTGTTGGTAGACATTGATGCCCTCAAAGCCCAAATTCAGGATAAGAGCTTCACAATAGTTGCCTTAAAAAATGAGCTTAGGAAATCTATTGGAAATAGGGTGAACACTAAGTTTGCAAAACCATCGACCTTGGGAAAGCCAATTATACTGAACAACTCAGAACGTGCTGTAGTTAGGTAGCCCAATGCGTTTAAAATAGAAAGATTTAAACCATCAAAATCTAAGCTTACGTCCCAAGTTGATGAGATTATAGTTTTGACAAAACCATTCACTTCACTAATTCAGTCCGATCTGATGAATAACAATCCTCAGCTTAATTTTCAAAGCCCTAAGATCAGGAGTATTAGGAGTTCATCTAGTTTATATAAGAATCATCAAATGGCTGATCAATCCCCTAAGAAACAAACTAATTACAAAAGGACCAATATTCAAAACAGGGAAGTGGCTATATCCAAATCTACTAGCAGTTGTTTCAAATGGATTCCTACTGGCAGACTATTTAAGTTTTTAGGATCCAAACGGACTTACACACCTAGATCTTGCCTTAAGTAGATGCCCACAGGAAAAATCTTCAAGAATATTGAACCTAAAGGGACTTCTATTAATGATACTTCTAGACCAAATTGTGCAACATCCAATATTGAGGATACTCATGTCACTAACTCATCCATTTGCAATACTACATGTGCTATTAGTGCAAAGTATTCTCAGTCTTTTTCAGGTACAATGCTCAATTCAATCATGAACATCATGACCTGGTTTCCATCAGAAATGAAGATTGCTCACTCAGGAATTGTAGCTTGTTAGAATTGACGAACCTCGTACTTTGACTCCTGTTCGACTTGAACCAGGACTCGTTCTCATGAATCTGTGTACTAATTTACTTCCAATTGTATTTAAAAAAAATTAGATAAAAGATGTATCTCTTGTTATTTAAAAAATATATATATATAAAGTTTTTAAATCAATTTCTTTCATTTTATTTAAATCAATTTTTTATTATTTTTTTACCCACAATCTGATAAAAGATGTATCTCTTGTTATCGATAACATCTACGGTCCTAGAAATGTCATTCAATAATGATACGGGTCCATAGATGAAGTTCGAACAACAGATATATTCTATTTTTTACTGGAGGTTGAAATTCAATCAATGTTCACTCTTATTTGGTGACATTGATTGAGGGGGAGAATCTTTCAATATATCTCTGCATCATTGTCTGATATATGTGATGTGCCTACTTGTTTGCTGCTACATGTTATCCATGTTATGTCATATTTGGTAATTGTCATTTTATTCTACATGAATGCTTCTTATCCACCGTATCTGCATGCAATCTTATAAGTACAAGGACTGAAAGTGTCAATTGTACAAATTTATGTGTGATACTAAGATAGGTAGCGACTTGTCTCCATTTATCATAATAACAAGTAGCGACTTGGTTCTAGTAAGGGGGTAGCGACTTGTTTCTTATGGCAACCTTAAGATAGCGAGTTGTCTCATTAAGCATGTTCACAACGACTGAATGTGTCAATATGCTAAACTTGTAAACGGTTCTTAACCCCTTAGCGACTTGACACAACTCACATATTTTCAAAATCCCAAAAGTATTTCTCTCTTTCTCTCATGACCTTTGCTATAGCAACTTGATTGTGGTAGGTTAATTTCAATGCTTTGTTTTAAATCGTGTATATTTTATACCTCCTCTAACGCATCTCTCTTAACAGATTCCACCGTGCATTTTTTCCTCGTCAATTGACTCCCTCGTTTAGGTTTGTTAATGGATTCGCTTAATGGGAACACTTGATATTAAATTAGTGGTAGTTTAGGCTAACTAGGATAGATGTGATGGTGGATTTGTATGTTTAAATGGGTACTTGCGCGTATAGTTGTAATTTTTGTTTGAATTTGTTGCGTTGTGATGTTCTGATTATGTTTGTGCTTGTGGTTTGTTTGGTTCATTGAAACGATTTGGTTGTGTCGTTGTCATGGTTATATCTGTTGATTGGATTGTTGTTTTATGCGTATGTCATGTCATGTTCTTGGTAGCGACTTACCTGATAGCAAAGTGTTCTTGGTAGCGAGTTGGTTCACATATTCCTCATGGCGAGTTGTGAAATCTTAATACATTCTTGCTTGCGACTTGCTTTGTAACTAAGTGATACGAATAGTAGCGACTTAGCCTTGTAATTTTTGATAGCGACTTGTATTGACAAGTTAGCGACTTGCTTAAACTTTTTCATAAAGGCGACTTGTTAAGTATTTTTTTCTTATAGCGACTTGTTTTGACAAGTTAGCGACTTGCTATGTCATTTTCACAATGGCGACTTGTCACTATTTTTTCTTGTGGCGACTTGTGTTGGGAATTAGATGTTTGAGTTGATAAGACAAAAAGAATGAAACAAGAGGGACTTAATATGACAAGAAGGAAACCTACTAAAAGATGGAAGGACTTGCTTGCAATGGAAGTTTTATTATTTAGTCCTTATCCTCTAGTATATAAAGAGGACATAGGTGTAGGTTTTTAATTAAGTCTTCCAATAATGTAGTCGACAAAAAGGTGTGTGTTTAGCCTAGACGTTAGGGAAGAACGTCTAGGGTATTAGTTTTAGATTAGTGTGTCCTAGGCGTATGTTCATGTAAACGCCTAGGTTATTAGTTTAGTTAGTAGACATGATTCTATAAACGTCTAATATTAGTTAGTGTTAGTGAATGAAAACCTTGTTCAATAACAAAGTATTGTTTTGATTATTCCGCTGCGTATCATGTTTATTATCTTTGTTATTGATCCCTAGCTGAGCTTATAAACGATCTTATCAATTGGTACCAGAGCGGGGAGATCTTGATATAGGGATTTACAAGGTCTGTTTTTGACGAAAACCAGTTTGATGAAGGTACGGTGATTTTTAAAGTTTTATGGTATATTCGTTTTTTTAAGGTTTTATTAAAGCTTCGGTTTAATAATGGTGTGTGGAGCAAAGAAGTTTGTCGTTTGTTGCAAGTATGTAATCTCGTACTACATAATGATCATGGTCAATGGGATTATTTAATTATGAAAGTAATGAATTATAGGGCTCGATGATTATATTGTTGGTCTTTTATTAATGGTCGACGGAGAGCATCATATAGTTGACCATATATTTAAGTAATCGTTATTTTTGGTGAAGGATCTGTTTGTTTGATTTTTATGTGGCGACAAGATGGTGATTAATGGATAACGAAAATCAACAGAATATTGGTCTATCAAATTAGAATGATCGGTGGTGATTATCAAGCACATGGGATGTTTGTAGATTCGTTATGACATCTCACTTTATTATATTGAATCTTTATGTTACATCTACCGCACGTGAGATGAATTAATGGGACCCGCGAATATGTATCATGTTTATTGATGGTACGGATTCGGTGTGGTGTATTGTATGGTTGTTATGGTGGACGTGCTACTTGATTGGTCCATCATCATGAAGATTGGTACTGCGTTATTAATTTTCGGTTAGAATAAGAAATTGGGATTTGACTTGGCGTATGAATGGTTGAATTACATGGTTTGTTGCTGGTCCCCACTCGTATATTATATTCGATCAGATTTATGGATTGGTTATTTTATTGGCAACATGGGCATGTATTGGACAGTGCATTAATGATCACATGGCAACAGATTGGGTATATCTGATTGGTTGAATTTCACATGCATATGGAATACTGATTGTTGATTGAATGTACTGCTGCATATTATTTTCAAAGTACTGCAATGTTAACGTACTGCTCATGGAATTTTTGATACTGCTTCAAGGTACTGCTGGTCGAATTTATTGAAAGTACTGCTGAAGTTATTTGAAAGTACTGTGTTTTTCTTCAAAGTACTGCTCCCACAAAGTACTGTTCGAGTTCTTATTAAGGTACTGCTTCGACGAAGATGAAAGTACTGCTGATCGTGAAAGTACTGCAGTTTATTTCAAAGTACTGCAGATTTGGATGAAAGTACTGCTCCTTCCCAACATACTGCTCATGCTTTATTACGAGAAGATTTTTGATTTAAGGGGAAGTTGAGCATGATTTTTGGACGACACACACACAGATTATTGTTCACACACACAGGAAGAAATTTATTTGTTCTTAAAAGGATTTAAAAAGGCTCGTTATGGAGATTTATTGAAGAATTGATTACGAAGAGGATTATTTATCACTTATTTGAAGGTGAAGTGGAATTGCTTGATTTGTGTTCTTATCATCTAGCTTGTTGAATCTAGCAATGTGTGATTTTTATTATGATGCTCTATGCACACATTGGCTATCACTTGAAGGAGTTACATTGTAGTGCTCAGTGTCTCATACTAGTTGAGGATTCTTTTCAAGGGATTGCGGTCTACTTATATTTGGTGATTCGTATAAGTATGGAGTTCCGTGGATAGTAAAAGATTTAAGACACAAGTTTGGGAAATTCTACTTCTTCATCAAGTTCGTTATATTTGGTTTTCTTCACAAAGTGATCATTACAAGGAGCTTACAGATTTTGAAGAATCAAGAAGATGGTTAACATATGGTTTTTAGGGGAAGCTTATTGTTCAAAGTTTAACCATCTACATGCACCACTCAAGGGGAAGTGTTTGATTTTTACTACTGTTGATCATTATTCCTATTGCTAGTTGGAGTTTCTACTGTTTTGAATCCATTTTTCTTATGGTGCGTAATGGTGGGTGATTTAAAGCATTGGAAGTCTTAGATTGGAAGTATGATATTGGTTCGTGGTGGTCAAGATCATTATTTGCATACGTTCCCTATTTATATAATAACAAAAAGGGGAAGAGATGTTTGAGTGGCGTGGCATGGATTAAGGGGAAGACAAAGGAAGACATACTTGTTTCATTCATGGTGAGATCCCTGATCTCAATTTCTCTACTTCGTCTAGGGAAGTTCGTTCAAGAATGGTTTTGTCATTATCAACTAGGGGAAGATTGTTGGGAATTAGATGTTTGAGTTGATAAGACAAAAAGAATGAAACAAGAGGGACTTAATATGACAAGAAGGAAACCTACTAAAAGATGGAAGGACTTGCTTGCAATGGAAGTTTTATTATTTAGTCCTTATCCTCTAGTATATAAAGAGGACATAGGTGTAGGTTTTTAATTAAGTCTTCCAATAATGTAGTCGACAAAAAGGTGTGTGTTTAGCCTAGACGTTAGGGAAGAACGTCTAGGGTATTAGTTTTAGATTAGTGTGTCCTAGGCGTATGTTCATGTAAACGCCTAGGTTATTAGTTTAGTTAGTAGACGTGATTCTATAAACGTCTAATATTCGTTAGTGTTAGTGAATGAAAACCTTGTTCAATAACAAAGTATTGTTTTGATTATTCCGCTGCGTATCATGTTTATTATCTTTGTTATTGATCCCTAGCTGAGCTTATAAACGATCTTATCAACTTGTCTTGTCAAATTGTTTAAAGCGATTTGCTATAATAATTTCATGCTAGCGATTTGGTTCAGGTTTACTGATTGAGTCCCAAACGGTCAGGTTTTATCACACAAGCTAACCACTTGTGAATGGCCAACCGTAATAAAAGCCAGACAGTCTGAAACCAAAGCAATTAAGATCTGGAGAGTTTAGTGTATCCCCGGGTCGTTAAGTCCCAACGAGGTGTGAACACTGTAGTACAACGAATCTGTGATCGGGTGATATTGAATGGGAAAAGGTTTGTGAATGATTTATTCTAAGGAATAAAAGAAAATAGCTTAAACAAGCTATAAGAACAAGTACGTGAAATCAAAATACTTAGAAACGTTTAAAACCTAAAAACGCGTACGTTTACTGAATTTTACGTAAACGTACAAAATAAAACGTGAAATTAAATAAATAAAACACCTACGGGTATGAAAATAATGTTTTTACAATCCTAATTATACTAGAAAATTATTGGAAAAATAAAATTATTTTTAAAACTATTTATTTAATTATTATTGATTAAAAACTATCTTTAACTATTTAATAATACCCTAAAATATAAGAAAATATGAAATAAAGCTAGAAAAATGAAATTATGACTTAGAAAAATCTAAAATATTATAAAAGTTATTTTAAAACTGAAAATATATTTATTACACTTTTTATCTATTTATTATGAATTTAATACTATTTAAAACTAATTAAAATGCTAGAAAATACTATTTAAACTAAGAAAATTATGGAAAAATATTTTTTTTGGCTTTTTATATTTATCTTAATATATGAAAATTGAAAACATATTTTTTTAAACTTTTTCTGATTTATTTTTATTAAAAGCTATTTAAAAATGCTAAAAACTGAAATTAAATGCAGAAAAATAGTAAATGAACAGTGAAAAATATGAAAACTTCCAGATAAGTCTAAAATATTATTCTAAATATAGGAAAAATAATAAAAGTGGTGCAGGTGTTCAATAATTAGGTTCTGTAGTGAAAAGTGCTTATAAATAAGCACTAAAAATAAGCTATAAGTACAAAATGAGCACCAAATTATCACAGAAGCTATAATATGCTAAAACTACTTAACAGCAACCTATATCAACTGTCATAAACCTCTAATATGCAAACTATAATGATTTGGGTCTATTTAAGCACTGGTGCCAAACAGTCCTTATGTACTAACTTTAAGCTCTTGTTAAGCCAGCTTATAAAAATCACAAAAATAAACTAAAATCACCATGAAAACCACTACCAACCAAAGTGTCTAAATCCAGAATTTCAGCTAATAAGGACTAAAATTGAGGAAACTAAAAATGCAAAAGTGGAAGCTATTTGTACTTGCAATGGAAATGGGTCAAAATGAGCTATTAAGCTTGCATAAGCTAATAAAAAGCTACCACTACTGAACCAAAGGTTGAATAAGCTATAAAAAAGTTATGGGAACTTAGAATAAGCAACAACAACAAGAAAAACACACTAAATAAGCAAAAATAAGAAATAAGCAAAAAGGAAAGTTTGTGAAAAAGAGCTTAAAAGAAGCTAGTGAATAAGCAGTTAATAAGCTAAGTAGAGATAAACTAATATTTTTCTAATTAAGATGAGCAGCTAAACTTTAATATCCCAAAAGCTTATATCCTAAATCCTAATGGTAAGATCACAATAAAATTACAAAGTTTATTCAAAAACGGGTTTTTATGAAATTTTGACTTTTGGACAGAATTGAAAACTTGACTTATTTGAGATTCAATCTTGCAAAACAGGTTATTTATGTTAATTCTAGATGTGATATGATCAAATTAAGCTATCCTAGATATCCTACACCTACTATGCAAGTACTTCCAATCCTACACTAAATGAGATGCTTATAAGATCATATAATATGAAAATTTGACTTTGAGCAGAAATGAGTACAAATCTAAGTCCTAAATGATTTTATTCAACCTAAGTGGGACTGAATTGACAGAGCTTAACCTCTGTATCAATCTAAAACACATAATAAAGCACTAATCCAAACACACTTTAATACTTCTAATGTGCAATAATTCTAACCAAATCACAAATCCAAGCTTACTCAATCCATATTATAACTACAACTGATTATACTAGATATAATTTAAGCAAATATGCAGCAATATAACACCAAATAAAACATATCTAATCAATGCAATTACTACTACTTTATTAGGCTAATGATGAGATTTTATTGAAACTTACAAGATGTCCAGCTTATTTGCAGATTGACTAGAACCAAATACCACTACTAAACAGAAATTTCAGACTTAAGAACACAGTTGACTTTCGTTGACCCGTGTTGACTTTTGTTGACTTTTTTAGAAAATTGCAACTAAGACCAGGAAACTACTTTAATTCACTTAAATAAGCTTGAATAAGCTTATTTGAACCATTCAAACAGCTTATAACATGAAAAACGAGTAAGAACAATTTTGGCGGGAAAACTAGAACAAGCAGGAAACATGGAATTGATGATTAAAAACACTTGAAATATGATTAATATGATTCATACAATACATAAGTAACAAAACCCAGCACTATTTTTGCATAAAACTTAAAAACGATTACAAGTAAAAATAGAAAAAGGTCTAAAAACAGTGACAGCTTGTTCTTTGTGTCTTCTTTCTTCTTTATAGCTATCACTAGTTACTCTTAATCCTTTTCTGGCCATTGGATAGGTCAAAGTTGATCTCAGCAGTTGATTCTACTTTTTGGTGCCAAAAATATCTTAAGCAGGTTTTTGCATTTAATGGGTTTTGGGAGGTTGTGGAGGTGGAGGGGGGTTGGTATACAGATGGGGGGATAAGGTGGAAAGGTGGCAAGTGGTGGTGAAACCACTGGTATTGGGATGCAGGGGAGGGAGAGAAGGAGAAACAGTATCACTGGTTTGGCGGTTTTAAATTATAAACCGTGGGTTTTGGTTTGGATATTGGGCCAGATATTTGGATTGGGCTGGATAAGGATTTGGATAATTAAAAGGGATTCGTTTGGTTTGTATATCACAAGGACCACATGTGTAATATTTGCAATCTTGAAGGACTGAATTGGCAACTTATCCAAACTTATCACAAGGGTTAAACCTGCAATATATGATAAACCAAGGACCATAAATGTATTTATTATCCATTTTAAATTTCCAAAGACCAAAACTGTCAATTTTGTAACTTGAGGGACCAAACATGTAATTTTCCAAAAGTTCACCATAAGGACCAATTTTGTCATTTATGAATAGTACAAGGGTTATATTTGATAAGTTTCCATTTTTAAATAACCCAAGGACCATTTTTGACATTTTTCAAACTTGAGGGACCAAAGTTGTAATTTTGCAATATTTAAACTTTGAAGGGTTTGTTTTGACAACTTTTGAATCCCATGGACCTTAAATGATATTTTACTTTATTTTGATTTACCAGGCACTGAATTTGACAACTTTTAAAACTTGGGGGACTAAAACTGCCAAATATGCAAACTTAATACGTTTTTCATCTGATTTTGGTATTTTTGCATTTAAAACACATAAAACACTTATTTGTGATATTTTCATCATTTTGATGCATTTCTGAGTGTTTTCAGATGTTTTTGCAGTCTAGATGGTATAAAAATGATGAGTATTTAGACACTCATCATTTACTTGTAGTGATTTGTCTTGACAAATTTCTCATAGCGACTTGCTATAACATCTTTGGTTTAAGCCATTTGTATCTGGTTTCTCTTGTAGCGACTTGATTTGACAACTTGTTTTAGCAACTTGTTATAACACTTCCATAATAGCATCTTGTCTCATGAAATCCTATTATAGCAACCTTGTTTTTAACAATTTTGACTCAAAACAACTTGTCTCTTGAAAACTTTGTCAAAATGACTTGTTACTTTGAAAATTACTAAAGCTACTTAATCTATTTCCTAAGCATTTCAATCTGTTTATTGGTAATATGTCATGTATGCTACTCGTTGTATTTTTGTCATTAGGTTGCATTAAAGTTGTTTAGCTAACCATGTCTAATCTAACATGCTCTCAAACACTGTTATTGTATGTGTGTCTCTTTAGATTCTCAATGGCAAACACAACCTCATCTGAGAACCTTGCTACTTCTGCTCCACCCACAGTTCTTACAGACAACGAAATTTTTCCAGAAGATAGATGGGTAGAGATAGGAAAAAGCAACTGCTATGTGGACATGGAAAGATTGCAACAAAATCCAATATTCAAAGTGGCAATTGATATTCTTAAAAACACTAATTTCTTTAGTGCCTTGACCAAGCAATGCACAATCCCTTCCATTTACCTACAACAATTTTGGAACACCATCACATGGGACAAGATCACTGCCACTTATTCCTGCAAGCTTGATGATAAGGAATTTGAAATCACATCCGACATTCTCAGTAAGGCCCTAGGAATCACACCATGTGACCCTACAAAACAATCTGTCCCTCCACCTAATGCGGAAGAACTAATGGACTTTCTTAATGATTTGGGTTATCAAGTCAACGTTACAAGGGCTTCAGTTATCATCACCGGACATATGTATCAACCCTGGAGAGCCATTACTACTATTCTCAACTTATGCTTATCTGGCAAAACCTTGGGGTTCGATAAAGTAAGGATACCTATTATGCAGATCTTATGAGGTCTCATCAAAGGGGTGAACATTGATGTCACGGAACATATTTGGGAAGAATTCTCGTTGTCGATGCACACTTTCATCACCGATAGAACAAATGTTCATAATCAAGCTCAAGGAAGAAAGAAAGTACACAAACTTGTGATTCCTAGCATAAGATTCTCGAAGCTTGTCATCCAGTTCTTGCAATAGACTCATAACTTTAATCCTATGAGTGAATCAGTCATCCATAATGCTAGGGATGAATTTGTACTTGGTAACCTCAAGTATGTTGCCAGAGGGGTTAATAAAGAGATCTTTGGAATGCCAATTCCTGATGCACTTTTCACAGATGATATTAAGAAGACTGACTACTTCAGATTATACAAGAAAAGGGTATCCAGATCCAATGTTGATGACGCTCCCAATCCCTCACAGCCCAAGTCTACAAAGTCTACTTCTAGCACTAAATCATCCTCTAAAACCTCATATGCTGCCCTTCCCAAGAAGAGACGTGATAGATCTCAATCTACCGACACTTCATCAAAGAAGCAGAAAAAAAAGAAGAATGATGTTGAAATGGAGAATTTTGGAGGAACCGAGGCTCCAAAGGGTGATAGACATTTGATTGATGAAGACGATGCTGCTTTGCAACAAGGGATTAAACAAAGCCTGGAAAGCCAGAACATGAGACCACCAGTTGGAGGTGTTGTGATAAGAGAACATGAGCCAATGCCATGTCAAACAACTTCAATCACACAAGACAAAGGGAAAGGAATTGTTGGTGTAGATGCTGAACAAGCCGCTCACATGCTTCTGACCTTCTCTTCTTCACCGTCAAGAACTTCCACCCAATTTGAGCTGAAGAAAAGAAGCATTGAATCATCTTCAGCTCAAGAACCAACTGGAACAGAAAAGAAGGTATCCGAAACACAGGAAGATACACTTGCATCAAGTGATACCCAATCAGATAAGAATGATGAAAACGAATTACTGAAAGACTCACATGAGTTTCTTGAGTCAATATCTGATGAACACAGGCACATGGAAGAAACAAACATGTCTACAGGTTCTCTATCTTCATTGAAGAATCTAGATGTTGATCTCTCATTTGGTGATCAGTTCTTAAATGACAAGCCCTCAGATAATGAGCCTTATAAGCAAAATGATGAGAAAGAGGAAGCTGAGTCCATGTATACAGTCGACATTCAGCAAGACACATCAACCATTCCTCCTATGTCAGCACCTACACATGCAACCGCACTTCCACCACCCAAACCTGCTCTAACAACCGTACCTCCACCACCTGAACCGGCTAAAGATCTATCACTCAAATCAGTGGTTACAATCAATGACACAGTAGCTCCACCGGCTTCACCACCTCGAATTCTAACATCTGATAAACTGCTCGACAAAGCAGTAAAACGAATTGAAGCTCTTGAGAGGCAACTGCCTAAATCTGTCAATGCCCTCGAGCAACGTTGTGGAAAACTAGAAGGGGGGGTTGAATAGTTTTACCAATTAAAACTTCCTTTTAAACTATTTAGATCGACTTATGTTAATCTATTTGGATGTGTGTGTTGGATGTTGATAAACAAGCATATAAAGGTAAGTAATGAAAAGATAAGAGTAAGAAGCACAAAACCACAACACGAGTATTTATAGTGGTTCGGCTACAAAGACACCTTCCTTGCCCTACTCCACTCCCCGAGTCACCTACTCGAGAGTTTGTAATCACTACACCAATCTCCTTATGGCGGAGAAGCCTTCACAACGTCGCCTACCCTTTTTCCGGTGCTAGGCTAACCACCGGGTTCTTTCACTACAAGGTGAACCACACCTACACAACATCGCCAACCCTTTATAAGGTACTAGGCTAAGTACCTAGTTCTTTCACTCCAAGGTGAACTACACCTTCACAATGTCGCCTACCCTTTATTAGGTACTAGGCTAAGCACCTAGTTCCATTGCAATGGAGGAACTACTACCACACTACACCAACGACTAATCCCAAAGGAGATCTACTCCTTTACAACATCATAAAGGATATCAATATCCTTGTATCTAATACTAGTCTATCTTATACATCGAAACACACCATATCGAATGTACATCTAAGGCGCGTTTCACTAATGCCTTTGACTAGATCTACAAGACACCTTTCACTAATGTCTTGTGTCTTCACTTCTAAGCACCTTTCACTATTGCTTCTAGTCTTGACTTCTAAGCACCTTTCACTAATTCTTCTTGTCTTGACTTCTAAGCACCTATCACAAGTGCTTATGCTATAGACGATAGATACCCTTCACTAATATCTTCGTCTTGACACTTGAGACATCTTTCACTAATGTCTTCAACACTACACTTCTTTGAAGAAAGAAAGGAATCATCAACAAGAAGACTTCAGTAGCCTTGATGATGAGGAAGCATGGCAACTCATGGACTTGAGCTTGCTCGACTTCAAAGGTGGTGATCATGCCTTTAAGAGGAACCTAAAAGATCACACAAAAACAAAACTACAAACATAGATCTCTTGGATCTAAGGTTAGTGAGATTTAACTCAGGGGAGAAAGTATGTTAGAAAGGGGTGAGAAATAATGAAGAAATGGCTCACTATTTATAGAGGAAAAATCCTATTGTTCCCCGGATCCCACGGATCCCTACCACAAGGGATCCGGCTAGCACAAAGCTAGGGATCCGTGGAACGCTCCTATTTGCCCATGGGTATTTTGGTCATGGGTCATGGGTCATGGGTTGAACCATGGATCTTTGGCTAGATACAATGTATCTTTATGTGCAATACACTTAGTCACTTGGGTAAGGGTTGATGCATGGGTTATGGATATTATCCATGTATGATATAAGCATGATGTCATGCAATGGGTTACGGGTCAAGATCCATAGGTTATGGGCTTTGGGCTGTACCCAACTACATTCAATGTATTTGCCCAATGGGTTGTGATACTTAAGTTTCTACCCATTTATATTACCCAATATACTACATACTAGTTATGTGTATATTTTATCCAAATATGTAAACACTAGTTGTTGTACATATGTATTACTTAAATCATAAAATCACTTATACTTGTTTTAGTGTTTTATGTGAAAATGTGAATATGTTAGAAACTATTAGTTCAAACCATTTATGTATTTATTTGTTTCGTTAATATGATTTTACGTTTGTTATCGACAAAACATTAGAAGATCGTAAAATAGAAATAAATGTTTTTACGGCTTATTTGTATTAACAATCTCCCCCTTTTTGTTGATGACAAAATATAAAATTCGTAAAAGTTTGAATTTGTAGTTTTTACTTTCTTCTCCCCCTTTTTGTCGAAACAAAAAGTGTTTGAAGGAAAGCAACACATCGTTTTTAAGAAAAACATGTGAAAGAAGTAAAAGTAAAAAGAAGTAGAGAGCAAGTAACGGGAAAGGATCTCGTCTTTACTCCCCCTTGACGAGTCCATCCCTATGTAAGGGTGTCAAGTAAGTGATACTAATCTAGTTTGTTTGCAAATAAGTTTGCAAAAGATTTCGTCTAAGAGACGAATGTGCTCCCCCTTGATGATTGCAATTTTGCAAGGGGATGTCACGAAATGTAAACCTAGTATTGCAAGTAATTTGCAATGTATTGCTTTGACATATAGCTCCCCCTAGCTTTAGGATGTCAAAGACTTCATGTGTAAATTGAATAACTACAAAACAAAGGTTAGAAAGCAAGTATAATTCACAATTTCCTGCAAATGTAGTCCAAGTTAGAATAAAATAGCTTTCTATCTCACGGATCCCGCGGTTCCCTCCTAGTAGGGATCCGTCTAGGCAATTCTGAGGGATCCGTATTAGCTGATTAATTTCAGCAAAAGTGATATAACAAGTAATGTTATCACAAAAATGAAATATGAATATAAAGTAATCATATGCTCAGAAAAATAACAAGTAGCATGTAATTCCATTTAATAAAACTAGAGTTATGATATACATGACTCCAAAAACTAAGAAAATAAGAAAATACATGACTAGGAATTTCTAAACCAACTATCGCTTGATGCTAGGACACCACTAAAATCTTCTAGCTCAATTTTTGTTTAGGTTTGATCTCGTCGAAATGTTCGAGGAGATGATAGAACATGAAACGTTGGTCTTCTCGTACTTCATGTATCAAACTTTCAACATGTTGACAATGATAGCAATCTTTGTCATGGCTAGGTAGTGGTGGTGGAAGAAATGAAATGGCTTGATGCGAAGGATCAAGTGAAGCGGGTTGTGGAGCTTCAAACGATGGAGGGATTGGTGGAGGCGCATTTGAAAATGTCTCGACCAAGAGTGATGGTGGTGGTAGGGAAGTGTCAACTTACATATGGTCGGGTGGTTGACGTTGATGATTTCTCATAATCCAAATGGGATTATATGATGGAAACGGCGAAAAGGAAGCCGGAGCAAGTGTTGACTCAACACCTTGATTTTGAACCATTATTCCTCCTAATGAGGAGAATGTTGTCGGCGGAAGCGGATGAGACGGCGTAGGAGGCAAGTCCTCTAAATTGTAGAGGTGTGGTGATGATAGTGGGGATGTAAATGAAATAGCTCTAGGAACCAATGGTGATGGTTTAGTGGAGATGATATTGTTTGACCTAGGAGGTATGGTGGTGCTTGGTATTGGTAGTTTTGTGGGTACTATCCTTTTAGGAATTGGTTTGATTGGATGAGGAAGGATCCTATCATTTGTTGGCTTGACCGGAGATGATTCGGTTGAAGAGATTCCGTGTATAACATGAGCCTTTTTCATGGGTGGTTCTTTGGTGGATAAGTTACTACTTGGGGTTTTCCTCATGATGAGATGATTTCAAGAGGTTGCAAGAGCTGAAAGTTAGGATGATAGCGATGACTATGGAGGTCCTAACAAAGTGGTTTATAAACCAAGAGATTTGGCAAGTGCATTTAAGCCTTAAGCCACTAGGATTCATTGAAATGTGATGATTAACATGCACAAGAGTCAACTTCAGAGGTTGCACTGATCTAGGAATTCATTTAAGATGAGATAGAGTGTTTGAGTTAGGAAGACGAGTTGAAAAGATTGTTTTAGCAAGATTTGACATAAACTGTCATCCGGATCCCACGGTTCCTTCCTCAGATGGATCCGTCTAGGCTAATCCTAGGGATCCGGCTTTCAGCAGTTATGAAAGAGTGGAAATGATGTTTCTAAGATCTAAGACCTATATCATCTTGAGTGTTTCAGTCCTCCTAAGTGTTTTAAATGAA
Organism: Chrysanthemum seticuspe; assembly: GCA_019973895.1. Classification (NCBI taxonomy): domain Eukaryota; kingdom Viridiplantae; phylum Streptophyta; class Magnoliopsida; order Asterales; family Asteraceae; genus Chrysanthemum; species Chrysanthemum seticuspe. The sequence goes on from BPTQ01000003.1 coordinate 34,609,822, forward strand.
GGGGTGCTTGAGTACTTGAAGGTAATGAATGATGTAGCTAATGATTGTCATTTATGGAAGGATTTGGAACTTTCAAGAGTACCAATGGATGAGCAAGGATGACACTAAAGATTTAGAGTGTCAAATGAAGCTAAATGATCCTAGAGATCAGGTTGTGTCTTAGGATAGTATTTTGGAAAATATCCTAAAAGCTTTGAGATGGGAAAACTAGATTTTGATCAACTTTGAGGTGAGGATGATTTATGATCAATTTTGCCATAATCAAAAGATTTCTAAGATTAAATGTGAGGGATTAAGTAAAAAATGAAGTGTGAGTTGGAGAGCGGAAGAGTAATGGATTAAAAATGAAACGGTAGATCTACAAGCGTCTTAGAGTGTGATCTAGGTGAGTTATGTATGAGTAGGAAGAATCAACCTATCTTGATAAGGACTTAATTTGCCTTAAGACACTATGTTTAGCTTAGTGTGAGGTGTTCTAAGGATATGTTTGAAGTATAATGCTTGTAATTGCAATTTCTGTTTGCCGAATCCCACGGTTCCCTAAAGATAGGGATCCGTCTAGTACAACATTTGGGATCCGTCCATCTGCTAGACAGAACCTTTACTAAAGGTATGCAATGATCTTGAAAATGCATTATATTCCAAGATTAGTAAAAAGGGGTTCTAATACTTAGATATCAAATGTAAGATGTTTTATTTCATGAAGGAAATAGGATTACATTGATAAAGCACAGATAGAAAAGGATTGATCCTATTTGAAATACTACTAAGTTCCTTGAGTGTTTTCGCTAGATGGATCATCAAATGGTTGATGAGTGTTGGCGGATTCAGGAATGAAGAACGTCTTCATGAGGGAAATGTTCAGCGGTTCCATCATCTTGTTCACAAGTACGTACAACGGACTTTGAAATTGAGGATGAAAGTGCATGACATTATGATAGAGGCACGTCAAGAACATTCCATATGGAATGAGTTTATTCTTGGAGCTTTGAAGATTTACAATTCGCCTTGCAAAGAAATAGGCGAGATTGTATGGTTGTTGTGTTAGCAAACAATACAACATGTGAGAACAACAAGCGGGAAGGATTTCTCGATTTCCCCTAAGACTCCAAACATTTTCACGTAGGATGAGAGCAAGAGGCTTGTACTCTTCTTGGATATCCCATGTATGGATAATGTTGGGATTGGAGTGATGAGGTTTGCATATTATGCGAATCAAGTATTCCGGGGAAGGTATGTGAGAGCAATATGGGATATTTTCTTCACGAAAGTTGAAGAGAGAATCAAGTGACCAATATTCAGTGAAGGTACATTGTCCCTGATTTGGAATTCGGAGGATGTGAGCAAAATGCCCAAGGGTTAAGGTAAACTTTTGGTTTTTGATATAAAACCAAAGAGATAGAGAACGATTCTCGTTACGAACGAGTTCGACTTGATGAAAGAATTCCAATACAAACCTTGGACATATTTTCTCGTTAATTTCGAGAAGACATTCCAATCCTATGGTTCGGAAGGAGGTATTGATACCTTCTTCGAATTGTAGAGAGGTGTCTACAATACGTCCTTTATGGAAGCGACGGGTTTCGAGATTATTGAACCCACGGACATGATTGCCAGGGGTGTTGGGCTCAAGAGAGATGCTCGGAGTGTAGATGCTAGAGAGTGAAAAATCAAACTCATATATATGCGACATAGCGAAACCTATAGAAAAGATGAGTTAAAAAGAAAGTGATGTTTTGATCAACCTAAGATTATCTAACGTTTTTATTAGATTTTTATTAACAATGGTTTTTTAACAAGAAAGACACTTAACTCACTTAGGGTTTTGACATTCTAGTGGAATATTATTTTTTATAAGAAAAGTGATTTTTAATTTGCAATGAAAACTGTTTTCCAGTAGGACGGATCCCACGGTTCTTTTACAAAAGGGATCCGGCGAGTATATCTTCCGGGATTCGTGGATCTGTAGTAACAGAAACAAATTTGATAAAAACATAGGTTTTACAGTTGTTATACCACGAAATATGTTTTATCCTACAGTTTCTTTTAGCATGCATACATGACTTCTAATGTATCACGAGAGAATATACAACATATACATCAAAAAAAGTGACACACACATTATGATAATAATAACCTAGATAAACTAGATTATTAATAATATTGCATTTCATTACTAAGGATGATATAAAGGATTAGGTATATGACCCAAATATAGATTAACAAGACAAATTAAATGTCTCCGTATGTGAACTTCATCATAGGGAACACAAGTACGATGAGTGTTAGGGCGATGAGCACGAGTGCGATGTAAACCGGGTTGATGACGGATCTTCTTGGTTTCGGTTGAGATGAAATGAGGAGTAAGATGAAGTTTTTAAATAAGAGGAAATTTTTAAAATTGGAGGATTTGAAAAAGTGAAGGTTTGGTAGAGTGGTCGACGGTGGGGTTATTTATAGGGAAGGAGGAATTTTTGAAATTCGTGTTTTGTTTTATTATTGGATTTAAAAGAAACAAAACATAAGTTTTATATACCACGACTTTAGACGAGAAATAAGACACGTATGTGAGAAAAAGGCTTCCTAATGAAGCTTCATGTAAAACATGTAATTGCACAAAAGATAATCATATAAATACCTAAGTAGGTATACTTAAGTATCAAGCAAAGTAAAAAGAAAATCATACCTCTAGCGCACTTAGGAATGTCTTTACAAATGACACAGCAAATATCACTTAGACGATTCCCGCTCCTTTGAGTATAAGATACCTTCTTAAGGAAGGTATTCTTGTTAGCAAGCGACTCCTAAAGCTTGGTGGGTATGAGCTTTGACTAATCAACATGACAAAGAAGATTAGTGCAATTAAATGAAAGAGTAAATAAAAAAAAAATGGTGTTATCAACTCAACATCCAAACATGTAGTTTTGAAAGACATGGTGTTTGCTTTTATGAAAAACCTTCTTTGTAGTTTTCAATTAACCATGGATCGTATCAAGTTTTTAAAGTACAATATACTTCAAGAAACTTGGTAACGAAGCTCTGATGCCAATTGTGGAAAACTAGAAGGGGGGGTTGAATAGTTTTGCCAATTAAAACTTCCTTTTAAACTATTTAGATCGACTTATGTTAGTCTATTTGGATGTGTGTGTTGGATGTTGATAAACAAGCATATAAAGGTAAGTAATGAAAAGATAAGAGTAAGAAGCACAAAACCACAACACGAGTATTTGTAGTGGTTCGGCTATAAGGACACCTTCCTTGACCTACTCCACTCCTCGAGTCACCTACTCGAGAGTTCATAATCACTACACCAATCTCCTTATGGCGGAGAAGCCTTCACAACGTCGCCTACCTTTTTTCCGGTGCTAGGCTAACCACCGGGTTCTTTCACTCCAAGGTGAACCACACCTACACAACGTCACCTACCCTTTATAAGGTACTAGGCTAAGTACCTAGTTCTTTCACTCCAAGGTGAACTACACCTTCACAACGTCGCCTACCCTTTATTAGGTACTAGGCTAAGCACCTAGTTCCATTGCAATGGAGGAACTACTACCACACTACACCAACGATTAATCCCAAAGGAGATCTACTCCTTTACAACATCATCAAGGATATCAATATCCTTGGATCTAATACTAGTCTATCTTGTACATCGAAACACACCATATCGAATGTACATCTAAGGCACCTTTCACTAATGCCTTTGACTAGATCTACAAGACACCTTTCACTAATGTCTTGTGTCTTCACTTCTAAGCACCTTTCACTAATGCTTCTTGTCTTGACTTCTAAGCACCTACCACAAGTGCTTATGCTATAGATGATAGATACCCTTCACTAATATCTTCGTCTTGACACTTGAGACATCTTTCACTACACTTTGAAGAAAGAAAGGAATCATCAACAAGAAGACTTCAGTAGCCTTGATGATGAGGAAGCATGGCAACTCATGGACTTGAGCTTGCTCGACTTCAAAGGTGGTGATCTTGCCTTTAAGAGGAACCTAAAAGATCACACAAAAACAAAACTACAAACATAGATCTATTGGATCTAAGGTTAGTGAGATTTAACTCAGGGGAGAAAGTGTGTTAGAAAGGGGTGAGAAATAATGAAGAAATGGCTCACTATTTATAGAGGAAAAATCCTACGGTTCCCCGGATCCCACGGATCCCTACCACAAGGGATCCGGCTAGCACAAAGCTAGGGATCCATGGAACGCTCCTCTTTGCCCATGGGTATTTTGGTTATGGGTCATGGGTCATGGGTTGAACCATGGATCTTTGGCTAGATACAATGTATCTTTGAGTGCAATGCACTTAGTCACTTGGGTAAGGGTTGATCCATGGGTTATGGATATTATCCATGTATGATATAAGCATGATGTCATGCAATGGGTTATGGGTCAAGATCCATGGATTATGGGCTTTGGGTTGTACCCATCTACATTCAATGTATTTGCCCAATGGGTTGTGATACTTAAGTTTCTACCCATTTATATTACCCAATATACTACATACTAGTTATGTGTATATTTTATCCAAATATGTAAACACTAGTTGTTGTACATATGTATTACTTAAATCATAAAATCACTTATACTTGTTTTAGTGTTTTATGTGAAAATGTGAATATGTTAGAAACTATTAGTCAAACCATTTACGTATTTTATTTGTTTCGTTAATATGATTTTACGTTTGTTATCGACAAAACATTAGAAGATCGTAAAATATAAATATACGTTTTTACGGCTTATTTGTATTAACGAACGTGTCTACAAGTTAGAGAATCTTAACTTCGATCAAGGTGTTGCAGATGCAATTGAGGGAGAGGTAAAAGATGTTGTTGAATGGGCAATGCTGGCTCCACTGCTTCAATGATTCAAGGACTTGGCCATTGCTGATATGAGAGCTGTTCTGGCTGATAAGATGTACGATGCTAATGAGCACCAGGACGTGGTTCATAAGAAGCTATACGAAGCACTTGAAGAATCGATTAAGCACGATAATCATTTATAGTTTCTGGAGGATATTCGTGAAAGGGATGCTAAGAAGAAAAGGATGACTTTGGTGTTAGAGACATTGCGTAAAGGTCCTAAACCTCCTCCTCCCTCGCCTCCAACTGGAGGAGCTGGAACTTCTGGTGCTGGTGGATCTTCAGGTACAACCACTACACCTTCACCACAACCACCAACATCTCCTCGAAAACCTTCAAATCAATCCAGCTACTCCGGTGATCAGGGTACTCAGAAGAAGTCTACAGCATGGACCACAATTGATTCAAGGTTTGCACCCACCTTCTCCACTATCCCGGAAGACCAGGTACTACATGAAGAGTCTTATGTCATGGCGGAGTCAGAATCTAATGATGATGATGCATCCACAAAACATATCCCTCAGCCACGTGAAGAAGAGGATTGGTTTGATGCATACATTTCGGGTGAACGCGCTAAAACCTCTAGAGTTGCATATTCAAAAGACATAACTCAAAGCTGGCTCACTGAAGAGAGACCTCAAACTCCTGAACCTTCATGGTCCATTCCAGAGTCTGACACGAAGATCTCTGACAACAACTGGGCATCAACCAACACTACCAACTATGAAGCCCTAGCTGAAGACTCTCTTCTTCACATCACTGGAGATATGGGCAGCTTCATGAAGTGGTTTTGTGAAAAGAAGGGAATCTCGTCCATCACTCCAAAGGATCTAAAAGGACCAGCATTTGAAATCGTCAAAGTCTTTCACTCAGATGCCAATCAGCTTCAATACCAGATGGAAGAATGTCATAAGATGCTAAGTGATCAAGTCAGTGATCAGATCAGCCGTTTCAATGTGAACAAGCCTCTTCCTCTCGGTGGTGAACCTAGACAAATGACCATTCAGTCTGAGTTCTTCTTCAACCATGACCTGGACTATCTATGTGCTCCTACTACTGAATGAAGACCAGCTTTATCGATTTCGAAGATGAAAGCTGCTACCTACACTGATCAGGGTCTTGAACAGATGGTACCGGATCAATTATAGGCAGACAAAGAACAAGAGTATGACATTGCTGCCTCATTTGGCATTTCTCATTGGTGGTTCAAGAAGAAGAAATTCTACATTGATAGGCAATGTGCTAAAAAGAGTCGCAGAGCTGTTCGATCCAAGCTACGTATTCTAAGTGTTATCAGTGTAGAGATCTTCTCAATCTATGGCTATGATTACCTGAAGAAGATTGTTCTTCGAAGAGCAGACTTGAAAGAGAATATTATAGAAGAAAACGACTTCAAACATATGATGCCAAATGACTTTGAAGATCTCTATCTTCTAAACCTCCAAGGACACCTTGACCATCTACATGTTCGTGAGAAGAAGGCTCTCTCGGCTGCTGTCAATCTCTGGATCAGAGGCTTGGTCATTAGACAAAGAGTTGGGGATTTTCAGCTAGGAATGGAAAGCTACCAGACCCGCGTCAACCTAACAAGACCGCAATGGGAAGCCTCGGGACATGAATTTCATCACGAATATAAAGTGATTGACATCCCTAGAGCCATCATCTTTACCGACAGATACGGGTCACGTATGCTAATGAGACTGTGCGAGCTTTTCAAGTACAGCGATGGAACTCTCAAGATGGTCGAAGAAGAATTGAACTCGAGAGTGAAGCAAATCAAATTTGATATGAAGCCGTGGAACAAAACATGATTATGGTCTGAACAGGATTTGAAGATGTGTGAAGATTTCATTGCTGCAATCGGACGAAGACTAAAGACTAGAAAGATTTATCGCAGCCTTGAAAGTTTTGTGGGTGGTAGACTTCATGAAGGTCACTACAAGCTGCTTCAAAGAACTGAATGAAGACATCTTTCGGAAGTAGTTTCTGTTTTTGTATTTTTGATGTGTAAAATGTGGTGTCTGTACTATGAACAACTATAATGTATGTAGTAGTGATAGGTTATGTATTGTGGTTTCCCTTTTTCCCTAAAAAAGGAACTTCAGTGTAGTCTACTTCAGATCATATAAAACCGGACACATTTTTCTCCAACTACGTTTTGTTTCATACATATTTAAATCACTTGAGATCCAAAATCTCAAAGGATTTGAAATTTTTGATCGGGGGAGAAAATGTGATATAAATATGAAAGATGATAAAAGGTGGACCATTTTTGTCTCAAAGTGCATACTGCTCTCTAATATGTGCTAAAATCTTTTGGAATCTCGAAGCATATATTAAGGGGGAGCATTTCAAAACAAATATAAACCTTCAAGGTATAAAGATTTCTATGTTTTAACATAATGTATCTTGATTGGGTGTTAAATGGTTTCTAAATATTTGGTAATCGTGGATGAAAAAAGGAGAAAAGTGAGATATGGGAAGAGTGCCGACTGAGACAGAGCTATTACTGGAATAAACCCAACAAGGTTCTAGTTATAAAGTCTCGGTAAGCACTGAAGAGGTTGAAGAATGAAAAAGAGATGAATGAGAAAAGGGTGAAAAGAAATAGCCCTCCAATAATTCAACCTTAGGGCAGAAACCGGGTTCAATACATATGCTACAGGTTGTTACTAAGGTAACACCGGTATTGAAGACAAGACGTCATGGATCCAGTGACGCACTGCACTACAACTTCCCAAGCTACTACAGTTCCTATTAAAAGGGCTTGTTTCATTCTCACAAGGGAACCTACATTTTCTATCGGCTTTCTCTTAGAGATGGTTGATATTGAAGAAGGAGACACTCTCCCTAGTCTCCGGCATAGGAACCAAATGTGCACAATTGAGTCTAGAGCCACGAGATCATCAATAAATCTCATTAAGGACACAATCAATGAAGACTCTCTGTTTCACACAATGTGGAAAGAGATGGAAACATCTGAGTGATATGCAAACATATTCACAATGAGTGATATGCAAACATATTCACAATGAGTGATATGCAAACATATTCACAATGAAGTTGGAAAGCCTTCTAGAGCCAACATCAAACAAGCTCTTGGTAGGTGGCATGTGAGATCTATCCAATATATCAACCATGTGACAACTGAACAGAAACAATGAGGCGATTCAAAATTTTGAATCAATCCTGGTTCAGGTTATGGATTGATGGATACCTTTGAAAAATCGGTCGTTGTGCTTAAAACTCTTTTCTCTAGCTACATCGACTGTGTATTAATATTTCAAATTTAAAAGGTGTATATGATTGATAATTGATTTTCTTTAAAACCTTCGTTGTATTGCAAAGACACTTTATTTTGAGCAGTACACGATTGTTTTTTAAATCTCTTTTAATCAATCAGTGAATCTCAAATTCGCTGGTTCACTCACTCCGTGTTGTCTTCTTTGAGACGTTCCGGTTTGAGAACGGCTAGAGCAGCTGCGAAACCCTGTCAAGGAAATTCCTCGGAATTATACCTTTTATATTTGAAATATTAATACACAGTCGATGAGCTAAAGAAAAGAATTTTTGAGCACAACGACCGGTTTTTCAAAGGTATCCGTTAATCCATAACCTAAACCAGGATTGATTCATAAATTTGAATCGCCCCATTGTTTATGTTCAGTTGTCACATGGTTGATCTATTGGATAGATCTCACATGTCACCTACCAAGAGCTTGTTTGATGTTGGCTCTAGAAGGCTTTCCATCTTCATTGTGAATATGTTTGCATATCACTCAGATGTTCTGGCAATACCACAAGGATAATGCGTAGGACTCTAAAGATATAATCTCTCTTTCCACATTGTGTGAAACAGTGAGTCTTCATTGACAGTGTCCTAATGAGATTTATTTGATGATCTCGTGGCTCTAGACTCAATTGTGCACATTTGGTTCCTATGCCGGAGACTAGGGAGAGGGTCTCCTTCTTCAATATCAACAATCTCTAAGAGAAAGTCGATAGATTATGCAGGTTTCACGTGAGAATGAAACAAGTCCCTTTTAAGAGAAACTTGAGTAGCTTGGGAAGTTGTAGTGCAGTGCATCACTGGGTCCATGACGTCTTGTCTTCAATACCGGTGTTACCTTAGTAACAACCAGTAGCATATGTATTGAACCCGGTTTCTGCCCTAAGGTTGAATAATTGGAGGGCTATTTGTTTTCACCCTTTTCTCATTCAATTCTTTTTCATTCTTCAACCCCTTCAGTGCTTACCGAGACTTCATAACTAGAACCTTGTTGGGTTTATTCCAGTTCTAGCTCTATCTTAGTCCGCACTCTTCCCATATCTCACTTTTCTCCTTTTTTTCATCATACCTAAGGACTCTACACTATCTAGTGGATTGTCCTTGGGTAGATCCCTCCGGCTCTGGCGGGATCGTGGGAACGAATACCTAACCTAACCATCCTTATATCACCATACATAAAGTAAATTTGTTCGGTCTATTTGGTATTGTTCATCTGCCATTGGAACCAATTGAAAACCATTTGAAAATCAATCCAGATACTTGTGATATATTATCAAAGTATTTTGTACCTTAATTGTTTTTGATATTTTTAGAAAAAGAGCTCTCCCTCAACACGTGCATCATGTATTTTAAATCGTTTTGGCACACGGAGGCAAGAGGAAGGATTCACTTCTTTGATTACCATTTTCTAAAAGATATCAACATCACTTTCCTGATCAAAATTAGCATTTTTCATACTTTGTTAAGGGTATTTTTTTGGAAAGGATGTGGTTTTCAAAAAAGTTGCTCCCCCTCAATACGTGCATAGAAATTTGGAAGTGTTTTGCACATATTAGGAAAACCTGCACATTGAAACAAATCAATCACGTTCCAATCCTTTTTGGTTTGAAATAGATGCTCCCCCTCAACATGTGCATGGAAAATTTGAAATCGTTTGGCACATGTGGGGAGGAGAGCTTGTAAATCATTATAAAACCATTTATTGAATTATCAGTTTAAATCCAATTTAAATCACAATGACAAATAACCTTTTGATTTAAATGAAATGATTCTCCCCCTCAATCAATGACATAAGTTGTTGATTGAGAGATAGAGATTTTGACCAATGTCAAGTCCAGATGATTTTCAAAAAATTGAGACCGAGTTATTTTTATTAGTTTTCAATTAGATAACAAATATTTTTCAGAAGAATTTTTAGAAGGAAAAATACTTGTGGAGGAAACATTTGTCGTTTTAGTGACAAACATTTGTATTAAGAATCAGAGCATGAGATGTGAAAAATAAGATAAAGCATGGCTCTGTTCTTTCTTTAAAAAACGGGTTATAGACTGAAATGACTCTAAGCCTTTGTTTCACTTTCTCTCAAATTTTTTTATTTTTTTTTAAAACAAATTATGTACATTCGAAGAACATCTAAAAACCCGTGACATTCTTTGAATGTCAACATAAAGTCCGTAGATGATATCGAATAAAGAAAACATGACAAAATAACAATATTTTTGGGATTTTTCAAGATTTTATAATTTTTATGGATTTTGAAAATTTTATATTTTTTCTATTTTCTTTTTGTTGGTTTTGTAATTTTTTTTTGAATAACTATTTACAAGAGATGGATGAAGAAAAACTTTTAGTCCTCTTCTTCCTCTTGAAGACGTTTGAGTGTTTCCGGTTGTAGACTCTTTAGACCAAGTCGTGGGAGGATAAACTCAAAACGTTCTCTAGGAAGAGCTTTGGTGAAGATGTCTCCTAAGTGGTATTCAGTCCTCACAAAATAAAGTTCCACCACACCATTTTCCACTTGCTCCTAGATGAAATGATGTCAAATGTCGATGTGCTTTGCTCTTGAGTGTTGTACGTTGTTGCATGAGAGAGCAATGACACTTTTGTTATCACAATACAGAGGGATTTTGTTGAATTCAAAGCCATAGTCAGATAATTAGGATCTCATCCATAGGATTTGAGCACAACAAGATGACATGGCTATGTATTCAGCCTCTGTAGAGGATATAGAAGTACTCATTTGTTTCTTAGAAGACCAGCTCACAAGCTTATCACCCAAAAACTGAGCACCTCCAGACGTACTTCGACGTGTATCTTGACATCCTGCATGATCAGCATCTGCATAGGCTGTTAGTGACATACCGGTGTCCTTCGGGTACCAAAGTCCCATATTGATGGTTCCTTGGAGATACCGAAAGACCCCGTTTAACCGATTCAAGGTGCTTTTTGGTAGGCTTAGCCTGGTATCTAGCACACATGCAAACAGCGAACAAAATGTCTAGTCTACTGGCTACGAGGTACATCAGGGATCCAATCATACTACAATATTTCATTTGTTCTACCATGATCCCTGAGTGGTCCTCATCCAGTTTAGTACGCTCTATCATGGGAGTGTCAACAGGGTCACAATAATCAAATCCAAATTTCTTTAAAATCTCATTTGCATATTTAGATTGATTTATAAAAATCCCTCCGGGACTTTGTGAATTTTTTAATCCCAAGAAAAATGAGATTTGTCCCATCATTGACATTTGAAATTTGGAGCCCATCTCCATAGAAAAACGGTCACATTCATTGGGGTCAGTCGAGGCAAAAATAATATCATCAACATAAATTTGAACGTGAATTAAATGTTTGCCTGACTTTCTGGTGAACAATGTCGGATCAACTGCTCCTTTGCTGAATCCAGTAGATAGAAGAAACTTTGATAGCGTATCATACCATGCCCTTGGAGCTTGCTTCAAACCGTAAAGAGCCTTCTTCAAGCGATATACATGAGTAGGATGCTCTGGATTCACAAAACCTTCAGGTTGGCTGACGTATACGACTTCCTTAAGATTTCTGTTAAGAAAAGCCGTCTTTACATCCATCTGATAGACTACCATGTTCTTACTTGCAGCATTAGCCAAGAAGATTCTGATTGCCTCGATACGAGCAACTGGAGCAAATGATTCTTCAAAGTCAATACCCTCCACTTGACGGTATCCTTTTGCAACCAATCGAGCCTTGTTCTTTAATACATCACCATGCTCATCAAGTTTTACTTTGAAGATCCATTTTAGAGCAATGATCATAGCACAGTCAGGAGCAGGTACTAATTCCCATACATCTAATCGATCAAACTCATAAATTTCTTCTTGCATGGCATTGAACGAGCTGTCTTCATTCATGGCAGTTTTAACGTCTTTTGGTTCGACCTTGGATAGTACGGAGTTGAAGAAGCACCATAAGGCATCAGTTGCAAGTTGTTTATGAGTGGATACTGGACGAGAGGGATTTCCAATGATGTTGTCCAATGGATGATCATGTATCCATTTTCTAAGGTGTTCGTATGGTTGTTGTTGAGGAACTGAAGTAGCAGAGTCGATTTCTCCTGATGAAGATGGTTCTGATGATGATTCGGGAGCAAATATGTTTTCAAAGGGGGCCTCTTCAGAGTAGTAAAGGGATTATCTCCATCATAGGTGCTAGACACAATTCCATGATGTACACTCGATGATTGATGATTTGTTGATGAGACAGAGTGAACAGCAGCAGGCGCTTCTTGACTTAATGACATAGAAACTGAAGGGTTAACTTCGTTGACAGGGATAGGAACAGCCTCTGTTGATGCAATTGACAAATCATTAGCACTTGGCTTATAGTGTTCATCAAACATTGGATCAAACAATTTCTTCAAATCATCTTCTGAAGGAGGTACATAAGGAGTTGCTGGTGAGGGATTTTGTACAAGAGAAGAACTAATGGGACAACTTGATGAAGGTTGAGATGCGGGTCCAGAACTGGATTGTCCTGGAGCCATTTGCCCGGACAACTCATCGAACGTAATGTGAATAGTTTCCATGATATCTCGAGTTCCTTTGTTGTAGATTCGGTAACCCCTCTTGTTTGATGCATAACCTACAAAAACCCCAATGTCCGCCTTAGCTCTTAATTTACCTAGATCTTGACTGTCATTCGTTGGATAGCACAACGCACCAAACACAGGAAGGTAGGAGAGATCAGGTTTTCGTTTATGGACAAGTTTGTATGGAGTTTTTCCATGAGATGTGTGTATGAGGGAACGATTTTGGGTGTAGCAAGCAGTGGCAATGGCTTCAGCCCAGAGAAACATTGGAACCTTTGAATAAATTAGCATTGTTCTTGCGGCTTCCACAAGAGTTTGATTTCGTCTTTCAACTACACCGTTCTGTTGAGGATTTCGTGGAACACTTCTTTGATGACTGATTCCAACACTTTTATAAAATTGACTTAAGTCTTTGTTAACGAACTCTGTGCCATTGTTTGTTCGAACAATTCTAATTGTATTGTTAAGTCGAACCTGAAGCTGCTTGATAAGTTTCATTATGACATCTGGAGTTTCATCCTTTGTCCTCAAAAACATTACCCAAGTAAATCGAGAGTAGTCATCAACAACGACTAAAATATATTTCTTCCCATTAATCGTTTGCACTCTCATTGGTCCGCACAAATCCATATGAAGGGTATGCAGAACTTCCATTACTGAGTTTGTGGGTTTGGGTTTGTGGGCATATTTCTTGCTTTTTCCCAATTGGCATGCTGAACAAAGATGATCTTTTTCATACTTTAATCTGGGTAAGCCTCTTACAAGATCATTTCTGGAAAGATTATTAATGGTGCCGAAGTTCAAGTGATTGAGATGGCGATGCCATAACCATGATTTTGTTTTTGAAGCCTTTGACAACAAGCAGATTGGAGAAGACTTCATCATGTCTTCGATAGAGATGGTGTATAGATTTGAACCACGAGTTCCTCTTAACAGTTCCACACCATCAAGTTCTCTAACGAAACAAGTATGTTTTCTAAATGCCACTTCTAGATCGGAATCACAGAATTGGCCAACAGAAAACAAGTTATGACCAAGACCTTTAACATAATATACCCTGGAGATTACACTTTTGCCAACAACATAGTCTCCATAACCCATAATTGCTCGAAAATGGTCGTTCCCGAATCTAACAGTCCCGATGAATTTACTCACAAAGTTCATGAGCCACGAGCGATCTCAAGTCATATGCTTGGAACAGCCTGAGTCCAGGTAACACAGAACGATTTGAACGATCTGCAGTTGAAGACAGACAAGAATAGATAATTGGATAATTGGGATCCCCATGCAATAATGGGTTTCATTTGGTTAGTAACAGTGATTGGAACACCCACATCGGAACTAGAAACAATAGAATCATCAGGAATAGATGCAGTGCTAGTGTCCGTATTTGACCTATTCAAAGTATGTTCACTTCTTAAAGGAATAGTTCTACCAGTAGGCATCCATTTTCTAATGGGCATTGACTTAGCAAATTTAGGGTAAAACTCATTAAGATTAAACTTACGGCCAGTAGGTATCCATTGATAACCAATATTACTAAATTTTCTTCCTGTGGGTTTCCAATGTTTTCTAACTTTCTTTCGCCTTTGCCTTTTAGCCTTCTCAGCTTGATTTTTGACATTAACAACTTTAACTGGGCATTTAACAACATTAAGCAAAACATTCACACCACATTCATGATCAGTAACAGAAATCAAACAGGCATCATTACATGGTTTGCAGATAGTAGCAAAATTCGAATTAATTACAGTACGCTTATAGCTAATACTAGAATCAACACGATTCGTTTTATTCAACTCAAACTTAGTGTTCCTAGGGTGGTCTTCTACTCTCTTCCAATGCACATTCTTAGCAAGCTAGGTCCTATCTTACTTTGTATTGCCTGGAGGCTTTGACCCGCTTGCTTTTATGTCACTGATTACTCTTGTAGAGGGAATTATGGGAACATTAGTTGGTTGGGCTACTTTTTGCATTCCTGAACTAGACGTGCATGGATCAAAACTAATTGCAGGCACTTTAGAGTTTACTTTCTTAATACTGGGCATAGAATGGGTTGCATAATTGGCACTAGGCATAGAACAAGGCATCACAGCTTTATCTTTTGCACCTAAGGATTTAGGACATGTTACTCTTAAACATTCTAGCAGCTCTTGAGATCGTTTGGCCTGAATGCAAGCAAACCTAATCTCTCTATCAAGTGGCTTATTTATGAAATCCTTTTCTACAATCTCACGGAGACATTCTAGACTATCCTTAAGGTAAGCGAAATAGTTATGAAACACAAGTTCGTTATTTCTAAGATGAGGAGGAATGTATTTAACAGTCACAGTATATTTGCAGTCTACAGATGACTTTGATGCAACATTCTCATTAAAGACAAGTGGCATTTTCCCTTTTTCCTGACTCCTCAGATTCTCAATTTCCTTTTGTAAAATTGTTATTTTTTCGTTGTTCTTGTCACGAGTGACTTTCATTAAATTATATAACTCTTTAAAGTGTCATTTAACCTTTTCATTTTCTTATAGAAAACTCTCATTTTTCTTTTGTAAAACATTAACCAAGTTTTGAAGATGAAAAGTTTGAGAGCACTGAGAATCTAAAGGAGGAGGCATTTGGGAGCCAGTCACGTTGTTCTTTTCACCCTTTAATTGTGAAATTTGGGCTTTTAACTTTCTGATCGTGTTACAATGAGCTTGAATCTGTTCGTCATGTTTGTTTATTTCAAAAAGTGCATCAAACTATGGAACATTTGAGGATGTCTTAATGTTTGAGGTTTTGACATTTTCCTTGAGATGTTGATATTTTAATTGCAAATCAAAATGTTCAACTTCTAGCTTAGAAAGGTGTTTTACCAAATTATCTTGATCATCCTGATCAGTTTTATCATTTAGTTATGAGTTTTTGTTTTCAAGCTCAATGACACGATCATGGGAGACTTTCAAAGCAACAATTAATTCATGAAATTGAGAAGCAGTAATAGAATGCTTAGTAATAGTATAAAACACATCTTGAGCCACAAAACTTAATACTAAGTTCTCATTTAGGATATGCAAATTATTCCTTTCAATTTCATTATATTTGAGTTCCCGTTCATAATTATGGACTTCAACAATCATTGCATCAAATTCCTTTTCCATTTCTTTAATATCCGAGTTTATCCCCTTTTGAAGACTTTCAAATTGACCTTTTAATTGTTTAAAGAAAGGCATGACCTCAGTTAAATAGCATTATTTAGTTTGCTCAAACCCCCTTTCCCCTTCAGTTATCCCTGTAGGTGTGATTCTCTTCTTACATGTCTTCTCAAAATCAACGAATAGTTG
The DNA here is from genome assembly GCA_019973895.1 of Chrysanthemum seticuspe. Classification (NCBI taxonomy): domain Eukaryota; kingdom Viridiplantae; phylum Streptophyta; class Magnoliopsida; order Asterales; family Asteraceae; genus Chrysanthemum; species Chrysanthemum seticuspe. Next base: position 34,625,876 of record BPTQ01000003.1, read on the forward strand.
ATAAACAACATATAGGATGATTAAGGTTTTGCTATTAGTGGCAATAGTTCTAGGAACTAAATGCATTGGTGTATTTGGAGGATACACAGTAGCTGTAGCCACTTTCCTAAGGGGATTGTTTGTTTCAACAAGTACGTTTGCTTTTTGCTTATCCATGTCTTTCTTCCAAAAAATTTGTTCTGTGGTTAATTGAGTTTGAGGCTTAAACCTGTTCAGGGAGACCCAATTTTCTTTTGTGTAATCATGGGGTTTGATCGTTATCTTATTCTTTTTACACTTAGGATCTTCTAGTTTCTTATCCATTTTCTCCCTAGAGGGATCTTCTAATTTTCTATCCTCTTCCGTGCTTCCAATACATGAAGGTATTTGCCTAGGCTTAAGGATCTCATTACCATCATATACAATCTTATGGAAAGCTTTAGCTCTTTTGCAATATTCGGGATTTGGTTCCTCTACATGGGGAATACTGTGCTTATCGCTTAAGACTCTATGCTTAGTGATCATGTGAGCAGTCTGAATGGTGTTCCCTTGTACGTACAACTTATTTTCAAGCTTATTTTTCAAAGTTTTTAGATTAGAAAAATCATTCAAAAATTTTGATTCCTTAGCATTTAATTCTTGTTTAAGCACTTTAACATTATCTTGAAGCTCTTGCTTTTGCTTAACAGTTTTAAAACTTCTTCTCTAAAATTACTTTTTCTAATAATTGTACGCATTTGGTCATCCATTTCCTGCTCACGGCTAGTTAACTCAAACTTAGCACGTTGTTCATAAATAGCAACTTGTTCTTTATAGGCATTCAGTTCAGAGATAACAGAATCATCAGGGGCACATGCAGTGTATTCATCAAAAACATAGTCATCATTGACTGCAGAAGATACATCACTTGGTACAATCTCACTTTCACTTTGTGTCACATATTGATCATATGGGACAGTATTACTATTACCCTCATTATCAATATCTGATTCATAAGTTTCAAAAGATTGTACTTTGTCATGTATATTTTGCACATAAACTTCATCATATAGTTTTAATACCTCTGAAATGATTGAATCTTTGGATTGACCAGCCTGTTGTGGTGAAGAGACCTTTGGAGAGACCATAGGTGAGATGCTAGCCATGAAGATTGTCTGGGCAGTAGGTTCATCATCGACATCATAATCAAATGCATCACAGTCTGCAACTTGAAAGGCATTTTGATGATTGTGACCTATTTCCTGAATTGGTTGCTCATCCACATCAACATCATATGTCTTAGCATTCCCTTCTGAAAGAAGTAACAACTCCTCTTCATCCAAAGCTGCTCCATTATCCTGAGCTTGCACAAGCAAGATCTTATCTCTAAAGTATTCTGCATTCTGTGGACGTTTTAGAGATGTGCAGTTCCTCGCAATATGTCCCTCACCACCATAGTTGTAGCATTTGATTGGCTTTGCTTGCCCTTGATTGGCAGTTCTTCCACGATTCTGATTAGCCACATTTCCTCCACCTACTCCAGTATTACCATAACCTGCTCCAATCATTCCTTGTTCATACCGCCTTCCTTGAGCTGGTTGCACCATAACCTTCCCATCTCTGATAGTAGCTTGATTGCGTGGATTGGACGTTGTTCTGAGATTATTGTTGGTGTGTGGGAGGGAATTCATATTTTGACTAAGCATGAGGGACAGTTGATTGATGAAGTTTTCCATGAATGTGTTCGAGTCTGGAGGCTTATATGCTGGATCAGGAATGAGCTTGTAATTACCATTACCTGAGGGTATGACTTGAGAAGCTTTGGTGGTAATTCCAACATTGTTGTAAAAGGTTGTTGAAACATTTGATGAACTTGTTTCTCCCTGTTTAGATTTGAACTGTTTGAGAATCCTTCGTTCAAACATAGCATACCTCTCATTCTGAAGAAGGAAGGCATACAGTTGCTCATAGTTGGTGTTCTTCAATCCTTTGGTTAGCTTCACAGAGGTGACAAATTTCTGCCATTCGGGATTTATGTTGTTCACAAACTTTGATTTCAGCTGAATATTTGGCATGGTCATTTTGATGTTCCTCATGTCATTTACAAGCTTGTGGAATCTCACGTAATATTCATAGACACTTTCTTCTGGTTTCATCTTAAAATGCTCAAATTCATCATACAGTTGTGATTCTCTATCTTCCTTCGTTAATTCAGAACCCGAGAGAAGCATCTTGACATTGTCCCAAACTGCCTTAGCTTCAGTGTTGTGATTGATCAGCTTGTAAATGTCCTTAGGTAAGCCCTGAAGTATGATGTTAGAAACCCTGATGTCTGCATCGTATATCTTCTTCTCCTTATCAGTTAGTTCATCATACATTTTAGGTCTGTCCAGTCCTAATATCACCGTGCCATCAGCAGCTGTATCGAGTATGTCTCTGGTTGTCTCAACTTGATACGGTCCTTCATCAATTTGTGTTGAGAATGTTGACTCCATTTTCTTTTCCCAAACAGTACAACCTAATTCGTTGAGCCCATGAGTCATAGTCAGTTTTGTCAAGCATAGGTGGACGAGTATCTGATCCAGCTGCTTGAACGTCCTCAGCAACAGAAGAGATGATTGTAGGTATGTTGGTAGACATGATTCCAGATTTCACGGGATTTTAAAACTCTATGATTAAACCGGGAAATAGATTCTTTCACGGGATTTTACTGAATCAAGAGAAAACCGTATTAGAAACAAAATCACCCAAGTCGCTATCACCCTTGAAGACAAGTCGCTAAGACACCAAGTCGCTAAGTAGCAACTCGCTAAAGGCTCAAGTCGCTGTGAATCAGGTTGCTAGACACAAGTCGCTATGAACCAAGTCGCTAAACACAAGTCGCTCACACAGCAAATCGCTAAGGTGACAAGTCGCTAAAGAACAACTCGCTAAGTAGACAACTCGCTAAAGAACAACTCGCTAAAGAACAAGTCGCTAAAACGTCAAGTCGCTAAAGAGTAACTCGCTAGTAACAATAAAGACAAGTCGCTAGAAATAATAAAGATAATTCGCTACGTCAACCAAGTCGCTAGCCGAAGTGGTGTCTCCACTACTTTGTATTGTTTGTCGTCTTGTCTCAATAGACAAGTCGCTAGGGCTCAAATCGCTACCACTTCAACTACAAGTCGCTACCAACTAACAAAGCAAGTCGCTATGAAGAATATTTATCCGAGAACCAAGTCGCTAGGTTGAACAACTTAAATACAACCCTTTTCAATCCAAAACAAGCTCAACCACAGTGATTCAAGCTTTCCAAATCAAAACCCAAGCACTTACAATGATTCTAAACACAAAAGTACACTCAAATTTCAAAATTTAACACAAGAAATGATCCAAATGATGCAGAAACCACTAAACTTTTTCAAACCCAAAAACCATATAAAATCACTAGAAATCCAAGAACATGTAAGAGAGATGATCAAACCATGGCTCTTGATACCATTTGTAACATATTGGATTTCACAAACACATCAAACCATGATCAATAGTAGGCGTATAATATTAGGTTTTAGAGAGAGAAAGAGTTAGAGGTTTGGGAACTTAGTGAGAGAAAGTAAAAGTATTATTATGAGCTCCAACCCTCTACCTTGGGAGGTAGAGGGTATTTATAGTCTTACATAAAACGCCACCTACGGGCTATGGATCAGGCATACAGTGGGTAAAGACCCGTCCGTCCTCCACGGTGTTACTTAACTAAATACTACTTAACATTAAATAACTACGACTACAAGCTTTCTAACGATTTCATATACTTGAGGTGACCGACACTTTAATAACAGGATTTACTAAATCCTAACAGGGGCCCCATCCACCATCACCAATTTTCAAGTCTATTGCTGATGTCCAAGCTCTCCTTGAATCAGAGTATGAGCTTGATAAAGAAAGTGAAGAAGTAGTCCTTGGTGCATGAGAAGACATGGATACAGAGGTGCAATCCACTGACCAGGAACCTCAATTTGAAACTAAAGAGCCTGAGTCACCACTTCATCATGATGCCTACTCTAATTCAGGCTCATCTTACTATCCTCCTGAGTTGAAGAAATATGACAATATTCTACCACTCACTGAGAGGCAACTGGTCAAGTATCTGAAAAAGGTCAATCAACTCCTTTTTTATGGAATTAATAATGAACTCTGGGATCAGCACACTGAAGCTGTTGTTAACTATGCTGATCTCAGAGCCTCTGTTGAAGAGAACATCATTGACAATGGAAAACACAGGGATAACATGTATAACACTCTTCACACACTGAATCAACATCTTCAGAAGTTCTTCAAAGCTTTTCAGGAGACTCATACCAAGTTGGATACTATTTAGACTACTGTCAAGGATGACCCTGTAACATATTGGATTTCACAAACATACAAACAATCACAAATATGGGGCGTATAATATGAGGTTTTAGAGAGAGAAAGTGGAAGATGGGAGCCTTTCTAGAGAGAGAGATAGTAAACAAAAGAAAGAAGGTTAGATTAGAATGAAAGGTCCAACCCTCTACCTTGGGAGGTAGAGGGTATTTATAGTTACACACTACACATCCTCCTTCGGACTGTGGATCAGGCATACAGTGAGTAAAGACCCGTCCTTCCTCCACGGTGTTGCTCTAAACTAAACTATGCTAATAACTAACTAATAACTATATGTCTACGAGCTAACTTATGCTAGATTATATTGGGGGTGACCGACTCTTCACTATGGAATTTCTAATTCCTAACAATCTCCCCCTAAGGGAGGTTACCCCATGTTTTACATTTTGAATCCTAGCATTCTATTTTATCTTCAGTCTTGAGCTCGTAGACTTTAATTCTTCACTTCTGCAATCTTTGTGCTTTAGTAGCGATTCTTCAAAGTCCGCATAGTTTTGTACTTTCAGTGGAGGTCTTTGAACTGATCCACATCTTTGATGATCTTCGAGCTTTCTTTGAGATCAGGCCACAAATAATCTCTGGATCACCCTTTGTTGTGTTGCCTTCATGTGATGTTGTGACTTATGGACTGACATGCTCACACTTTCTGGATCATGACATCTTTACATCAGAGTAGCGGAAGCTTTACTGGTTCATGATATTTGCAGCAGCGTAGCAGAAGCATAGTATAAAAATATCAGAGCCAGGTTATGTAGATATGGACCAGTCATGATTTCTTCAATTTAGTGTGGATGCTGTGAGCATGCGGCTTTGGATTGACTTCTCAATTCTGATCAGCTGCAACCGTCCAAATGTACCTACAAACAACATTTAGCAATAAAACACACGAAAGTGTCTTTGATCACTTTCGTTGAATTGAGGTACACGACCCACGGTTCCCCGTTGATCAGTACAAGTACTACCTGTGATCATGTATAATTCCGAAGAATCTCCTTGACAGGGTTTCGCAGCTGCTCTAGCTGTTCTCAAACCGGAACCTCTCAAAGAAGACAACACGGAGTGAGTGAACCAGCGAATTTGAGATTCACTGATTGATGAAAAGAGATTTGAAAAACAATCGTGTACTGCTTAATAAAGTGTTTTTGCAATACAACGAAGGTTTTAAGTAAAATCAATTATCAATCATAAACACCTTTTAATTTTTGAAATATTAATACACATTCGATGTGCTAGAGAAAAGAATTTTAAGCACAACGACCGGTTTTTCAATGGTATCCGTCAATCCATAACCTGAACCAGGATTGATTCATCAGTTTGAATCGCCACATTGTTTCTATTCAGTTGTCACATGGTTAATCTATTGGATAGATCTCACATGCCACCTACCAAGATCTTGTTTGATGTTAGCTCTAGAAGGCTTTCCATCTTCATTGTGACTATGTTTGCATATCACTCAGATGTTCTGGCAATACCACAAGGATAATGCGTAGGACTCTTAAGATATAATCTCTCTTTCCACATTGTGTGAAACAGAGAGTCTTCATTGACAGTGTCCTAAAGAGATTTATTTGATGATCTCGTGGCTCTAGACTTAATAGTGCACATTTAGTTCCTAAGCCGGAGACTAGGGAGAGGGTCTCCTTCTTCAATATCAACAATCTCTAAGAGAAAGTCGATAGATTATGTAGGTTCCCCGTGAGAATGAAACAAGCCCTTTTAAGAGGAACTTGAGTAGCTTGGGAAGTTTAGTGCAGTGCGTCACTGGGTCCATGACGTCTTGTCTTCAATACCGGCGTTACCTTAGTAACCACCAGTAGCATATGTATTGAACCCGATTTCTGCTCTAAGGTTGAATTAATGGAGGGCTATTTCTTTTCACCCTTTTTCATATTCAATTATTTTTCATTCTTCAACCCCTTCAGTGCTTACCGAGACTTCATTACTAGAACCTTGTTGGCTTTGTTCCAGTACTAGCTCTGTCTCAGTCCGCACTCTTCCCATATCTCACTTTTCTCCTTTTTTCATCATACCTAAGGACTCTACACTATCTATTGGATTGTCCCTGGGTAGATCCCTCTGGCTTTGGCGGGATCGTGGGAATGAATACCTAACCTAACCATCCTTATAACTCAATGCATAAAGCAAATTGGTCGGTCTTTTGGTATTGTTCATTCCTTCTCGAAACCAATTGAAAAATCATTTGGAAAATCAATCAAGGTACTTGTGATATAAAATCAAAGCATTTTGTACCTTACTTGTTTTGATCTTTTAGAAATGCTCCCCCTCAACATGTGCATATGATTTTATAAATTGTTTAGCACATGGAGGCAAGAGTTCTTTTGAAATAAATTCTTGATCACAATTTCCATTGAAAAAGCCATTTGATTTTCTTTGGTAAATTCTCCCCCTCAATATGTGCATAGGATATTTGAAATCATTTTATCACATAGAGGAAAGAGTTCTATTGAAGCACATTCACGATCACAGAAGCCATTACGAAACCTTTAGAAAATCAATCAAGGTACTTTATGTTGAAACATATAATCTTTTGTACCTTGAAAGTTTGTTTTCTTTTGAAATGCTCCCCCTCAATATGTGCTTCGAGATTCGAAAGCGTTTAGCACATATGGGAGAGCAGTATGCCATTTGAATCAAAATGATCATCTTTAATCAAGTTTCATTATTAAATCACAAATTCTCCCCAGATCAAAAATATCAAACTCTTTGAGATTTTGGATCCCAAGTGATTTAATAAGGTTTAGAAAACATGGGAGAAAATGTGGCCATGTTTAAATACTCTTCTGGTTTTTGGTTAAATGATCCTCCACAATCATGTGCATTATGTATTTCAAAATCGTTTGACACATGAAGGAAGGAGTGCTTTGAAACAATCACCCTTTTAAAACCAATTTGAGATTTAAATCACGATCTGTCCCCCGATCAAAAATTTCAAACCTTTTGAGATTTGTGATCCCAATTGATTTAAATCATTTAAAAGATTTTGGGGAAAGACGTGGCAAGATTTAATTTTTGAAAAATGATTGATAAGGATCAATTTTTTGACATTAAAGATTGTTAGTGTCATGTATGATTGTTTTTAAAAGATCTTTAAGTAAAATAAAAAAATTTCACAATCAAACAAGAACAGAAAAAATTTCATTTTGTAAGATCTTTGAGTTTTAAAGAAAATCATACCATGACATAACATTAAATCTTTAGATCACCACTTATTATTGTACAAACCGGACTTTTGTGAAGAAATATTGTTAGGAATTAGAAAATTCCATAGTAAAGAGTCAGTCACCCCAAGTATTATCTAGCATAAGTTAGCTCGCAGACATATCGTTAGTTACGTTATTTACTGTTTTATTTAGCATAGTATAACACCGTGGAGGAAGGACGGGTCTTTACCCACTGTATACCTGATCCACAGGCCGTCAAGAGGTCGTTTAGGTTGTAAGCTATAAATACCCTCTACCCCAAGGTAGAGGGTTGGAAGTTCTAATCTAACCTTTTACACTTTTTTTTATCTCTCTAGAATTCCCTCTCTACTCTCTTCATCTCTCTAACCATGGCATTCATATACTATCATCATCCCAGACCACCCGAATTATCAAACAACATAATATTCACGATCCTACAATTGGCATCAGAGCCAGGTTATGTTGTTTTTGATGATTCTTTCAGTTTTTGCACTCGGTTTTGTATGCGGTTTATTTGGTTTTTGATGTGGTTTGATGTGGTCATGTTGAATGTTTGATGTTGTCGTTGAACATGGTCTAAAATGGTTACTGGTTGGAAACTTTTTGTGGTCACTTTAACAGTTTTAGCAATATTTTAACAAGGTCTTTATAACTGTTTTTAAACATGTTTCTGAAAACTATGTTTGTGGTCTAATAAACGATGTACTATATTTCTGAAAGCAGTTTTCTTTAAAGCTGTTTGATACTGGTTTTTAAATAATCATCTTGTTACTAAATCTGTTTTGTGCAAGCTGTTTTTAGTTTCCTAATGTCTCTACTGGTTTCTGTGTTTTGATATGAGAGTTTTTTGTGCGAGTTGTGGTCAGCTTCTTCTGAGCGAGTTGTTATTTTTTTGAAAGCGAGTTGACAGTATTTACTGTCCTGACTCAATGTATTCCTGGATGTGAGTCGTTATAATGTCCAGATACAATGACCATTATGCGAGTTGTCTAATCTTTCAAACATATGCGAGTTGCTAAATCTGTCCACATTCAATGTACTTTATGCGAGTTGTGTACTAGCTTCTTGATGCGTGTTGGTGATTCGAGTTGAAGAAGATGCGAGTTGGGTAAGTTTAATGTTGGGTAAGATGCGACACAAACCTATTGAGGTTTGTAAGATTGAGATGAAGTAAGGACAGATGTTACCATGACCACACAACCTTTACTACAAGACTCATCACAACCTCATACAAGAAATCATCAAGAATCAATAAACATTATGCTAGAATCAAATTTATCTATGTCATCACAAGACTCACGTCTTCGTTCAACATACTATGAATTATAATCTACAACATCCTCATCTAGATCTCACAACGAAAATCACTACTGATCTCAGATTCCTTTGTCAAGGCTAACAATTAGACTTGTAAGTCATGCCACACAACATAAGGGCTCATCACTGATCAAAACTCATAAAAGAAAAACATCATGCTCTAGTTTAGACACAAACATGACTCATATCTATCATAACCTCAGACTTATGTTCGTATACAATATAAAATATGTCAAGATCAGTTTGAGAACCTAATCACACAAACAAGAATATCATCATTGATCCTTCATGAAGACTTGTGTCCATTAATATCTGAATCATTAGAAAAGGAAGATAACAAGGATGTTATTTCCTTTTGTTAATTCGTTTTTTTAATATTGATATTGTCTCATCAACACTTCATGAGATTAATTATGTTCTTAATTTTTCGAACATCAAGAAAATGGTTTATAACAAGTATGTTATCTCCGTATTTCTTGGTTTGTTCATACTGTGTTAAATCAAATCTGAATTAATTTTGGTTCGGGAATTAATCACTAATCATACAATCTTTGATACCTACCTGCGACTCAAGTGGAAGCATCATTAGATAAGCTCAAGCCATCCCTGTGGCGAGCTTATAGGAATAACGAGCTGCTCATGGTATTTTGGGATTGTTCAATTGGTGTCAAAGTTGTTGTTGGTGTCACTCAACTGACTTAGAAGAGGTCAAAGGATAAGGGGTTGTGCATTCAGGTGTGAAGTATCTGGATTGATGATTTGATGTTACAGAGAAGGAGGCGTCTGCTATTGTGAGACTAGGGTTTGGAAGAGAGTTATTTTAGGGTTGATGATAGGTGTGTGATATGGTGGTGGATTTTAAGAGTGTTATTAGGGTTATTGTAAGCTGGTATGTGAGTGTTTTATAACCGAAATATTAGGGCATGATTTAGATTGGTGGATCGGGTGGGCTGTGTTAGTCATGGGCCGTAAGCTGATTTTGGATCTCATTGGATCTCATTGGATCGGATTTTGGATCTCAATGGGTACTTAAGAAACGAATAATTAGTGGATATTGCTTAATATGAGATATTATTCTTGATAGATTATGTTGATTTCGAATGTCACTTCAAATTTGATGGGCGTCTTGTGTGAAATTGAGAGATATTGGGTGACTATGTTGACCGGGCTGAATGATTTATTATTATATCAAGTTTGTTTGTGAAATTGATATGGATAAGGCCGAATGATTGAATGAGCTTCTCAAGATTGAGATTTGATGAGATTCGAGGATGAGACTTGTAGGGGTATGAGATTTGATCATGAGTTGTGATAATGTGATTTATTGTAGTAATTTGATGATGTGATTTGGTGTGATGCTGAGATTTGATGTGGTATGAGGGTTGATACTTTGGTTTATGCATTTTCACAAAGAATATTTTGTCTCGGCTTGAATATTTTGTCTTGATTTTGTAAAATCCCGTGAAAGAATCTATTTCTCGGTTTAAATTATAGACTTGTAAAATCCCGTGACAATGGAAACACCCTGGTGATTGTAAAGTGCATTTCCGGATCTATCTTACGGTTTATTTTTGGATTTGTAAAATCCCGCGAAAGATACTATTTCTCGGTTTAATCCATACAATTGTAAAATCCCGTGATCATAGATTCATCTTAGAGAAAGGTAAAATGTATTTCTAGATCTTTTGATGCTGGTGCTACGATTTCTACTTCGAAGAAGGGATAAAAGAGTGTACTTCATGAATTGGATGTGTGTTTGGATATTCGTCATGGCGGTTTGGTTACTTCAAAGTTTTACGGGGTTATGCTCATTAAACCATGGTCGGGATGAAACCATTATTAAAGTTCACTTTTAAGATCAAAGGAGGCTAGATTTGAGCTTTTAACAAGATGTGACAACGGAGTTAATTTACTATTATTTATTTGAGGTTGAAGTGAAATATCACGAGCGAGTGCACTTAGTATCTGAAGGTATCGGGCATGGATGGATGAAGATTCTTCAAGATCCTTGTTCGAGCTTATTATAAAAAACGAAGACTTGGAAATCTAGTTATTGTTGGGTGTCTTTTACCTTTTCTTTTACCACTTGGAGGAATTGGGCTCTTATCATCTCAAAATAACTATCACTTTAAGGAGTTACGTTGTAGTGCTCAGTGTCACATTCAATTGTGGATTTTTAAGAGGTAATGTACGTCTTATAATTGATGGTTGGTTGGTTGAAGAGTATAGAGTACATAGAGAGTACTTAGAGATGCTAATGGAAATCGGCACCGCTCTTTGTTACATATGTGCAAGTTTAAGTCACGAGTTCGGGGTAGTTTACTTCATGGTCAAATTCATCATATTGGGTTTTCTCTTTCAGCTGTCACGACAAAGAGCCTACTGAATGATAATGGGGTTGATTACATATTTTGCCAAAAGAGATTGAAAAGAGAGAGATTATGAAGTATGAACACAACAGTTCATGCCTCGTACTCTAAAGAAAATAAAAGTGTACGTGTCAGTGCGCTTTATCTTCTGAAGAAGAGAAATCTTCTTATTAATGACCATTCTCATCAACATGCTTCATACTTTTTCCATGCGCTTCAGTCATCAAGTGAATCGGGCTACCATTGATTGTTTTTCTTATTCCACTTACTCAACTATAATGACGATGGCGACATCATGTGCTAATTTTTCGGGGGAGAAGTGTGAATAGAATACTTTTGGATGATTTCACTTATTTAGTCAAGAATGGCATCTCCGTATGCAATTCTTGAGGGGGAGAAGAAGTGTGAATTTTTTGCATTGTTGATTGATATTTGAGAATATAAATGGTCATACGGCTCTAAACTCATGTAAGAACCGAGCTTCTTCTTATCAGGTCATCTTCACATGGAGTTTTTCTCTTCTAAGAGCCATTGGTTGACATCCTCACTCGGATTGATGAGTTTATCGACAAAGTTCTTCCGGTTAATGCTTCACGTATACATCAACATGATGATTCCGAACAATCTCTCTGTTCTTGTTTGATGTGATTGGTAGTTTGGTGTTACCATCTTGTGTGTTCGTTGCGGCCTGATTGCTGATTTCCTTGATGAACATCTTTCTGTTCTTGTTTGATTGGGAGGGATTTTAGTTAAGGGGATTTGCAAGATGTAAGTTAATTAGGATGATTTTTGTTGGGATGCTTTTTGGTGTGAGTTGAAGATGTTAACACTCTATTCCCCATTCGGACAATCTTGAAGAAGGTTGAGTCTACAGTCGGTTCTACATTTTCTGATACATGTTAGAAGACTAAAGACGAGTTGCATTTAACGATCTAAAGACTTCTTCTCAAATCAAGCATTCATCATAAAGATTGTCGGTTTACGGGAGAGCACTAATTGGGGAAGAGTGAAAGGCCAAATTTAATCCCCAATTAAACTTGCTCATATTCTTCAGCAAGTTGATTCTCACAAAAGTTCAAGTGTTCTTCTCAACAAATTTCTAGTATACGGGATTATAATGATTTGCTGACTCTGAAGTGTCAAAACCAGCAAGGGGGAAGGAGACAAGCATCTAAACGCTAGTAAACTTGATGAACTTAATACTTCTAAGTAATTGAAGATATCCCGGGAAGACAAATGTTATTACCGCAGAGAAACTCAAGGTTTGACTCATGGCGAGTAAACTTGATGAGCTTAATACTTCTAAGTGATTGAAGATATCCCGGGAAAACAAATGTCATGACCGCAGAGAAACTCAAGGTTTTACTCATTAAGGCGTTTAGTATTCTTATTCCAACTATGTGGGGGAAGAGATGTAAGAGAAACTTTCTGAAGATAAAAGAGGTACACAAGTGCGCGGTGATTTCGATGGAATCACTATCATCAGGGGAGAGAGAATTGTATACATTGGGGGCGCTCAGCTATTTTCACTTGAGGGCTTAATCAATGATTCAAAGATATAATCAGTTATTCCAGAATTGACATCCGCAGAGATTGTCATCCGCAGAGATAATCAGTGACTTGGCCTGCTTCTTCAATGTTATTAGTTTTTCCTTCCTTGTGTAGTGGTATACTTCAGATACTTGAGCTTCATACACGATCATCAGGGAAGAAAAATGTGAACACGGGGAGGTGTTTTCATTCCCCTCATGATGTGTATTCGGGAGAGCTCTTGGGTATTGGTGTACTTCTGGTTCTTGAGCTTCATACACGATCATCCGGGAAGAAAAATGTGAACATGGGAAGGTGTTTTCATTCCCCTTATGATGTGTGTTCGGGAGAGTTCTTGAGCACTATACAAAGAAACTGACTGCTTCAATTCAACTACTTGGGGGAATTGTTCTCTTGACACCTTTTTGGAATGGATTGCTTGAGACCTCAGTGGAAAAGAAATTTGAGAAGATTATTTAAGTGTGGGATGAAACGTTGCTGTGTTCTATTGGATGATATAACCCCGAATGGAGAATCTCGATTATCGGTCTTAAAAGGAGCAGTGGGATTTATGATAATGGTGTGCTTCTCTGTGCACCTGGCTAAGGAAAGCTTGAAATAGAGCTTCGAATCTGCTCATCCAAAGGATTTTCGGTTTGGGGGGAAGCTGCCAAAGTCTCACTTTCAGATGGTTCAATTTCTTTCTTCAATGCAAGAGCCTCGGAAGCTTTGGTGGTGAAAGTTTTAGGGATGATGACTTCTATCTTCTACAACGGGGCTGCTCGATATCCTTATCTCGGTAATCGTATCATCATCTTCTTAAACTATATCATCTATTCTATCTTTGTATATATTTATCCGAAAAACAAAATACAAAAATATAAAACCAACAAAAGAAAATAGAAAAATATAAAATCATCAAAAACCCATAAAAATCAGAAAATTTGAAAAAGACCAAAAATTATGTTTTCTCAAGACATGTCTTCTGGTATCGATAACATCTACGGTCTTAGAAATGTCATTCAATAATGGCACGGGACTTTAGATGAAGTTCGAGCAGGAGGTGTAAATATTCTTTTTCCAAAACATGTCTCTAAATATGGCTTGCAGTTACTTCTGACTATGACCCGTGCTTAAAACAATGGTTTGCTATTATTTCAGATAGCAACCCATCTTTCATAGAAGGGAAGTGCTACGCTTAAACGATTTTCACAAAATTTTTGCACTTATCCTAAAAACAAAACAAGGAAAGTATGTCGAAGGACTGCTGTTCCTACACAAATGTTTTTCCGTCTAAAAATTCTTCAGAAAAATATTTGGTGTTTTCAAAAATGGTGGTAAATGAGTTGCTTGAAAATCAATCTAATTCAGAGTTTTCGAAATAAGTTGATAACTCAATCAATGACTTCAGCGCTTTTAAACTTTTCAAAAAATTGAGTCATTGATGAGGGGGATAATGTTTTCAAATCTATATCATCTAACGGACTTTCTTATTTATCCTATATGCTTAATTAAAAAAATGATGTTAACCTACGTTGAAGGACTAGGTGCCTAGGATATGATTGTTAGGTTTAGATGATTAGAGTTTGATGAACACATTATTCCCATACATTTATATGATCTGATTGATATGTTGCATTGACTTTTATTAGTCGATTGTTGTTTGGGTGATGTCGACCACCATATATTTGTATATGTGTTCACTAACGTATGCAGGTATATTGGTATAAAAGAATGTTCCCTATCTGGATCCCACAATTGAAGATGATTGGATGCCGAAAGGAAAGGGTAACTATATCTTGGGTTGACAAATGAAGAAACGGAGCTTAATTGGACTACTATGGAGAGTTGGCATATATGCAACGTAAGATGTCTCACTGCGTCAGCAGATGGTTTTCTTCTAAGTGATTGAAGAAACGGAGCTTAATTTGACCTTAGTTGGCATTCAAAATGCAACGTAAGAAGAAGTCTCACTGCATCAGCAGATGGTTTTTCTTCCAAACCCTACAGCAACAAAAACGGAAACTTCTCATCCACCTAACGTATCTTTGTGCAGGGATAATAGTGATGATACCATTTTTCTAAAACTTTGAATAATATTGTTTTTGAAAATGGAAAAATATTGTTTTGAAATTAATTGGACTAAATTTTGAAAATCACCGGACTTCTTTTTATCAAAACCTATGTCACTCAATTATCGACTTCGGTCATCGATTGAGGGGGAGAGTGATTTAAAATATAATATTTTCAAACAATATTTCTTCATAAAAGTTCCGTTTTGTACGCTAAAATGTGGTGATCTAAAGATTTAATGTTATGTCATGGTATGATTTTTCTTTAGGATCAAGGTCTTTCAAAATGAAATTCTTTATGTTCTTGTTTGATTGTGAAATTGTTTTATTTTACTTAAAGATCTCTTAAAACAATCATACCTGACACTAACAATCTTTAATGTCTCAAAATGGTCCTTATCTGTTATTTTTCAAAATCAAATCTTGCCACGCCTTTCCCCAAAATTTTCTAAATTATTTAAATCTTTTGGGATCACAAATCTCAAAATGGTTTGAAATCTTTGATCGGTGAGAGATCGTGATTTAAATCTCAAAACTGTTCTAAATGGAATTGATTTTAGTCCTTCAAAGGCACTCCTTCCTCCATGTGCCAAACGATTTCAATATACATAATGCACATGTTGAGGGAGAGCATTTATCCAAAAAAACAAGATGAGTTTTTAAATCAGGCACATTTTCTCCCATGTTTTCTAAACCTTATTAAATCACTTGGGATCCAAAATCTCAAAGGGTTTGATATTTTTGATCGGGGGAGAATTTGTGATTTAATAATGAAATTTGATAAAAGGTGATCGTTTTGATTCAAATGTGCATGCTGCTCTCCCTTGTGTGATAAACGGTTTCGAATTTTGAAGCACATATTGAGGGGGAGCATTTTAAAAGAAAATAAACTATCGAGGTACAAAAGCTTTTATGTTTTAACATAAAGTACCTTGATTGAGTTTTCAAATGGTTTCTTAATGGCTCTTGTGATTGTGGATGTGCTTCAAATTAACTCTTGCCTCTATGTGATAAAATGATTTCAAATATCCTATCCACATATTGAGGGGGAGTATTTACCAAAGAAAATCAAAAGGATCAAGAAATTATTTTAAAAAAATTATTTCAAAGAACTCTTGCCTCCATGTGCTAAAAAATTTCATATCATATGCACATGTTGAGGGGGAGCATTTCTAAATGATCAAAACTATTAAGGTATAAAATGCTTTGATTTTATATCACAAGTACCTTGATTGTTTTTCCAAATGATTTTTCGATTGGTTTCAAGGAAGAATGAACTGTACCAAAAGACCGACCATTTTACTTTATGTATGGAGTTATAAGGATGGTGAGGTTAGGTATTAGTTCCCACGATCTGCCAGAACCGGAGGGATCTACCCAGGGACAATCTACTAGATAGTGTAGAGTCCTTAGGTATATTGAAAAAAGGAGAAAAGAGAGATATGGGAAGAGTGCGGACTGAGACAGAGCTAGTACTGGAATTAACCAAACAAGGTTCTAGTTATGAAGTCTCGGTAAACACTGAAGGGGTTGAAGAATGAAAAAGAAATGAATGTGAAAAAAGGGTGAAAAGAAATAGCTCTCTAATAATTCAACCTTAGGGCAGAAACCGGGTTCAATACATATGCTACTGGTGTTTACTAAGGTAACACTGGTATTGAAGACAAGACGTCATGGACCCAGTGACGCACTGCACTAAACTTCCCAAGCTACTCAAGTTCCTCTCTAAAGGGCTTGTTTCATTCTCACGGGGAACCCACATAATCTTTCGACTTTCTCTTAGACATTGTTGATATTGAAGAAGGAGACCCTCTCCCTAGTCTCCGGCATAGGAACCAAATGTGCACGATTGAGTCTAGAGCCAAGAGATCATCCACAATATCTCATTAGGACACAAATTAATGAAGACTTGCTATTTCACACAATGTGGAAAGTAAGAATATATTAAGAGTCCTACGCATTATCCTTGTGGTATTGCCAGAACAACCGAGTGATATGTAAAAATATTCACAATGAAGATGGAAATCCTTCTAGAGCCAACATCAAACAAGCTCTTGGTGGGTGACATGTGAGATCTTTTCAAAATATCAAGCTTGTGACAACTGGATAGAAACGATAGGGCGATTCACTCGTGAATCAACCTTGGTCTAGGAAATGAATTGACGAATACTTTTGGAAAAACCGTTCGATGTGCAAATCTTCTTTTCTCTTGCACATCGAATGTGTATTTATGTTTTCAAACATAAAAAGTATCTCTGATTGAAAAAATACTTTTGTAAAAACCGTTCGATGTGCGAATCTCTTCTTTTATCTAGCACATCGAATGTGTACTCGTTTTAAATACAAAAAGTAATTTTGATTGAAAATTGATCTTTCTCATTAAACCTTCATCGTATTTCAAAACTCTTTCTTCTAAGAAATACGCGATTGTTTTCAAATAAATTTTTCATCAATCAGTGAATCTCAATTCGCTGGTTCACTCACTCCGTGTTGTCTTCTTTGAGACGTTCCGGTTTGAGAACAGCTAGAACAGCTGCGAAACCCTGTCAAGGAGATTCTTCGGAACTCTACCTGATCACAGGCAGTACTTGTACTGATCAACGGGGAACCGTGGGCCGTGTACCTCAATTCAACGAAAGTGATCAAAGACACTTTCGTGTGTTTTATTGCTAACTGTTGTTTGCAGGTACATTTGGACGGTTGCAGCTAATCAGAATTGAGGAGTCAATCCAAAGCCGCATGCTCACAGCATCCACACTTAATTGAAGAAATCATGATTGGTGCATATCTACATAACCTGGCTCTGATATTTCATACTATGCTTCTGCTTCGCTGCTGCAAATATCATGAACCAGTAAGGCTTCCGCTACTCTGATGGAAAAATGTCATGATTCAAAAAGTGTGAGCATGTCGGTCCAGAAGTCACAACATCACATGAAGGCAACACAACTATGGATGATCCAGAGAGATTTGTTGTGGCTGATGATCTCAAAGAAAGCTCGAAGATCATCAAAGATGTGGATCAGTTAAAGGCCTCCACTGAATGTACAAATCAATGCGGACTTTGAAGAATCGCTACAAAAGCACAAAGATTGCAGAAATGAAGAATTCAAGTCTACGAGCTCAAGAACCAAGTCAAGAATAGAATGCTAGGATTTGAAATGTAAAACATGGGGTGACCTCCCTTAGGGGGAGATTGTTAGGAATTAGAAAATTCCATAGTAAAGAGTCGGTCACCCCAAGTATTATCTAGCATAAGTTAGCTCGTAGACATATCATTAGTTACGTTATTTACTATTTTATTTAGTGTAGTGTAACACCGTAGAGGAAGGACGGGTCTTTACCCACTGTATACCTGATCCACAGGCCGTCAGGAGGTCGTTTAGGTTGTAAGCTATAAATACCCTCTACCTTCCAAGGTAGAGGGTTGGAAGTTCTAATCTAACCGTTTACACTTTTGTTTATCTCTCTAGAATTCCCTCTCTACTCTCTTCATCTCTCTAACCATGGCATTCATATACTATCATCATCCCAGACCACTCTAATCATCAAACAACATAATATTCACGATCCTACAAATATCGTTTGAAAATATTTTATTTTAAATCACTCTCCCCCTCAATTGATGACCGTAGTCGTTGATTGAGTGACTTGAGTTTTAATAAAATGAAGTCTGGTGATTTCTAAAATTAAGTCCAATTTATTTTCAAAACCAATATTTTTCCATTTTTCAAAACAATATTTTCAAAATTGTTTAAAAAAAATGTTATCATCCGCTACTTGTCCTGCACAAGATGCGTTAGGTGGTTGAGAATCACAAGCTGCTAATGTTGTTGTTGTTGTAGGGCTGGAAGAAAACCGTCTGCTGATGCAGTGAGACCTCTGACGTTGCATTTGTCATGCCAACTCTTAATAGAGGTCCAATTAAGCTCCGTTTCTTCATTTGATGATGAAGAAAACCATCTGCTGATGCAGTGAGACCTCTTAAGTTGCATTTTTCATGTTCTATTCTATTGTGGGATCCAAGATATAGTTACCCTTTCCTTTCGGCATCCAATCATATTCTATTGTGGGATCCGGATCGGGAACATTCTTATATACCAATATACCTGCATACGTTAGTGAACACACATACAGATATATGGTGGTCGACATCACCCAAACAACAATCGACTAATAAAAGTCAATTCAACATGTCAATCAGATCATATAAGGCATGGGATTTATGTGATCATCAAACTCTAATAATCTAATCTTAATCAATTATATCCTAGGCACCTAGTCCTTCAACGTAGGTTAACATCATTTTTCAATTAAGCATATGGGATAATTAGATAAGCCCGATAGATGATATAAATTTGAAGACATTCTCCCCCTCAATCAATGACTCATTTCATAAGAAGTTTTAAACGTGCTGAAGTCATTGATTGGGTTTTGCAAATTTAACAAAATTCTGATTCTGATTGATTTGAAAGAAACTCATTTTCCACCATTTTGTTCAAACAAATATTTTTCTGAAGAATTTTAGAAGGAAAAATATTTGAGTAGGAACAGCAGTCCTTCGACATACTTTCCTCGTTTTGTTTTAGGATAAGTGCACGAAAATTTTGAAAATTGGTTTAGCACAGCACTTTCCTTCCTTGAAGAGCGGGTTGCTATTTGAAATAATAGCAAACCATTGTTTAAGCGCGGGTTACAGTCTGAAATAACTGCAAGCCATTATTTGAAGCCCGGGTTACAGTCTGAAATAACTGTAAGCCATATTTTTAGAGACATGTTTTGAAAAGAAATATTTACACCTCCTGCTCGAACTTCATCTATGGTCCCGTGACATTGTTGAATGACATTTCTAAGACCGCAGATGTTATCGATACCAGAAGACATGTCTTTGAAAAACAATATTTTTGTCTTTTTCAAATTTTTTGATTTTTTTTATTGTTTTTTTTTTTATGGGTTTTTGTTGGTTTTATATTTTTCTATTTTCTTTTTCTGGTTTTATATTTTTGTATTTTGGTTTTTGATAAATATTTACAGAGATAGAGAAGATGATATAGTTTAAGAAGATGATGATACGAGTACCGAGATAAGAATATCGAGCAGCCCGGTTGTAGAAGATAGAAGTCATCATCCCTAAAACTTTCACCACCAAAGCTTCCGAGGCTCCAGAATAGAAGACAGAACATGAGCCTTTGAGAAAGAGAGACTTTGGTAGCTTCCCCCCAAACTAAAAATCCATTAGATGAGCAGATTCAAAGCTCTATTTCAAGCTTGCCTTAGCCAGGTGCACAGAGAAGCACACCATTATCATAAATCCCGCTGCTCCTTTTAAGAACGATAATCGAGATTCACCATTCGGGGTTATATCATCCAATAGAAGAACAACAACGTATCATCCCACGTTTAAATAATCTTCTCAAATTTCTTTTCAACTGAAGTCTGAAGCGATCCATACCAAAAAGTTGTCAAGAGACCACTTCCCCCAAGTAGATGAATTGATGCAGTCAGTCTCTTAGACTAGAGCTCACGAACCCGAATACACAAATACCCGAAGACAGAGAAACTTATACCATCGAAGTAGCTGATTAAGTCCGATTGCCAAAGAATAACCCCTATGAATACTTTTCTCTCCCCCTGAAGAAAGTGTATGAAGCCCAAGAACCCGAAGTACCCGAATGCCCAAAGAGAGAATAACCGATAACATTGAAGAAACAGGCCGAATCACTGATTATCTCTGCGGATTACAATCTCTGCGGATGTCCACTCCGGAATAAGTGATTATATCTCTAAATCACTGAATAAGCCCTCCAGTAAAACAGCTGAGCATCCCCAATGTACACAATCTCTCTCCCCTGATGATTGCGATAACATCAAAATCATTACACACTTGTGTACCTCTTTCATCTTCAGAAACTAACTCTTCCATCTCTTCACTCTCCCCCAATTAGGGGGGAGCAAGTCTAATTGGGGATTAACTTTGGCTTTTCACTCTCCCCCAATTAGTGCTCTCCCCTAAACTGACAATCTTTATGATGAATGCTCGAATTAAGAAGAAGTATTTAGATCGTTAAATGCAACTCGTCTTTAGTCTTCTAACATGTACCAGAAAGTGTAGAACCGACTGTAGACTCGACCTTCTTCAAGATTGTCCAATTGGGGAATATAAAGTCAACATCTTCAACTCACCAAATGAATTCCCGTTAACATACAAATAGCAAATCCCCTTAACTCAAATCCCTCCCAATCAAACAAGAACAGAAAGATGTTCATTAAGGAAATCAGCCCCGCAACTGGAAGCACTTTGTCATTAATTAAATCAGCCTGTGTGAAGATGTTAACCAACTTCTCTTAGAAGAAAACTCCATGTGAAGATGACCCGATAAGAAGAAGCTCGGTTCTTACATGAGTTTGGAGCCGTTTGACCATTTATTCTCATAAATCAGTCAACCATGCAGTAAATTCACACTTCTTCTCCCCCTCAAGAACTGCATACGGAGTTGCCATTCTTGATTGAATAAGTGAATATCTTCAACAAATATAGTCTCATCACACTTCTCCCCTTCAAAGGTAGCATATGATGTCGCCATCGTCATTATGATTGAGCAAGTGGAATAAGAAGACAATCAACAGTAGTGCGGTTCACTTGATGACTGAAGCGCTTGGAAAAAGCATGAAGCATGTTGATGAGAATGGTCATAAATAAGAAGATTTCTCTTCTTCAGAAGATAAAGCGCACTGAGACGTACACTTTTGTTTTATTTGAGGAACGAGGCTTGAACTGTTGTGTTCAAACGTCATAAGAAGATTTCTCTTCTTTCGAAGATAAAGCGCACTGAGACGTACACTTTTATTTTCTTTAGAGTACGAGGCTTGAAATGTTGTGTTCAAACGTCATTGCCGAATGAATATCAAGATTGAGTTAGTTGAACCCATGAGTTATGAGATATCAATCCATTTGTAATCCATACTTTAAGCCAGTCCATGTAGTGAAGGATCAAAGTATCTGCAACTGAGTAAGGACTACATGCACTAATATTACAAACTTGATTGCATATATTTTGGTTAGTGACATTAGTATCCAAACCCTTTGGGGTTTCACGGTCAACCTTGATTATGTCATCGGTAAACAGCTTTCCTGTAGGTATCCACCTAAGTCCAATATCCTTAAACATTTTACCAGACGGAATCCACTTATGGCAAGGTCTAGGATTGGTGACATTCTTATGCACAGTGGTAGACTTATCATTATTCCTAGACTCCAAAGATTTAGCAGTTGGGATCCATCTAGGTGAAGTTTTAGGTTTGTTTTGCTTCATAACATGTTGAACCTTAGCCATGTTAGTAGCCTTAGTGGATTGTACCTTAGCATGTGAATTAGGAAAATGTTTCTTATTCGGAAAAGACTCAGAATTTCTAGTTTCATTTTCTACATGCTTAGCATTCTTCTTCATATAACTACTCTTAGATGCAAGCCAACCCCTAGTCTTTTGAGAGTTTCTAGGTAATGGTTTACTACTACTAGCAGTGCCTTGAAATCTCATGGAATGCATCATCCTAGGTCCTGCACCTAAAATTCCGTCTTTTCGAATCTGTGCCTTTTCCTAGCTTTTTCTAGATAATAGTTCTTCAACAAGTCATTCATATCATATGAATTTTGGGTTTTAATGCTTGGTTTTGACACTGTTTTCGAACTAATCCTTGAGGTGCTGGGAGTAGAAGTGGCTACTTGTTGAGGGTTAACGGAGCTAGAAGCATTATTCTTAGGTAACTTAGGTGAAGTGACTGTTTTTGACAAAACTTGTATCGCATCAACTTGGGAGGCAAGCCTTGTCTTTAAAGATTTTGTTCTTTCAGATATAAATGCAGTAGGCTGCCTAACAATGGACCGGTCTCTAGTGGGATGAGAAACTGGCTTCCCCAAGGTTGATGGTTTTGTAAACTTAGTGTTCACACTTTTCCCTACAGTTTTCCTAAGTTCATTTTTTAAGGCAACAATAGCGAAACACTTTTCCTGAAGTTGAGCTTTGAGTTCATCAATTTTTGCTATCAAAGAATTTGTTTGTTCTATTGACTTAGTTCTAGCTTCTTTGACAGAGTCACTGAATTCTATGTGATGCTTTCTCAAAGACTCATTTTCCATTAGTAATTTGGCCACACAAACCGATAATTCATCATTTCTCATTTGAATATCATCAATAGTATTAACATCAGAATTACTTGTAACCAAATTACTTTTCACATGCATATTAGAAATATGTTTCTTCAAATTGTTGATAGTTGACTCTTTGTCTTGAAGCTGAGCTTTCAAAGTGTTAATTTCAAAAAGTTCACGGAATTCAGGAAGTTCTGGATTTTTACATGGTTTGTTAAGTTGAAAACTTTCTTCTTTACTCTGTATCGCAATTTCATGTTTTTCAAGTTTTGAGAATATGTTTGAAAGTTCATCAAAAGCCTTTTTATCAACCATATCATTTGTTTTGAAATTATTAGACTCAGCCTCAACCAAGGAACATTTATCAGAATCATGTTCAGCATTAAGATCAGTATGTTTAGGTACATTAGCAGATGCACTATGTTGAACAGTTAAGGGTGCCTCATCACATGACACCTGTTCATTTATCGGTCTGATATCTGCATCCACATCATGTGTAATAGGAGTTACTGAGCAGCTGGAAATTGTCTTTGATGTCTCTGAAATTCTGCATTTAGCAACACCTGATCTTTCAACTGATGCATAACTTGATTCATCACAACTATCTCTTAACTGCACCCAACAGTCATCCACATGTTCATCATTCTGTGTAACTTCCTCAATATACTTCTCCACATTATCCATGAGTTGGATTAATGTCTCTCTGAACACATTAGCTTCCATCCCAGTGTGATTCTTAAAGCACATTTCAGTCACCAGATTAATGTCTCTCTGAACACATTAGCTTTCAAAGAGTTGGATTAATGTCTCTCTTGAACCTTTTTCCTATTAAGTTGTTGTTCTAATTGATCCAAGTTCAAGAACAATGTGCCAGTAATCGATGATAATTCTTGATGGAAGAGTGTAATTGATAAGGCTTTAAAAGGTACCATTTTGAGGGGTCGTTTAAGTCCTTATTTGATCACTTTTGTATCCGTTATTGCTTAATATCGTTCCTTTTCACTTTTTAGGTCTCTTGAAGGCAAAATGCTGGAATGGCACTTATTTGGACGAAAAGGCGCGAATATATGAAGAAAATGGCCAAAGTCAAAATCGAGACACTCACAGTTGCTGAAATTAGAAGGCGACGGCGTCAGGTGCTAATGGCGACGCCGTCCCAAGATTTTTGTGACGATTCAGAACTCAAAACTCGTATTTTCAAGTGACGACGTCTAGTTGTGAAAGAGTAGGCCGTCGCTACTCAGACGGCCTAGATGCAATCCAGACGACGTCAGAAGCTGAAGAGGACGGCGTCACGGACATAAGGTGACGCCGTCGCAAGGTTAACGTAGCCAAGACGAAACCCTAATGACGGCGACACGACGGCGTCACGAAACATAAGGTGACGCCGTCGCATATGTAATCTTATATATAGAATCCGAATTTTTCAGTCTTTTGTGGAGAGTCTTTTGGAGTAAAAACCTAAAACCGAACCTAAGGTGTCTTGTACAGTATTTTAGGGTTTTAAACCCTATCTTACATCAAGATAAGTCTTTACTTCATTAATTCAATTATGTCTTTGATTATTTGTGTGTATGCTTGCATGTTCTCCATGTCCGGCTAATTTATTTTTGTGTTTGCTTAGGAAGTATGAAACTTAATTATTGAATATTGATTGGTTGTTTCTTATCTTAGTTGATTAATGATCTAGTAATGCGATAGGTCATTCGTTGTGTACTTAATGCTTGATTCATCTTTGTGAACCTTAGAATATAATTACCTGAGTAGTTGTAGGCTAAACCATCCAAAGAGCGCCTTAGAGTAGGATTTTATCATCCCTAGTGGGTTTGTAGACGAGACCCTTTGGTAAGTTCAAAGAGTTAGGGAGAAACGCATACCCTACAACCTTAGACACACAACGCAACTAGGAATAAGGACGTGACAACTCAACCATCAATAGGAGATAATTAAGGAGTAATACAACCTAAGTAAACACATCTTTAAACTATCATACGAGCACACATTAATTAGACATAGACTCCCACAACCTTAGTTTAGATAATTAGATAATAGTAGAGTAATCGGTAGAAATACCAACCCCCCAAATCCAATACCCGAGATTCGTACCTTTCCATTTCATAAAATATAAAAAAGATAAAAAATAATCTTCCTCAACCTTAACCTTAGCGTAGTAACTCCTTACTAGCATTCCTATTCCCCTAGAGAACGATATCAATACCCGTGGCTTACCCTAATTACTACACTACAACGATTAGGTTCACTGCCTAGGGTGTTATAAAACTTGCTCGAAGAAAAGGAAGTTTCCTTGACCCCGAACGACGCGTGTAGCGTTATCAAGTTTTTGGCGCCGCTGCCGGGGAATAGAATAGCTAGTTAGTAGTCCACCTCGTTTAGGTTTCTTTGCTTGATTCCTATCGAGTAAATTTTTCTCATTTTTTAGCTTTCTCTTAGTCTATCCCCCTTCTTCGTGACTTTTTGTTCGTAATCTTATCACTTTTCATCATGGAAGGTGATAACCACCCACCATTCATCAACCCACCACCAATTGACCCACCAAGAGCCCGTACTCTTGGTAAGTATTTGATACCAAGCCACCTAGGCTATAGGAACACCATTGAGCTTCCCGGCCAAGCCCAAACTACAGCCCTGCGATCCGACACCATCCGGTTGGTGCAAAACGGATGTGCATTCCATGGACTTCGTTCCGAAGATCCAAATCAGCATCTGAGGGATTTCCTCAAAATTGTCGATTCCATTGAGCTTGATGCTACTACTCGGGAGACCACGGGCCTGCGTCTCTTCCAATTCTCTCTACGGGACCAAGCTAGTAATTGGCTTGAGCGACTTCCCGCCGGCTCCATCTCAAGTTGGGATGATCTTACTTCTCGCTTCCTTGCTCAATTTTTCCCACCGGGGAGAACCACTAAGCTTAAGAATGACATCTTGATGTTCCAACAACGTCAAGGTGAATCTCTTTACGAAGCATGGACCCGATTCAAGGACTTACTTCATAAAGTCCCTCATCACGACATTGATCTTTGGCTCCAAGTCCAAATCTTTTATGATCATGTCAACTTCCCCACTAAGCGATCCATTGACCAAGCGGCCGGTGGAAAACTTAGTGATCTCACCGCGGAAGAATCATGGGGTATAATAGAGGACCTCGCCCTCTATGACAACGAAAGTTGGGATGACCCCCGTGAGTTGCCTAAAACCGTTAAGGCAATCTCCTTCCCTCCTCCCGACCGTAGGATGATCGAACTTGAAGATCAAGTTAGATTCCTCATGAGTTCCTACAAAAATCCTAAGTCCTCACGACAAGTGAATCAAATCACTCTACCTTGTGAGTTATGCAGTGGTCCCCATGACACTCGTGATTGCACAAGGCTCTCCGAACAAGCTTTTGCGGACTACGGCTCCATACGTACCGACGGAGCGGGAGAGAAGTGGTACACTTTCAAACCCGAACAAAACAACTTAGGAAACTCATACAACCCCTCATGGAGAAATCACCCTAACCTTAAGTGGAACCAAAACTCAAGCACACCCCAAAGCTCATCTAGTTCGCCCACTAGGTTCAATTCTTCTAATACCGAGAACCCCACTAATCTTGAGGCAATTGCATCTAGATTTTTGTCATCCCAAGAAACTCGATTGAATAAGCTTGAAGCCGATTTTAAGCAAAAACAAAGCGAGATGACAACCAAGCTTGATGCCCTCTTAAAAGCCTTCAATGAACGGGAAGTTGGAGCACTCCCAAGTGATACCATAAAGAACCCAAAAGTGAATTCGATTGCATCGACTTCATGTTCTAGTTCACCATGGGAGAGTGCACATCCATGCCCCTCCCACCCAACGGTTCACTCGGTAAATGCTATCAAAAAGGGTTCCAAGCCATCCAAGAGATACCAAGGCCCGGCACCTTTGGTAAAGCCTACTCTTGAGAAACCCGTCAGCCAAGAATCCAAACCTAGTTTAGAGGAGGAGTACAAGGAACTCCATCAAGAAAAACCGATTCTTGAAGTCTTAGCTCATGCACCTTACTATAATGCTTTAAAAGAAAAATATGAGTTAGAACTTAGGCTTGGAAAACATGGGTCCGCCTTTGTGCGAAACAACTTACCTAAGAAGTTAGACGATCCCAGGCTATTTACTCTTCCGTGTAGACTTGGAACTTCCAAACCACTCGATGCTCTAGCCGATTTAGGATCATGCATCAATCTTGTTCCGTTGTCCCTCCATAGAAGCCTTAACTTAGGTAAAATTAAACCAACGGAAACCATCTTAGGTCTAGCGGACGGTAGTATAGCACGTCCGGTAGGAATAATAAAGGACATGGTAGTACATGTAGGAGAGTTGACTCTTTTGGCCGACTTCCATGTGCTAGACATGAATAAGGACCCGACATGCCCATTACTAGTTGGAAGAGGATTTTTAGCTACCGCTAGTGCCATCATCGATTGTAAGATGTCCAAAATAGTGGTAGGGGAGGGGAGTGCTAGATCCGTTTACGATGTTAAAAAGCATACGTACTACAAGGATGAGGAAGTCCCACAAGAGATAGGGTTGGATAGAGAGCCTTCTAGATATGGACCTTGGATTGATAAGAACATCATAGGCCCCCAAAGCCCTTTTTACCTAGATAAAGCCTTCGCTAGTGCAGCAACTTTCCAAGAAAAAGAAATGGCTAGGGATATAGAAGTGAACCCGTTCGAGGATGCCTTAGTATTTAGGAAGATGACCGAGTTCCTAGGAAGCTTGCCCGTTAACCTTGTCATGAATAAGTGGAAAGTTGAGAAATCTGAACACAAGTGGGATTGGAATAGACCGCCTAGTGATGGTAATGGAGAGTGGCACATTAGGATACAAATCTATGATCCCGATGGTGAGATGTTTGAAAAAGGCATATTTAACCGAACGTACTACTAGGAACTTGAATGATAAGTTTGATCCTTACGACATTGTTGAGGATAGACTTACGTATATCGGTACGTAGGAGTACGACTATGAGTCTAGCTACAAGACTCTTAAATAAAGAAAAGCGCTTCGTGGGAGGCAACCCATGCTTAATTGTTTGCTTGTTAGTGTCATATATCTTTTATTAATTGTTTATCCTCATGTTTAAATTTGTAAAAATGCTTTATTTTGTTTTTAACCTCGTCTTAATTGCATATAAAGGTATTTTACATAAGGGATAAGTGTAGGGAGGATTACACACGTTTTCAAAAGAAACGTAAACATGAGAATAACAATTAACTAAAAGATATTTATGTTTGTTTGTTCGAGTCAAATGCTTGTATCGAGTCATAATGGATGTTTTGCAGAAATTTTTCCAGATTCTAAAGATGTAAATTTTCCAGAATTTTTTCAGAAAATCGCAGACCAGTTTTTGTCAGGATAACCTGACGGCGTCAGGATTGCAACCTGACGGCGTCAGGAAGGAGTAAAAACATCAGATTATTTTTTTCTCGTTTTCTGAGCTACTTATAAATTTATGGAATTTTCCAGGTCTTAATTTTCTTAGAAATTCTGTAGACATCCATTCCACAAGCATTATATCCTAGTTTAAATCGAGTCTTATATATATTATTACCGCCGATTTTACGCGAAGGTTTCGTTTGTTTTCTTCAAGTGTGCAGGTTTAGTTTGTCAAGAAGAAGTTACATAAGATTGGAAGGAGCTTTTCACGCAATAATTCTTCTTGAAAAGGATTTAACCATCACTTTACATGGATCCTACCGAGCTAATCAGGGGAGTATTAGTTTCTTTCGTTTTTAATTACCTTCTTTTATCATAACTTTGATACTTTCGGGGAACATTGGGGACAATGTTCAGTTTAAGTGTAGGGAGGGAAAATAAAACGGGAACTTTGAAACTATGCTTATCCTTGACTATTTGCTTTGTCCAATTGTGATTGTGTAATAAACCATGAGAAAATGTCGGTTAGGGTAATTTTGGCACCAAATTTAAAATTTTTTATGACATATAGGAGTGGGCCATTAGTCTTAACAAAAGCGTCTCATGGATAGGAAATTACATGACTAGCACAAAAAACCCTTTACCACCCAAATTCCACCAAAATGTGAGGATCGCCCTTAGATTAGTAGGAATTAAAGCATTCATCTTCAATGCTTAGAGTGTGAACCGGTAGTATATTAGATTCTAGAACTTGTTTTGTGATGCATTCTGAGATCGCAAGTGAGGCTACACTTGTGTAGTTAGGAATAACTAAATGATAAGAGGCATTAGGATAACCCTTGTTTGATACCTGTAATATAATTACTTCTTCCATATCGGTTGAGTAATTCCCCCACACCCTTTGCGTTGTACTCACTTTTAGTACACGATACCCCTAGTTAACCCCTCAGAGCCTATCCTTTTCGCGGTTCTCGTGATGTTTCGGTTTTTCCGGAATATCAATGAAGAGCATTGTTTACACCCCACCCCCAAATATACACCCAAATCGCCTTAGCCTACCCCTTATGCACTCACTTTTAGTGCAAATGTTTGTTATCACCCTAAACCCTTAGTTCAATTATCTAGTTGCTTGCATAAGTTGCTAAGTCGAGTCATATCCTTTGTATACAGTTTTGGGACGATTGGGATTCATGGGAAAAGTTAATGTTTATGAAATGACGGGAAGGGAACGTTAAATTCAAATTCCCTTTGTTTGCATAATAATGTACCCCAAGTGTTTTGATCTTTTCAAATCGGGTCAAATTAGTGTTAGAGTAATAAAAACTCAAGTGTAGGGATATGCTGTAAATCCCTAGTATTTTGATGTTATCGTAGAGGATGGTAGAGTAAAAGTGTAAAAAAAAAAAAAAAAAAAAAAAAAAAAAAAAAAAAAAATAGAAAAAGAGAAAAAAAAAAAAAAAAAAAAAAAAAAAAAAAAAAAAAAAAAAATATACGGGCTACCATCCTACATCTATCCTTTAAATTTATGTTTGTTTATTTCCGTTACCTAGAGTTTTAGAGTGTCGAGTCTTGGCTTAGCAACGCCATTCTTCATATGCATTTAACATAGAGATTTTTGACTTACCACCACTAAATAGCCTATCCCACCAAACCCTTGTTTCCCTACCGTAAGCCTAACATTACAACCCTTTAAAAGACCTCTTTGATAGTCTTTCCTAGGTGCTTACGCCAAAGCGATGGAGGTTTGATCTATTCTCAAGCCTATGGTAATCTATGTACTAGGACCGGTTAATAAGTGTTTATCTTCCATTTCCTATTTGTTATATTTCATATATACACCCGAGAGAGATGTGAGTATCCAAACACCCCATGTGAGGTGCTAGTATGTAATTGCCGTGCTTGTTATGACTTTTGCGGGGCTTATATGTGTTGTGGACCGTTTTGAATTAATGCTTCATGAACCCTAACTTATAAATTAATTGGCTAAAAGCACATTTGCTTGAGGACAAGCAAATAACAAGTGTAGGGATATTTGATAAGGTTTTAAAAGGTACCATTTTGAGGGGTCGTTTAAGTCCTTATTTGATCACTTTTGTATCCGTTATTGCTTAATATCGTTCCTTTTCACTTTTTAGGTCTCTTGAAGGCAAAATGCTGGAATGGCACTTATTTGGACGAAAAGGCGCGAATATATGAAGAAAATGGCCAAAGTCAAAATCGAGACACTCACAGTTGCTGAAATTAGAAGGCGGCGGCGTCAGGTGCTAATGGCGACGCCGTCCCAAGATTTTTGTGACGATTCAGAACTCAAAACTCGTATTTTCAAGTGACGACGTCTAGTTGTGAAAGAGTAGGCCGTCGCTACTCAGACGGCCTAGATGCAATCCAGACGGCGTCAGAAGCTGAAGAGGACGGCGTCACGGACATAAGGTGACGCCGTCGCAAGGTTAACGTGGCCAAGACGAAACCCTAATGACGGCGACACGACGGCGTCACGAAACATAAGGTGACGCCGTCGCATATGTAATCTTATATATAGAATCCGAATTTTTCAGTCTTTTGTGGAGAGTCTTTTGGAGTAAAAACCTAAAACCGAACCTAAGGTGTCTTGTACAGTATTTTAGGGTTTTAACCCTATCTTACATCAAGATAAGTCTTTACTTCATTAATTCAATTATGTCTTTGATTATTTGTGTGTATGCTTGCATGATCTCCATGTCCGGCTAATTTATTTGTGTGTTTGCTTAGGAAGTATGAAACTTAATTATTGAATATTGATTGGTTGTTTCTTATCTTAGTTGATTAATGATCTAGTAATGCGATAGGTCATTCGTTGTGTACTTAATGCTTGATTCATCTTTGTGAACCTTAGAATATAATTACCTGAGTAGTTGTAGGCTAAACCATCCAAAGAGCGCCTTAGAGTAGGAGTTTATCATCCCTAGTGGGTTTGTAGACGAGACCCTTTGGTAAGTTCAAAGAGTTAGGCAGAAACGCATACCCTACAACCTTAGACACACAACGCAACTAGGAATAAGGACGTGACAACTCAACCATCAATAGGAGATAATTAAGGAGTAATACAACCTAAGTAAACACATCTTTAAACTATCATACGAGCACACATTAATTAGACATAGACTCCCACAACCTTAGTTTAGATAATTAGATAATAGTAGAGTAATCGGTAGAAATACCAACCCCCCAAATCCAATACCCGAGATTCGTACCTTTCAATTTCATAAAATATAAAAAAGATAAAAAAATAATCTTCCTCAACCTTAACCTTAGCGTAGTAACTCCTTACTAGCATTCCTATTCCCCTAGAGAACGATATCAATACCCGTGGCTTACCCTAATTACTACACTACAAAGATTAGGTTCACTGCCTAGGGTGTTATAAAACTTGCTCGAAGAAAAGGAAGTTTCCTTGACCCCGAACGACGCGTGTAGCGTTATCAGTAATACATGATCGTACAATTCCCATTGTGTATTTGTCATCAATTCTAAGTAACATGAGGTGTGAATAAAGTTGTCGATAAGGTTCAATGCAACTTTCCTTACCTTTTGCAAGAGCATTCTATAATCTTGACCGGTGCATCTCTCTCTCTCTAGATTCTAAACAGGGAGATTTCACATCCTCATTGATTGATTCCATCATTTTTAACCGTTCAGTATAGCTAATATTCTCAGGGTTGTCTACAGCATCATACAATTTAAGTACTTCTGAAATCACTGAATCAGAAGCGTAAGACATGATGTTGCTATGTACACGGGATTTTACAGGTCAATGATTTAAACCGAGAAATAGAATCTTTCGCGGGATTTTACGAAATCAAGAAGAAACCGTGATATAGTGACCAATAGAACGTGTTAAGATAACTGATGGATCGATACAATGATAGATAATTGTGTATTAGGTCTTATGATTGTTTGTGGGATTAGCAGAGATGTTGTTTGGTTGTGATTTAGGTTGGTTGTTGCACGATTTTACGGAGAAATTTAGGTCTAAAAACTTAAAAACCTCAATAACTTCTGTTCGGAGCGGATTTAGGCCTCGAGGGTTGACCCGAATTAACTTTAGTAATTCGGCGCGCCATTCTCCTTGTTCTCACGGTCGTTTTGATGGTAGAACGCTGAAAACGGAGTTACGGTTCAAAAGTTATAGCCGTTTGAAGTTTTGTCGGGAAAAGTCAACAAAACGCACTGATGAAATGGTCAAACCGCTTCGAACTATGAATACAAGTCGCTTAGCACCAAGTCGCTTTGCCCCAAGTCACTAGATATACAAGTCGCTAGGTACTCAAGTCGTTATGAAGACAACTCGCTAGTTACAAGTCGCTAGATACAACTCGCTATGAAGACAAATCGCTAGATGCTCAAGTCGCTAGATGTTCAAGTCGCTAGAGACAACTCGCTATGAAGACAAATCGCTAGTGACAAGTCGCTAGATGACAACTCGCTAAGTTGACAAGTCGCTAAGGAACAACTCGCTAAGAGGCCAAGTCGCTAAAGAGCAACTCGCTAGTCACAACAAAGTCAAGTCACTGAAAATAGTAAGGACAAGTCGCTACGTTGAACAAGTCGCTAGCCGAAGTGGTACAGCCACTACTTTGTACTATTTGTCGCTTTGTCTCCATAGACAAGTCGCTAGTGCTCAAGTCGCTACCACCAATACTACAAGCCGCTAATAATTATAGAAGCAAGTCGCTACCAAAAAAAGTTCAAACACAACACTTTTCAATCCAAAACTAACCCAACCACAGTGATTCAAGCTTTCCAAATCAAAACCCAAACACTTACAATGATTCTAAACACGAAAGTACAATCAAAATTCAAACTTTAACACTAGAAATGATCCAAATGATGTAAATACCACTAAACTTTTTCAACCCCAAAAACCATATACAACCACTAGAAATCCAAGAACATGTAAGAGAGATGATCAAACCATGGCTCTTGATACCATTTGTAACATATTGGATTTCACAAACACACAAACAATCACAAATATAGGGCATACAATATGAGGTTTTAGAGAGATAAAGTGGAAGATAGGAGCCTTTCTAGAGAGAGAGAGTAAACAAAAGAAAGAAGGTTAGATTAAAATGAAAGGTCCAACCCTCTACCTTGGGAGGTAGAGGGTATTTATAGTTACATACTACACGTCCTCCTTCGGACTGTGGATCAGGCATACAGTGGGTAAAGACCCGTCCTTCCTCCACGGTGTTGCTCTAAACTAAACTATGCTAATAACTAACTAATAACTATATGTATACGAGCTAACTTATGCTAGATTATATTTGGGGTGACCGACTCTTCACTATGGAATTTCTAATTTCTAACAGACCCTGAACACATAAAGAAGTTCCTTAAAGCATCAGAGGCATGTATCAAGAATGCAACAATTACCAGTGAAGTCCCAAGTCTCCTAAAGAGCTTTAATCTTCAACCACTCCAATCATCAGTCAAGGACATATGTTCAAGTATCAGTCTTTTGGAAAGACACATTGCCGCTTTGGTCTAAGTCTTTAAATTCTATGGCATGGAATCTTGGGCCTAGAATGTCAAGTATTGAAGGTTCTCAAGCTACCCTTGAAGCAAAGGTTAATGTACTTCAACAAGATACCTCAGACATCAAGCTCATGATGACTGAGATGTATCAGTTCTTCAAGGGTACCTCCTCTATATCAGTGCCACAACCAACTCATGCTCTCACCATAGTTCCAGCACAAGTTGGGGGGGAGAGGGTCATTGATACCTCTACAACTGAAAGACCTCCCTCTCACACTAAGAGGGATCACACTAAAAAAAAACAAGGAGGCTTCAAACAAAGAGCCTATTGATATTGTGCCAATCTCAACTCATCCACCTCTATGGCCTGAACAACAACAATCTTCACCAATGGCTACTCCTGAAGATAAAGGTAAATCTATACTCACCACTCCTAAACCTGATCAGAGTACTAAGCTGCAAAAGGCCTCAGCAGAAGTCAGACCGGATCCTCATGCACCAATCAGGATTCATTACGATATCAATGGCAAAACCTACCTCATGACTGAGGACCAGATCAATGCCTATCTTGCAAGAGAGGAGGCACTGAAAAAGGTTTCAGAAGAAGAGAAGATTATTAAGCCTGAAATGTTTAAGGTTGTTCAAGAAGAGGCTGAAAATATTAGGCTTGACCCAAAGAAGCTGGAAAGCAAGCAAGTAGGTGAAGTCTTCAAGAAAGCTCAGGATAATGAAATGCTTACATTAAAGAAGAGAAGGGATGAAAATTCCAGGAAAGCTGCTGAGCTAAGAAAGCAAATAGCGAATCAGTACAACTGGACCATGTCTAGCCGAAGAGACCTTGAGCCTATCACTGATGTCAAAATCATCCCCAAGTCCAAGCCTGTTGCAATTAACGGCTCTAGGGGAATTGACAAAAGGCACTTTAAAGTGCATGATCCTCTGAAATTCACTGACTTTGGGATAACTGAATTGGATGAATTAGGCCCAATCATTAAGAAGAAAAGAAACTTGGTTGTCAAAGACCTGGTGAGTTCTTTAAGCAGGAGGTATAAAAGACTGAGGAAGTTGCCAACTGAACTTGGTATTCAATCTGCTCTCCCTGAAGCTCAAGGCACATAACCCAAATCATCCCAAGGAAAAAGGAAGATGATAGAGCTGGATCCTGAGATCAAAATCCTTGGTCTTAATTACAACAGAGTACTCCCTGAAGGCGTAAAGTTTGTGAACAACATGGTTATTGAGCAGCCTGAGAGAGTACTCTTCTTTACGGATACCTATGGAGACCCTACTTTTTCAGAGATGGAGTGACATTGACAAGGCTGGTATTGAGGCAATGGTAAGTTACTTGATGATGGCGTCTCAAATTCAGACCCTGAGAACATCAAATTCTGCTTTGACCTGAGAAGGAAGATAAATGACCATTCTGACCAACACAAACTCCTGTCAAAGAAGCCTAAGCTTGAAGCACTTAGTTACCAGCTGGACTGACTTCACACTTCAATAACATCTATCTTTTTGTTTCTTGTACTAGCTAATAGGGACTTATAATGATCATTAACAAATAATGTATTTTGTTAGATCAGCGTTCTTCATTAAGCTTATTAGTACATTCAGTGTAACAAAAATCCTCTTGCGCACTTAGAATGATCAAAACACTTAGGCTATTTGTATATCTAAATAGGGGGACATTGTTGTGTTCTGTCAGTACCCAAACCTCTTAAGTCTAGGATTTGAATAGAAAATACCCTAAGTATTTATGACCTTCAACACTAACAAGTCACTGAGTGCATAGTCACTCAGTGAGTCATCTTCAAGATACTCAGAATGAGACTAAGAAGAAAGTTTCTCCACTAAGTGAGGCGGAACTCAAAGGGTGAAGACTGAGTCAAGAAGAAGATGTTGGGTTCAGTGAGTGTTGACAATAACTCACTGAATCTCATAACTCCTCATCAAATACAACCACTGAAGACAAAGACTAAAGATTAAGAAGACTGAATAATGGGCGGGACAAGGTGGGATAAGTTTGAATGCATAAGGTGGAGTCCTTATCAACCATAAGTCAAACTTTTCCAGGAAGGTTAACAACCAAGATCAGTGTCATCACTGATGATCAGAAAATAACATTGTCTTTTACCCTATATAGCTTCTTGTAAACAGAGACAATATACATCAGTATTTTATCTTCTATAGCTTACATCAGTATTTTATTTTAGGAAATAGTTAAAACTAATACTTGTATAAATAGGCATAAGGATGGAGTAAAAGTTAAGCTTGTGCATTAAATGTGTTAGTGTTGGAATCACTCCTAAACAGTATTTCAAGTATTTATATTTCATATGTAATAGGTAGCTTTATTATGGCCTTTATGTTTGTTTAAGGTCAAGCTTATGTAGAAGGCCCATAAGCTTAGGCCCAAGCCCAATAAGGAATAGGGAAGGAGAGGGAGTGTTGCCCTAGCTCCTTGCCTATATAAACATTGTAATAACCCTCACTTGAGGGTTGGTTGTTCTAGTTATTCTCTTCACACATTCACCTACGCCTAACCGTGCTACTCTCATTGTGTATGTGTGCTTGTTTACTTGTTCAATCGCCTTATCTCTTTCTATATAACTTGTGTTTGTAAAACTAGTGACCTAACAGTGGTATCAATCGCCAAATAGTTGGGTGTACACTTTGTTTTTGAAGTTTTTGGTTTTGGGTCTTACGCGTAAAGATAACGAAATCTTTGGTTATCTTAAAAACTCGTTTTTTACACTTTTTAATCCAAGATTCTTGTACTTCCAATGTTTTGAGGTGTTAAAATACTTGTTTTTGGCAAAAAGTTTCAAACTTTACGCGTGGATTTACATTTTTAAGCTTGTTTTTGTTCGTGGGTGTCGTTCTACGCGTAACCCGTCTAGCAGTTTTGGTACATCAAATTTCACATTTTTGTGTTCTTTTGGTACTATTGAAGCTATTCCATAACAAAAAACTGGTTTAGAAACACATTTGGGCAGAATCAAAGTTACGAGTAATCCTACGCGTATCAAAACCCTAATATTAAGCGTAAGATTTTCCTTGGTTTGATCTTCAATTTTCTGGTTTATTCCATGTTTTCTTACTTGGATAAGTCTGAAAATACGTCGACTTTGGATATCTTTTGCACTGTGAAGTGTAACAGATCATTTGGGAAAAAACCCTAAAATTACGCATAAGCATAAGCTTACGCGTAGAAATCCTACGCATAAGATTCACTTTACGCGTAAACTAAGGTCTACGCATAAGGTAATCCTATGCCTACGTTTCTACGCCTAACTTTTGTCTACGCATAACTTTAGTGTTTTACCTACTTACGCGTAAGCTAAAACCTACGTGTAACTCCTTTGTTACGCGTAACTTTTGGTATTTTTACGCATAAGTGCTACTTGGTTCTTGTCTTTTCTACGCCTAAGGACACTTCATCAACAAAGGTTCATTCGACTACAAAGATCCATTTTTACCACACAAGTTTATCATCATGTCTCAACCACCATACTCTAACTATTTCCCTCACACTTATAATCATCAACAACAACAACAACAATTAACTCCACAACATCAACAATGGAATCAACAACAAGCTATTTATCAACAACAATTTAATCAGCAACATACTCCACAACTTGGTGCAATTCCACAACCACAAATGGTTCAACCATCACCAAGTCTTCAAGTTCTACCCTACACAAACGATTTCAATCAACATCCATCACGAAGCACTATGAAGGAACCCACTTGGTTTGCAAAGATGTGTGAAGCTTTAAGCAGCCAACAATCAATTCATGAAGCTGGATCACTTGATAGACCTCCAATGCTCACTCCAGGAAACTACGATCAATGGGTGATAAGGTTCTTTAGGTTTTGTGATCTAAAGAAGCCACATGGAAAGTTCTTAAAGAAGGTTATCTTGGAAGGTCCATTTGAGATGCCTACTGTCATTGTACCCGGAGATCCAACTGCTGTTCCACCAAGAGATGAACAAACCAACATTGCTACTGTTGCAGATTTAAATCCCACAGAACTTCTACACTATGAAGCTGATGAACTTGCAATGGAATACATCCTCTTAGGATTACCAAACCCAATTTTTCGTAGTGTTGATGCTCAAAAGACTGCACAAAAAATGTGGGATCATATTCGTCTTCTTATGGAAGGATCTGTACTCAATCAGGAGGATTTGGAATCCAAAATTTACTTGGCTTATGAACACTTCATGATTGAACCTGGAGAGACACTAGAGTCCTATCATCATCGATTTTCAGACATCATCAATGATTTGGATAAACACAACATCATCATGCCACGAATTGCAGTGAATACTAAGTTCCTGAGTAGTCTTGGTCCAGAATGGGAGAAGTATGTCATTTTTCTCCGTCAAGCGAAGAATATGCATCATTCTACCTATGGATTGTTGTACGATTACTTGAAGCCTCATGAAAAGGAAGTTGATCGGGAAAGGATTCTCCGTGCTCAAATTGCTAAACAGTCACAACCGGACAATCAACAACTTGCCTTGTATGCTCAACAGAATTATCCCTCTCAACCAGCAACTCAACCAACTGCTTCAAACACACCTTCACAACAACCTCAACCTCAACAAAATCAATTGGTTCCATACAGCAACAATGCTCAAGCATATGTCAGTGAAGCTACTGAGGAAATCGATCCATTCGAAGCATTGCAACAAGGATTTGTGATGATTGCTAATGCTTTTGGCCGTTACACCAACAAATCCAACAATCGCATTCGTTCCTCATCTAACACACGGACTCAAGCTGTTGTAAACAATGGACGTGTTGAAGTTCAGAATCGTGATTATGGTCGTCAGTTGGGCGGTGGTCAAGGGTTTAATGCTGTGGGTAGGAATAACAACAGAGCTCAAGTGATGGAACAGGGAAATGCTCAGAATCGGTTAAATGGTCTTAGATGCTACAACTGCAATGAGAAGGGACACCTGGCTAATGCATGCCCAAAGCCAAGGACTAGGGGCAGTGCTTATTTCAAAGAGGCTTTACTTTTGGCTCTTAAGGATGAAGCTGTTGGATCTCTTACAGACAAAGAACAGAGCTTTATGGCAGATGCAGACTCAGATGATGATATGGAGGACTTGCAGGCTAATGCAGCTGTTATGTTGATGGCTAATATGCATGAGCTGCACATGAGTGATACAGGCCCAGTGTATGACACTGATGGCTTGTCTCAGGTACTCGAACAAACCATCATCATATCTAAACTAATATCTCCGCCAATATCTGAATCCGGCACGGATCAGACTGTTCAAAATGAGTCTTCTACATATCTTTCTGATGATTTTCAAGTTAACCCTGTAGTTACATTTGACGATCAAGATGACCTTATGGTTTCCTTTGATAATCAAATTGACTCCGTGGTCGTACTTGAGGATCTAAAGAATGATCATGTTGAGACTCACGTTGAACAAGATGATCTGTTGCCTCATTCGGATTTTGCTCGGTTAATTCAAGACCATAAAATCAAAATGGAGGAATGTTATGCATTAAATCAGTCCTTAAAAAGTAAAAATGAACTGTTAACAAAGGATTTTGAATGCTTACAAATGCAACTCAACTTTTTCAAAACTCAAGAAAACCGTGAAAAAGGTTTTGAAGCTGCTTTTGCAAAATCTCATCAAAACGAAAAATATTTAGAGAGACAGATGCGTGATCTAGCCGCCTCGAAGAATGCTTTGTTGTCTAAATTAGAACAACTGAAACACGAACATAAAAAGCAAATTAACGCTCTCACCTTGGAAAATCAAAAATCTAAGGCTGAGTTGTTAAATTGTCAAAAACAGTTCTCCGCATACAAAAAGCATTCAACGAATCGGGTAGATGACCTTCTTGACGAAATTCTCGGCTTGCAAAACAAACTTAAAGAGTTTAAAACTGTTGTTTACAAACATGGTGAATCCGTAATAGCTATTGAAAAGTTTACCTTAAAACCCAATCCAAAAGGATATGGAAAAAATCTAGCTGATTACAAACCAAAGCTTTCACTAAAAACATTCAAACCAACTCCTGAAGTTTCCAGTGCAGAATAAAAAATTGATAATACTGTCATGAGTGTTGTTGAATATCATCATCAAGAGGAATTAGATGCAGAAGACGAGAGTCGATCAAAATTAAAAAATGTTGTTTACAACAAACCTTTTAATTATAAAAACGCGGTCACTTTCGTCACACCAACGGATTCTTCTAACACACCAAGGGTTATCATCAAAACACCTGAGTCTTCTAATGTTAATCCCAAAACAGAATTTGCACAAACTTATGGTCCTTTACCTTCCATTAGTGAAGTAAACTCAAAACCTGAAAATCGAAAAATCCTTCGATATTTTGACATTTTCATGGCTGACCTCAAAATTTTACAACATGAGATAGAATATCGCTCTGAAATCAAAGTTGAACATTTTCAATCGCCTCTGGCGCGAGAACAAAGAGACATTTTTCAGAAAAATCTTTTACCTAATGTTAAAAACTTGAAAAGTTGTGCAATTGCCTGGGAAAAGGATTTTCATAAGGAACTTGGGGTAATGAAAAACGTTTTCGAGAAAACAGAAACATCTATTTCTAACACAAAACGCAAAAAGAAACTGTTGAGAAAAGATGTTGATCGACTCTTGGAAGATGTTATCTGTGCTGATATCCATAATGTTGTGTTACTTCATGCCTTGCCATTTGCATCTGATTATATATCTGCTGATATTGTTGAAACTGTAGTTACTGTTGAGAACACCGATAATGTGCTTCAGATCGAGTCTTTAAAAGCTGAAAATATACGATTACACACGGAAATTTACAATGCAAAACGTCGTCTTCATTGGTGTGAAAAAGATATTCACAACCATCAACTTAGTTTTCAAAAGAAAATCGCTCAATTGAGTGCAAAATCTTCTGATCCTAAAATTGAGCAACTGGATGATCAAAACGTGTCTTTGAAAAGTCAAATCTCAAAATATGAACAAGAACTTTTAAAAGTTAAACAGGAATATGGTGTCATATTTGATTTACTCAAAAAGACTCGAGTTGAAGCATCAAACGAACTTGATCACTATCTTGCTCACACTAGAGAAGTTATGAATTTTGCTGGTAATATTCGTTCTGAAAATCAAGATCTGATTCACACCATCTCTAAGTTACGGGAAATGTTAGGAAAGTATGAACAACTTCCGCCTACTGTGATTAAGAGATTAGCACCAGTCACACTTAGTAATCGTGAACCTAGAATTCCCACTGCCAAATCACAAGTTGCTAATGTGTTTCCCTCTACTGAAACAAGAATAGTTGCATCTTTTCCAAACATCCGCACTTCACAGCCTAGGAGCACTCAATTGAAGAATAGGAAGTTGTGACCTAAGAAAAGATCAATAAAGAATGCTAAAGTAGAAGAACACCCTAGGACTCTGAATAAAAATCATGTTGCTTCCACTATAGATGTTGCGTCTGGCAAATGTAAACAAATAGTGATGTAACGAATGCTAAACCGTTAAGTACTTTTGATATTCAGTCTGATGCACCTTGTGTTATTTGTCGAAAGAGTATGAATTCTGATTGTCATGACAAATGTGTTGCTAAAACTATAATCTCTCGATTACGGAATCCTAAGAATCGGAATACCTCTAGGCCCACTAATCATTCTAAGTCTGTGCTTGGTAAACCACCTTCTTTAGATTCTAAGGCAACCATTGCTATCAATGTAGCTCCCGCTTCACCTCCTAAGAATGTAGTACCACCTAGTGTTTTCACTAAGACTAAAGCAAAGAGTAGTTATCGATGGCAGAAATGGATATATAACACACTAGGATTTAAATGGATGCCTAAAATTCTCAATGTGTGTATGTCTAACATACCTGCTTCGGAACCCTCTAACATTTCGGGTTCCACATCTACTTCTATTCCATCTGTGTCGTCTGTGTGTAATGCAGGTGATACAGATCATTCTCTGGATTGTTGATAGCGGATGTTCCCGACACATGACAGGAAACCTTAAACTGTTAGATTCGGGAACGATCACTTCGCAGCCATCATGGGCTACGAAGATTATGTTAATGGGAACATCGAAATCAGCAGGGTTTACTATGTGGAAGGCCTCGGTCACAATCTGTTTTCAGTAGGTCAATTTTGTGATGGAGATTTGGAGGTTGCTTTCAGGGAGAAAACTTGTTTCATTCGTGATCTACATGGAAATGACCTTATGTCTGGCTCGCGTAATTCTAGTCTCTACACTATCTCTATGCAAGACATGGTTGCTTCCTCTCCCATTTGCTTACTTTCAAAGGCAACATCTACAAAATCCTGGCTATGGCACCATCGTGTCTCACATCTAAACTTTCAAACCATCACCAACCTTGCTCGACACAAACTAGTTGAAGGACTCCCACGGTTCCGGTATTCAAAAGATCACCTTTGCTCAGCCTGTGAACAAGGGAAAAGCACTCGTGCTCACTTTCCTTAAAAGGTGGAACACAGCTCTCAGCATGTGCTTCATCTTCTTCACATGGATTTGTGTGGCCCGATGCGTGTGCAAACGATCAACGGCAAACGCTACATCTTAGTAATTGTTGATGACTACTCACGATGGACTTGGGTCTACTTTCTTCGTAGCAAAGACCAAGCTCCACAAATGATCATCACCTTTCTCACAAAAATACAGGTTCAGCTCCGCAACACCGTCCGGATAATCAGAACAGACAAAGGAACTGAATTTGTTAACAAAACCCTTCGTGAATTTTATGAGAAAGTGGGAATTCAGCATTAAACATCTATTGCACGTACACCTGAACAAAACGGAGTTGTTGAAAGACGAAACCGAACGTTAGTGGAAGCTGCAAGAACAATGTTAATCAATGCTAAACTTCCAGATTACTTATGGGCAGAAGCTGTATCTACTGCATGCTATACTCAAAACCGTTCTATGATCACAAAACGCCACAACAAAACACCTTTCGAAC
Organism: Chrysanthemum seticuspe; assembly: GCA_019973895.1. NCBI lineage: Eukaryota > Viridiplantae > Streptophyta > Magnoliopsida > Asterales > Asteraceae > Chrysanthemum > Chrysanthemum seticuspe. The sequence continues at coordinate 34,668,802 of BPTQ01000003.1, forward strand.
TTGTCCACAACCATAAACCGAACCTCAAACACTTTCATGTATTTGGATCCCTTTGCTATCCGAATAATGATCGTGCTGATTTTGGAAAGCTCAAAGCCAAAGTTGATATTGGAGTCTTTATTGGATACTGTGACAATTCTAAAGGTTTCCGAATCTGGAATCGTCGCACTAAGGAGGTAATGGAAACGATTCATGCTCATTTCGATGAACTCACGAAATGGCTTCTGAGTATAACAGCTTAGAACCCGGTCACAACCGTTTAAACTTCCCTCAACCCCCATCATCAGCTGAAGAAAGCCCTCAGCTAACTCGTCAACAAATGGAAAGGTTATTTGCTCCTCTGTTCTGTGACGATATTGATGAACGTGCTCCAGGTGTATCCGTTGTTTCCGCTGCACAACCTGATAATATTCCTATACCTGATACACCTGCTACAATAACTACTGTTGAAGATGCACCTACACCAGTTGACTCCAACACAACAGTTGAACACACCGCTTCCAACAATGATGAACCAGCTGATGATATTCTGAATGAAGTACCCCCACCTGCAGATTTTGATCCAAATGCGTTCTTCAACCCGTTTGCCAATGAGACTGCTGCACCAGATGTCGCGGAATCTTCAACAAACCATTTGAACCCTCAGAATCTGCACAATGTATACCAACATCAACCCTCTACACATAGATGGACAAAAGACCATCCTCTGGCTAACATTATTGGCAACCAGAATCAACCAGTCGTTACGAGACAACGTCTTCACTCAGACGGAAGAACTCAACCAATTCAAACGTCTTGAAGTATGGGAACTGGTTGAAAGACCAACAGGGGTCTATGTCATTGGTCTAAAATGGATTTGGAAAAACAAATTGGATGCTGAAGGGAACGTCATCCGAAACAAGTCACGTCTAGTTGCTAAAGGTTATCGTCAGGAAGAGGGAATAGACTTTGAAGAATCTTTTGCTCCGGTTGCTCGTCTTGAGGCTGTTCGGATATTTCTTGCGTTCGCTGCTCATATGAACATGACGGTCTATCAGATGGATGTCAAAACGGCGTTTCTCAATGGACAACTTAAAGAAACGGTCTATGTCACCCAACCAGATGGATTCGTTGATCCTGAGTTCCCGAACCATGTCTACAAACTGAACAAAGCTCTTTATGGTCTCAAACAAGCCCCTCGGGCATGGTACGATAAGCTATCATCTTTCCTCATTGCCAATAATTTCACCAAAGGCTCGGTTGACCCAACTCTGTTTATACAATATCACGGGGCACATATCTTAATTGTTCAAATTTACGTGGATGACATCATTTTTGGGTCAACACATAAAAAGTTCTCAACCGCTTTTGCAAAACTAATGAAGAAAATTTTTGAAATGTCCATGATGGGTGAACTCACGTTCTTTCTAGGACTGCAAGTTTATCAATCACCCCGTGGTATTTTCTTGAGTCAGTCCAAATATGCCCTTGAACTGTTAAACAAATTTGGAATGACAACCTGTGATACTTATGCCACACCAATGGCTCATACCAACAAGTTAGATGCTGATTTACATGGGAAATTGGTTGACCCTACCAAATACTGAAGTATTATTGGGTCCCTCATGTATCTAACAGCTAGCAGACCTGATATTGTCTTTGTCGTTTATCTATGCTCCCGTTATCAGTCGCGACCAACTGAAACCCACCTCTCTGAGGCTAAAAGAATCCTCCGATACATCAAGGGAACCATTAACTTGGGGATCTGGTATCCGAAGGATTCTGGTTTTGAACTAATCGCTTTTTCAGACGCTGACCACGCAGGATGCTTAGACTCAAGAAAAAGTACTTCAGGAGCTCTACAATTTCTCGGTGATAAACTGGTGTCTTGGCAATCAAAGAAGCAGGATTGTACATCGCTGTCATCAACCGAAGCAGAATATGTAGCCATGTCCGCGTGTTGTGCTCAAGTCATTTGGATGAGAACATAACTCAAAGACTATGGTTACGTATTTGACAGAATCCCGATGTACTGCGACAATCGGAGTGCCATTGCAATCTCGTGCAACTCAGTTCAGCACTCGAAATCAAAGCACATCGATCTACGCTATCATTTCATCAAGGACCACGTGGAACAGGGTACCGTTGAACTATACTTTGTGGGTACTGAATACCAATTGGCAGATCTGCTCACCAAAGCCTTGCCTCCCGCTAGGTTTAATGAGTTGGTCCACCAAATTGGTATGAGGTGTTTGACTCAAGAGGAATTGGATGACCTCTTAAAACAGTCTTAAAAACCTGTCAAACACCAAAACATCTTTTGTAAATAAATTTTTCAAAAACAAAATACAAAAATATAAAATCCGATAAAACAACAAAAATATTCTCCTAATCTATATTTCTTTCAACATGGCAAGTACATTTCTTCCGTCAACACTTTAATCTTTCAAAATTCAGTATTTCTTCGATCAAGTGTTGAGGGGGAGAAAATTAACTCTTAACTGTTTCAAACATCTGCGTACTTGCATGTTATCATAACTCGGTTGATTCTTTTACAAATGATGGTACACTTTCTGGTTCAAAGACACTCCTCGGACTTAAAATTTATAATCGTTCATTATTTTCTCAAGTCAAGGGGGAGTGTCGTCAAGTCTCTTTCTTAAAAACCTTTGTTTGGTAACCAAAATGGAAGTTAAAAGGCTTTGGTTGAAAAAGGAAAAGGTGGAGGGACTAAAACTGCAAAAACCACAAAGTTATTTTTGATAAAACACCCCACCTAACACTTTCACCTCACATTTATTACCAACACCTAAAAAGATCCTACGCGTAGAAATTGTTTAACAAATCCGTGCATTGGATCAACGATTTGTAAGTGGTTTTATGATCTCAACATGTTTTTAAACATAGGTTTTGATTTTGATACAAATCCAACGGTCAAATCTTGATCTATGCTTGATTTAGTGTCCTACGCGTAAGTGTATGAACACTAAATCAAGAATGGACGTTTGTGGTTAATAAGATTGTGTCAAAATGTTCCTTTTACATCTATAAACACATGTTCATTACCCAAACATGCCCAGATACACGAATTGATATCTTTCAAACATTAGGGTTCTTAGGTCAAATTGGGTATTTTTGAATGTGAAGTGTTTTGGTTAAAAAGATAGTTGGGTTATGCTCTTGCGTTGTTAAATTGATAATTTCCAAAGTTATAGCCACCCAGAAACACGAATTGGTCATCAATTCGAAACTAGGGTTTAAAGCTCATAAACTTTGGGTATTTTTGATTCTCAACAGATTAAGTGTTACAACTTGGCTTACATACTCACAACATGTCTTTAACATACCAGAAAAAGTTTAGTGCATTATCTATGGCTAAAACTCATACGCGTAGATTTAGGGTTTTAGACTACGCGTATGTGTTCTACGCGTAACTGTTAAAATGAGCTAGTATGTTTTGATCTGTGATAAAATGATGTTCTGTGTTAACTTTGATGATTTGATAAACTTATTTAAGGCTTTGCTACGCTTAAAATTCAGAATCAAGGTCATTTGCAATTCTACGCATAAGGATTACCCTACGCGTAGTCATGTTACGCGTAAGAATAATCCTACGCATAACAGCTACGCCTAAGGTTCTACAATGGACTACGCGTATCCTGTGAAGGATATGCGTAAACAGTGACCTCTACGCATAAGGTCAACTCTTACGAGTAGCCTTACGCGTAAGGTTAATATATGCCTACGCATAAGCTCTACGCATAAGGTCTCCTTTTTCCTACGCGTAACAATTTTTACGCGTAAGTTAGGATTCTACGCGTAAGTTTACGCCTAAGCATATATCATTCCTGTCTACGCATAACTTTGCCAAAACTACGCTTAACCCTGGATTGACCTTCATGATGAATTGTTACGTGTACAAACTTGTAAATAAACTAATCATAACGTCACGAATCCAATAATGTCACTAATAAACTTAAATCGTCTGATATGTTGTGAACAATAAGTGATAAAATAAACTTTAAAACTTAAAGTTAACTAACTCACGAAACATTTTACGATATCGTTGAACTATTGAACATACAAGTGACTTAGGACTCGTAACAATCATTATCACTGTACATTCAATAACTAGACAATAAGACCTTCTGTTGACTAACATTATGTCTTTCGATATGTTGGTTCTTTTGGCTAATGTTATTTCAGATCACGACATGGCTGAACAAATGAATGTGGATGCACCTGAAGTTCTCTCCATTGCTGATATCTATCCGCATGGCTATCCAATGAAGATAGGAAAGAACAATCTCCGTGTTGACTTTGACACCCTCCCTTGCTCTGAATCTTCGTGTTTAATTGCTATTGACATTCTGAGGACTCATCCTTATCAGAACATGCTTACTCACTCTGCAACTGTTCCTGAGATCTACATCCAACAGTTCTGGAACACTATGGAAAGGGTCAAAGGACAAACTGCTGTGACGGAGACTCTGAATCACAAACAAGTCACCATTACACCTGCAGACTTAAGGGCTGTTCTCCTAATTCCTGATGTCGATCCGACCAAACTATATGCCACACCTGCTGAAGAGCTCACTCTCCAATTCTTAATCAATATCGGTTATGACGAGGCTACAGTAATAATCACCAAGCATTCTCACGTAGAGCTTAAGAGTATTCCTCAACCTTGGAGAACTCTCTACATGATCATCACCAAGTCTGTTTCTGGTCGTGACAGCAGCTATGAGCACCCTAAGCTCATGGAACTGCAAATATTCTGGGCATTGGTCAACAAGAAACACATCGCTATCGAAGCTCTGATTTGGGATGACATGATGTCATTTCTCAACAAACTTGGCTCAAAAATTCCCTACATCAGATATACTAAATTGTTGATCCAGAGAGCACTTGGACTTCATCCTGACATTCCCAAGAGGCTCAATGACCCCGACAATCACGACATGTTGGCGAAACCTATTCTATCTGTCAGAATCAAGGAAACGTCTACGAAGAAACAAGGTGTTGTGCTGCCAGATTTCCTTCTAACTAAAGATGTCAGAAAGCTCGAATCGTACAAAAGGTATCTGGAAGCAGTCAGACAAGGCAAAGTTGGTCATCTCGACGAAAAATCTTCTGGAACACCTGTAAGGAGAACCAGAAAAGGAAGTGCTGGAAGTGTCACAAGTACAGATAGTCAAAGGAATGTTCCAAAGAAGAAACCTATTCCAAAGAGGAAACCCACCCCTAAGAAGAAAGTTCCTTCTCAGGAAGCCACTCCTATCCTTTCACTTGAACCGCAAAGACAGCTCAGGGACGAGGACTCTGAGGCTACTGACACAGATGAAGAGATCACATACTCTGAAACTGCAAAGGACGAAAATCCCTCAGTACCAAAACCTCCAAGTCCTCAAACTAATAAAGGAAAAGGCAAGACTTCTGCACCTGTTGCACAGGATGAAAGCTCTGAAGATGAAGAAGAGCAACTGGATCAATCATACAGGAAGAAGTTTCACAATGTCAGACACCTTTAAAAGGCCGAAGAATTTGCTAAAGATCAAATGGGTGGCCCCGGAGGATCAAGTGGTGCTGCCCACTCCTCACCAGATCCTGATACGGTTAATCAACCCGGTAAGGGATCTGGTGCCACTACTCTTCTGCAACAACAACAGCCTGTGGAGGATACTATTGTGTATGATTTTGAGAGACTGGAAACTGAGAAAGAAAAGTCTAGAGATGACGAGGATGATTATACAAAGTTTCTTCTAGACAGTCCAACACACTCAAAGGAGAAAACCTCAGAAACTCCTAAGGACATGAAGTCTCCTCATGTCTCCTCATCATCGGATTCTTCGTCTCATTCATCACAACCACCATCAACAAAGACAACCAGATCATCATCCAAATCAGTGAAGAAACCACCTAAATCTTGGATTTCTCAGACTCATCAAAAGATTGTGAAAGCTGTCCAACAAGCAAGAAAGAAGGACATACTTTACAGAAAAATGAATTGGTTTGCTGACCAAATTCAGTACTTAAATGATGAGAAAGACAAGATGGAGAAAGAAAGGGAATTTGTTCAGAAGTTCATGAAGAGTCATAGAAAAGAGGAACTGAACGAAATGATCGAAGGTTACACTAACAAGTACCTTCAGGATATCGTTCCTAAAGTCCAAAAGGAACTGGAGAAGACAGCAAGAGATCATACCCACAAGTTTCTTCTCGACACTGTCCCCGGTGTGACTAGAGAAGTATTTTCCAGACAACTCACCCCTAACATCGTAGCATTGGTTAAACATACAATGGCCAAAGAAGCTGATCTCTCTGAATCTGAGTTAATCGCTAAACTTGTGATGCAAATGTCAAAGCGATCTGGAACGTTTACTTCAGATGAAGCTAAATTTTTCGAAAATCTACTTGATTTTCAACTCAGATCATCATGCAAGGAGTCAGCCGATCAACCCAAACGACCAAGAGATGACAATGATAAGGATAAGGACTCTGCACCTAAACGTCAGAAGCAGTCTGGTAAATCTACTTCGATGCCACCTCCTCCACCACGGACTTCTTCTCAACAAAAGTCTCCTCCACCTCGGTCTTCTACTGATAAACCTCGGGACGATTCCGAGTTACCACCCCTGACTCATAAAACAGGTGATTACTTTGAGTATACGGGTGGTGACGATGAAGAGGTCCTTGAGCCCCGACAACAACCCACCTCACATAAACAAGTGCAGAAACCAGTATCATCCTCAAGGCCTTCCAAAAAGAAGAAGAAGACGACTCAGCCTGGAATCGTAACATGGCTAGATGACGATAAAACCGAAGAGTATGAATGGTTCTCCACACTTGTCAATCAAACTCCCTACCCTGATGAAGGTCAAGAATTGGTAGTCGGTTCTACATTGGAGCACGCAAAACTATTGCAAGAAAAGTTCCATATGAAGAAAATGACAAAATCTGAGTTGAAGCGAATCAAAAATGAAGCTTTTCAACTATGGAAAGACAGCTCTGAAAGCGCCCTCGAGGTCGAATATCATCTTGAGAACATCGCTCGAGCTATGTCTAACAACATGGATTGGCTCAATCCGGAAGCAAACATTGACTTCACACAAAAGGACAACCCTCCATCCTACACCGACTGGACCAAACCCCTACCGACCATTGGCCAAGCAGACGAACCAAGGATTCCCTTCAGATACTTTTTTAACAGAGACCTGGATTTTCTTTTACACGGTAGCGATGGTTCGCGAAAATACGCTACATCATTGACTCTTCCATTCCCAGCGGCTATTTACTCAAACTGCATAGCTATCGAGGAACGTGCAAATCACTTGTTTTCTGACAACGTGCAAGCATACGACCAAGATGCATTGTATGGGATTCATCATTGGCCTGAACGCCGAAGAATCTACTACAGAAGCTGCCTGGTTCAGAAGTCTCAACATGCAGTGCATAGTTTCAAGGACATTGTGGCCATCAAACATATTGATCTCAAGTCTAAGTGGGACTACACATTCTTGAAGAATATCATAGTCAAACGACAAGATGAACAGGACTATGGATTCTTCGAGGCTGACTTTGAGAATTTGTCCCTCAACGACATCGAAGACATGTACCTTGCCAAAGTACAGGGTCTTATGAGACAATTCTCGACTGAAGTTCAACGTGAATTTATCAAGTCAGTTCTCATCTTCATTAGACGCATCGTGATCAAAGAACGTGTCGAAGATATCCAGATGGCTGTTGAATCATATCAGAAATGTGTAAACTTCACTCCACCACAGCTTGATCTTCCCGACATCAACCAGCTTACACAACTTACGCTCATCAGCAAACCTTTCGGCGTTGTTTACCGCATTGAACTTCAAAGAAACTGCTTAATGGCGTGTAGTGAGCTCCACAAATTCGGGGATCATACCTTGAAGCTGGTTAGGGATGGATTGGCGTACAGGTTGAAGGATATACGCCTGAAAGTTGGAAATCCTAAGCGCTGGAACTCTCAGGAAAGGAGGGATGTGAGACGTATCATCACCATGATTGATGAACGGTTGTTCAGAAGGGATCAGTTCAGACGATTGGAGAGCTATGTTGGTGGACGACCCAGGAGAAACATCACCGGCTTTCAACGCCCTGTGCGCACTCCTGGGAACATCACTGCACTTCCTGGTACACCTTGAATTGTTTCCCTCATATAATTTTGGATGCATGATTATATATGTCAATGGCTTGTGCACACATAACAGTGTACAACCCGTAATTGTCAAGAAAGGACCCTGTGGTACGCCTCAGTGCCACAATCCTTATAAAAGGAGCGAAAGCTTCTTATTTTTGAGTAAAACCTATCAAACCTTTCACTTTTCAAGGTTTTGCTCAAAAAGACAAGTACTTCCCCATATGATTTTTCAAAACCTCAACCGTTTATATCACTAGTTGAGGGGGAGTATTTGATTTAAAACTTTGTTCACAAATTTTTCATAGTGGTCATCTTCCCGCAACACTCAAAATGGTCATATTTATTCTCAACCGTTCAAAAATAACATTTTATATGCCATTTTTTAGGGGGAGAAAATTTGTGATAAGAAATATGTTGTACAAAATGCAAATGAATCTATGCACCTCAGACTTAACCTACGAATTGACGGTACTAAACTGTTAGTAACTCGAAAAGACTTGTCCTGGACGGGTAATAATTTCAAGCTAGTTCGCTAGTGATGTAAACGTTTCTCGCAAAGGACTTGTCTGAGTAGAATGTACCATTCGAGAAACTCTTGATAGACATGAACTCTGATGGGTTTGACAACCTTCCAAGGTTTGTCTACACCTTCAAGGTAGTTATTAGAGCTAGTTGTCACCTAAAAGATGACAATGTAACTCTTTAACTATTCAACATAACCGTGTCTCGCGGGAGATTGTCTATCTTTAGTGGATCAATTCAAAAAGTGCGCGCTCCTTCCTCACTGTGCATTTAACCATTAAATATATTAAGCACATGTGGAGGGGGAGTATTTATGCAAAAACTTATCTCTCACAGTGGTTCAAACATGTTTTTCATTTACAAACCCTTTGAGAGATATTTTCACATACAGTGGTTTTAATGGCAACATAGGTTAGTCATGGAGTTATAAGGTGACTAAGGTTAGGAATAACCGTCCTATGATCCGCCAGAGCCGGAGGGATCTACCCAAGGACACTACCATTAGTTAGTGTTAGAAGTCCTTAGGAATGATTATAAAAAGGAGAAAATGAGAATCGGAGAAAGAAGGAGTTGAAGAATCAAAAAGAAATGTAAAGTAAAGGGTGAAAAGAAATAGCCCTCCAGATTATTCAACTTAGGGCAGACACCGGGTTCAATTCATATGCTACTGGTTGTTACTTAGTGACACCGGTATTGAAGATTAAAAGTCGTCATGGACCCAGTGACGCATGCACTAAACCTTCTTAGCCACTCAAGTTTCTCTCAACAGAAGCTTGTTTCATTCTCACAGGGAACCCTACATAAACTATTGGCTTTCTCTTAGAGATCGCTGGTATTGAAAAAGGAGACCCTCTCCCTAGTCTCCGCTCAGGAAAACCAAAACGCACTATTGAGTCTAGAGCCACGAGATTCATCAAAAGATCTCTTAGGAACACTTGACATTTAATCACTTGATGATCAACAAATAAGATCAACAGTGGTTCATATCGAGTCCTTCACAGATCTTAGCAATCTGTCGAGAACATTTATGAGAGGTTCACATCTGTGATCCTCAGTGATTGAATGGAAACTCCTGCCAGGGTCAACATCAAACAGCCCTGACAGCAGGTCACTTCGGTAACTCCCCGTGGATTACGCGGAGTGTGTCTCAAACGGTCTACAGTCGTGAGGTGATGCTTCGGTGTACCTCAGCGACTCATCTGAACTGTAGATGTACTTCGGTACATCGCGTTATCTCACTTGTGGGACTCCAGTTCAGGAACGGCCTTTGTAAGAATTAGAGTTGTGTTTTCACACTATGCTGTTAACACTCTCGAAGTTCAAACTTGTAAGTGCCGGAAACCGCTTATTACTAACCGTTTGAAATGTTTTCTTCTTATGGAAGCTCCGGAGCGGGATGATCGTGTTGATTCTTCTCATGCTCACGCCAACATCATCACTAATGGAAGTTCTATTCGAATGCAACACAACAGTCAGAATGATTCTTCATCAAATCAAAGAATCTACAAAGTCAAAGACTTAAAGAACTTCATCAGTATTGAATTCCAACGTCATAGAGCGTGTGAGCATGTTGAAGAATGACGTGGAGACACTGGAGCAGCGAAGCAGACCTGAGGCAGACTGATGCAGACAACAACATACTATCACTTTCACCACAAAGAACAATGATCAAAGAACAAAGTTAAAGATGATGTCGAAGCATAACTGCTCAAAGATAACTATCTCTCTACACTGGGGAGATTGTTCGAATCAAGGCAATTCCTCTCACAAGAAAGAAGAATGTCAGAAGACGTCACAACTACTATTACATCAACGCCTTCACCGTTTACATTCATATATACTTGAGGGGGAGATTGTTGGAATCACTCCTAAACAGTATTTCAAGTATTTATATTTCATATGTAATAGGTAGCTTTATTATGGCCTTTATGTTTGTTTAAGGTCAAGCTTATGTAGAAGGCCCATAAGCTTAGGCCCAAGCCCAATAAGGAATAGGGAAGGAGAGGGAGTGTTGCCCTAGCTCCTTGCCTATATAAACATTGTAATAACCCTCACTTGAGGGTTGGTTGTTCTAGTTATTCTCTTCACACATTCACCTACGCCTAACCGTGCTACTCTCATTGTGTATGTGTGCTTGTTTACTTGTTCAATCGCCTTATCTCTTTCTCTATAACTTGTGTTTGTAAAACTAGTGACCTAACAGTTAGCATTCATAAGCAACTTTCACTCCTCCAAATACAACTAGTCCCTAAAATAATTCAGTGCTTCCATGTAGTTGTGCTTAGACTTAACCTAGGCTTAGTGCGGAGTTTACACCACACTTTTCATTCAATCCCTTGTGTTATTTCGCAAACACTTGGGTAATATATTCTTTTGATTCGTTTTAATAAGAATATAAACGTTGAAAAATCTCTTGTGCATTTACTTTACTCTAACTTATTAAAATGATTTTCCAAGCTGCTTTACTTAATTCATGGATCACGATTAACTTAAATTATAATTTTGCTACTTGTGATATGGGAACAACAGTTTCCAAATGACCAACTACTTGAAGAAGTTTATGTCAGCCAACCAGAAGGATTCATTGACCCAGAACATCCTAATCACGTATACAAGCTCAAGAAAGCTCTTTATGGCCTTAAACAAGCCCCAAGGGTCTGGTATGACAAACTCTCATCTTTCTTATTGCTAATCAATTTACAAAAGGAACAATGGATCCAATATTTTTCATATAATGTCACGGGGAAGCCATTTTAATTGTTCAAATTTATGTTGATGACATCATTTTTGGTTCAACTTATAAAAAGTACTCAAACTCTTTTGCAAGACTAATGAAACAATATTTTGAAATGTCCATGATGGGTGAACTAAAGTTCTTCTTAGGACTCCAAGTTCATCAATCACCCCATGGCATCTTTTTAAATTAGTCCAAATATGCTCTTGAAATCTTAAAGAAACATGGAATGACCAGCTGTGATACTTTTAACACCCTTATGTTTGCCTCATCACCAAAGCTGGATGTTGATTTAGATGGGAAATTGATTGAGCCTATAAAATACCGAAATATTATTGGGTATCTCATGTATCTAACAGCCAACAGACCATACATTGTCTTTGTTATATATCTTTGCTCCCATTATCAGTTAAGACCAACTGAACGACACCTCAATGAGGCTAAAAGAATCCTTCGATATATAAAGGGAACCATTCACTTAAGAATCTGGTATCCAAAGGATTTTGCTTTTGCACTAATAGCTTTTTCAGTCCCTGATCACGCAGGTTGCTTAGATACACTCAGAAGTACTTCTGGTGGTTTTCAGTTTCTAGGAGATAAACGTGTATCTTGTCAGTCAATGAAACAAGATTTAACATCAATGTCTTCAATTGAAGCAAAATAGATGGATGAGATTATAACTATTGGACTACGACTTTGTATTTGATAAGATCCCAATGTACTGCGACTCCGAGAGTGCCATTGCCATTTCCTGCAACACGGTTCAACACTCAAAGTCAAAGCATATAGCTCTCAGATCGCACTTCATCAAGGAGCATGTCAAAAATGGTACAATTGAATTATACTTTGTGGATATTGAATACCAATTGGCGGATTTGTTCACCAAAGCCTTGCCACCCGCAAGATTTGTTGAGTTAGTCCATCAAATTGGTATGCGGTGTTTGACTCTAGACGACATGGAAAATTTACTCAAACATTATTAAAAATATCAAACACTATGACAACTCGAAAAAATTTAGAAAACTTTGTTATATATGCTGTCATAAATATCCCGAGAAACCCGAAACGTAGGAACCTGTGTGACTTATGTGAGCCCGTACTTGATTTATTATGAGCATTTTTAATATGATTTGTGAATGATTGTGTTACTGACTAAATTATGTATGTTGATTATCCATGTTAGGCTCCATTTGAGTCGGCACAATAATAACCTAAAAGAATGAGAAATAGTAACATTAAACCTGTCACATAAAAATTAGACGTGTTAATAATCCAAACTTGTGAAAAGAGATAGTTAAGAACAATGGCGCATATAATAAAAATTTCATGTCACTAGTTACAAAATATACGAGCCCTTAAGTAGTAGATCGGAAAAGTTAATAAAAAAACAACGACTTGGGACCCCGATGTTAAGACCTAGCCTGCCTTCCCCCCCCCCACTAAAAAATAATTGCATATCACTCCCCACCTCAAAAATATATAAACCCAATCACACACACACACACACACACACACACACTTCATCCCCTACCTCCAAACCCTAGCACAACTTTCTCTCTCTACCCCATACTACCGCCACCGACTGCCACGCCTTACCGCCGCTGACGCCCCGCGTGAGCTACCACCACCACCAAACGACTCCTCTCCTCCTCCTCTTTCATTTTGTGAATACCACTCGCCCTATCTCCACCTTATCGCCACCCAAACATGCCCAAAACCCCACCCTTGCTCGTGTTTTATTGTTCCAAGTGTAGATCGGGAAGAAAGAAGGTAATGGAGCACGAGTTGTACACTCGGTTGAGACCCATGAGTCTCGTTCGTTCTTTTGTTTCGGGTTAAGAGGGAAAATGTTAGCCTTAATAGTTTTATTAGAAGTGATGGTCATTCACGATTAGGAACTGTGTAAAGTGTGTTAGATATCGTGATAGAATAGTCAACGGGCTCGTGGAATGGGCTAAGCTAATTGGTTAAATGTTAAGGTATGCTAAGCCGTGTATAAGCTTAAGCATCCCAAGCCCAATCCAAGTCCACGAAAAGCCCATGGAAAGCCATTAGGGCAACAAACCTCTTGTACTATAAATACCCCTCAAATGGTCATTTGAGGGGTGTGCTTGAAAGTGTGTGTATGTGTGTGTGTATTTTCTCTCTCAAGGAATATACAACTTATTGTTTGCATATCTTATTCACAATATATACACGGTTTTATATAAACATCAAGTCACCATTCATCTTTATCTTTTCTTTCTTTTACGCATATGTTTGTGTTTGGTTTGTTCGTGTTCTACGCGTAACTGTTGTTACGTGTGTTGGGTTCGCTTGTTAAAGTGATAAGGTTGATATTCGTAGTGGTCCTACAATTGGTATCAATCGCCTAACAATGGTTTAGGAGTGTTTGTGTTTGTTTTGAAGGGTTACGCATAAAGCTCTCGTTTTACATATTTGTCACGCATAAAACTTTAATTTTTGCACCTAAAAATTCAAGATTCTTGTGGTTTAAGGTTTATTTGGTGCTAAAGTTTCAGTTTTTTGCAAAAAGTTCGAAGCTTTACGTGTTTTGGTTCAGTTTTAAACTCGTTTTTGTTCGTTGGTCATTTCTACTCGTAACTTTTCTAAGAACTTTGGGTGAAAAAGGTCAACAATTTTGGGTTATTCGAGTGTTTTTAAGGCTATCTGTGCAAAAGAAATCAATTGAATCGTTGGAAATTTTTTACGAGTAGAAGTCAAAAAGTCAAAACCCTAGTTTTCTACTCATAACTTTTTGGTGAAGAATCTTCGAGCTATAACGGTTACTCAGTGCTTCCCTCACTTGGATAAGTGTGTGGAACACTTCGACTTGTGGATATCCCTTACGCTGTGACAGTGTAAAGGATTTTTGGTTCTTAACCATAGTTTACGCATAAGCTAAAAGCTTACGAGTAACTCTATGCATAACTTCAAAATTACGCGTAAGGTTTACGAGTAACTTTTTGTCTATGCATAAGCTTAAGGTTACGCGTAAGACACTGTTTACGCATAAGAATTTCCTACGCCTAAGGAATCCTACGCCTAAGATCCTACGCTTAAGATCCTACGCCTAAGCTTCCTACGCATAAGATCCTACGCCTAAGCATCGTCTACTCGTAACTTCGTGTTTCTACGCCTAAGCTCTTCATTAAAAAAAAAAAAAAAATCAAATTTTTGGGCCTAAATTCAAATTTTTCGGGTCAAATTTGGCGTAAAATTTTCATAACTCAAATTTTTCATACGACCTTGGAATTGATTTTTATAGTGAATTTCAAATTTTGGGAGAAAATTTTTTTACGACCAAGGTTACGAGTACGACTTTCAGAAAAACCTCAACCAAGCTTAATCTTCATCAACCACAACTCCTTTATCGTTGAATCGATCCTACATCAACTTTATCAGAACATACCTTCATCAATGGCAACTGACGAAGATCGTCTCAAAACTGCTTTCACAAATGCTATTGCCTTATTCTCCAATGTATGGATTTCAGAGTTCAAAACGCAGTTTTCCCAACCAAGTATTCATATGAGTCAAGAAGAACTAATGGGAGATGTTATTGGGAATCAACATGGATTTGCTACTGGTGTACAAATGGGGAATTAGATGCAATATGCAGGGCAGTATGTTGGACATCAAGGGGGTCAGATTGTGAATCAGAATATGGGATATCAAAATGGGAATAACTGTTTTATGACTTCGATTCAGAATGCTACCTCCGAACCTCAAAGCCAAGATTCAGGGTATCGTCGGTTCAGTATGCTACCTCCGAACCTCAAGTACAGGGTGCTGTTAGCAAAGAAAGAAAAATTGGGAATAGAGTTGACTGCTGAGGAATACGAATTTCTGTATCCAGGACGGGCAGAGAAAGCAAATGATAATGCAAGCTACGGTCTTACAGTCAACCAGTAAGACACAACATCAAGTGCTACTTTTGACTCACCTCCCGTCTATGACACAGATCCACTCAATGAGGTACCAAATTATAGTAATGTTGCTAATTCGTTTACTCATGAGAAGCCACATTATGTGTCTCCCGAACCTTATTATGACACATATGTGGGGGAGCAAGTTAATAGCAATGTTAACTCTGAAACTCCATATATGGATCCTAATGAAGGTCAAGATGAACAGAATGGTGCTAATGATGAGGAAACACGTGCTTATTTTGAAACATTAATCAATAATTGTGGTATTGAGATTGAGAAAGTTAGAAAGGTCAGTCGCGACGTTAAGGCCGCGAATGTGAAATTGACCGCTGAGCTTGAGAGTTACAAGGAGAACGCAAAAGCTTTTGAATTTCACAAAAACAAAGAGTCAGAATTAGAAATTGGTTATCGAGATTCCGTTTTAAGAGAACAACAATTGCAAATCAAGTATGACACACTTGATGTGAATTTGAACTTGAAAATAAATTCTTTAAACAAGGAAATTTCTGATCTAAAAGACCAACTTTCTAAACAAAAAGCAACGTATTCTGATCTTGAAAAAGAGAAGAAACAGTTGATTACTGATTTTTCAAAACGAGAAGATTCTCTTCTTGATGAAATTCTTGGTAAAAATGAAATAATCAAAAAATTGGAAAATTTGCTTGTTACAACGGGTCATTCAGCTAAATCAACCAATATGCTGATTAATCAAACAAATCCGTATTTTCATACAACACAAAAAATGGACCTTGTTAACAACCCTCCTTGTTTCCTCAAGAAAGCTCAGAAAGAACAGAATGTTTTGAACAATGGAAAATCGTTGCATGAACCCTTCAATGTTCATGATTCTCTTGAAACGTTAGAACTATCTGATGAGAGTAGATCAAAAATGAAACAAAAGAATCCAGATCTTAAACCAATTGATTATAACAAATGGAAAAAAAATAATGGAATTACTTTTGTTAATCAAAAAGAAAAGTCAAAGTTTTTCATAACACCCAGTGTTTCAAACAGTGTGTCAACACCTGTTGCAAAACCAGTTTCAAAAACAATTGTTGTCTCAAAATCTCTTTCGAACATTGAAAAAATGTCTTCAAACAATCTTTTTAACACAAGTGATGCTAGAAGTATTTTAGAAAATGTGAAAACTAGAATTGTGGGACTTCAAGAGACGGTTAAAACTAAAACCACTATTACACCTAACAACTGGTTCTCTAGTTTTGATATCGAACAGAGAAAGTTTTTTGAAACTGAAATTGCCCCTCAGCTAAATGCCATCAACTCAAGGGTAATTCATTTTGAACAAGAATTTTTGAAAGAAACAACTGACTTTGTCAAGGACCATAAATCCCTGGTAAAGCAAGCTAATGACAGTGTTGAACACATCAAAGTTTTAGAAAATCTAAATGATTCTCTCTTCGAAGATGTTATGACCACCGATATCATGTCCATTATCTTACAAACATATTCTGTTGAAGATCATGAAAGACTCCAGTCTGAGACCTCCGCCATTGTTTCAAAATATGAAAAAGCTCTTGAAAAACTTGAAAAAGAAAATGTATCATATTTTAAACAACTTGATCGAAAAACCGAGGAATGCAAGTATGACAAACTGTCGTATGAGCGTGCCTACAAGGACATGAAAGAGCAAAATGATCTTTTGAAAGCTCAGTTGGAATGTCTAAAAGGGAAGGCTGTGGATACTAAGTTTGCAAAACCATTGACTGAGGAGAAAACAAATGTTCCCAAACCGGTTTTCAAACCAAAAATGTCTATTTCTCAAAGTCCTCCAAAAGTCAATGTGAAAAATGATTTGTCAAAAACAGTCACTCCACAGTCCCTGCCTATTAAAAAGAGAATTATCAAAGGTTTTGAAAAAGAAAAAGTTGTTGCTGAAAAAACCTAAAGTGTTTACACCTGACATTTCTAGGAATAGTACACGGAATGTGACCAAAAATCCAGTTAAAGAATTTGTCGGTTCTAACAACATGCTCAACAATCACTATCTAGAAGAAGCTAGGAAAAAGGCACAGACTCGAAAAGACGGAATCTTAGGTGCAACATCTAGGGTGATGAATTCTACAGGATTTCAAGGCACTGCTAGTAGTAGTAAACCATTACCTAGGAACACTCAACATAAGACTAGGGATTGGCTTGCATCTAAGAGTAGTTGCGCAAAAGAAAATGCCATGCACGTAGAAAACAACACTAGAAAATCTGAGTCTTTTTCAAACAAGAAAAACTTTCCAAATGACTGTAGTGACAAAGTGTCACACCCCCAAAATATCGCAGCGGAACGATAGTGTCTTTGGGGTATGACTTCATAGCACAATGTATGGATACAGAAAACGACCTCTAAAATGAGACGTTTTAAAATGTTTACCATTCGATTAAATAAGTTAAAGTTTACAAAACAAGAAATTCCAAAGTTTGATAATACATAAAGGTTTACACAACATGTCGAATGGTAATCGATAAAAGTACAAGACTCCAATGTATGCCATGTGACCCAAAAGCTCCATGAAATGCTATCGCCTTACAACCTGAGATAAACATGCTAAAAAGTGTCAACACAAAGGTTGGTGAGTTCATAAGTTTGTTGAAAATGATTTGGAAAAGTCTATAAAGAATGTTGATGCAGCAAAGGCATTGCAAATCCATTCAGTTCCGAGTTCCGCCCATACAAAACTCGCAACCTATGTGTTCACAACCCATTGCCAAAATAGAATTGTCAATCTTGTATGTAAGTAGGACATATGTGCATACGATATATACATGTACTTAATGCAAAGAATCACAGCCAACTGAACCTCTTGACAAGTCTAAATTGTTTGTTATGTTTCATTGAATAACAGATTATATTCACCCCAGGTCACGTCATCAAGGACCCAAGGGTGGGGGCGTCAGCCCGATAGTACTATCAATACCTCTCCGCCGGCTCCCGCAGGAGTTAACCAGTTGCTAAAGTATGTATGTTGATGCATAATTGAAAACAAGTTTAGCACATTAAGGCACATATCGCAATAAACCACACATAATGTCCAAAGAGTATAAGAAGTATAGTGTAACACAATTGTATAAATGGTTTGAGTATTCGCAAGAGTAAAAACAAGTATTTAAGCAATTATCTCCCCCAAATAGTTTGTAAGAATTTAAACGAGTAAAAGCAGGGTATGAACTCACCTGGTATGATTGATATGCTAACAAAATGAAGTGCACGAAAATGAGGCTCGGAAACTATCCGCGACCTAAAATGAATGATGTGCTCTAATATAAGTCATGAAACAATGTCGTGCATGCAAACTCATATGATATCCATACCACTTGTACGTTTTGGAAATAATGTTTATCGTCAAATTATATGTTTATAACATTCCGTCGTATTAAAAATACTCTACAAGTAGCTACGTTGAAACAACCTCCTACGATAGTCGCAAAATGGTGTACATCGAGTGTTAGAAAACGAACCCAACAGTTTTGGAAAGCTTGTATCATTATCTCAAAGTTTTAGTATTTAAGTTTCCATCCTAGAGGTCTCGATCATGGAGAAAAATATGGGTAAAGTATGGAACTTGTGTCCAAAATATTGTTTAAGGGTGGTTTTCGGCAAAGTTTAAGTAACCGTAATTTATTAATTACAACTCCGCTCGACGAACGGTTGGACATTTTGGAAAATATGCTAGGCGAACTTACTTTTACTAGAAGACATCACTTTAAAAAAAGAAAGTACTCCACATTAGTTCTCCAATTTTTGTTCTCCAAATTATTGTTTTCCAAAATATTTGTTCTCCAAAAGATTGTTCTCCAAAATATTTGTTCTCCAAAAGATTGTATTAGCTTCATATCAAAGTAAACTTATATATTTTTGATAAATCGCCACATTTCATAACGCTTAAGACCCATTTTTGACTCGTAAAAAGTTGAGAATACATGCTGAATTTTCTGAAACAAATAGATTTCGTCGTCTAACTTGAAAATAGCATAACTTTTTCGTTATAGCTCCGTTTTAACCTGTTCAAGCGGCCACGTTTTCGTTTTAAAGTGTATTTTCCAAATGTCTAGCCCAAAAATTTTTATAAACTGTCAGATTTTCCAGATTTTCAAAATATGGACAGACTCTTTTGCAAACTTGTCGAAATGAGTTTTTCTCGCGCCAAACCTATTCTAACCCATTCAAAACAACTCCGGAGCTATTCTAATCCTACCATACACCTTCTTAGGGTGTCATGGGTTCCTAGACATCACCAAAAATAATATATAACAAGGAGTAATTATAGGATGACTTAGATATATATAACCCTTAAAAATCAATGAAAAAGTGGTACAATATCATATGACTTGCATGTTTTTGCTCAAATATTATGAAATGGATATGAAATAAATATGAAAGATGAAAAATGGACATGAGATGCTTACTAGAATACTTGATGAGGTTTATGAGAACAAAGGGTTTTCCTAATCACCCTAGGTTTTTATTTCAAAACCTATACAAAGAGTGTAACTAGAGTGAATAAAACTTGACTTAAAATTTTTTTGTGGTCTCCTTGTTGGTTCTTCAATGGTGGCCGGTTAAGGAGAAGGAGAGGAAGAGAAAAATGGTTTTGCTTTTACACTTGGAGAAATGAATGTGTATGTGTATAGATATGAGATATTAGTTAAGATATTATGGATGAGATTGGTGTGTCATCTATGTATGTCGACCATGATGTTTGAGTTAGCTAGTTTAATTTTTTTTTTTTTTTTTATAATGTATTAGTATAAGTAGATGTAAAATCAAGTAAAGATAAGTAATAACTTGTATACACATTTGAGTATTTAGGGTAGCGTTAGATAAAAATAAATTTGAACGGGTCAAGATAAAATATATTGAGGTCATAAAAATTATAAAAATACATTTCTTGAAAGATTTGAGTGAATAAATATTTATCGGGTTGAATTTTCGAAAACCGTCGTAATTATATAAATATAACAATTTATATACAAAATAAATTAAAAACACCGGGTAAACTAATATTATAATTTTTTTAAACTTAATATGAGTATAAAAATATATTGTGATAAATTTTTGGAAATAACGGATCAATTGTTCAAAATAATGTTTACGAGATAGCGTTTATTTAATAAGAAAATAAACGTTTAATGAAAAATGCAAAACCCATGCATAAATTGATATGAAATAATGAATATGGAGTTTGAGAAATGACCGGAAATTGAGAATTGTGACATTCTTCCCATGTCAGAGGAATCACGTCCTCTTAATTCAATCGATGATACTTAAAGGTCTACCCTTAGGTTTCACGAAATCAGGGTGTATGGTCAAAGTGCTTATGCCAAAACTTACGCGTCTAGGTTTCTTATCTAATGAGGCTCACTGAATCTGAATAATACGGTGGATCACTTAATGGTCTAGGGAAAACGTACCAGTTACGCATTGCGGGCTGCCTCGGTTCCTACATAGAATGCTCGAGCTCGGGGTGGACTGATATTGAGTACAGGGTTCGGGTTGTTTCCGTCAATTGCTAAAGCTAGGTGTTGGTTACCTTGTGGTTGCCTCTGCGTTCCATTCAATTTAGGACAATTATTCCGGAAGTGGTTCAGGCTGTTACATTCAAAGCAAGTCCTTTGATTATTCCTCATGTTGCCCACGTTAGCCGGTGCTACCTGTGTTTTACACTGCTCCTTAAAATGGCCGTATCGATTGCAATTTGTACACAAGCGGCAGGGCTTGGTCTTCGGATGATGATAAGCACATTTAACACATTTGGGATGTGTACCCGCATACTCTCTTTGTTCAGTACCAGTTGCCACAAAAACTCTTGCCCTTTTGTTGTCTGCTACCACGTCCATCTGCCTATTCGACCCACTCGCTTCCTTCCTCTTGTCACTGCTCTTCAAAGTACCATTTCTAACCATCTCGTCTGTCAGGGTTCCGGCCCTCAGTATTGCACTTTGTATTGTAGACGGCTCAGTTTTTTTCACAGTTCCACGGATTTCAGGCACAAGACCATATATGTACCTCGCGATTCTCTTGGATTCAGGGGTAACCATATGAGGAACTAGTCTGGCTAATTCATGGAATCGATCTGTGTAGACTGCGTGACCAGCCCCTATCATGGAGTGGTGATAAAGTTCATCTTCCAGTTTCTGCATTTCATTGTCCGGGCAGTACTCCTCTTTCAGTAACGCCTTAAATTCGTCCCATGTCATCCCTATAGCTGCTTCTCTGCCCCTAGCCTGTATCTGTGTGTTCCACCATGTCAATGCCTTCCCTGATAGCAAGCAAACCGCATACTTCACCCTCTGATGTGTGGCACAATTGCTGATGTCGATCATTGATTCTGTCTTCTCTACCCATCGAGTATATGCCAAAGCACCTCGTATACCATCAAACTCCACGGGTTTGCGTACTGAAAATTCCTTATACGTGCATCCAGTTCTGTTGTTGTTGGTGGTGGTGGTGGTGTTGTTATTGTTGCCACTGCCAACTACATTGTTGGTGTCGTCATTCCCGTCCCCGTGGTTTCCCGAGTTATTCATATGGTTTCCAACTTGTGTGACAATAGTGGGAAGCAAGATTTGAAGTTGTTGAGCGATGATGGCGGCAAAATCAGGGTTTCCGCCAGCGTTGTTGTCATTGTTACCCATGTCGCTACCGCCTTCTCTACCTCCACGCTCACCTGTCCTTCCACCCCTTTGCGCCGCACCACCTCGGTTAGTGCTGCGTGTTACCCTCTTTGGTGCCATGATCTCTGCAAGGAAAGAACCGTTGAATTCCCAATGTCTATACTTAACTTCCTCAAACATAATACCACGCCACAAATTGGTTCCTAAGGTGTGCCCACACCGATCTATGTATGCGTGATCGCATATGTCCATGTGGGTTGTGACGCATTTATAATTATGTTGGCCACCATAATTATAATTGCCTCATTTCACACGTGTACATACCACCAAGCATACATGTCTCGGCGATTGATGTTACTGAAATAGGTAGCCATTCTATCATCCGATTCTAAATGGTGAAGGAGAAATTTAGGGTAGGTATCTATGGAGAGTCGCACTTGGTGTATAGGAAATTCCTTTAGGTGCTAAAGTCATGATGAAGTTTGGTCGCTAATAGTTCCCAAAGTATCCTCAAGAGAACTCCCATCCTCGGGCAAAATCATCAAATCTATCCAGCTTTATAGTAACACTTATTTAGCTCGATCTCGTGTCTCATCAAACAAGAACTGTCACGAGATCAAGTTAGATAAGTGTTTATTACTGAGCTCCATATCTCTGATGACTCAACTAGATTTTGGGACTCCCCTATCGGTACAAGGAAACCATGTTATCTAATGAGGTGGTTCTAGAAGAAATATTTAAGAAAACATATGCGCACGAAAAGTGTGTAAGGCGATAGGAAAAGAAAGGATCGACGTGAAAGCGGTTACAGTCTAGGAACTAATATGCAACCTAGTTCTCTATAACCAAGTCTCTGATACCAATCTATCACACCCCCAAAATATCACAGCGGAATGATAGTGTCTTTGGGGTATGACTTCATAGCACAAAGTATGGATACAGAAAACGACCTCTAAAATGAGACGTTTTAAAATGTTTACCATTCGATTAAATAAGTTAAAGTTTACAAAACAAGAATTTCCAAAGTTTGATAATACATAAAGGTTTACACAACATGTCGAATGGTAATCGATAAAAGTACAAGACTCCAATGTATGCCATGTGACCCAAAAGCTCCATGAAATGCTATCGCCTTACAACCTGAGATAAACATACTAAAAAGTGTCAACACAAAGGTTGGTGAGTTCATAAGTTTGTTGAAAATGATTTGGAAAAGTCTATAAAGAATGTTGATGCAGCAAAGGCATTGCAAATCCATTCAGTTCCGTGTTCCGCCCATACAAAACTCGCAACCTATGTGTTCACAACCCATTGCCAAAATAGAATTGTCAATCTTGTATGTAAGTAGGACATATGTGCATACGATATATACATGTACTTAATGCAAAGAATCACAGCCAACTGAACCTCTTGACAAGTCTAAATTGTTTGTTATGTTTCATTGAATAACAGATTATATTCACCCCGGGTCACGTCATCAAGGACCCAAGGGTGGGGGCGTCAGCCCGATAGTACTATCAATACCTCTCCGCCGGCTCCCGCAGGAGTTAACCAGTTGCTAAAGTATGTATGTTGATGCATAATTGAAAACAAGTTTAGCACATTAAGGCACATATCGCAATAAACCACACATAATGTCCAAAGAGTATAAGAAGTATAGTGTAACACAATTGTATAAATGGTTTGAGTATTCGCAAGAGTAAAAACAAGTACTTAAGCAATTATCTCCCCCAAATAGTTTGTAAGAATTTAAACGAGTAAAAGCGGGGTATGAACTCACCTGGTATGATTGATATGCTAACAAAATGAAGTGCACGAAAATGAGGCTCGGAAACTATCTGCGACCTAAAATGAATGATGTGCTCTAATATAAGTCATGAAACAATATCGTGCATGCAAACTCATATGATATCCATACCACTTGTACGTTTTGGAAATAATGTTTATCGTCAAATTATATGTTTATAACATTCCGTCGTATTAAAAATACTCTACAAGTAGCTACGTTGAAACAACTTCCTACGATAGTCGCAAAATGGTGTACATCGAGTGTTAGAAAACGAACCCAACAGTTTTGGAAAGCTTGTATCATTATCTCAAAGTTTTAGTATTTAAGTTTCCATCATAGAGGTCTCGATCATGGAGAAAAATATGGGTAAAGTATGGTACTTGTGTCCAAAATATTGTTTAAGGGTGGTTTTTGGCAAAGTTTAAGTAACCGTAATTTATTAATTACAACTCCGCTCGACGAACGGTTGGACATTTTGGAAAATATGCTAGGAGAACTTACTTTTACTAGAAGACATCACTTTAAAAAGAGAAAGTACTCCACATTAGTTCTCCAATTTTTGTTCTCCAAATTATTGTTCTCCAAAATATTTGTTCTCCAAAAGATTGTTCTCCAAAAGATTGTTCTCCAAAATATTTGTTCTCCAAAAGATTGTATTAGCTTCATATAAATGTAAACTTATATATTTTTGATAAATCGCCACATTTCATAACGCTTAAGACCCATTTTTGACTCGTAAAAAGTTGAGAATACATGCTGAATTTTCTGAAACAAATAGATTTCGTCGTCTAACTTGAAAATAGCATAACTTTTTCGTTATAGCTCCGTTTTAACCCGTTCAAGCGGCCACGTTTTCGTTTTAAAGTTTATTTTCCAAATGTCTAGCCCAAAAATTTTTATAAAATGTCGGATTTTCCAGATTTTCAAAATATGGACAGACTCTTTTGCAAACTTGTCAAAATGAGTTTTTCTCGCGCCAAACCTATTCTAACCCATTCAAAACAACTCCGGAGCTATTCTAATCCTACCATACACCTTCTTAGGGTGTCATGGGTTCCTAGACATCACCAAAAATAATATATAACAAGGAGTAATTATAGGATGACTTAGATATATATAATCCTTAAAATCAATGAAAAAGTGGTACAATATCATATGACTTGCATGTTTTTGCTCAAATATGATGAAATGGATATGAAATAAATATGAAAGATGACAAATGGACATGAGATGATTACTAGAATACTTGATGAGGTTTATGAGAACAAAGGGTTTTCCTAATCACCCTAGGTTTTTATTTCAAAACCTATACAAAGAGTGTAACTAGAGTGAATAAAACTTGACTTGAAAAATTTTTGTGGTCTCCTTGTTGGTTCTTCAATGGTGGCCGGTTAAGGAGAAGGAGAGGAAGAGAAAAATGGTTTTGCTTTTACACTTGGAGAAATGAATGTGTATGTGTATAGATATGAGATATTAGTTAAGATATTATGGATGAGATTGGTGTGTCATCTATGTATGTCGACCATGATGTTTGAGTTAGCTAGTTTAAATTTTTTTTTCTTTTTATAATGTATTAGTATAAGTAGATGTAAAATCAAGTAAAGATAAGTAATAACTTGTATACACATTTGAGTATTTAGGGTAGCGTTAGATAAAAATAAATTTGAACGGGTCAAGATAAAATATATTGAGGTCATAAAAATTATAAAAATACATTTCTTGAAAGATTTGAGTGAATAAATATTTATCGGGTTTAATTTTCGAAAACCGTCGTAATTATATAAATATAACAATTTATATACAAAATAAATTAAAAACACTGGGTAAACTAATATTATAATTTTTTTAAACTTAATATGAGTATAAAAATATATTGTGATAAATTTTTGGAAGTAACGGATCAATTGTTCAAAATAATGTTTACGCGATAGCGTTTATTTAATAAGAAAATAAACGTTTAATGAAAAATGCAAAACCCATGCATAAATTGATATGAAATAATGAATATGGAGTTTGAGAAATGACCGGAAATTGAGAATTGTGACACAAAGTTAAAGTTGCTGTTTTAAACAAGAATGTTGAATTTGTCTGTCCTACATGTCAAAAATGTGTCTTTTCAGCTAATCATGATGCATGTCTTGCACAATATCTCAAGAAAGTAAAATCACATGTTAAGGTTCAATCCACTAAGACACCAAACAGAAACAAACCCGTTAACAAGATGAACATGGAAAGGAAACCTAATAGGTGGATCTCTTCAAGACGTAGTTTTTCAAAAAATGAGTCTTCCGCTGAATCTGAAAAGAAAACAACTCCTAGATCTTGCCTTAGGTGGATTCCCACGGGAAAAGTTTTAAACAAAGTAGGTCTTAGATGGATTCCCACAGGAAAGATTTTTGATACTTGCACCAACACAGATAATAGTGACAATTATTCGGATAAGGAAGTCAGATCCACTACAACCGTTGATAGTGATCACCCTCACCGTGAAGAATCATGTACTTCTAACACTGTTATTTGTGAAAACTCTTCTTCTGTGGATGCAGGTACTTGTAAAAGTGTTGAAGGTTCATATACCCCGTGTGGTAAAGAAGAAATTTATGCCTATTTCGCATGTGGAAATCATTTTCTAGTTCCTCTCTTATCTCCACTTTTACTTGTCCCAACTTAATTTCTCTTTCTTCAAATCTTATTTGTAAATATTTTTTGAAAAACAAAATACAAAATTTGAAAAACCAACAAAAACAAAATATAAAAATATAAAACTTTCAAAAATTACAAAAACAATATAAAATCAAAAATCTAAAAATATTCTTCTCACAACATGTCTCTCGTATAATCAATATTCTGTACGTTTCTAGAAATGTCATTTAACAATGATACGGGCATGTACAGATGCTTGAGCGAGAGTTCTTTAATTGTTTTCTAAAACATGTCGTTTCTCAAAATTTCTTCAAAAATGGCTTTCGTATACTTCATTACGAAACCCGGACTTCAAAATAATGGCTTCTGAACACATCAGTTCAGGACCCGCGCTTCAAAGAAAGGAAAGTGCTTCCAATATCAAAGGTTTTAAATATTCTTCAAGCACTATTCCTAAAAATGTAATGGCTTCTGAACACATCAGTTCAGGACCCGCGCTTCAAAGAAAGGAAAGTGCTTCCAATATCAAAGGTTTTAAATATTCTTCAAGCACTATTCCTAAAAATGTAATGGCTTGTAAGTATTTCCGCTTGCAACCCGATCTTTAAAGAAAGGAAAGTGCTACGCAAAATCGATTTTCATAAATATCGAGCACTTATCCTAAAACAAATGAAGATAATTCTTCTTCAATATCTTCAAAAGATTTTTAAAATCTTCATCTTGCGTACCATTGATTCGAAATTTTTCAAAAAGATTTTTCAAAATCTCTCACATTTGGTACCAAGATAACTCCCTCTAAACCCTTAATTGATTCTAAATTTTCTGTATGAAAAATATGCTTTCGTTAAGGGGGAGTATAAAACAAAATTGTTCCAAAATTCATGCTAAATCAGTTTCTCTCCAAATGCTTTTTGAAAAACATATCTTTTAATCATTTTGTTTCAAAAACATCATGGATATGCTATTTTTGAGGGGGACAAACGAGATTAAAATGTGATCAAAAAAGTTTAATGTTCGTTGTTTGAATCTCAAAAGAGCTCGACTCAGTTGAAACCAATGAATTGACGAGGAATAATGTACCATCTCGAGAAACTTTCTATGGACTTGACCAGGACGGGTAATAATTTCAAGCTAGTTCTCTAGTGATGTAAACGTGTCTCGAATCGGTCTTGTTCATTTAAAGTAGATCAATTCAAAACGTGCGAACTCTACCCTCTCTGTGCAGATTTCAGTTAAAACAATTTAAGCACATGTGAAGGGGGAGTGTTTCTGAAAACCAAAACTCTCAAGGTGTTAACAAAATGTTTTGATAATCATAAACACTTTGAGAGATTTTCAAGAAAAAATGGTTTATGGCAACAATAGGACAGTCATGGAGTTATAAGGTGACTAAGGATAAGAAATCAGTCCTATGATCCGCCAGAGCCGGAGAGATCTACCCAAGGACAATACCCATAGTTAGTATTAGAAGTCCTTAGGTATGATTGAAAAAAGGAGTAATGTGAGAAAGGAGAAAGAAGGGGTTGAAGAATTAAAAAGAAATGTAAAAGAAAGGGTGAAAAGAAATAGCCCTCCATATTCAACCTTAGGGCAGAAACCGGGTTCAATTCATATGCTACTGGTTGTTACTAGATGACACTGGTATTGAAGACCAAGACGTCATGGACCCAGTGACGCACTGCACTAAACCTTCTTGCCACTCAATTCCTCTCAAAAGGGATTTGTTTCATTCTCACTGGGAACCCTACATAATCTATTGACTTTCTGTTATTGAGTCTAGTGCCAAATGCACTTATTGAGTCTAGTGCCACGAGATTCATCAAAAGATCTCATATGAACACTTGACATGACATCGCTTGCTGTTCTTCAATAAGGACACAAGTGATATATTCTAGAGTCTTACGCAGGTCTTAGCAATCTGCCAGAACATTTATGAGAAGTTTCACATCTGTGATCTTCACTGATTGAATGGAAACTCCTGCCAGGGTCAACATCAAGCAGCCCTGACAGCAGGTCACTTCGGTAACTCCCCGTGGATTACGCTTAGTGTGTCTCAAACGGTCTACAGTCGTGGGGTGATGCTTCGGTGTACCTCAGCGACTCATCTGAACTGTAGATGTACTTCGGTATATCGCGTTATCTCACTTGTGGGACTCCAGTTCAGGAACGGCCTCTGTGAGAATTAGAAACGTGTTTTCACACTATGCTGTTAACACCCTCAAAATTCAAACTTGTAAGTGCCGGAATCCGCTTATTACTAACATGTTTTATGTTTTTCTTCTTATGGAAGCTCCGGAGCGGATTGATCGTGCAGATTCTCCACATGCTCATACCAACAACACATGAAAGTTCTCATCAAAATCAAAGGCAACTCAAAGTTAAAGATGATTCTTCATCAATGTCAAAGAATCTACAAAGTTTAAAGACTCGAGAACTTCATCATTGGTAACCAAAAGACAAATAGAAGTGTGAGCATGGTGGAGAAAGGAGTGGAGACACCTAACCAACGAAGTTGACAATGGCAGACAACACCATTAACTGATCACAACGCATGAAGGAACAATGAATCAAGACTATTCAATATCTACACACAAAGTTCTTGCTCGAGAAAAGTAAAGACCAAATCAAGTGGAGCATCTTTTGAATGACCACCCCTTAGGGGGATATTGTTAGCCTTAATAGTTTTATTAGAAGTGATGGTCATTCACGATTAGGAACTGTGTAAAGTGTGTTAGATATCGTGATAGAATAGTCAACGGGCTCGTGGAATGGGCTAAGCTAATTGGTTAAATGTTAAGGTATGCTAAGCCGTGTATAAGCTTAAGCATCCCAAGCCCAATCCAAGTCCACAAAAAGCCCATGGAAAGCCTTTAGGGCAACAAACCTCTTGTACTATAAATACCCCTCAAATGGTCATTTGAGGGGTGTGCTTGAAAGTGTGTGTGTGTGTGTGTGTATTTTCTCTCTCAAGGAATATACAACTTATTGTTTGCATATCTTATTCACAACATATACACGGTTTTATATAAACATCAAGTCACCATTCATCTTTATCTTTTCTTTCTTTTATGCATATGTTTGTGTTTGGTTTGTTCGTGTTCTACGCGTAACTGTTGTTATGTATGTTGGGTTCGCTTGTTAAAGTGATAAGGTTGATATTCGTAGTGGTCCTACAATTAGGACGGTTATTCCTAACCTTCCAAAATGTGAACAACCTAACAAAAAGGTTTAGAAAAAGAATAAAAATGTAATAAAACGAGTTGGTATCGTGTGTGTCGTGTCGTGTCTCGTGTGTGCATTTTTATTGGTTGTCTTGATGTATTTGTTGTGTGTTTGTTAGTGAAAATGGAGGATTGATGGTGTTGGAAAACCCACTAGGACCAAGAGGTCCGGTTTGGATTGCGTTGGGATGAAGCTGAGAACCACAAGGTCCGGGTTTGTGTTGCGTTGGGTTGTAGCCGAGAACCCCAAGAGATCATAAGGTCCGGGTTTGGTTGTTGTGTAGTCTAATTTAGAGGTTGTTGTTGTTGTTGTTGTTTGGAGTAACCGGGACCAAGAGGTCCGGTTGAGTTTCATTTGGATGAGCCGAGAGGGAGCCAAAAGAGCCATTAGGGTTCGTTTGGTTCGCGTGGGATTTACCGTGGCCAAGCCGAGACCAATAGGGTCTCGGCATTGGTTTCGGAGGCAGTTTGATGTTTGTTGGATGACGGGAACGATGGTGAGTGGAATTTGAGGATATTTGATACGTTGTCGAGCCGTAGGTTTAGGGCCGGTAACGAGTGGAAATATTTATTTGGAGTTAAAATTTTATATATATATATATATATATATATATATATATATATATATATATATATATATATATATATATATATATATATATATATATATCTGTGTGTGTGTGTGTGTATGTGTGTGAGTGAGCTTTGCGCAACGTCGGTGTTACCGTGACTTTTTAGTCTCGGTTGACCCCGACAACAGCTTAACATGGACTTATATTATTTATTGGACAATATGACATATAAAATCCGAGAGTCATGACTCGGACTTGTGAACTCGAGATGGATAATAACTCGAAATGAAAACTGAAAATTTGACGTAATATATATATATATATATATATATATATATATATATATATATATATATATATATATATATATATATATATATATATATATATATATATATATATATATATATAAACATGCAAATAAACTATAAAATAAAATTTATAAGTTCTTATATTAAATATTTAGTAACAAGACATAACTTGTTATTTGATATTACAAAAGGGAACTAACGACTTAAAAATGGAAAGGTTTTATAATAACGAGTTATTAAATCTTTCGAGGGCACGTTTGTATAAAAGTGTCATTAGTGAGAGTTTAGTGATTTATTTAGCAAGTTTCATGGGTTACGGATGACTTGACATTAATATATAACCCATGTAGATAACGGACTTGTCGGGTTAATAAACCCAATAAGAACCCGTTATATACTTCGGACAAACTTATTAGTGGATAATTATCCTTACGACCCGCTAGGGTCGTGATATGGTTTTTGGAATGATAAGTACGATAATGGTTGAGTTTATCGAGTTGGCAAATTCGATAAGTTTCAACTATTTAATTTGAAAGACTTATTAACCTATAAAGCTTGTCACATAGAGGTCACATTGAATTGTCATGTTTATGCATGGGTATTTGGTAGAGAAAATCATTGGAGTCTTATTGATTCGACACCACACGCGATGATACCAACCACTTCTAACTAACATGAAAATGAGATGTTTTGGAGATAAGAAATGGAATATATCCCGGGATAGAAAATATTGAATTGGAGATGTATTAAAGACAAAGTTATATTCTAGGTTGTGCCGAGTCTATGGTTGCCGTTACTTGTTAACTGTTATTCTGCTTTTGCTATTGGTTAACTTTGCTCTGCTAGAAATCAAGGTGGGTTTCAAAGCCCCATTTTTAACTATGTTTTATCTAAATTGGGGTGAGAAAGCATGCTACTATTTTTCTTGGACATGCTTTTACTCTTTTTGATTTGCTTATGTATTGACTAGTAAAGGATGGATATGTGGTAGATATTGACTTAGACTATGATAGCAATCCCTTGCTATAACTATGTAACCGAGCTAAGAATAGATGTCTAATCCGACCTACATCGGGGTAGCATTGATGTCAGGCATTGTTATTACTGGAAGGATTGTTGATGGAATGTTATTGGAATGTTTATTGTATATCTGTCTTAGTCTCACATAGCAAAAAAAACTCTATCAGGTCCACTACTGAATTTATGAACCTATGAACTCACCAGCATTAGCTGACATTTTTAGCATGTTTTTTCTGGTAATTAAGATGATACATTTCTTGTTTCTTGGAGGCTTTGCAAAAGGGGCATGGTTGTTGGATCACTTTAGACTTTGATAATACTTGCGAACCTATTTTTTGATTTCTTATGGGGCTTACTTTTGAATGTTTAAAAAAAAATATAGCCGGATAACTAACTATAGGATTGGTTGTGAACGATTTATGCTATCTTGTTTTCTTATACTTGTGTTGTGTACCAATCCAGTAGCACCCCGCAAGCTTGATTAAGTCTTCCGTTGTACCAAATTTTAGGGTTTTACAGATTGGTATCAAAGCCAGGTTATAGAGAACTAGGTACTTATTAAAACCTAAACTATAACCACTTTTATAAAACTTGATCCTTGACCGACGCATCCTAGCCTGCCAAGCCAAAGCCTCTTGAATTGAGAATGTTATGAAATGCAATGTGATTATTGAAATGCTATGAATTGGTATGTGATTATTGAAATGCTATGAATTGCTACGTGATTATTGAAATGCTATGAGTTGCGATATGACTGTCGAGCTTGGAATATTGTGAGGTTGCTATATGTTTAATATGTCTTGGAAATTATATGAAGTTTTGGATATATGAAAAAATGACAAATCATCACTACTGAGATTCTTATCTCTCGAGGATATGTTTAGAGTCATGCACTAGTTATTCTAATAACATGAACTTGGAATTATACAGAACCTAAAATGATAACATGTTGATTTAGGCGAGATAAGGTGACATTAATTGGAAGAATCATTTTAGAATGGAGCTACGGGTTAGTTTTATGTTAATAAACCAGACCGATACAGATACTGAACTTGTTGGGTTGACTAATCCAATAAGGTTTGATAAGCGTGTCGGGGGAAAATTATTAGCGTAGGACCCACCCTTATGACTCATTAATTGCGCACGATGCCCTAAAGATATGATAGGTATAAACTAACATTATCATAGACTGTGTCTCCTCCCTATCCAATCCTCACTCACTTATATATCTTTCGTCGGCATATCTCGCATTCCAGTCATGTTCATGATGTTCTCCGTATATCGACATACAGTTCTACTTCGAGACAGGACATCCACCCCATGCTTTCAAAAGGCTTATTCTAACAACACATAGGAATCCGCCTCAGAATGCATCAAATTGAAACACATACTTGGTACGTGTCTTATCGCAATTGCATCTCGAGAAGAAAACAATCGGGTATGGATTTTACATACTTTAGCTTGAGGAGTTCTCAGTTAAAGGGGTTAAGATCCCTTGCAATCTACCGTCACCATCCGTCATAAATTCATGCGATAGTTTTACTGACATATATTCGAATTGTTAGAAACCCCCATTTCACATGGACACTTTGACACATCCAACCTCTTGGATTATGGAATCTCGAGGAAGCTCGTATGGCTATAGGAAGTCGCATTCGTAGCCTGATGACTAATATCCGTCTTAGCAGCCCATTCTCGACGCTCGCCTCCCATTTGTGACTAACCCCGCCTAACGCCCGTATTACTTTCTGTTATAGAACGATGGACCCCAGACAAAACACGAAAAAGATGACCAGGACAGCCGCAGTTGGCGCTCACGCAAAATCTTGGATACTGCTTACAACCGTCATCAACTCTCAGGGACGACTCTTGATTAACCCCATTCAAGTGATCAGAAACTAGATTTCGCACAACCTCGCGATCGCAAACCAAAACCTGATGGTGCACGTGGCCCGTCGGATGGCCGAACTCCTAGCTGTAGCGACACGTCCGAACATCGCTATCCAAAGGGCGGGATTGAGGAAGGATGAAGACCGGAGTCACGTCTTCCAGAAGTTTAGTAATTTGGTGTCCACTGAATACAATGGTACGGTAGGGACCACTGCCTTAACCCAATGGTTGAAGGAAGTGGAAATTGCCTTTAAAAAGTGCCAGTGTGAGACGAAAAGCATGGTAGACTTTGCTTCCTCCAAGTTGGGAGGTGAAGCCTGGATGCAGTGGTGCGCTCACCTCAAGACCGTCGGGACTAATGCGACCTACGCAATGTCATGGAAGGAATTTAAGGAGATATTGTTTAAAGAGTGCGGCCCCGATAACAAGGGCAAGGAGTTAGAGGTTGAGTTCTTGAATCACATGATGAAATGCACTGACTTGCAGGCCTACACTCAATGCTTCTTAGAGCTGATCCAGTGGCGCCCCGAGATGGTAGAAAGCGAGGCTTGTAAGATCACGCATTACATTGGGGGATTACCTCATGCAATCCGAAATGATGTAACCTCGGATGAGACATCATGCCTCTATGATGCCATTGATGCATGTAGGAAGCGCGTTCGGGGTCAAAGGAACTTCCTTTTCTTCGAGCAAGTTTTTCAACCACCTAG
Source organism: Chrysanthemum seticuspe (assembly GCA_019973895.1). Lineage (NCBI taxonomy): Eukaryota > Viridiplantae > Streptophyta > Magnoliopsida > Asterales > Asteraceae > Chrysanthemum > Chrysanthemum seticuspe. The sequence goes on from BPTQ01000003.1 coordinate 34,702,922, forward strand.
GCAGAGAACCTAATCATTGTAGGGTAGTATTGGGAGCCTCGGGGATTGATATCATTCTCTAGAGTAATTGGAGTGCTAGCAAGAAATGTATTATGAGAAGGTGGGGGTTGAGGATGATTCTTTTTTATCTTTTATTGGTTTTTTAGAAAGCTAAGGTAAATATCTTGAGGCAATTGGTTTGGGGGGTGGTATCTTTATCGATTAATCTACTTATCTAATTATCTAATTACTATGGGTAGCTATGTCTATTTGATGTGTGCTCGTATGATGATTAAAAATGTGTTTACCTTGATACTATTACCCCCTAGTTATCTTTTATTGGCCAGTTGAATTATCACACCTTATCTTAACTTGTTGTATTCCTAAGGCCGTAGGGAATGCGTAGTCCCTAGTAATTTGAGGTTATCCCTCGGGTTTAACATACGAAATCCGCAAGCCCTTAAGCTATTTCATTCATAAGCCTCACTTTCACAAAGAATACTCAAGCATTAAACACAACGAATGATGCCTAGTTACACTCCTAAGCCAATTACAATTAAGATAAGAAACAACCTAACAATAATCAATAACTAGGTTTCATAGATGTAAGCAAACACACAAGAAATTTAGCTAGACATAGTAAACAAGCAAGCATACACACAATCAATTGAAGATATAATGATACTTTGGTTTAAAATACTTATCTCGATGTGTAAAATAGAGTTTGTGTTGCGTTGGGTTGTAGCCGAGAACCCCAAGGGACCACAAGGTCCGGGTTTGGTTGTTGGGTAGTCTAATTTGGAGGTTGTTTTTGTTGTTTTTTGGAGTAACCTGGACCAAAAGGTCCGGTTGAGTTATGTTTGGATGAACCGAAAGGGAGCCAAAAGAGCCATCAGGGTTCATTTGGTTTGCGTGGGATTTATCGTGGCCAAGCCGAGACCATTAGGGTCTCAACATTGGTTTCAGAGGCGTTTTGATGTTCGTTGGATGATGGGGACGATGGTGGGTGGAATTGGAGGTTATTTGATACATTGCTGAGCCGTAGGTTTAGGGCTGGTAACGAGTGGAAATATTTATTTGGTCTAGAACATATATATATATATATATATATATATATATATGCGTGTGTGTGTGTGTATGTGTGTGTGTGTGTGTGCCTGTGTGTATGTGTGTGTTTGTGAGAGAGAGAGAGAGAGAGAGCTTTGCAAAACGTCGGTGTTACCGTGACTTTTTTGTCTCGGTTGACCCCGACAACGCCGTCACATGGACTTATATGATTTATTGGACAATATGACGTATAAAAGCTGAGAATCATGACTCGGACTTGTGAACTCGAAACGGATAATAATTCGAAATGAAAATTGAAAACTTGACGTAACATATATTTATAAGTTCTTATATTATATATTTAGTAACAAGACACAACTTGTTATTCGATATTTAAAAAGGAAACTAATGACTTAAAAATGGAAAGGTTTTAAAATAACGAGTTATTAAATGTTTCGAGGGCACGTTTGCATAAAAGTGTCATTAGTGAGAGTTTAGTGATTTATTAAGCATTTTAATGGGTTACGGATGACTTGACATTAATATATTTAACCCCACTTAGATAACGGACTTGTCAGGTTAATAAACGCAATCAGAACCCAATATACATCGGACAAACTTATTAATGGAAACTTATCCTTACGACCCGCTAGGTCGTGATATGGTTTTTGGAATGACAAGTACGATAAGTAAATGGTTGAGTTTATCGAGTTGGCAAATTCGATAAGTTCCAACAATTTAATTTGAAAGACTTATTAACCTATAAAGCTTGTCACATAGAGATCACATTGAATTGTCGTGTTTATGCATGGGTATTTGGTAGATAAAATCATTGGAGTCTCATTGAGTCGACACCACACGCGATGATACCAACCATTTCTAACTAACATGAAAATGAGATATTCTGGAGATAAGAAATAGCATATATCCGGGGATACAAAATATTTAATTGGAGATATATTAAAGACAAAGTTATATTCTAGGCTGTGCCGAGTCCGTGGTTGCAGTTACTTGTTAACTGTTATTCTGCTTTTGCTATTGGTTAACTTTGCTCTGCTGGAAATCAAGGTGAGTTTTATAGCCCCATTTTTAACTATATTTTATCTAAATTGGGGTGAGAAAGCATGCAACTATTTTTCTTGGACCTGCTTTTACTCTTTTTGATTTGCTTATGTGTTGACTAGTAAAGGATAAATATGTTGTAGGTATTGACTTTGATTAGGATAGCAATACCTTGCTATAACTATGTAATCTAGCTAAAAATAAATGTCTACTCCGACCTAGACCAGGGTAGCATTGATGTACGGCTTTGCTATAACCGTGGTACCTGGCTAGAGTCGCCTGGGCCCGAGATCTCGATTGTGTTACTGGAAGGACTGTTGATGGAATGTGATTGGAATGTTTATTGTATATCTATCTTAGTCTCACATAGCAAATAAACTCTATCAGGTCCGCTACTGAACTTATGATTAAACCTATGAACTCACAAGCGTTAGCTGACCTTTTTAGCATGTTTTCTTAGGTAACTAAGATGATACTTGGATTTCTTATTACTTGGAGGCTTGGCAGAAGGGCATGGTTGGAGGATCACTTTAGTCTCTGATAATAATTATGGACCCATCTTATGATTTCTTTTGGGCCTTACTTTTGAATGTTTCAAAAAAAATGTAACCAGATAACTAACTGTGGGATTGGTTGTGAGCGATTTATGCTATCTTGTTTTCTGATTGGGTCCCGAAAACACAGTCAAGCTTAATCACACAAGCTAGCCACTTGTGAATGGCTAACCGTAATAAACTTAAAACTGCTCAGAAACCAATACAATGAAGATCAGAGAATATAATGAATTCCCGGGTCGTTAAGTCCCACGGAGACTCAATGGTGTGTCAAAACTAATTCAGATTATAGAATGATCACTAAGGATAGTGATCAGTAAGGATTTAGATGAATTATTACACTACTGATTGATTGGAATGGAATGGATACAGAATTGAAAAGCACAACAATCAGATAAAAGAAACTAAAACACGTACGTTTAAAAACTACGTATACGTACAAAATAAAAAGTGAATCTAAGAAATAAAAGACCTAAAAATATAAAAATGACATTTTTGGAATCCTAAAAATAAAAGAAAATTATTAGAAAAAGAAAATTATTTTTAAAACTATTTATCTAATTATTATTAATTAAAAACTATTTTAACTATTTATTAATAACCTAAAAAAGAAGAAAATATGAAATAAGGCTAGAAAAATAAAATTATGATTCAGAAAAATCTAAAATATTATAAAACTTATTTTAAAATTGAAAATATATTTTTCACACTTTTTATCTAATTATTACTAATTAATTTTTATTTAAAATACACTTAAATACTAGAAAATATAAAATAAACCTGGAAAAATGAAATTTCAACTTGGAAAAATCTAAAATATGATAAAACTCATTTTAAAACTGAAAAGATATTTTTTATGCTTTTTAATTATTTATTACTAATTATTTAATACTTTTAACTATTTAAAATTATAATAAATACTAAACAGATTAAGAAAATTATGAAACTTTTTCTAAAAATAACTTAAGGTGACAGAAAACTAAGAAAAATATAAAAACAAGATATGCTTAATAATAAGATGAAAAGAAAAATCGAAAAGCTAAAACCTATTAAATAAATGCTATCACTATATTTAAATTGATGTTTTTTTGGATTTTCTTTTTGAAAACTACTTAACTACTGATTATAAGCTACTTTAACAAACACAAAAATTTTACAAACTTAAAATAAGCAGTTTGAGTGAGCTTATGAGCAAACAGTGGGTTTAAGAGCTTATTTTGGTGAATTAAGCTTAAACAAGCTCACAAACTGAAACAAAAGCTAGAATAAGATAAAAGATGCTACAAGCTACTCAAATGAAGTTAAAAGACAAAGATAAGCACACTGATAAGCTAATAACAAACAAATAAGCACTTATTCAAATCCTAGTAACCAAACAGTCCTGTGGACTTTTTCAAGGCCAAAATAAGCAAAGTAAATAAGCTCACAAGCTCAAAACAAGCCTTGATTCAACAAGCTGGCTAGGTGGGCTTCCAAAAAAAACAAAGATCACAAGCTATAGTTAACTAGAGAGCTTATGGCAAGCTCATGAAGATGGGACCAGATCAATGCTCAGCTTAAGCTGACTCAGTATCAACTGAGTATTAGACAGAAACAAAAGCCACTAGCAGCCCTATCTAACAAGCTAGAAAATAAAAACTTAAGCTTGGGTTCTCAAGATGACTAGGTCAGCTACCCAAAGAACCAAAAATCACAAGATTAGGCCAACTAATAAGCTTTTTGTGAGCTTATCAAGTTGGATTACCCAACTGTGCACAGGGCACCATTTTCAGACAAGTACTCAAAATAAGCTAGAAAATAAGCACTAAATAAGCTGATTGAAAGAGAACTAGTATTTTTCTAATTTAGTTTAGCAACTAAACTTTGATAACCCAAAAGCTTTTAAGCTAATTCACACTATTAAACACACAGTGAAATTATCTTTTTTAATCAAAAACGACCAAATGAGAAATTTGACTTTTATAAAAACTAGATGAGTTTGACTTTTATGAACTTTTGATCACTACTACTTACTGATTATGTTGTTTTAAGGTGTAATAAGACTGATTTGAGCAATGTTAACAACTTATGAATACAAAATCATGATCAAGGATCATGAAAATCCAACAGTGAATGACAAGGATGTGATAAAATGAAATTTTGACTTTTGATGTAACAAGCACTGGTTTTCTTGGTTTCTTTGAGTTATTAGGTTTGTATGTAACACAGAACAAGCACAAACAAACAACACAAACAAGTCATGCTATGGTTTAAACAGGTAAATCCAAACACCCTTTAAATGTCTGTTATGGAACTTTTTCAAAGCAAATCACAAATTTAAACCATAAAACTGATTGCAGACTTTATATAATCATTAAATAAGACTAAATAAACATGAACCAACAGTGATAACAACATAAAACTAAGAATTTAGACTTAAGCTATTTTAGCTGTCAAAATGAAATTTTTATAAACTATAAATTTAAAAGAACAACCAACTGATTTTTATGTTTAAATACACTTAACTCTAACTAATGAACACTAAGAAACAGAAATTACAACTACTAAACAACTAAAGCAGTGAAATGCAAAAATGAACAAAAAGGCTTACAAAAGCTATCCAACTGAAATCACAGAACTAGGAACCAAGAACACTCCTATAGGCTTACCACTAAGCCACTAACCCAAGGCCATCCAAAATTCACCCTGCTCCAGCTGTGAATGTCATTTCCAATGGATTTTTTATTTTTCAACTATTTAATTTGTATTTTTGGTGAATTTTCCTTTTTTGATTCTAAACTGATTTTAACAGTTACTAATAGCTTTTAGAAGCTATCTAGGAGCTTATATGGCTTATTTCAGTCCAAAACAACCAACAACAACATTAAAGCATTCATGAGATTTTTTTTTTTGAAATGAAAACTGCATAAACTTGAAAATATGCTTAAAACTTGAAATTGATACTTGCAAAAGGTTTATACTACACTGAAAACTTGAAATACAAAGATTCAAAACTAAAACATACACTGAAAGTTGAAATTTAGCTAAAACGACATAAAAGAAACTAAGTTATATTATATATCTTGATACAATGCTTCTTTGCTCCTCTTTATAGACTTTTTGGAATCCTTGTTGACCTCTGATAAAATCCCACTCATTTCCATCCATTGGATTGGCCAAAATCATCAGAACCATACAAGTGTAGTTTTGGCGCCAATTTCTTCTTAAGCAGGTTTTAGATATTAATGGTTTTTGGAAGATGTGGAGGTGGAGGGGGACAATGTAAGGTAGGGGAGATATGATAGGAGCAAGTGGATTTGAAAAAGTGAACAAACAGTTCTGGTTTCTGGTTTTCAGCTTGTGTGTGAAGGAGATGAATAGTAAGGGTGGTATTTGGGCGGGGTTTGACTATTTTTGACTGAAGTTTAATAATAACGGGGGTTGGGTCAAGGGTTTGGGCCAGCTGGATAATGGATTTGGGCTTTGATATTGATAAGGTGTCCGTTTGGTTAAGTAGTGATAACAAGGACCAATTTTGCAAATTCTCCAAACTTGAGGGACTGAACATGACACTTTTCCAAACTTATCACAAGGACCAAACTTGACAAACTTTGATAGTACAAGGACCCTTTTTGCATAAAATTCCATTTTAAAATATCCAAGGACTGATTTTGCAAATTTTCAAACTTAAAGGACCTTTTCCGCCATTTGACCAAAGAATCATTCAAGGACCAATTTTAACAACTTAGAATATTTCAGGGTCCTTGAATGATAAAACTCCACATTTTTGGATTCCAGGGACTAGATTTGACAACTTTTAAAACTTGGGGGACTAAAACTGCCAATTTTGCAAACTTGATACATTTTTCATCTGAAATTGATATTTTTACATTTAAAACACATAAAACACTGATTTGTGATATTTTCATCATTTTGATGCATTTCTGAGTGTTTTCAGATGTTTTTGCAGTCTAGATAGTACAAAAATGATGAGTATTTAGACACTCATCAATCCCCCACACTAAGATATTGCTAGTCCCTAGCAATGTTTTAGATCTTTAATGGATTTTAAAAACTCTTTACCAAAAGCCATCACTTCTGGAGTAGCCAATTGTTTTGATTCAAGTAAGAACCTTTGTACAATGATAACCAAATGATTTTGAGCAAATCATAAGCTGTAAACGGATCAATGGTGCCATAAGGATAAACCTTAGTGATAGTAAATGGACCAGACCAACGGGACTTGAGCTTTCTCGAGAAAATCTTTAATCTTGAATTGAAAAGAAGGACTCGATCACCAACGTTGAAAACGCGGTTCTTGATTTTAGGGTCATGAATCTTCTTTGTCTTTTGTTTGTAGATCAAAGAGTTCTCGTATGCTTGATCACGGAGTTCATTTAATTCATTCATTTGAACTTTTCTGTGATCACCAGCTGTCTGAATATCAAAATTTACATGCTTTAAGGCCCAGTATGCTTTGTGCTCTAGCTCAATCGGAAGATGACATGCCTTTCCGTACACTAGCTTGTATAGAGTACACCCGATGGGTGTTTTGTAAGCTGTACGGAAGGCCCAGAGTGCGTCATCCAGTTTATCCGACCAGGAAGCACGATTTTCGCCTACTGTCCTTTCAAGAATCCTTTTAATACCACGGTTGGAAACTTCCACTTGCCCACTTGTTTGGGGGTGGTATGCAGTAGAGAGACGGTGGGTAACACCATACTTTTGCATGACACGATCAAATTGGTCATTGCAGAAATGTGTACCACGATCACTGATTATTGCTCTCGGAGTTCCAAACCTGGCAAAAAGAGATTTTAAAAACTTCACAACAACTCGGGCATCATTGGTAGGTAAAGCTTTTGCTTCGACCCATTTTGACAAATAGCCAATAGCCACGAGTATGTATTTGTTTCCTCGAGAAGATGGAAATGGCCCCATAAAGTCAATACCCCAGATGTCAAATATCTCACACACTTGAATGGCATTTTGCGGCATTTCATTTCTTTGAGATATATTTCCGTGACGTTGACAAGCGTCACATGCTTTGACAAATTCGTGGGCATCCTTATAGATTGTGGGCCAATAAAACCCGGAATCAAACACCTTCTTGGCGGTGTAGTTTGGACTATGATGGCCCCCGGTGGGTCCAGCATGGCAAGCTTTGAGAATGTCAAGAGCTTCTTGTCCATAAACACACCGTCGGATGACTTGATCCGCACAGATTTTGAATAAGTAGGGGCCGTCCCAGAAGTAATGTTTAACTTCCTTGAAGAATTTGTTCTTCTGCTGGGTCGACATCCCTTTCACAATGAAGTTACCCGCATGGTAATTTGCGAAGTCAGCAAACCATGGGGTAGTAGAATTTCCACGAAAAGAAACCGCATTGAGTGTCTCGAGAGGAAATGTTTCATTTATTTCCTTTTTCTCGAAAACATCTTGGTGAGGGTTCTCTAATCGGGACAAATGATCAGCAGCTAGGTTCTCAGCTCCTTTTTTATCATGTATAATGATATCAAATTCCTGGAGAAGGAGAACCCAACGGAGCAATCTCGGCTTTGCATCTTGTTTTGCAAAGAGATATTTGAGAGCCGAGTGATCCGTATACACCACACATTTGGTCAAGATTAAGTATGGCCGAAACTTCTCAAATGCATACACCACGGCTAGTAATTCTTTTTCTGTGGTGGTGTAATGAGTTTGAGCTTCAGTCATAGTCTTACTTGCGTAGTGGATAGGCTGAAAATGCTTAGCTCTACGTTGCCCTAAGACTGCACCGATAGCAAAATCACTTGCATCGCACATGAGCTCAAAAGGCAAGTCCCAGTCGGGAGCAACGAGAATGGGTGCTTCAGTAAGCTTTTTCTTTAATGTTTCAAAAGCTTCGATGCACTCGGGTGAGAAGATAAAAGGAGCATCCTTTTCAAGAAGATGGGTCATAGGCCGGGCGATTTTAGAAAAATCTTGTATGAATCTACGATAGAAACCGGCATGACCTAAAAAACTCCTAATACCTTTGACGGTAGTAGGATGAGGTAATTTAGCAATAACATCGACTTTTGCTCTATCTACCTCAATCCCATTTTTTGAAATCTTATGGCCAAGGACTATGCCTTCTTTGACAATAAAGTGGCTCTTCTCCCAGTTTAGACAAAGATTAGTGTCTTCACACCTTTGAAGCATTTTATCTAAATGGGAGAGACATGTTTGAAAAGAATCCCCAATGACCGAGAAGTCATCCATAAACACCTCCATTGTTTCCCCGATCATGTCGTGGAAAATGGCCATCATACATCGTTGGAACGTGCCAGGAGCATTACATAGGCCAAAAGGCATACGTCTATAGGCAAAAGTTCCGTATGGGCAGGTGAATGTAGTCTTTTCTTGATCCTTTGGATCAATGGGGATCTGAAAGTAACCCGAGAAACCATCAAGGAAACAATAGTATTCATTTCCTGCTAATCTCTCAAGCATTTGGTCCATAAAGGGTAGAGGAAAATGGTCTTTACGAGTGGCGTCATTCAACTTACGATAGTCAATGCACACACGCCATCCCGTAACCAGACGAGTTGGAATTAACTCGTTATCTTCATTCGTGACAACAGTTATGCCACCCTTTTTAGGAACACAATGAATTGGGCTAACCCAAGGACTATCTGAGATTGGGTAAATCAATCCTGCATCAAGAAGTTTGATAACCTCTTGTTTGATAACATCATGGATTTTTGGATTTACTCTTCTCTGATGTTGAACTGCTGGTTTGAAGTCATCCTCCATCAAGATTTTGTGAGTACAAAATTCAGGGTTGATACCCTTAATGTCGGAGAGTTTCCAAGCAATTGCTTGCTTGTGTGACTTCAAGATCTTTATGAGAGCAGCTTTTTCATCTTTACTCAAATCTCGAGCAATAATGACTGGTAATTTATTATCACCTTCAAGAAATGCATACTCGAGATGAGGAGGTAAGTACTTAAGCTCAACCTCAGGAAATTCTTCAGTTTTCTCAACTGACCTAACTTCCTTGTTATGAAGCTCGACGGGAGGGAGAGGAGGAGAAGTGTCCTGTTTTAACAACTTCTTTAGAAGAATATCTCCCTCCAGATTAATCTCATTTTGATTAATCTCATCTGGGATTGAATCACTAGGGTGAGGGGTTGATGATGGATCATCATTGAGCAACTTCTCAATAAGAAGTATGTCCCCCTCAATGTCAATTGGAGCGTGATCAATTTCCCATGGAACAGAATCACTAGCCAAGTATGCTTCAATCTCTTCCAAGATGAAGTCTCTTCCCTCAAAAGGAGTGATAGAAGGAGTAGAATTGGCTATGATAGGTTGAGAAGATGTGGTGGGATCCCCACTCACAGAATTATGAGAATAACCAAGAACTTCTTGAGAGTACTCTTCAGAAGCAATATCAATGATATCTATTCGGTTAACCGACTCGGAATCATAGTTTGCGGAGTACCTCGAAGTTTGATCAAGGTTAAAGGTGACAACTTCATTACCAACACGTAATGTGATTTCTTGCTCAAATACATCAATGAGAGCACGGCCCGTTCTCAGGAATCCTCGACCAACAATGAGAGGAACCCGATGATCGGCATCGAAATCAACAACCACGAAGTCAGCTGGAAAATGGAACTTTCCTACTTTCACAAATACGTCCTCGGCAATGCCAAGAGGACGGGATATGGAACGATCTGCAAGCTCGAGAGTCATGCATGTAGGAGTAAGTTCCGGAAGAGAAAGTTTCTTCCACACTGAATAAGGCATTAGGTTGATGCTTGCACCAAGATCTGCTAAGGCAAAGCATTCAACCATTCCTGGAAATACACAAGGTAAAAGAAATTTCCCAGGATCTCCAAGCTTTTCTGGAAGCTTCTTCAAGATAACTACTGAGCAATTCTCGTTCAAAGGAGTTTTAGCCATTTCAAACAGCTTTTCCTTATTGCTTAACATGTGTTTGAGCGTTGATGCAAACTTGGGCATCAGCATGATAGCATCCGCAAAGCTTATGTCAAAGTGTAACTCTTGGAAAATTTGAAAAAATTTATCCATTTGATGACTGGCTTTCTCGCGGAGCTTTTGCTCATTCAAACGTGATGGGTAAGGAATAGAAGATTTGGATTTCTGGTTTTCAACGGGAGCTACTGGAGGTTCAAAAACAACTCCTGGATTTGATTTAGGTTTCTGGACAACTTGAGGTTGGACTACCGAAGGTAGGACGTGTGCGGTACTTCGTGGGCTTGAATAATGCACCTTGTCCGTTGTATCCTTGGTAACTTGACTCATTTCTCCTGGTGGAGGAGGCATTGGAGTCAGAGGTCCATTGTGTGTCGGAGGTTCACTTTCTACTACCTTTGGGAGAGAAGAAGAAGAAGAGGTAGTAGGAATAGCAGGTCCATCATACGAAACACCACTTCTGGTTGTGATCGCCTTTGCATCGCCCCTCGGGTTAGCGATCGTGTTGCTCGGAAGTTTTCCTGAGCCTGAGGGTTGATCATTTAAAGACTTCTTAAGATCAGCAATCTGACTGACCAACAACCTGTTCATTTCATCTTGGGACTTCATGAATTGTTTCAATAGCTCATCAGATGATGGTCCAGTTGGAACAATGGCGGGAGGTGGATTAGGAAAATTCTTGCCTCTTATGTTAGGATTAGGGCCTAGGTTTTGAAAATTTCCTTGATTAGGATTCATATTCCCATGAAATTGATTCCCTCGATTGAAGTTGTTTTGATTAAGGTTCCCTTGATGTTGGAAACCTTGATTTGGTGCAGGATAGAAATTACCTTGGTTTTGGTAACCTTGGTTCATTCTAGGTTGGTTCTGATTCCGGTTTTGCATGTTATGATTCTGGTTAAAACTGGGTGGTGCCTGATTAGTGTTAGCACGGTAGTGTGGTTCATTTTGAGGACGGTATTGATTACCTCCTTGCTGTGAACTACCGGCTAGAGCATTGGCTTCAAAAGGACTACCATCGGTGGCAGTACAATTGTAGTAAGCATGAGGACCACCACAAGTAACACAACTCTCGACTTTCTTCACTTCACCATGTGTTGGTGTCTGTGTGAAGGTCACTTTCTTTTGGTTAGCAAGAACCAAAGCCTGAACAATATCTGTGAGTTTGTCAATCTTAGCATCGGTGCTAGATGTACTCACCGGAGATGAAGAAGAAGAAGGTCCAGCATGAGACTGATATGTCTTTGCTCGGAAAGGGTGGACCTGAGATTTGTTCTCAATGATTTGCAAGGCCTCTTTGGTGGTCTTGCTCAGGAAATTACCTCCCGCGGAGGCATTCAAAGAGTCTTGATTGGTCTGATTCAGACCGTTGTAGAAAGTATCCATTTGCATTAACTCGGTAAAACCATGATGCGGACACTTGCGAAGCAACTCTTTGTAACGATCCCATGCCTCCCCGAATGATTCATCAAATCTCTGAGAAAATTTCATTATCTCATTCTTAAGACTTGTAGTTCGGGATGGAGGATAGAACTCGTTAACGAACTTGGTGACTAGATCCTCCCATGTCTCAATAGAACGAGGGGGTTGTTTCTCAAGCCAATTCCGGGCTTGTCCCTCTAGAGAAAATGGGAACAGAAGAAGCTTGATAGCTTCATGTGGGACATTCTTGTATTTGATGGTAGATGCAATCTTGTTAAACCATCAAATGTGTGCATGAGGATCATCCCGCTCAAAACCATAGAATTGGCTTTGGGTTACCAGATTAAGTAACCCGGTTTTGAGCTCGAAAGTATCAGCCACGATGGCTGGGACAACAATAGCATCTCCGTAACCCTCGATGGGTGCTTGGAGAAGCTCATTCATGGGCTTATCTTCTGCCATTACGACAGGTGGTGGTGGTGGTAGACGTTCCTCAGTCACGGCTGAAGGAGCAGAACGTCCTCTACGTCTACGAGGAATGTTTCCAAGCTCAGAAAGTGGACTTGTAGAACTGGAAGAACGAGTGCGCATGCACTATGTATAAAAATCAATTTTCAAAACAAATGAGGCAAAACGACAAGTGAACTTAACCAATAATCACAAATGAAATGGCTTCTTTGAAAAAGGTACACCAAATCACAAGGACACAAAGGCAAGTTTTAAATCTGATGTTCGGGAACTTATTATGGTCACACCCCCAGTTAGTAGGTGTACTGCCTTGATTTGCGGTGGTTGATTTTTATGTATATATTAAGTACCACTGAAAAGACGTAGGTATAGATTTGTGCAAAGGGTTTAAAAACTTTTGGACAATATTTTTGGATCGTCTCGTTTAACCAAATCGTATCTCTTTAAGAATCACCTCAAAGAAAATACAAGATAGAAAACGTTACGATTGTTTTGTTGTTTTATATTGTTTTTGGTGTTTTTAACACTTTAGGAAAAGTGTTAATGAACTTTTTGATTTTCTTATAACTTTACAAAAAACTTTTTACAAAAGATGGGGTATGTGCAAGAATGGGTCTGAAAATGGTTTAGAACACGCTAAAGCCTCCCCGGCAGCGGCGCCAAAATTTGATTGGGTCCCGAAAACACAGTCAAGCTTAATCACACAAGCTAGCCACTTGTGAATGGCTAACCGTAATAAACTTAAAACTGATCAGAAAACAATACAATGAAGATCAGATAATATAATGAATTCCCGGGTCGTTAAGTCCCACGGAGACTCAATGGTGTGTCAAAACTAATTCAGATTATAGAATGATCACTAAGGATAGTGATCAGTAAGGATTTAGATGAATTATTACACTACTGATTGATTGGAATGGAATGGATACAGAATTGAAAAGCACAACAATCAGATAAAAGAAACTAAAACACGTACGTTTAAAAACTACGTATACGTACAAAATAAAAAGTGAATCTAAGAAATAAAAGACCTAAAAATATAAAAATGACATTTTTGGAATCCTAAAAATAAAAGAAAATTATTAGAAAAAGAAAATTATTTTAAAAACTATTTATCTAATTATTATTAATTAAAAACTATTTTAACTATTTATTAATAACCTAAAATAGAAGAAAATATGAAATAAGGCTAGAAAAATAAAATTATGATTCAGAAAAATCTAAAATATTATAAAACTTATTTTAAAATTGAAAATATATTTTTCACACTTTTTATCTAATTATTACTAATTAATTTTTATTTAAAATACACTTAAATACTAGAAAATATAAAATAAACCTGGAAAAATGAAATTTCAACTTGGAAAAATCTAAAATATGATAAAACTAATTTTAAAACTGAAAAGATATTTTTTATGCTTTTTAATTATTTATTACTAATTATTTAATACTTTTAACTATTTAAAATTATAATAAATACTAAACAGATTAAGAAAATTATGAAACTTTTTCTAAAAAAAACTTAAGGTGACAGAAAACTAAGAAAAATATAAAAACAAGATATGCTTAATAATAAGATGAAAAGAAAAATCGAAAAGCTAAAACCTATTAAATAAATGCTATCACTATATTTAAATTGATGTTTTTCTGGATTTTCTTTTTGAAAACTACTTAACTACTGATTATAAGCTACTTTAACAAACACAAAAATTTTACAAACTTAAAATAAGCAGTTTGAGTGAGCTTATGAGCAAACAGTGGGTTTAAGAGCTTATTTTGGTGAATTAAGCGTAAACAAGCTCACAAACTGAAACAAAAGCTAGAATAAGATAAAAGATGCTACAAGCTACTCAAATGAAGTTAAAAGACAAAGATAAGCACACTGATAAGCTAATAACAAACAAATAAGCACTTATTCAAATCCTAGTAACCAAACAGTCTTGTGGACTTTTTCAAGGCCAAAATAAGCTAAGTAAATAAGCTCACAAGCTCAAAACAAGCCTTGATTCAACAAGCTGGCTAGGTGGGCTTCCAAAAAAAACAAAGATCACAAGCTATAGTTAACTAGAGAGCTTATGGCAAGCTCATGAAGATGGGACCAGATCAATGCTCAGCTTAAGCTGACTCAGTATCAACTGAGTATTGGACAGAAACAAAAGCCACTAGCAGCCCTATCTAACAAGCTAGAAAATAAAAACTTAAGCTTGGGTTCTCAAGATGACTAGGTCAGCTACCCAAAGAACCAAAAATCACAAGATTAGGCCAACTAATAAGCTTTTTGTGAGCTTATCAAGTTGGATTACCCAACTGTGCACAGGGCACCATTTTCAGACAAGTACTCAAAATAAGCTAGAAAATAAGCACTAAATAAGCTGATTGAAAGAGAACTAGTATTTTTCTAATTTAGTTTAGCAACTAAACTTTGATAACCCAAAAGCTTTTAAGCTAATTCTCACTATTAAACACACAGTGAAATTATCTTTTTTAATCTGTTAGGAATTAGAAATTCCCGGTATTAAAGAGTCGGTCACCTCAAGTATATGTAATCGTTAGAAAGCTCGTAGTCGTAGTTCTTTTAATTTAAGTAGTAATTTAGTTAAGTAACACCGTGGAGGACGGACGGGTCTTTACCCACTGTATGCCTGATCCACAGCCCAAAGTGTGGCGAGTTATGTAAGACTATAAATACTCTCTACCTTCCAAGGTAGAGAGTTGGAGCTCATAATAATATCTTTCACTTTCTCTCACTAAGTTCCCTAAACCTCTAACTTTCTCTCTCTAGAATTCCATCTATATGCTACTTTGTGTTATGGTTTGATGTGTATGTGAAAAGTTAATATCTAACAATTGGTATCAAGAGCCATGGTTTGATCATATCTTGCACATCTTTGGATTTATAGTGGTTTTTAGGTGGTTTTTGAGTTTGAAAAGGTTTAGTGGTTTTTGCATCATTTGGTTGATTTCGTGTGTTAAAGGTTGAATTTTGTTGGTACTTTTGTCTTTAGAATCATCAAAAGTGTTTAGGTTTTCATTTGGTAAGCTTGAATCATCTTGGTTGGGTTGTTTTTGGATTGAAAAGTGATGTTTATATGGTTTTTCATGGTAGCGAGTTAGTTCACGGATAAGTTTTCTTCGTAGCGACTTGCCTCACTAAATTGTAGCGAGTTACAGTGTTAAATCTAGCGAGTTAGATCTAGCGACTTAAAGTACAAGTAGTGGACTCTCCACTACGGGTAGCGACTTGTGGTAGCGATTTGGTCTGTAGCGAGTTGCTCTTTAGCGACTTGCATTGTTGGCGACTTGAGTAGCGAATTGCTGCCAAAATTTGGTTAGCGACTTGGTTCGTAGCGAGTTACTACTTAGCGACTTGCTGTTCTGTTAGCGACTTGGGATTCTAGCGACTTGGCTGTCTAGCGAATTAGTTCCTAGCGACTTAGAGCTTTATCATCTAGCGACTTGAGTGATTGTTTACGGTTTTCTCTTGATTTAGTAAAATCCCGTGAAAGAATCTATTTCCCGGTTTAATCATTGAGTTATAAAATCCCGTATAATCTGTTAACATGTCTACCAATGTCCCTACTGTCATCTCCACTGTTGCCGAGGATGTACAAGCAGCTGGTTCAGATACTCGTCCACCCATGCTTGACAGAACTGATTACGACTCTTGGGCTCAACGAATCAGACTGTATTGCCTTTGAAAGGAAAATGGTGTCAATATTCTCAAATCCATTGATGAAGGACCATATCGAGTTGAAACGACTAGAGACATACTTGATACTAATGAAGATGGTACTCCTATTTACGGTATGGAAAGACCTAAGATGTATGATGAGCTTGATGATAAGGAGAAAAAGAGATTTGATGCAGATATCAGGGCTTCAAACATTGTTCTTCAAGGTCTTCCTAAAGACATCTACAAGCTGATCAATCATAACACTGAAGCAAAGGCAGTTTGGGATAATGTTAAGATGCTTCTCTCAGGTTCAGAACTAACTGTGGAAGACAGAGAATCCCAACTCTATGACGAATTTGAGCACTTCAAGATGAAACCAGATGAGAGTGTCTATGAGTACTATGTGAGATTCCATAAGTTAGTAAATGACATGAGGAACATCAGAATGACTATGCCTAACATTCAGCTGAACTCAAAGTTTGTGAACAACATGAATCCCGAATGGCACAAGTTTGTCACAGCTGTGAAGCTCACTAAAGGATTGAAGAATACAAACTATGAGCAACTCTATGCCTTCCTCCTTCAGAATGAGAGACATGCCATGTTTGAAAAATTGATTCTCAATCAGTTCAAAACCAACCAGGGAGAGACAAGCTCGTCTAATGACTCAACAGCCTTCTACTCAAACATTGGAATCACAACCAAAGCATCACAAGTCATACCCTTGGGGAATGGTAATCACAAACTCATTCCTGATCCCATGTTCAAACAAGCTGATGCTGATGCACACGTGGGTAACATCATCAATCAACTAGCTCTTCTCATTAGTCAAAACATGAACTCTCTCCCACAAACCAACAACAACCTCAGAACTGCATCTAACCCACATAATCAAGCCACTGTTAAAGATGGAAGGATCGTGGTGCAACCAGTTCAGGAAAGACAGTATGATCAGGGAAGAGGTGGAGCTGGGAGAGGTTATGTTGGAAACCAGAATCGAGGAAGAAATGGTAACCAAGGTCAACCTAAGCCAATCAAATGCTACAACTGTGGTGGTGAAGGTCACATTGCAAGGAACTGCACATCTCCAAAGCGTCCTCAGAATGCTGATTACTTCAGAGATAAGATGTTGCTGGCACAAGCTCAGGACAATGGTGCTGCGTTGGATGAAGAGGAATTGCTGTTTCTTGCTGAGGGCAATGCCAAGACCTATGATGCAGATGTGGATGACCAGCCTATTCAGGAGATAGGTCACAATCATCAGAATGCCTTTCAAGTCGCTGACTGTGATGCTTACGACTCTGATGTAGATGATGGACCTACTGCACACACAATCTTTATGGCTAGCATCTCTCCAATGGTTTCTCCCAAGATCTCTTCTTCACCACAAGCTGGCCCATCCAAGGACAAACTCATCTCAGAGGTATTAAAGCTATACGATGATGCTGATGTGCAACAGATGCATGACAAAGTACAACCAACTGAAACTATTGAATCAAATATTGAAAATATGGGTAATATCAACATTGTCCCATACGATCAATACGTGAAACAAAGTGAAAGTGAAGTTGTACCAAGTGATGCATCTTCTGCAGTCAACAATGACTATGTCTTTGATGAATACACTGCATGTGCTCCTAATGATTCCATAATTTCTGAACTAAATGCCTATAAGGAACGTGTTGCTATTTATGAACAACGGGCAAAATTTGAGTTGACCACTCGTGAGCAGGAAATGGATGTCCAAGTGAGTACAGTAATTAGAAAAAGTAAGTTTAGAGAAGAAGTATTGAAACAAGAATTAAATTCCTTGCAAGAAAAACTTTCTAAAACAGCTAAGCAAAAACAAGAACTTCAAGAAAATGTGAAAATGCTTAAGCAAGAATTTAATGCAAAGGAATCAAAACTCTTGAGAGATTTTTCTAATCTGAAAACTTTGAAAAACAAACTTGAAAACAAGTTGTATTTACAAGGAAACACCATTCAGACTGCTCACATGATCACTAAGCATAGAGTTCTAAGCGATAAGCATAGCGTTCCCCTTGTAGAGGAACCAAATCCAGAGGTAATTAAAAAGGCTAGAAATGCTCATAAGGTAATTTATGATGGTAATGAAGTCCTTAAGCCTAGGCAGAAACCTAGTTGCGTTGAGTGCACTGAGGAAGATAAGATTTTAAATGAAATCACTAGGGAAAAGATGAATAAGAAGCAAAATGATCCCAAATGCAAAGAGAAAAACATAATCTTCTCTCCTCATGATTACAAGAAGGAAAACTGGATTTCCTTGAACAAGTTTAAGCCTCAGACTTTGTTGACTCCCGAACAAGTCTTCTGGAAAATGGATTTAGATAAGCAGAAAGCTGAAAATATTGTAGAAACAAACCCTCCCCTTCGGAAAATGCCTAGAGCAACTGTGTATCCTCCTAATACACCAATGCATCTTGTACCTAGAACAATTGCCACTAAAAGCAAGACATTAATTAGCCAATACGTTATATTTCAACTATTTGTTGATTTTGAGAAAACTTGCAAGAAAAGGATCACACCCACTGGTATAACGGAAGGAGAAAGAGGTTTTGAACAAATGAAAGAATGTTATTTAACTGAGGTCATGCCCTTCTTTAAACTTCTAAAAGACCACTTTGAGAGTCTTAAAAAGGGGGTAGAAACTGATATTAAGGGTATGGAAAAGGAATTTGATGCAATGGTTGTTGAAGTTAGTGATTATGAGCGTGCACTAAAATATAATGAGATTGAGAGAAAGAACCTGCATACATTAAATGAGAATCTTATTACTGAATGTGTTGCTCAAGATGTCTTTTTCACTGCTTCAAATTGCTCTATTAATGCTTCCAAATTTCATGAACTATCTGTGGCCCTGAAAGTCTCCCATGATCGTGTCATTGAGCTTGAAAAAACTAATTCTAAACTAAATGAGAAAATTGAACTGGATGATCATGACAATTTGGTTAAACATTTTTCTAAACTAGAAGTTGAGTATTTTAATCTACAACTAAAATATCAACATCTCAAAGAAAATGTCAAAACTTCAAATATCAAGACATCTTCAGATGCTCCAGAGTTTGATGCAGTTTTTCAAATTAACAAACGAGATGAACAGATTCAAGCTCAGTGTAACACGATCAGAAAGTTGAAAGCCCAAATCTCTCAATTAAAGGGTCAAACGAACAATATGACAGGCTCCCAAATGCCTCCTTCTTTAGATTCTCAGAATTCTCAAACGTTTCATCTTCAAAACCTAGTAAATGCTTTACAAAAGGAAAACGAAAGTTTTCTAGAAGAAAATGAAAAGGTTAAACGTCATTTCAATGAGTTATTTGAATCAATTAAAGTCACTCGTAACAAAAACAACGAACAAATAGCTTCATTGCAAAAAGAAATTGAGAATCTGAAGAGTCGGGTAAAAGGGAAAATGCCAATGATCAATGGGGAGAATGGTGTATCCAAGGCTCACTCTGGTAATAAATATGCTGTATCTGTGACATATGTCCCCCCTCATCTAAGGAACAACAAACTTGCCATTCAAACTTATTTCTCATCCCTTAAGGATTGCCTAGAATGTCTGCGTGAGATTGTTGAAGAGGATAAGCTAGAGAAACCACATGATAATGCAATTGGACATGCATGCTTATATGCCAAACGATCTCAAGAAATCTTAGAATGCTTGATCACAATATGCCCAAAGACATTAGGTGAGAGAGTTAACCCTTTGATTCCATGCTCGATGCCTAAGGCCAAACATGACATGCACTCGATTCCCAATGGCTTGAATGTGAGGAGTAGTGTACCATTGAGTAGTTCAGATTCTAGATCTGTCAATGCTAGGAAAGTGAACTCAAGTGTGCCTTCTAGAAGTACTAGTCTCAGTACCTCTAGCGTTAAGAATGTGAACCTTAGTGCACCTACATGTAGTTCAGATCCCAGCACATCTAAACAGGTGATGCAAAGAGTAGTAAAACAAACTAATGTTCCCATTCCCTCTACAGGAGTAATCAGTGACACTAAAGGGAGCAGGTCAAAGTCTCAAGACAATACAAGGAATGATAGGACCTCTCAAGCTAAGAATGTGCACTGGAAGAGAGTAGAAGAACAATCTAGGAACCTTAAGTTTGAATCGAATAAAACGAATCGTGTTGATTCTAGTATTAGCCATAGGCGTACTGTAATTAATTCGAATTCTGATACTATTTGCAAACCTTGTACTGATGATTGCTTGAATTCTGTTTCTAATCTTGGATGTGATGTTAATGTTCTGCCTAATGATGTTAATTGCCCAGTTAATCTTGTTAATGCTAAAATTCATGCTAAAAAGGCTAAAAGGCAAAAGCGAAAGAGAGTTAGAAAACAATGGAAACCCACAGGAAGAACATTCAGCAAAATAGGCTTTTATTGGATACCTGTTGGTCATAAGACTAATCAGATAATGCCCACTAGAAAATGGATGCCTACTGGTAGAACTATTCCCTTAAGAAGTGGTCACACTGTAAATAGGGCTAATATAGACACTAGTATTGCATCTATTCACAATGATTCCATTACCTCACTGTCTGATATGAATGCTTCTATTTCTGATGTGGGTGGTCCAACTGTTGCTACTAACCAAATGGAACCCATTCTTGCATGGGGATCCCAATTATCCAGTTATCCATTCTTGTCTGTGTTCAACTGCAGATCGTTCAAATCGTTCTGTGGTACTTGGACTCAGGCTGTTCCAAGCATATGACTGGAGACCGGTCACGGCTCATGAACTTCGTGAGCAAATTCATCGGGACTGTTAGATTTGGTAATGATCATTTCGGTGCTATAATGGGTTATGGAGATTATGTTGTTGGTGATAGTGTCATCTCCAGAGTGTATTATGTGGAAGGTTTAGGTCATAATCTGTTTTCTGTGGGTCAATTCTGTGACTCTGATCTAGAAGTAGCCTTCAGAAAACATACCTGCTTTGTTAGAGATCTTAATGGTAAGGAACTGTTGAAAGGAACTCGTGGCTCAAACCTTTACACCATCTCTATCGATGACATGATGAGAGCCTCACCAATCTGCTTGTTATCTAAGGCTTCAAAAACAAAGTCATGGTTATGGCATCGTCGTCTCAATCACTTGAACTTCGGCACCATCAACGATCTTTCCAGAAAGGACTTAGTTGTAGGTTTACCTAGACTAAAGTATGAAAAGGATCATCTTTGTTCAGCATGTCAATTGGGAAAAAGCAAGATGTTTGCCCATAAATCCAAACCTACTAACTCTGTCACAGAAGTTCTTCATATGATTCATATGGATTTATGTGGACCAATGAGGGTGCAGAATATCTTTGGGAAGAAATATGTGTTAGTTGTGGTTGATGATTACTCTAGATTCACCTGGGTCAAGTTCTTAAGGACAAAGGATGAAACTCCTGATATCATCATCAAACTCATCAAACAGCTGCAGGTTAGACTTAACAAAACTGTCAGAATTATCAGAACAGACAATGGAACTGAGTTTGTCAACAAACAACTTAGTGAATTCTATGAAAGCATTGGAATCAGCCATCAAAGAAGTGTTCCACGAACCCCTCAACAGAACGGTGTAGTTGAAAGACGAAATCGTACTCTTGTCGAAGCTGCTAGAACAATGCTGATCTACTCAAAGGTTCCAATGTTTCTCTGGGCTGAAGCTATTGCCACTGCATGCTACACACAAAATCGTTCCCTGATTCACACTATTCATGGTAAAACTCCATATGAACTTGTCCACAACAGAAAACCTAATCTATCTTCCCTTCGTGTGTTCGGTGCATTGTGCTATCCAACTAATGAGGGTCAAGACTTAGGCAAACTTAGGGCCAAAGCTGACATTGGAGTATTTGTAGGATATGCATCAAACAAAAAGGGATACCGAATCTACAACAAAAGAACCCGAAATATCATGGAAACAATTCATGTTACGTTTGATGAGCTGACCGGTCAAATGGCTCCTGGACACTCCAGTTCAGGACCCTCACTTCAAAACAGTCCTATTGGTTCATACCTTGTTCCAAACACCTCTCAAGAAACTCCATATGTACCTCCGTCTAAAGATGATATAAAGAAATTGTTTGATCCCATGTTTGATGAACTGTATGATGCAATTACTAATGAGGTGCTGATCCCTACAACAGAAGTTGCTCATATTCCAGCGAATGAAGTCAATCCTTCAGTCTCAATATCTTTAAGCCAAGAAGCACCTGCTGCAGATTCTTCAGTCTCATCAACAAATCATCATTCTTCAAATGTACATCATGGAAATGTTTCTGGCATCAATGATGAAGTTAATCCCTTTGCTACTCCTGAAGATGCTCCTTTTGAAAACATATTTGCTACTCCTGAATCATCATCAGAACCATCTTCTTCAGGAGACATCGACTCAGCTACCTCAGTTCCTCAACAAATGCCACATGAACACCTCAGAAAATGGACTCACGATCATCCATTAGACAACATCATTGGAAATCCCTCTCGTCCTGTATCAACCCGGAAGCAACTCGCAACCGATGCCTTATGGTGCTTCTTCAACTCCGTACTATCTAAGATCGAACCAAAAGATGTTAAAACTGCTATGAATGAAGATAGCTGGTTCAATGCTATGCAAGATGAAATTCATGAGTTTGATCGTCTTGATGTATGGGAGTTAGTACCTGCTCCAGACTGTGCTATGATTATAGCTCTAAAATGGATCTTCAAAGTAAAACTTGATGAGCATGGCGATGTGTTGAAGAACAAGGCTCGATTAGTTGCTAAAGGATATCGTCAAGAGGAGGGTATAGACTTTGAAGAATCTTTTGCTCCAGTGGCTCGAATCGAGGCGATCAGAATCTTTTTGGCTAATGCTGCAAGTAAGAACATGGTGGTATATCAGATGGATGTAAAGACGGCATTTCTTAACGGAGATCTTAAAGAAGTCGTCTACGTCAGCCAACCTGAAGGATTTGTGAATCAAGAGCATCCTACTCACGTTTATCGTTTGAAGAAGGCTCTTTACGGTTTAAAGCAAGCTCCAAGGGCATGGTATGATACACTGTCAAAGTTTCTTCTATCAACCGGATTCAGCAAAGGAGCAGTTGATCCTACATTGTTCACCAGGAAGTCAGGCAAACATTTAACTCACGTTCAAATTTATGTTGATGATATTATATTTGCCTCGACTGACCCAATGGAATGTGATCGTTTTTCAAATGAAATGAGTTCAAAGTTTCAAATGTCAATGATGGGACAAATGTCATTTTTCTTGGGATTACAAATTTCACAAAGTCCCGGAGGCATTTTCATAAATCAATCTAAATATGCAACTGAGATTTTAAAGAAATTTGGATTTGATTCATGTGACCCTGTTGACACCCCCATGATTGACCGAACCAAACTAGATGAGGACCTCTCAGGGATCATGATTGACCAAACTAAATATCGAAGTATGATTGGATCCTTGATGTATCTCACTGCTAGTAGACCAGACATTTTGTTCTCTGTGTGCATGTGTGCTAGATACCAGGCTAAGCCTACTAAAAAGCACCTTGAAGCAGTTAAACGGGTCTTTCGGTATCTCCAAGGAACCATCAATATGGGACTATGGTACCCGAAGGACACCGGTATGTCACTAACGGCCTATGCAGATGCTGATCATGCAGGTTGTCAAGATACACGTCGAAGTACGTCAGGAGGTGCTCAGTTTTTGGGTGATAAGCTTGTGAGCTGGTCTTCAAAGAAGCAAATGAGTACTTCTATTTCCTCTACAGAGGCTGAATACATAGCCATGTCATCTTGTTGTGCTCAAATCTTATGGATGAGATCACAATTATCTGACTATGGCTTTGAATTCAACAAAATCCCTCTGTACTGTGATAATAAAAGTGCTATTGCTCTTTCATGCAACAACGTTCAACACTCAAGAGCAAAGCATATCGACATTCGACATCATTTCATCAGGGAACAGGTGGAAAAAGGTGTGGTGGAACTATATTTTGTGAGGTCTGAATATCAGTTAGCAGACATCTTCACCAAAGCTCTTCCAAGAGAACGTTTTGAGTTTATTCTTCCACGACTTGGTTTGAAAAGCCTTCAACCAGAAACTCTCAAACGTCTTCAGGAGGAAGACGAGGAGTAAAGGTCTTTCTTCATCTATCTCTTGTATATATCTATTCGAAAATCAAAATACAAAATTATAAAACCTTCAAAAATCAAATAGAAAATTATAAAACCTTCATAATCCATAAAAATTTGAAAAATTCGAAAAATCTTCAAAAAAATATTGTCATTTTGTCATATTTCTCTCGATTCGATAATATCTACGGTCTTTGTGCTGTCTTTCAAAGAATGACACGGGACTTTAGATGTTGTTTGAATTCTTTAAAAAAAAAAAAAAAAAAAAAAAAAAAAAAAAAAAAAAAATCAAAAAAAAAAATCAAAAATTATTTTTGGGAGAAAGAGAAATGGTTTATTGTCATCTTCAGGCAATAACCCGGCTTTAAAGAAAGAACAGAGCCATGTTTTACCATGTTTTCAAATCCTATGCTCTGATTCTATAAACATTTATCTGCTGAAAACCAAATGCGTTGAAAAATAACTCGATCTCTATTTTTGAAAATCATCAGGACTTATTTGTCAAAATCTCTATCACTCAATCAACAACCTATGTCATTGATTGAGGGGGAGAATGATTTCAATTAAATTAAAAAGTTATTTGGCATTAAATTGTTTTCAAAAGATATACATGCATGTTTTATAAATGGAGTTTAAAGTCTCAAAATCCGATCCGTATCAGTTAAAACACTCTCACAATCAAGTCACAATTCTCCTTAAAAGCTTTCAAAATCAATTTAAATCTATACGAGATCACAAATCTCAAATGATTTGATAATTGTGATCGGGGGAGAATGTGTGATTTAAATTAGATTTAAACTGATAACTAGGTAAATGGTTATAAACGGATGTACATGCTATCCTGCCCACATGTGACAAACGATTTCAAATTTTCAATGCACATGTTGAGGGGGAGCATCTATCTTAAACCTTTGATTTTAAACGTGATCATTCATCCTAATGTGCAGGTTCCCTCTAGTATGTGCAAAACTCTTTTCAAACCTCGAGGCACATATTGAGGGGGAGCGAATTTATGGAAACCTCATCCTTCCCGGAAATGCTATACCCTCTTGATCTGTTGAGGGAAGTGATGTTGATATCTTTTAGAAAATGGTAATCAAAAGAAGTTAATTCTTTCTCTTGCCTCCGTGTGCAAAACACTTTCAAATACTTGATGCACATGTTGAGGGGGAGTTCTCGTTCTAAAAATATCAAAAACAATTCAGGTACAAAATGCTTTGATAATACATCACAAGTATCTGAATTGATTTTCAAATGGTTTCTATTGGATCCTATGGCAGACGAACAATACCAAATTGACCGACCAACTTTACTTTATGTACGGTGATATAAGGATGATAAGGTTAGGTATTGGTTCCCATGATCCGCAAGAACCGGAGGGATCTACCCAGGGACAATCCACTAGTTAGTGTAGAAGTCCTTAGGTATGATGATAAAAGGAGAAAAGTGAGATATGGGAAGAGTGCAGACTAAGACTGAGCTAGTACTGGAATAAACCCAACAAGGTAATAGCTATGAAGTCTCGGTAAGCACTGAAGGGGTTGAAGAATTAAAAAGAATTGAATGAAAATAGGGTGAAAACAAATAGCCCTCCATTAATTCAACCTTAGGGCAGAAACCGGGTTCACTTCATATGCTACTGATGGTAACATCGGTATTGAAGACAAGACGTCATGGACCCAGTGACGCACTGCACTTCAACTTTTCAAACCACTCAAGTTCCTCTTAAAAGGACTTGTTTCATTCTCACGGGGAACCGAAATTATCTATCGACTTTCTCTTAGAGATTGTTGATATTGAAAAAGGAGACCCTCTCCCTAGTCTCCAGCACAGGATCCAAATATGCACAAATTGAGTCTAGAGCCACGAGATCATCAATAAATCTCATTAGGACACTTTCAATGAAGACTCTCTGTTTCACACAATGTGGAAAGAGAGATTATATCATGAGTCCTACGCATTATCCTTGTGGTATTGCCAGAACATCTGAGTGATGTGTTTACACACTCACAATGAAGATGGAAAGCCTTCTGGAGCCAACATCAAACAAGCTCCTGGTAGGTGGCATGTGTGATCTATTATATGGATCAACCATGTGACAACTGAACAGAAACAATGGGGCGATTCAATTTCTTGAATCAATCCTGGTTCAGGTTAGGGATTGACGGATACCTTTGAAAAACCGGTCTTTGTGCTTATAAACTCTTTTCTTTAGCACATCGACCGTGTACTCATTTTTCAAACCAAAAGGTATGTTTATGATTGATAATTGATTTTCAATAAAACCTTCGTTGTATTGCAAAAAACAATTTCTATTGAGCAATACACGATTGTTTTTCAAATCTTTTTTCATCAATCAGTGGACTTAAAATTCGCTGGTTCACTCACTCCGTGTTGTCTTCTTTGAGATGTTCCGGTTTGAGAACAGCTAGGACAGCTGCGAAACCCTGTCAAGGAGATTCTTAGGAATCCTACCTGATCACAGGCAGTACTTGTACTGATCAACGGGGAACCGTGGGCCGTGTACCTCAATTCAACGAAAGTGATCAAAGACACTTTCGTGCGATTTGTTGCTAACTGTTGTATGCAGGTACGCCCGACGTTTGCAGCTGATCAGAATGAAGCAGTCAATCCACAGCCGCATGCTCACTTAACACATTCAACTCAAAAGAAATCATGATTAGTGCATCAATGACTCTGATATTTTCACATCAAGCTTCTGCTACGCTGCTACCAATATCGTGATTCAACAAATGCTTCCGCTACTCTGATGAGAAGATATCATGATCCAGAATGTGAGCATGTCGGTCCCAAAGTCACAACACCACAATGGATGTCTCAGAGATTGTTGATAGCTGATGATCTCAAATGATGGCTCAAAATTATCATCACGTGGATCAGTAAAAGACCTCCACTTGGAATAACCAAACATGCATTGTGAAGAATCAATGACTACGAGCTTAGGAGCAAAGGACTACATCAAGAATGCAAGATCAATTGTTAGATGTAATATCTATTTGTATTCAATGTAATTTTGGTACATGATTGAGGTGACCTCCCTTAGGGGGAGATTGTTAGGAATTAGAAATTCCCGGTATTAAAGAGTCGGTCACCTCAAGTATATGTAATCGTTAGAAAGCTCGTAGTCGTAGTTCTTTTAAGTTAAGTAGTAATTTAGTTAAGTAACACCGTGGAGGACGGACGGGTCTTTACCCACTGTATGCCTGATCCACAGCCCAAAGTGTGGCGAGTTATGTAAGACTATAAATACTCTCTACCTTCCAAGGTAGAGAGTTGGAGCTCATAATAATATCTTTCACTTTGTCTCACTAAGTTCCCTAAACCTCTAACTTTCTCTCTCTAGAATTCCATCTATATGCTACTTTGTGTTATGGTTTGATGTGTATGTGAAAAGTTAATATCTAACATAATCAAAAACGACCAAATGAGAAATTTGACTTTTATAAAAACTAGATGAGTTTGACTTTTATGAACTTTTGATAACTACTACTTACTGATTATGTTGTTTTAAGGTGTAATAAGACTGATTTGAGCAATGTTAACAACTTATGAATACAAAATCATGATCAAGGATCATGAAAATCCAACAGTGAATGACAAGGATGTGATAAAATGAAATTTTGACTTTTGATGTAACAAGCACTGTTTTTCTTGGTTTCTTTGAGTTATTAGGTTTGTATGTAACACAGAACAAGCACAAACACACAACACAAACAAGTCCTGCTATGGTTTAAACAGGTAAATCCAAACACCCTTTAAATGTCTGTTATGGAACTTTTTCAAAGCAAATCACAAATTTAAACCATAAAACTGATTGCAGACTTTATATAATCATTAAATAAGACTAAATAAACATGAACCAACAGTGATAACAACATAAAACTAAGAATTTAGACTTAAGCTATTTTAGCTGTCAAAATGAAATTTTTATAAACTACAAATTTAAAAGAACAACCAACTGATTTTTATGTTTAAATACACATAACTCTAACTAATGAACACTAAGAAACAGAAATTACAACTACTAAACAACTAAAGCAGTGAAATGCAAAAATGAACAAAAAGGCTTACAAAAGCTATCCAACTGAAATCACAGAACTAGGAACCAAGAACACTCCTATAGGCTTACCACTAAGCCACTAACCCAAGGCCATCCAAAATTCACCCTGCTCCAGCTGTGAATGTCATTTCCAATGGATTTTTTATTTTTCAACTATTTAATTTGTATTTTTGGTGAATTTTCCTTTTTTGATTCTAAACTGATTTTAACAGTTACTAATAGCTTTTAGAAGCTATCTAGGAGCTTATATGGCTTATTTCAGTCCAAAACAACCAACAACAACATTAAAGCATTCATGAGATTTTTTTTTTTTTAAATGAAAACTGCATAAACTTGAAAATATGCTTAAAACTTGAAATTGATACTTGCAAAAGGTTTATACTACACTGAAAACTTGAAATACAAAGATTCAAAACTAAAACATACACTGAAAGTTGAAATTTAGCTAAAACGACATAAAAGAAACTAAGTTATATTATATATCTTGATACAATGCTTCTTTGCTCCTCTTTATAGACTTTTTGGAATCCTTGTTGACCTCTGATAAAATCCCACTCATTTCCATCCATTGGATTGGCCAAAATCATCAGAACCATACAAGTGTAGTTTTGGCGCCAATTTCTTCTTGAGCAGGTTTTAGATATTAATGGTTTTTGGAAGATGTGGAGGTGGAGGGGGACAATGTAAGGTAGGGGAGATATGATAGGAGCAAGTGAATTTGAAAAAGTGAACAAACAGCTCTGGTTTCTGGTTTTCAGCTTGTGTGTGAAGGAGATGAATAGTAAGGGTGGTATTTGGGCGGGGTTTGACTATTTTTGACCGAAGTTTAATAATAACGGGGGTTGGGTCAAGGGTTTGGGCCAGCTGGATAATGGATTTGGGCTTTGATCTTGATAAGGTGTCCGTTTGGTTAAGTAGTGATAACAAGGACCGATTTTGCAAATTCTCCAAACTTGAGGGACTGAACATGACACTTTTCCAAACTTATCACAAGGACCAAACTTGACAAACTTTGATAGTACAAGGACCCTTTTTGTATAAAATTCCATTTTAAAATATCCAAGGACTGATTTTGCAAATTTTCAAACTTAAAGGACCTTTTTCGCCATTTGACCAAAGAATCATTCAAGGACCAATTTTAACAACTTAGAATATTTCAGGGACCTTGAATGATAAAACTCCACATTTTTGGATTCCAGGGACTAGATTTGACAACTTTTAAAACTTGGGGGACTAAAACTGCCAATTTTGCAAACTTGATACATTTTTCATCTGAAATTGATATTTTTGTATTTAAAACACATAAAAAACTGATTTGAGATATTTTCATCAGTTTGATGCATTTCTGAGTGTTTTCAGATGTTTTTGCAGTCTACATAGTACAAAAATGATTAGTATTTAGACACTCATCATTTTCCTATACTTGTGTTGTGTACCAATCCAGTAGCACCCCGAAATCCTGATTAAGTCTTTCGCTGTACCAAATTTTGGGGGTGTTACAAACACCCAAACAAATTTTTGTAGAAATATTTTTCAAAAACAAAATACAAAAATATAAAATATATAAAATCCAAAAAGATTATAATTTCAAAAAAAAAATCTTTCAAAGTGTGCAAACTTCCATCTTCAAAACATTTTTTGTTTCTTCAAACAAATTTATCAAAAGTTTATCACGGGAACATATTTTGAGGGGGAGAAAATAACTTTGATAAAATCTCGAAGTCTGCACACTCTTTTCTCAAAATTCTTCATGAAATATCATCTCTTCATCGTTGGAATAAGACTCGTTTTGAAAAGATTCAATGATCTCTTGATCTAAAATGTGAAAAGTTTTTCAAAATGTATGTTAGTTCAAGGGGATAAATGAAAATTTCAAAAGTTATCAAATTTTGGACTAAAAATATTACAACAATTAACCTTAGGGATTCAGGTTGTCAATTGTCAATACTAGTGATATCAGGACTACACTTGCAAAATAAAACGGGATCGGTGACTAGTTTTGCCAATCAACCAAACTTGCACCTATAAATAGCATTACAATTCTTCCACTTAGTCACTTTATTCATACCCACACACAAACGCTGCCCAAATTTTTCTCTGACTAAGATTCCGACCAGGCTCATTTCTTATTTGTAAATCTTAAATCCCTTTGCTATCAGTTAGTTTTCACTCGCCTAAATTTTCGTGCTCCAGTTTTATCTATAATTCCTTAGTCGAAAATTAGGGTTTTAATGGGCATTTCTTTGTATGTGAGTTATAATCTAATTAAACAGTTAGTATAGTATCTAAACATGGTTAGGTTTGCTCGATTGAAACTTAGGCAGTGAAAGGAACAATCTTTGTTAGCATTTAAGTGATTTTTGGGTTTATGTGGTCGTATCTATAGCTGCTATCAGTAGGGTGTTTGTTTAACTTCTTTATGTGTTGAAATATGCTTAAATAGGTCCATAGATGATGCGCTTAAAGTTTTGCATCTCAGTTTCATAGTATGCTCTTAGTCAAAATATTTCGTTTGAAACAATAATCAATGATTGCCCATAGAGTTATTATTTAGGATTTCTGGGTGTTGTGATGATTAGTAAGTGTTAAGGTTAATAAGGATTGCAAATATGGCTCATTATCTGTGCTTAAATGAGTTTTAAAATTTTATGAATTTTTTCGAGTAAGGAAAGTTATCTGAATTTCTTCGAGTTAGGATGATGAAGATCTTCGACTTAGAGAAATTTGTATGAATTTCTTAAGTAAGAGATTTTTTCTTCTACTTAGAAAATATTTTAAAATTTTCTTTGAGTAACATGATTTTTTTCGATTAAGGATATCGGCACAATTTCTCTGAGTTAGGAGTGTTTCAAAAGTTTTCGAGTAAGGAAATTGGCTATCTCTGACTAGCGGATGCCTTTTTCAAACTTTTATTAGAATCCTTCGAGTAAGCAATTTTTTTCAAAATTACTCTCCGAGTAACCATTCTTTCTTCGAGTAAGCAAAATTTTTTAGACTTGTAAAAATTTTCAAACTTAGAAATTTTTAAGTGTGAAATTTTTTAAGTATACCTTTCAAAATGTGATACCTTGTTACACATGGACTTGTACTTAACTGTTCATGACTGCTTCTTAGATTTGTATAATACAAGCATTACAATGGGCTTTATGTGTTTAAACTAACATAAATATGCAACCTTCTCTGTATTTGTTGATATTGGTGCATTTCAGGACTCAAAATGTCTCAAGGTTCACTCACTAGGAAAGAAATGATCCCGGAAGATGATGAAAGGAAGACTGGAGAATCTAACTACCAAATAGACATGGATTCGCTCCCGTGCCATCGTACCTGTCAAATCATTGTGTAAATTCTCAAAATACATTTACGCAGACGCATCTTGATTCACCCTACAAGTGTTCCAGAAATCTACATCAACAATTCTGGCATTCACTAATCGTTAGTAGAGACACGAAGACCATGATCATTAAACTTGACAGAAAAACAATCAAGTTTGATGTCCATCTTCTTCGTACTATTCTAGGTCTTCCTCAAGAAGTTTCTGGGAATAATCAACAATTTGCTCCATCTCCTTCTTTCGCCATAATTGTTAAATGTCTTAAACACCTAGGGTATGATGATTCTGTTAAACCTATCACTACTCTGCCAAAGTTGACAGAAGACACCTTCCTCAACCATGGTTGACCATGTGCACCATTCTTAATCACTGTGTCATACAGAAAGAAACTGCACATGAGTATCCCAGACTTGAACATCTACAGATCTTCTGGGGTGTCATGCACCTTGACTATGCAAAGTTGATATGGGGTGACATGGCTTATCAGGCATGTCACTTTGTTGCAAAGAAATGTTACAAGATTCTGTTCATTCGATACGCCAAGCTTCTCATTTCATACTTCATGGAAAAAGATCCATAAATTGATAGAAGACTGGATGGTAACAAATATCACTCTGAGAAGATGGACCACATAATCTCAAGAATAAGAATTCACAGCACAAACGCTACTAACAGAGGTCTTAGAATTCCATAATTTCTATTAACGGAGGCTGTCAAAAACACTGAAGCTTATCTAAATTATGATGAGGCCGAGAAAGCTGGGTTAGTTGGAATAACGAAAAGGAAAAGCACGGGTTTTGGTAGAGGAAGAGGAAGAGGTCAGAAGGCGAGTAATCCAAGGAGAGTCACACGAGCTACCAAGAAGAAAAAATCGTTGCATGATGAAGAATTGTCAGGAGAAGAAGATGATGAGGTTGACTTACGGGCTGAAAGACAAAGAATCATTGAAGTTAAAAAGGAGAAAGATAATGTGGACAAGGGTAAAGATGTCAAGGATTAAGATCAACCTATAAAGCCCCCAACGTCTAAGAAAAGTGAGATGTCACAATTGAGGAAAGCTATGCTTGCAAACAAAACAAAATATCTCGCTGACATGGCAAAGTTCAATAAGAAAGGTAAAGGATCGGGGGCAAAGAACGATGAAGAAGATATTCATGATGAACAAGTTGATGATGAAGAACTTCATTCTAAACCTGAAAATAACAAATCTGTCACACTATCAAACACTGAAGGTGAATTAGAGGAATTGGATGAATTTGTCCACACATACTCAGAAAATGAAACTTCGGATGATGATAATGATGATGAAAAAGAAGAAAAACATTATGAAGATGATGAAGAAAAGAAAAATGAAGATGATGAAAACCAGGATGACGACAATGATGATGATGAAGATGATGATAATCAGGATGACTACGATCAAAAAAGCTCAAGAGGAGATAACCGTATACCCACACTTCCAAAACAACCCTCACCTCCAGCATCATCCAAAGATCAACATTCAAAGACTAAGCTCCCTCCAACTCCAAAGTTTAAAGTCAAAATCCCCTCCAAAAAAATTCCAGGAATGCAATCTATTCAGGAACAACTCAACACGTTAGAAGCTCAAGTCCAAGTCTCACAAACACCATCAAGATGATTCAGACAAAGATGATGATGCACAACCAAGAGACAAACGTTCAAAGAAAATTGGACCATCTTCTTCTAGATTTCACACAGCAACATTCGACACACCTCAAGACGAAGAAATCCATCCACAATCTACTGAACAACCACAAGATTATGATCAACCTGATGAAGCTGAAGTCATACCGGAGCCACCATCAAATATGCCATTGAAGCCAGCTCCAGATTGGGTTGATCCTTCTTCAAAGAAGTTCAATTTGTTTGAAGAAATGGTCGATGCATATCCAAACATTCCAGAAGATGAGATACCGAATGAAGGTTCTGTTATAGACTTCACAAAGACACCGAAGAAAGTTATGAAGATTCAGAAACTACAACTGTCCGACATTGTAAACATCACGAAAGCAGGTTTCTCCCCATTCAAGACTTCCATTGAATAAAATCTCGAGGAAGTTGCATGAGCTTTATCTGAGGACATCAATTGGGATGTCTCATTGTCTTCACATATGCCAAAGACATTCGAATACCGCGACTACTCCAAACCATTACCACTCATGGGTCATGATTACAACCCCAAGGTACTGACACCATACTTCTTCAACCATGATTTAGAATACTTAATATATGATGATACAGATCTCGAGAAGAGGTATGCCACATCACTGTCCAAGTTTCCAGTTGTTATCTACTGTGACAACCCGTACTTTCAGGTCATTTCTCGACACAATTCATGTCTCATTATTTCAACATTTATAGTAAACTTGGTTTACTTGTTCCAAATTCGCGTAACCTTTATGGTTTAGCGGCGAATTCATGATCATGACATCACGTACATTTCATATGGACTAAGATTAGTCTACATTTCGTTTGCATCATTTGCATCACGTTAATTCATTCATGACATTTCATTTCACATTTATCGCGTAATTTTTATATTAAATAAACGTTATCGCGTGAGTTATTATTTTAACATTTAACCCGTTACTTTCAAAAATGATCCCGATGTATTTTTAAACTTACATTTAGTTTATAAAAACTATATTTTTAGTTTTCCTAGTGTTTCAAATTTATTTGGTACATAAATCGTTAAAGTTAAATTATTACGACGTTTTCTTAAAAATTATACGATAATTATTTTATCACTCAAATTTCACAAGGAATGTATTTTTACAATTTTTATTATATCATTACATTCTATTTTGACCTATTAAAAACTTACTTGTACCAAAAATTCTCATTTACCTTTACTTATACCTTTTCTTTCACAATTACTTATACTTCATTTCAACTTGTACAAGTAATTATTTATACACAACACATTTGAAAAAAAAAAATATATAAATATCTTCTCATACCCCCCCTTGGCCGACCAAGGGGGAAGGGGTGACAATTAATGAGTTATGGCTTTTGATTGCTTATGTTTTCACTCAATGTACAAATAAGTCTACCTTTATTATTTTTCTCATTCATTTCTCATTTCTCAAAGTGTTAGAAAAAGTTTCTTCCTCTCTTTTGCTTCTTCAAGAACCGGTCATCACATCAAGGTTTCAAGGGATCAAAATTTTCTTTATCAAGCAAGTGTTTAACAATCTAGTTTATACTCTATATAAGGTTTTGAAATAAAAACCAAGAGTATTTAGGATTATCCTTGTTACTTTCACCTCATCATTTTCACTTGTAAGCATGTTTTTATCATTTTTCATGTTTTCTTATCATTTCATATGTATCTTTTCATTTTTGGAGCAAGTATGCATGATATGTGATTTATACCATTTTTTTTCATGATTTTAAGAAGTTATATATATTTATGGTCATCCTATAATTATCCCCATGGTATTCTTGGTCTTGATGGTGATTAGGAACCCATGACACCCTAAGAAGGTGTATGGTAGGATTAGATTAGCTTTGGAGTTGATTTGAAGGGATTAGAATAGGTTTTGTCCGAGAAAAACTATTTTCGATAACTATAATTTATGTTCTGTCCTTATTTCGATTTTCTGGAAAAACCGACAGTTGGTACGAAACTTTGGCCTTGATATTTAGAAAATATACTTTAAAACGAATCCGTGGCCGCTTGAACGGATAAAAACGGAGTTATAACGAAGAAGTTATGGATTTTTAAAGTTTGACGACGAAACGTATATTTTTCAGAAAATTCAGCTTGCTGTTTTTACTTTGTCCGAGTCAAAAACGAGCCTTAAGCTTCACAAATTATTTCGACTAGTCAAAAATATATTAGTTTACTTCGATACGAAGCTAAGGACATATTATACGTAGAAAACGGATTTGAAACGACAAAGATATGCACGTTTTCATAAAGTTGCCGTAACTATTATTTTCTGAAAAACTATATTATTTTTACGTTACAAGTGTTACATTAGCTGTAACGACCATGTTTGCGGCTGTTTTTAACGAGGTTGTGAAACTTTTTGGAACGAATTGTCTTCTAGTAAAATCAAGTTCACCGGCCATATTTTTCAAAACGACAAGCCGTTTGTATAGCGGAGTTGTAGTAAATTAATTACGGATGTTCAAACTTGGCCGAAACTCATTTTCTGCACAACAATTAGCCAAAATCACTATCTTTAACCCTTATTATCTTTATGTTCGAGACCTTTTGGACGAAAACTCCTGAACTGAAACTTCTAGATTTCGATACAAACTTTCCAAAACCGTCGAGTTCGTTCTCTAACGATCGACGTACACCGTTTTACGGCTAGTTTTCCAAAGTTATTTTTGTTAATTTCATGAAAATTCCGACGACATTGTTTTACGACGAAAAGTGAAAATTTCACCATAAATCATTATAAAACCATTGTAGGATGACATTTTGACGTAAATACTTGTAAAGTGATTTTTGAATGGTCAAGACGTCAAAAGAGTATTTTTCGACGATAAGTAATATTTTTCAAAACTCGCAAATGGTATAAATAACATACGAAATGCATGCATAACATTACATTGCAACTCATTACATATCATATCATTCGTAATAGGTCCAGATTGAAACATCACGCTATACCTCAGTGTACTCACTCTTGTCATCATACCAGTTTATCAAGTGAGTTCATAGCCCCACTTTTACTCTTTTAACTGTTTTACAAACTCTTGGGGGAGATACATGCTACATTTTTAATCGAACACAACTGCTTTGAACTGTATGCTATAACCGAATGTTTTATTGTCACTAAGTATTTGCCATGTTCGAAGTCCCTACATCATGAACCATTAGTCACTTGCGAGTGAGCGCGAATATTGTGAATAGGCCTATTGGAATTAACACTCCCGCTCCTATTGACCCATTTAGGGGAAATCGAGCGCACTATATTTGAATCATTAAGGTAAATTGGCAAATTACCTATTAGGGCGGCGATGAAACGATGATTACCAATTTTTATTGGTGCGATGTTTACGCTTTGGTGTCATGAACTTAGTGAAATAAATACGATTTTGTTTTTTTACGATGAGTGTGAAACCATTTAACTCACACTACGATTATTGTGTTCAAACGAATTACTTAAACCTATGGATTTCACTCAACCTTTGTGTTGACCTTTTTAGCATGTTTATTCTCAGGTATCTAAGGCATTATCATCATGGCATGGTTAAGGAACCACCTTTTGAGTCGCGGCGTCGACTTACATCATTGTACATTATGGCACTTTCTTTTAAAACCATCGTTTGGACTTGTTATATATTTATATTTCCGCAAACTTTGTAAACTTTTGGGACCTATGTTGTAATTCTGATTATTTTATTAAATCAAACGATGTATTTTCCAAATGACACTTTAGGTCGTTCAATATAACTGTGATTGTGATGCTATGACAGTCAATCCCCAGGAATTCCATTCCGCTGCAAAACAGGTAATTTGGGGGTGTGACATCTACGCACAAGAAGGAATGGAAGAAGAAATCAAGAAATGTTCAGTTCTTCAATTGCAAAGTATAACGATGAAGCAGCTTTAGGAATCTTTCATTGGCCTGAACTACGAAAAGGGTTCTACAAATGGAAACAAACATTCACCTCTACACACATAGTATTATACAAGCAAAGAGTTCTATCCATCATAAGTGTTGAAACTGAATCAAAGTACGGCTATAACTTTCTAATAGAAATTAAGGTACGATGAGACGACGACAAAGAGTACACGTTCAGTGAAGCTGATTACAAGAACTTAAACGTCAATGATATTGAAGACATGTATCTTCTAAAAGTTCAAGGAAAACTCATGCATCTCCCTGGAAGCCTCCAACATGACATCATCAACTTTGTATCCTCTACATCAGAAACATCATGATAAAATTAAGAGTCCAAGATCTCACCAAACCATATTTCAGACCACTAGGAATCACAGAAGGAAAAACCATACACCTTCATCAACACACCGTTTGGATTAGTATATGTCAGGAACAAGGTAAATAAATTCATGGGGTATGAGACATTCACAAGTTCAGCGATGAAACATTGATGAATGTCAAGATTGAGCTTGAAAATATTCTTCATGACCACAAAGAAGGTCGTGAGCAATGTTGGTTGCAACATATGAAGTGGAGAAGGAATGATGTTAAGCAGGCACAAAAGTTCATGAATAGAGTCGACTCGAGACTTAAATTTCGAGTGAAAATGCGATCACTAGAAGGCTATGTTGGAGGAAGAGCAAGGGAGCCCAATATTCTCATGTTTCATCGTCCCGAATGAGTGTTGAATTTAGAGTCTAGATAGTTTTTGTTAGATTACTTAGTCTAGCTAGAACATTTAAACATTGTTTGTAATAAATCTAACTCTTTACATTCATTATAATATAACATTTGAGTATGTTTTCTCAAAACCTTGAGTGGAATTATAACATGAATTTTCAAAAGTATTTTCTAATGCATTTCAAAATTCTACTCAAGTAGACTATCTCTTGAATACATCTGAGTGCATAACCCGATTTTCAAAGAAAGGACCCTATTGTATGCTTCAGTGCAATAATCCTAAATATAAGGAGCGAAAGCTTCTTAAATTTGAATCAAACAAAATCTTTGTTCTACACAAATGTTCTTGAAATCTATTTCTTCCCAAAAATCTTTTACCTCAAAAAGCATATTTTATTCGACATGTTTTAAAAAACAACACTCGCTATTTTTTAGAGGGAGAAATGTGATTAAAATTTGTTGATCAGAATGGAATGGAATCTCATACGAGCTTGACACAAATATTACCAACGAATTAACAAAACATAAATTGTTAGTAATCGAAAAGACTTGTTCGGGACCGGTAATAATTTTAAGCTGGTTTTACCAGTGATCTAAACGTGTCTCGCAAAGGACTTGTCCTAGTAGAATGTACCATTTTGATAAACTCTTGGTAAACATGAACTTTTACAGTTCTATCCTCCTCATTCGAGGAGAGCTTACACCTTCAAGTTTGTTACTAGGGCTAGTTATCACCTAAAAAGCTGATAATGGATCCCTTTAACTAAGCAACATAAACGCGTCTCGCGAGGAATTGTGCATCAAGAGCCAATCAATTCAAAATGTGTGATATCTTCCTTGAAATGCAGATTTAAGTTAAAACAATATAAGCACATGTGGAGGGGGAGTATTTATGAAAATCCAAAACTCTTAATGTGTTAAACAAAATATGTTTTATCATCATAAACACTTAGAGAGATTTTCCAGAAAATATTTTATGGCAACATCGGATAGTCATGGAGTTATAAGGTGACTAAGGATACGAAATTCGTCCTATGATCCGCCAGAGCCAGAGGGATCTACCCAAGGACAACACCAATAGTTAGAACTAGAAAGTCCTTAGGTATGATTGAAAAAAGAAGTAATGTAAGAAAGGAGAAAGAAGGGGTTGAAGAATTGAAAAGAAAAGTTAAGAAAAAGATGAAAAGAAATACCCCTCCATAATCAACTTAGGGTAGAAATTGGTTTAATTCATATGCTACTGGTTGTCACAAAGATGACGCCGGTATTGAAGAAAAGTCGTCATGGACCTAGTGATGCAATGCACCTAACCTTCTAGCCACTCAAGCCCTCTTAAAAGGATTTGTTTCATCCTCACGAGGAACCCTGCATAATCTATTGACCTCTCAATCCAAGATATGTTGATATTGAAATAGGATACACCACTCCAGTCTTTGACTACTAAAACAAAATGCACAAATTGAGTTTAGAGCCACGAGATTCATCAAAAGATCTCTTAGGAATACTTAACATTTCTACACTTCTTTTTCACATTAAGAAAACAAGATGTAAATTTTAGAGTCCTACGCATATCCTAGCAATATGCTAGAACATTTATGACAGGAGTCACACACGTGTTCCTCAGTGATTGAATGGAAATTACTGCCAGGGTCAACATCAAATAACCCTGATAGCAGGTCATTTCTGTAATCCTTTGCGTATTATGCTTAGTGTTCGCGGTGGTTCCAAACGGTATACAGTCGTGGAGGGATACCTTAGTGTGCTCCAGCGGCTCACAACAATAGTGTGAAGATATTGAGTACGGGGACATGCCAGTGACCATCCAATCTTAGACTATTCAAGGAACGCACCAGCGATTTGGGATGTACCGGTACAAAATATCCAAACACTTACGAAGGCCAAGAGTTCCATCAAAGACCATCACCACCATCATTACCATCAATATTTCATTTCCATGTGCTCATACCCACATCATAAAGACATTCTCATCAAAGATCTAAGCAAATAAAAGTTCTGAAAGATTATACTTCAAAGTCAAGGAATCTGCAAAGTTAAAAGACAAAGATCAAAGCTAAAGAATGAGAGCTTCACATGTATGAATTACAAAATTTACGAGAAATATGAGCATGTTGGAAAAGACATAAAACACAGCAACAAAGATTTTGATGAAAGGCAGACAACACCAATATCTGATCAAAACAACAAGAACAAAGAAGCAAACAATCAAAGACGTCACAAGTATAGAACGTCAATGAAGTTCAAGATGTCAAATGACCTAAGCATGATGACCATGATGACCAACCCTTGGGGGGATTGTTAGGAACACATTATAATCATGAAGTGTTGGTCATTATATTTGTAATAGGTCGTTAGTTAGTTTGGTTTATAATTGTTTGTTATTAAATATCCAGCTCATGAATTAAGCCCATGGGCTATGATGAAAGGTTCTTCTAGAACCTAGGGCAATGCCCATCAATATATAAACACTATAAATACCAATCCCTTTAAGGCAGAGGGTGTTGATTCTTTGAGAAATAAACTTCATTATCATTTTATAAGTTCCTTATACTTTCTCTCTCTCTCTCTCCTACTTTCTGTCTCTAAGAGCTAGACTTATTATTGATAGAATGGTGACCTAACAGGTATATGTGGTGAATTCTGGTCTCCACACTCCTATGTGAAATCAAAAATTCCTATGGGACTCCATCGTAAAGTGTCTAAGTCAACTAGAGTTCGAAAAAATGTAATACTTTGAAGATTTACCTACTGCCTTATCTTATTATGGTATTTCTCTATCATCAATGGAACCTTAAAATGAGATTCAGATAACGAGGTGATATGTTGATGAACCAAAGAGTATAGTGTACGATTATCATTTTTATTAGGTAGAGATGTCAAGTTTGCTCCAAAATCTTAAGAAGATTTTAAAGGATTATGGCGGAGTAATATCCTAAAGAACTAAATAGGCTAGTACTTCTAAGGAATGAAGAGATGATTTGATGACTATCCCAATATAGTATTTCGAATTATCACATGAGCGGAAAACTTCAAAAATGAAATCGGGTAGTATAAATAAGGTCTTTAAGATTTTTGTTGAATGGTAAAATATTATTGTATCTCTAGATCTTTTAAACGAATTCTGGTGATTATCGGGTTCGAGTCCATATACATGTCATTTCAGATAAAATAAGCTCTCTCATTTATAATTCATTCTTACATAAAGAAGCGTCCAAATTTATGTAAGTAAGTAGTTATAAACTTATGGTTCGATGATTTACAATTTCTTTATTTAAATGAAAAGGCATCCCAATTCATTTAAATAAGGGTATTATAAATTATCCTACTTAAGAATTACACAACACTCATACTTAACTAGTGAGTTACAAGGCTGTGTATTACGAGACGACGACGTCGGTGTTCTAAGAGTATGGGTTGAATATTCACACTCATATTTAGAGATGGGGAGTAATATTCAAGGGAAATCAATATAGTGTTCTAAATATTTGGTTCTTCAGAATATAAGCAGGAATGCTTAGAAAATTATAAATCCCTGTGGAGTAAAATTACCTAGAGAAATTTATAAACTTGTAACAGTTTTTGTTATCACATGAAATGATATTATATAGGGTTATGAAATAGTTTTTTCACAATGTCTGACAAATAAGAGAGACTATTGTAAACGGTTACAAGGTCTTGAGAAGGTTTTGTAAATCACAAAATTGTACGAGTAGGTACATGATTGGGGAAAATGTGGTTGTGCTGTAATGCCCTAGAATAGGCATACGAAGATATGTTTAGTCCATTGTTTATATAAAAATGATTGAAAATATTTCGAGTGTATATATTAGTATACTTATATATTTGTATAGCATAAAACTGCTAGAAGTCAAATAGTCTGGAGGATG
The DNA here is from genome assembly GCA_019973895.1 of Chrysanthemum seticuspe. NCBI lineage: Eukaryota > Viridiplantae > Streptophyta > Magnoliopsida > Asterales > Asteraceae > Chrysanthemum > Chrysanthemum seticuspe. Next base: position 34,744,855 of record BPTQ01000003.1, read on the forward strand.
GAAGGCACGCAAAGCGTAAGGCTATACAAATATTTTTATGTAAAAGTGGTTATGACTAGGTCTCAATTAGACCCGTTTCTTTATAACTATAGCTTTGATACCAATCTGTAACACCCCTAATTTCATGAATCCAAGAGAATTCAAACTGGGTGTTACTTCATGGTATAACAGTTATATTTAAAGAAAATGAACTTTAATTGAGTCATTTTAAAAGAATTATTATTCAATTTATTCAAAATATCAAAGTTTAAAAAATGAGGTCCTAGTAGTTTCACGGTTACATAATACATAAGTTTTTGAATGATAATAAAATTAACAGCCATCTTGAGTATTCGTGCCCCTCCTTGCCATCCTTGCCAAACTCGTGCCTTATGGACCTGAGATAAAAATGCTTAAAACAGGCAACACAAAGGTTGAGTGAAATCCATGGATTTATAGTTAATTGTTAAACACAATATTTCATTGTTTAGCATATCGTAGGTTACCTTATTATACACCCATAGTTTGAAAAAAAAAACAATTATTATTATTGCACTAAGCTCGTAATTCGTCGTTATATATAATTGTTGGATCGATATACTCTAACCAAACTAACTTATGTAGCTTGTAAGGGCTTAGCAACTTCGGATAAATCCTAAGTCACTAACAATGAAACACTGAATTAAATCTATTAAGTATGCGGAATTTACTTCAATAAAGCTAAGAAGAATTAACTTTAACTTCAACGATTTTATTAATACTTAGAACCTGCTTGATACACAGATTCACTAACAATCCCTAACAGCTCTAATATCAAACTTGGTAAACTCTAATATTCTCTAATATTGCACGTACATCTAATGCCAATCTAGGGGTCCTTTTATAGGCATAAGGATAACTCTAGTCGGTTTACAACTCTAATCCTTGTACGACAAGTAATACTAAACTAAACTGAGAACATTCTAGAATTACATAATAATCCTTAACGATTTGCATAGCAGTCCTTTATCCTTGCAGTACTTTGATGAGTGAGCAGTACTTTGACTTTCTTCATTAAGCAGTACTTTGACTTTCAGCAGCACTTTGACTTTATGTCCCAACAATCCTCCCCTAACTTGAATTCTACTTGCTTGATTTCAAGTTCCTTTGTATCTGTATCTTTAACATCTTTGTCTTCAAGTAAACATTGTGTCTTTATCTTCAAATTTTGTCTTTGTACTTTCTGTGCTTATATCATCATCATCAAAGTAGTCTTTATCAGCAATCCTTTACAGCAACAATCAGCAATCTCCATCTTTTCAGCTACTCAGCAACATATGACAATTTGTACATCAGTTCATTAAGTTTCAGTCTATTCTCATCACTTCCAGGTGTGTAAACTCCTGTGAGAGGTGAATCATTGAAATTTTAATGGATTTTGATGTCTCTTTACCAAAGCCATTAACTCTGGAGTAGCCAATGTTTAGGTGTGTAAGACCATGGTACATTGATAAGCATATGATTTTTAGCAAATCATCAGCTATCAACGGATTTGTTTTTTCTTTAGCAAAAGCTGTACCCTTTTGGACTAGTTAGTTATTGCAACCATGGTGAACTAATTACCATATAAATGGTTTTTCCACACCCTTTACCACAAGCCATTTTTCTTGTGGGCTAGCCAACTCTTCACATTTGCTGATATGGTGAGTTGATTACCATACAACTTATTAGCAAGTTGTCAACTATATAATGGATTTGAGATATCTTTACCAGAGCCGTTTGCTCATGGATTAGCTAGTCCTTTTGTTAAACATGGTGAACTGATAACCTTTTGTTGTAACCATCTCAAAAACCATTTGTTGCAGTTAACTTTTGTTTCAAAATATTTTGCACTTAACAAAAGTTTGCTTATTTTCTTTTAAAAATTATTTACTGGTTTTGTGCTGCAAGCAGTACTTTGGTTAAAGTACTGTTTGATCAGTAGTACTTTGAATAAAGTACTTATTTTACAAAAAATTATACCATTAAACATCATACCAGTACTTATGCTTCATCATCAGCCGTTTTCCATCTGATATACAATTCAATAACCATTAGGGTTTTTTCATTCTCTTCTTCGACTTCCATTCCATGATCCAGCATCCTTCTCATAAGATCTCTAGTCAAAGGATATCTTCTTTCAGCTAACATATGGATCATAGTTCCATCTTCCAATTCCAAAGCATGCACTCCTGATTCTTCAAAAAGAATCTCCAGCTTGTAGTCTCCCAATTTTCTTGATTTAGCCAGATTTCTTCAGTGCTTGTCTCCTCTGTTTCCCAGATAGTTTTCAGATCTTCTAGCAATACTAAGCCAATTCCAGTTGATGGAATATGTTTAAAGTATTCTTGCACTAATTGATATAGTTGAAACAGATCTGCTCTATCTATTATGTGCAGTATATCCTATAGCAAATTGAACACTCTAAAACTTTCATCCTCGCTATGGAACATCAAATAGTCTCCATCCTTTGATTCTACCACTTCAAATGTAGTTATTTTAGACTTCTTTACTGCAACATCTTTGGATTTAGGATGATCAAAGTCGACAACTCTTATGTAATTTCTCAGCTCATCAACTGTATCAGATCTTAACTCAATCTTTTTTGATGACTGTTCAGCTTCAGTTGTTCTTTTTCTTTTTAATCTTCTTTTACTAACATCCTCTTTTTTCTTATCATCATCCTTAAAAGAAATAATACTATCAACTTGCTTTTGATAAGCTTCTCTGACAGCATCATATAAATCTTTCATCTCTAAATATCTCAGCTTCTGTAATCCAGTATATCCTTGACTCTTTAGTCCACCTTGGAAGTACTTGGTCTTTTTGATATAACAGCTGGCTTTTCTGGTATAGCAACTTCATCATCAAATTTAACTTGTAGCTCCCTAGCAGCTGCTTCATTTTTAGCCACTTCAATAGCTCTTAACTCTACTAAAGTAAGCTTCTTCTTCTTCTTTGTTTCTACCAGTTTGCCTTTGCCTTTGTCTTTATGATCTAACACTGGTTGAGAAGCTTGAGGTTGTTCTTCAGCAACTCCTGGAATACTAACACCTCTTGGTCTTGATAGATTTTGCAAAATTTGAGCAATAGTCTCATCATCACTTGCAGTGTGCTCTACCATGGGTGTATCAGCTTCCTCTTCTTGTAGGACTGTTGAAGGACCAGCTTCTTCTTCAAAATTAAGAGTCCTTGGTGTAATCAGATCTTGTATATGTGTTCCTTGAAGAGCAGTACCTTGATCACCAGTACTTTCTACACCAGTACTTTGAACTCCAGTTCTTTCAGGCTCAGTACTTTCAATATTTACTTGTGCTTCAGTACTTTGAGGTTCATCTTCTTTTTCTGCATAAAACTCAGCATCTTCTTTCAAATTATCTTGCTCCAGATACCTCCTCAATTGGAATGAAGACTGCTGTTGAACCTTTTTTCCCTTTGAAGGCTTCTTAAACTTCCTTCCTTTCTTCTTTTGAGACTTTACCCACAACCTGTGATGTTGAACTAAAGGCCAAACAAATTTCTTCAATCTTTTAAATTTTGTGTTCAACTTCATAAGTTGTGCAGCTTGAGCTTCAGTAGTTTTCTTCAATCTCACCAATTCCCGTGTCAAGACATAGTTATGCAGTACCAACCCTTTAGGAGCCATATCTCCCTCAACCCCTCCAGATGTTTGAGTCCCATCTGTGGAAGTGTAATCATTGGGACAGGATGGTGGGTTTACCTCTGGTTTTGAATCACCATGAGCAGATCTTTGTTGAGATGTAGTAGGTGAAGCTGCAGTACCTACTTGTGCAGCAGTACCTTGTGAAGAAACAGTATGTTGAGAAGCAGTACCTTGGGGTGATGCAGTACCCTCTCTTTCTTCACTTGCAGCAGCCTCATCTCTAACTGCTTGAACAATCTCCATCATAGAAGTAGTTAAGAGAGTGTTCCTTCCAGAGAACTTATCACTCTTCCTAGCCATGAAGGTGAATATCTTTGCAGGTTGCACCACAAAAGGTAATAAGCTAAAAGGCTTTGGTACATCATGAAGTTGTTTATTCAAGAAAACTTGAATAAATCTTGGATACATTAACCAGGGTGATCCATTAGAAATGTGAGATAGCATACCATCTAGAATGAGTCTTGAAAAGTTGAAGAGACGATTTGTAGCCAATCCCACCAAAGCAGATGCTATATTAGATCCAAATTGCTCCCATGAAGTACTCTTAGAACTGATACAATGAAGTAATACATGTACCAAGTACTTCCAAGGTGGACTAAAGGGTTTCTTGAATGTTGTTTCAGTTAAGGACCCTTCATACCTAATATCTCTTAAAGTATCCCAAAGAAGCTGTTTGGCAAAACGTATAGCTCCTTCTTCATCATCCAATAATAAATCTTCACGAATTGAAGCTTCACTAACCTTAGCCAGTATATATGACTCATCATCTTCCATGTGAGTTCTAGCAGTTGCCCAAAACTGTTGAATCCATGGCTCAATAACATCCGGTTCTGCCAAAAGTGCATAATTGATTATTGATCCAGTAAGGAAATCAATTATGTCATGGAATGCGACATTAGCTTCAGTCTTATCTAAATTTGCCACCATGTTGTGTTTAGTAACTGTGTTTCGATTCGCCATTGATTAATGTTTACAAAATAAAGTGGTTCGATATAGTAAATGTGAAAGAGAGAGAAATATGGAAAAGATTGATAAGTATAAAGATGAGAGGGAAAATCGGAGGGTAGTTATTTATAGGTAAGATTTGAAAAATCACAGCCCATAATAACAAAGTTACCGTTATTTGAATTTTAACCCATCTTTTGACCGTTGGAATAGTACGTTGATAAGACAAGCAATGCTTTCCACGTAAGCAGTACTTTCCAAAGCAGTACTTTCATGTAACAAAAAAAGCAGTACTTTTCCATTCTCTTCTTCATAATGGCAAAAACTTCACATAGGCATTGGATTGCCTCCCCTCAAGCAAAGCATAGGACTGTCTAACTAACTAATCAGTCCTCCCCTTAAATGTAGCTTAGTAATTAATCATACCAATACTCACCACCAAGTGATTGAATCTTGACACATCAAATCCTTTTGTGAGTAGATCAGCTACATTATCATCTGTGTGAACCTTGACAACATTAATGAGCTTATGCTCATAACAATCTCTGATAAAGTGATGCCTAATCTGAATGTGCTTGGTCTTGGAGTGATAAACTGGATTCTTCACAATGCAAATTGTACTCTCATTATCAATGTAGGTAGGAGTATTCTTGAAGTTGAACCCATAATCCAAAAGTTGATTTTGCATCCATAATGCTTGTCCACAACAGCTTGCAGCAGCAACATATTCTGCTTCAGTGGATGATGTTGCTGCAATAGTTTGCTTCTTACATTGCCATGAGACTAATCTTCTTCCAAGATACTGGTATCCTCCAGTGGTTGATCTTCTATCATAATTATCACCTGCATAATCGCTATCTGAAAAAGCTTCCAAGTGAAAAGGTGAATCGTTTGGATACTACAACCCTAACTTAGGTTGTTGTTTCAAATAATTAAAAATCCTATTCAGTGCATTCATATGGGAAACCTTAGGTGAGACTTGATATCTTGCACATAAACAGACAGCAAACATGATATCAGGCCTAGATGCAGTTAAGTACATAAGACAACCTATCATAGATCTATACAGCTTGACTTCAACAGGTTGACCATCGTCATCCTTGCCCAATGAGTTGATAGATTTGATAGGTGTAGTGACTAGCTTCATAGCATCAAAATTGAACATCTTAAGAATGTCAGAGACATACTTATCTTGACTTATGAAAATTCCATCCTTTGATTGTTTAACTTGAAGACCCAAAAAGAAAGTTAATTCACCCATAGAACTAATTTGAAATTCATGTTGCATCAGCTGCTCAAATTCCTTTACCATTGACTGTTTGGTAGCTCCAAAGATGATATCATCTACATAAACTTGAACCAGCATGATATCCTTCTTATCTCTCTTCATAAACAAAGTCTTGTCAATTTCTCCCCTTCTGTAACCATGTTGCAATAAGAAAATGGAAAGTATTTCATACCAAGCTCTAGGTGCTTGATGGAGACCATAAAGAGCCTTCACAACTTTGTAGACTTTGTTTGGATGTGCAGGATCCTCAAAACCAGGAGGCTGTTTGACATAGACCTCCTCTGTAATCTTGCCATAAAGAAAGGCACTCTTGACATCCATTTGATAAACCTGAAATCCCATATATGATGCAAAAGAAAGGAATATTCGAATGGCTTCAGTCCTTGCTACAGGAACAAACACTTCATCATAATCTACTCCTTCTTCTTGTCTATATCCTTGTGCTAATAGCCTTGCCTTGATCTTGATGACATTCCCTCTTTCATCTCTCTTGACTCTGAAAACCCATCTTGTACCAATGACTTTCTTTCCATCTAGTAGATCACATAGTACCCAAACTTCTTAAAGTTTGAATTGAAGAAGTTCTTCTTGCATGGATTCAACCCAACTCTCTTTAGTTAATGCTTGAGCTACATTCTTTGGTTCTTCTTGAGAGATAAAACAAGTGAATAAACACGTCTGGTGAACCTTATGATTCAGCCTTTTTTGTTTATACGCAAAGCTAAGTAAAGCATTATGTGGTTTAGAAAAACCTTTAGCCTTGGTTCTTGTGATCACTCCTGATGTAGAAGGTCCAATGATTTGACCAGTGGGATGATCTTTGTGAATCCTTAATGCAGGAGTCTGTGGAACTTCAAGATCATCATCCAAATTTGTGAAATCAGCTCCTTCATTGGAATTTGAGAAAATACCTTCATCATCTAATTCATCATCAGTACTGTCAATAGATGCAGCAGTACTTTGATCCAAAGTACTGTGATCCAAAGTACTGTGAGGGTGTTCTATAGACTTACCCTTTTTCTTTCCTTCTTCAAAAACTATCCTTTGTTCATCCTCATAAGATTGTGCTATTGTTTCTTGAAAAAGCATCCTTTTAAGTTCATCTTGAATAGCTTGATCCTCAGCAGACAAAGTGGATTTTGGTTCATCAGTACTTTTCTCTTTCTCAACAGTTATAGGTTCTTCATCAGGAACAACATCAGGTCTAATATTGACTCCATGAACAATGTACTGTAGATCTTCTTCTTTGTGATCAACCTGATTTTCTTATCTAACAGGAAAATAATTCATAGAAGGAGTCAAAACCTCAAGATCAAACATCCAATCAGGACCTTTACCCTTTTGATTTTCTTGATCTTCTAAAAATTCAACATGAAGACAATCTTGAACCTTCTTGGTGACCTTATTGTACACTCTAAATCCTTTGCTGTTGGTACAATATCCCAATAAATATCCTTCTTCTGACTTGCCATCAAATTTTCCCAAAGCATCAATAGTATTAAGAATAGTAAGAGGACATCCAAAAGGTTTCATAAAATGTATGTTTGGTTTGTTTCCCATAAGCAACTCATAAGGTGTCTTCATCTGAGGTTTAGTGACTGATACTCTATTCAACGCATAGCAAGCAGTACTTACAGCTTCAGCCAAAAATTGAATAGGTAATAGGGAATCTACAAGCATTGTTCTAGTTGCTTCTATCAAGGTTCTGTTCTTTCTCTCTGCAACACCATTCTGCTGTGGAGTCCTAGCAATACTAAAGTCCCTATTGATTCCTTTCTTGGCACAAAATTCATCCATAAGCTTGTTCTTGAATTCAGTCCCATTGTCACATCTAATACCTCTTACTTTGAGTCTCAATTGATTTTCAAGGGCTATTATAAGATCATAAATAGCATCAAAGGTTTCATCTTTAAATCCCAAGAAAAAGACCCAACTAAATCTACTGCAATCATCTGTTACAACCAGGCAATACTTCTTCTTGTTTAGACTTGCAACAGAAACAGGTCCAAACAAATCCATGTGCAGCAGCTCCAAAGGTTTTCTAATGGTTCTTTCCTCAATCTTCTTGCATGAAGCTTTGTGCTGTTTACCTTTCTTGCACGCCAAACATGAGTGATCATTCTTGTATGTTTTGGAAGGTAAACCTCTAACTAAATTTCCTTTAACCAACTTGTTGATATTTTTGAAATTCACATGGCCTAATCTTCTATGCCACAGATGTGCTTCTTCATGTGTTGCCTTTGCTACTAAACATGTTGCTCTTTCAGATGAGTTAAGACTCTTCATATCCAGACTGTACACATCATTGGTTCTTGGTACTCTCAGTACTACCAAGTTATCATCAACAACCTTGAATTCAGCGGAAAGAATAAGACATTCTGTGTCAGTGAACAACACATGGTGCTTCTTGTCACATATCTGAGAGACTGAAAAAATATTGAACTTGAGCTCCTTCACATAACGCACATTCTCAAAATCTATGCTTACTGCCTTGATGGTTCCTTTGCCAGTTATTCTTCCTCCACTAGCATCATTCCCAAATGCAACTCTTCCTCCACAATAAGATCTAAAATCCGACAGAATCTCTTTGTCTCCTCTCATGCTTCCAGAGCAACCACTATCCAAAATTAAATGATCTTTAAGCTCCTCTTCTGGGTTGCCCTGTACAAAGATAAAAGAGTTAGTTAATTTTAGGAACCCAAGCCATTACTGACTTGTGTTCCCCTTGTGGAGTTACATACTTAAATTCTTTAAGTATGTAATTTCCACTGTCTTTAAGCACATGATCAATTATCTTTGGTTGTTCCAAAACTTGTGTTGGTTTTTCAACAAAAATCTCTTTTTCTTTTTCAACAAAATTCTCTTTATTATTTTCAACAAAAATCTCTGTTTCACCAGTACTTGCTGAAAGTACTATTTGTTCCCCATCAGTACTTTCTTTCTTAACCCAGCTGGTTTTAACTTTTTGTGTAGAGTTCTTTGATCTAGATACTCTTTTTGAGGTGTAACGCCTTCTAGATTGATAGTAATTAGACCTCCTAGGGCTTCCATTCCAAAAAGTGCTAGCAGTACCTTGATTGGGTGAAAACCGAGCAGTACTTTGAGAAGGTACTGCTTGAGAAACTTTTGGTTTATCAGTACCTTGGAAAGTGTATGAGTGTACTGGTGATTTTGAAAAAGATCTTCTCTGGTGAGGGTACCTATGGTCTTTTGAGAAATTGTTGTGGTTAACCCTATGTGAATTATTCCAAACTGGTTTAGTCTCCCTTGGTTTTTGGTTGGCAGATCTGGTCTATGGGAATTTGCTTAAATAGTCTGAGTGAAAGTCACAGTCCTGAATCAAATGATCAGGACTATAACAAACAAAACACATTTTTTGACTCATACTCCCAAAATTTCTTCCATTAGTTCTATGACCAAACCTAACCTGACTTTTTGGTGAATTATGAAAATTATTTTGACCAAAATTATCCAAAAAAGGTTTAGCAGTATTTTGAAAAGGTTTTCTTGAAGGTACTGCTGAACATCTAGCAGTACGTTGAGAAGAAGGTACTGCTTGACTCTTAACATTATCATCCTTAGGTTTCTCAGCTGTTTCTTTTGGGGTTTTAGAACTAGATTGACCGATACGCTTTTTCCTAAACTCTAAATTGTCTACTCCATAACGAGAAACATCTGCCCTAAGTGGTTGAAAACCACCAGTGGGATGAAGAACTGCATGATAACCCTTGTCTTTCTTAAACTCAGGAGGTGTTTTACTAATTGATTCCTCATTACTATATGTGTTATCTAAATAGTTAATGAGTTCATCATCACTAGTTGTTATATCCTCAGAATCAAGTTGTTCCTGATCACTAAGTGGGTTCTCTTCTGTAATACTAAAATCCATACCAAAACCTAGGCCAGTTTTAATGTGTGCTCTTTTCTGTTTTTCAACAAAACTAACATGTGAAAGGCCAGATTTTCCCCAAGCAGCAAACTTTTCTAGCAATTCATCCCTTTCTTTAGTTATCTTTTCTAGTTCAGCAACCTTACATCCTAACTTCCATTAACTTATATTTAATTGGTAATCCTGTTGCTCACATTTTTCTGCCCAAGCCATTTCATTATTTTCATGTGTTATTATTTTGGCTTCCATTGACTCTAAAGTAATTTGATAACCAGCTACCTCAGACCTAGCCCTTCTATAATTATCTCTTTCAGTTACATAATCATTAAGGACTTTTTGATAAAAATCATGACACTTAAAGCATACCTCAGAGATAGGGGGTGAACTTGGTGAAGTAGCTACCATAGCAAGCAGAACAGGTTCCTCTTCACATTCCATGCTCCAATCAAAGCTTCCAAGACCATCTCTGGATTCCATAGCAACAAATCCTGGTTCCTCATCAAAAGTTGTGCTCCAATCAAACTCTTCCACTGCGACCATACAGTAGGTTACTGGTTCATCATCAAATTCTGCACTTCAGTCAACCTCTGATAGATTTTCTTGAGCAACCAAAGCTTTTGTTTCAGTGATAGGAATTTCCTTTAGTTCAAGCTTGGGTTTCTCAATCATTCTATTTTCCTGATATTTAGCAAACTTGCACTCTCTTGCAAAGTGTCCAGTTCTTTGACAATTAAAGCATTCAATCTTGGACTTGTCAAACCTTATACCCTGTTTGGGTTTGAAGTCAATGCCTCTTCCTGTTTTCTTCATGAACTTCTTGATCCTAGCAGTGATCATAGCAAGTTGCCACCTTATATACATTTCTTCAAGAGCATCCTCTTCTATTTGTGACAAATCTTCTTCATAAGTAACAGGTAAAGTAGCTTGCTGAGCGAAGAATGAGCATATAACTTCATCAAAATGAATGGTGTTTGTAGGTGATGAGCTGGGGGTAGGATAGGTAACAGTACTTTGAGCAACAGTACTTTGAGTAGGATAAGCAGTACTTTTAGTGGAAGTACTGCCTCTCTTTTCAGAAGACACAAAAGCAATACTGTGAGATTTTGAACTTGTTTGGCCATTCATCTCATGCTCATACACCTTTAAGTGGCTGTAAAGATCATCAAAGTCCATAACATCCAAACCAGGTTTTCCTCTGATCATAGTAGAAATCACATGCCATGTAGATGGAAAACTTCTTAAGAACTTCAGATTTGCATCTTCAACAGATACCTCTGCCTAGTATAACTCCAGCATAGTAAGAAGATTTTGGAATCTGTCATAGGCAGCATCAAGACCTTCTCTTTCACCAACAGTGAATGTTTCAAACTGTTGCTTCAACAGATTTCTGTGCATCTTCTTGGAAGCATCATTACCTCCAAATATTGTCTTGAGAGCAACCCATAGTTGTTTTGCATCCTTAGCATCAAGGAACTTGAGTATGTGACCATCAGGAATAGCAGATAGTAGTATGTTGAGAGCCTTTTCTTGATTTTTGACTGTAGCTGCTGGCAAGACAGCCTTAGGTGGTTTAGGTTGTCCAGGGACTTCTATAGGGTCTGCAATAACCTCATTACCATTGACAATTACATTCCACAGTGCATGGTCTGTAATAGCAATGTACTGCCTCATCTTCATGCTCCAAAGATCATACTCTCCCTTTTTGATGATGAGGAATTCTGAGTGAGGTGATGGATGGGGGTGGTGCAGCTTCAGTCGACATCTTTAGGGTTTGTTGTTAAATCGGTTTTAAGCGTTTCTTCTTAATCAGAGTTTTCATACAAGCTCTGATACCACTTGTTGGATCGATATACTCTAACCAAACTAACTTATGTAGCTTGTAAGGGCTTAGCAACTTCGGATAAATCCTAAGTCACTAACAATGAAACACTGAATTAACTCTATTAAGTATGCGGAATTTACTTCAATAAAGCTAAGAAGAATTAACTTTAACTTCAACGATTTTATTAATACTTAGAACCTGCTTGATACACAGATTCACTAACAATCCCTAACAGCTCTAATATCGAACTTGGTAAACTCTAATATTCTCTAATATTGCACGTACATCTAATGCCAATCTAGGGGTCCTTTTATAGGCATAAGGATAACCCTAGTCGGTTTACAACTCTAATCCTTGTACGACAAGTAATACTAAACTAAAATGAGAACATTCTAGAATTACATAATAATCCTTAACGATTTGCATAGCAGTCCTTTATCCTTGCAGTACTTTGATGAGTGAGCAGTACTTTGACTTTCTTCATTAAGCAGTACTTTGACTTTCAGCAGCACTTTGACTTTATGTCCCAACAATAATGGTTAACCTCGTACTAACAGAAATTGACACAATCGTTCTGGTTAACCTCGTACCAATAGAAATTGGCGTAATCATTTTAATGGTGGCCCTAATAGGTAATATGTTGTTATACCTAGTGGGATACCTCGTACCAATAAGAATTGGCATAATTGTTCTAACATAATTGTAATTGTTAACCTCAGGGTTAACCTCATACCAATAGAAATTGGCATAATCCTTTCAATGGTGGCCCTAATAGGTAATATGTCGTTATACCTAGCGGGAGACTTCATACCAATAGAATAATATAAAGTGAGGCTATAAACTCACTGTGAGTGGATGATATAACAAAATCTATGGATGAGCCGGGAAAACCTCTACGTGCAAGCTAGCTAGAATATGATGTATTGTCACAATTCTCAATTTCCGGTCATTTTCCAAATTTATATTTCATTAAACGTATAATTTCCTATTAAATAAACGCTATTGCGTAATCATTTATTATGAACGTTTGATCCGACACCTCCAAAAATTATTCCGATATATTTTTATACTCATATTAAGATTATAAAAATAATATTATGAGTTTACCCGGTGTTTTAAATTTATTTTGTATATAAATTGTTATATTTATATAATTACGACGGTTTTCGTAAATACTACACGATAATTATTATTTCACTCAAATTTTGCAAGGAATGTATTCTTATAATTTTTATGACTTCAATATATTTTATTTTGCTCCGTTAAAATCTATTTTTAGCTAACGCTACCTTAAATGCTTAAATAAATACACAAGTTATTAATTATCCTTAATTAACTACACATTTATTCTACATTAGTATACTTAATTACTACTAAATGCATCTAGTCCCTTTTTTATTATGTATGTCGACAAGATGGATGAGTCACAACATTTGCACACTAAATATCTAACTTATCTACACATATATTCATATTATACTTACATTTACACATACATACTCAAAATACAAAGTGTAAAAGCAAAAATCTCTCTTCCTTTCTTCTCCCTTGAACCGGCCACCATAGAAAGACCAAGGAGGATCACCAAAAATTTTCAAGTCAAGTTAATTCACAATCTAGACACACTCTTAGATAAGGTTTTGAAATAAAAACCTAGGTTCATCTTTCATATTTATATTTTGTTCATTTCATCATACTTTAGAAAAACATGCAAGTCATATTGATGTTTATACCACTTTTTATTGTTTTTAAGTGTTATATATATATATATTCATCATCCTATAATTACTCCTTGAAATATATCACTTTTGGTGATGTCTAGGAACCCATGACACCCTAAGAAGGTGTATAGTAGGATTAGAATAGCTTCGGAGTTGTTTTGAATTGGTTAGAATAGGTTTTGCGCGAGAAAAACTCATTTCGACAACTTTATTTAAAGGTCTGATCTTATTTTCAAATTTTGGAATTCTCGACAGTAGATAAAAATTTTTGGACTAGATATTTAGAAAATATACTTTAAAACGAAAATGTGGTCGCTTGAACGGGTTAAAACGGAGTTATAACGAAGAAGATATGAAATTTTCAAGTTTGACAACGAAAACTATTTGTTTCAGAAAATTCAGCATGTATTCTCAACTTTTTACGAGTAAAAAATGAGTCTTAGCGCTATAAAATGTGTCAATTTATCAAAAATATATTAGTATACTTTGATACGAAGCTAAGGACATATAAAACGTAGAAAACGGACTTGTAACGATTAAATTACACGTGTTTACATAAAGTTGCCGTAACTATATTATATAAGAAAAACTAATATATTTCTATTAGACAACTATTACGGCCACGAAGGACCATGTTGGGGGTCATTTTTAACATGGATGTAATACTTTTTACAAAATGATGTCTTCTAGTAAAAGTAAGTTCGCCTAGCATATTTTTCAAAATGTCCAACCGTTCGTCAAGCGGAGTTGTAATGAATAAAATACGGTCACTTAAACTTTGCCGAAAACCACCCTTAAACAATATTTTGGACACAAGTACCATACTTGGCCTATATTTTTCTCAATGATCGAGATCTCTAGGATGAAAACTTAAATGCTAAAACTTTGAGATAATGATACAAGCTTTCCAAAACCGTTGAGTTTGTTTCCTAACACTCGATGTGCACCATTTTACGACTAGCTTATCAAGGCCATTTAGTCACTTTCATGAAATTGTCAAATGACATTATTTTACGACGAAAAGTTATAATTTCATAATAAATCACTAAACGACTATCGTAGGAGGTTGTTTCAACGTAAATACTTGTAAAGTATTTTATAATATGACGAGATGTTATAAACATATATTTCGACGATAAACATTATTTTCAAATGTACAAGTGGAATGGATGTCATATGAGTTTGCATGCACGACATTGTTTCATGATTTACATTAGAACATATCATTCATAATAGGTGGCGGTTAGAGATCGCACCTCATTTCAGTGTATCTACTTTTGTCATCATCAACATTGCACCAGGTGAGTTCGTAGCCCCACTTTTACTCGTTTAATTGTTTTATAAATTCTTTGGGGGAGATACATGCTCAACTACTTGCTTTTACGTTACATTTATATGAACTTAAATATCTTTTGTTTCACTCTATGTGCGGGTAAGTAGATTATGCCCGAACTAAATTGATCACTATGTTATGAACGCTATTATTTGAATCACTTTCCTTGATTTTGAACCCTTCGACATGTATATTTGAGCTCTTTTAAATTGATTCGGACCCCTTTAACAAATAAGTGAACACTTTGGACTTGATTTGAACTTTTTGACATATAGTTGAACTCTTTTAACCTGTAAAGGACCCTTTTGATATATTTTAAACTTGTTTGACATGATTTTGAACGCTTCGACTATCTTGAACCTTTTGATATTATTCGAGCTCTTTGACTGTTCTGAACTTTTGAACTCGGCTTAAATCTTTGAACTTAATTACGAACTTTTGAACGGAACTCTTGAACTTAAATACAAACTTATGACTTGTTTGAACTTATTGAACCGTACGTGTTATGACCTTGACCTAAAGTCTCCCATGTTCGGAGAATCACTATAAAGTCTCCCATGTTCGGAGCATCACTATAAAGTCTCCCATGTTCGGAGCATCACTATAAACTCTCCCTTGTTCGGAGCAAATTAAAGCCTCCCCGGTCCGGAGCAGAATGTCTCCCTATAGGAACGGAGCATTTTCAATCTAAGTCTCGCCTTATTGGTGGAGCATTCTCAATAATTCTCGCCTTATCGGTGGAGTGTGCAAAGTCTCGCCTTATTGGTGGAGCGTTCTCAATAATTCTCGCCTTGTCGGTGGAGTGTGCAAAGTCTCGCCTTATTGGTGGAGCGTTCTCAATAATTCTCGCCTAGGTGGTCGAGAGACAAAGGAGTCTCCCTTGTTGGAGCAGTGTAAAGTCTCCCATGTTCGGAGCATCCCTGAATTATTATATACGTGGTGTTATATTGTGAACTATTATGACATCGTACACTTAACTATTAGACATACATATTTTGGCAGTGGATTGTGAACACACAGGTTGCAAGTTTTGTATGGGCGGAACTTGGAACTGAGTGGATTTACAATGCCTTTGCTTTGTGAACTCATTAGACAACGTGTGCTTAAATATAAACTAGACATACTACTTTTGGCAGTGGATTGTGAACACACATGTTGCAAGTTTTGTATGGGCGGAACTTGGAACTGAGTGGATTTACGATGCCTTTGCTTTGATGACTATTCTAATTGACCAAAAACTTTGCCTTTGTTGCATGAACGCTCTTTAAAAGCTTTACTTGTTAAACAAACTCTATGAACTCACTCAACCATTGTGTTGACACTTTTAGCATGTTTTATCTCAGGTATCTAAGGCATTCACTTCATGGCATGCATGTGGACTTATCATAGAGTCGGGGTGTCGACGTGTCTCACCTATATTTTATGCACTTAACTATCGTTTGATTGTAACAAACTCGTTTTAATGGATCAAACGACATTTTCAAAACGAAACTTTAGGTCGTTCGATATAACTGTAACGTTGATGCTATGACAGTCCTCCCCAAGGTATTCTATTCCGCTGTAAAACAGGTAATTTGGGGGTGTGACAGATTGGTATCAGAGCATAGGTTATAGAGAACTAGGTTGCATCATTGACCCTAGATTATAACTACATCATCATAGCATCTCATCATATCATTATAAGTGCATACTCATTATACATGCGGACTTATGACTCAACACCCAACATCATATGAGTCGATTAGTCCAAGCATTGCATAGTTACTCCTAAATTATACATAGCCTGATCACCTATGTCTAATTCAGGAAGAATCATGCAATGAAGGGAGTAGTAGTCTCATATGTGTAAGCAATTCCGTAATCGAGCCAAATTTTCAAAAGATTTTCTTCAAACCATTTGTTTCCAGTTTGATCCGAGCAACAGTTCTTGTTTGATGTGTTGCAAAGATCAAGCTAGAAACAAGTTGTTACTCAAACCGATTTAGCCTAATCGTATGACAGTTCTTGTTTGATGAGTTGTGGGATTAAGTAAAAATCGGTTACCTAAAAGTCTTTTGAAAATTTTGCTCGAGAATGGGAAAGCTTGCCTCACCAAACCTAAACCGTAAGAGAGCATGTCTTTAGAATGGGAAATGGTCACGATAGCATGAGAACGTACCAAGTTGGACGAGGAACCCATATGCATGAGCATTGACATAATCATTTAGACCATACACGAGCATAAACTTTTAGAACCCTTGTCGCGGTTTGGGCTATAGTTATCAATAATCGAATCACGAGGACGTGATTCCTCTGACAAGGGAAGAATGTCACAATTCTCAATTTCCGGTCATTTTTCAAATTTATATTTCATTAAACGTATATTTTCCTATTAAATAAATGCTATTGCGTAATCATTTATTATGAACGTTTGATCCGACACCTCCAAAAATTATTCCGATATATTTTTATACTCATATTAAGATTATAAAAATAATATTATGAGTTTACCCGGTGTTTTAAATTTATTTTGTATATAAATTGTTATATTTATATAATTACGACGGTTTTCGTAAATACTACACGATAATTATTATTTCACTCAAATTTTGCAAGGAATGTATTCTTATAATTTTTATGACTTCAATATATTTTATTTTGCTCCGTTAAAATCTATTTTTAGCTAACGCTACCTTAAATGCTTAAATAAATTCAAAAGTTATTAATTATCCTTAATTAACTACACATTTATTCCACATTAATATACTTAATTACTACTAAATGCATCTAGTCCCTTTTTTTTATGTATGTCGACAAGATGGATGAGTCACAACATTTGCACACTAAATATCTAACTTATCTACACATATATTCATATTATACTTACATTTACACATACATACTCAAAATACAAAGTGTAAAAGCAAAAATCTCTCTTCCTTTCTTCTCCCTTGAACCGGCCACCATAGAAAGACCAAGGAGGATTAACAAAAATTTTCAAGTCAAGTTAATTCACAATATAGATACACTCTTAGATAAGGTTTTGAAATAAAAACCTAGGGTGTTAGGATTAACCTTGTTCATTTAACCTCATCAAGTTACTAGTAATGTTAGCCTCGCTTTTTATAAAGATAACGTCACTTACGTGGAATGGACTAGATGCGTAGTATACTTTGCCCTTAGGGACTAGTATCGTGTAAGTGGCAAAGTTAGGGCCTATATATACCCCTCATGACTCTCCATGAGGGGTGAGGTGAATCATTTGGCTAGTTGTATTCTTTTGTTCTTATCAATAAACTTTGTGTTTTCTCCTCCCTCTCTCTACTTTCTCTCTCTAAGCAAGATGATGTTCTTCATCTACTTTCACCAACCAAGGCCTCCAAACCACATAAATCTTATAGTAATCGGTCCTGACAATTGGTATAACGAGCCAATGTTGTTGTTTTATTGATTTATGTTGGTTTATACATGTTTTGTTACTGTTTTTGTGCTTATTTCTGTGGGTCGGAAAATTTTTTTTTCCGTATATTGTGGAAAACAGTATTATTCATGTTTTTGAGTATCTTTAGTTTTTGGTCACAAAAAGTCTTAAACTTTCTTGTACATCTGTCTTGGTCTATCATCTGGTCCAAACAGGTATCTTTTATGCCTTTTTTGTACCAAAATAACGTGAAACATATGTGGTCAATCCGTCAGATTTAGTGGTCAAAACAGTCAAAAGAAGCATTTTTATGCTGTTTCTGGATTTTTAATGAAGACTGGACGGAAAAACATGGTCGGAAAATCTCACCGGAAAAAGTCAAAGGGTCAAAACCCTTTTTCTACGCTTAAGGAGTATCTACAGAGATGTTACGCGTAGTTGTGAAGTTACGCGTAAGGAATGGTCTACGCGTATGCGTTTACGCTTAAGCCTTGGCTTACGCCTATGGCCTACGCATATGTTTACGCGTACGCTTACGCATAAGCATAACGTTACGCGTAAGGCTACGCATAAGGTTATGACCAGATGTTACGCGTAAGAAAGTTATTAAGCAGAAATGAAAAAAGTTACGCGTAAACTTTACCAATAGACCACGACCACTTCACAACATACCATTTTACCAAACTCTCGACTTCAGGATTAAACCCATCATCAGTCCTTGTCTCACTTAACCTACTCCAATCTCATTAAAATACCCTCACATCCCTACACAAACTCTCAATCATACTCAATACGAAAACATAAAATCAAATGATCTCAGAAACGGTTCAAGTTTTATCTCTAAAGGATTTTTTTGAACCTACATCTTCACCAATCAATGATTATATCCGAACTCTTAAGACATAATAACAAATCTGTTATTTGTTCTATTTGGTTCGTTCCACATCAAGTTTAAAAAACGAAAAAAAATCAATTACAACCTACCCGAGACCCCCTTCAACGGATCTTGAAGCATCTTCATTGATTTCTTGATTCAGAATGAGCAACACTTGAATTGATATGTTAGAGGAAGGTTAAGCATATGTGGGTTTAATTATACCGGTGATTGATGATTGAGAGAAGTTTGGAAAAAAGATTGATTGCATACGTTTTTGCTTTTGGATCTGATTTGGGATCAATGTTGGATGAGGCGTATTTTTTGAGAGAAGTGGTAGGCGAATATTTGAGAATGTGACTCTAGGGATAGGTTTGAGATTATCTGGTCCCAACGTTTCTATATATCACATTGTTTTTGGATTTGGACGTGGGCCTCAATATCTCACGTGGGCTCTATGCTTGTGATATTAAATTTGGTAGAGCCTACCTAATGATTTCAATGGAACGTTATATCTTCAATTGGCATCCGAATTATTTTAACAAATATTTTGGATACAACTTTTGATATAAGTTGAAAATGGTTATAAGGATGAAAAAAATTGTTATCCAAATTTTCCTTTCTAAAATTTTGGATACAATTTTTTATACAATGAGAGGTATTTTTGGTATGGTATAAATTTCACGGAGGGATACAATATTCACGGCTTGAACGGTAATTTGAAAAAATTGATCACGGAGTTTTTGTACGGTATTATTGATGCGGAATTGAAGTGACATTTCACGGGTGGACTTCTTTATCTCTGAGACGATGGTTGGTTGGATGCATGTCTCAAGATAATTTGTTGGAGCACATTATGAAATTTGAAAATCTGATTATAATTGGAAAGGAGTTACGTTGTAGTGCTCACAATGTTTAACCATCACTCTAAGGAGTTACGTTGTTGTGCTCAGTGTCACACGAAGTTGTGGATTGTTCAAAAATTTAGAACAAGCAGCAAGTCACAAGTTAGGATGTTTACTTCCTTTTCAAGTTAGTCGTACCGGGCTATCTCCATATGTGGTCATTACATTTAGCCGGTGAATTCAAAGGAGGTTTGATTTAAAGGTTGGTTAGAGAAAATTATTGAGAGTAATACGACATATTCTCACGGAAATTATGATCAAGCTATGATGTTAATCTTGCATCAAGAAGGTAATACGGTATGTACGCAACATTATGATGATTCCGATAGCTCGCAACCATCAGGAGGGAGAAGTTGGTATTTCATCTTCCGTGATTGGATTACGAAGGGATCGAAGGGATTTTTGCTTAAGAATGAAGAAGGAGAAGTAGTGTGGTGTACATCGGGGTTTTTTACCAACTTGGATGCAATACTAAGTGAGTTATGTTGTTATGATGTTCCCAGAACGACAACCATTGTGCTTCAAGAGTTTACTTTCTCCGCTGCGTGTCTGAAGATTAAAGACGTGTTGGAAGAGTGTTGTCGGTTCAGGAGGGAGCAAAGAAAGAAAAAAGGCTCACTAGTTAGGAGGGAGTAATAACCTAACTAGACCGTTACAGTTGAAGTTCACAGCTACAAGAAGATCATTTGCCGAGGTCATCGGAAGGGAGAACTTCAAGTTTGCCTCAGTATCTAGACTACAGAGACTCTGCAATTCAAGAATATCAACATTGTTCTTTACTATTGTAATTTACTTTGTTTTGTATTTATAGGTCTCATTGTAACCATTCACGTGTGACGCTATCTTGGAGGGAGATTGTTAGCCTCGCTTTTTCTAAAGATAACGTCACTTACGTGGAATGGACTAGATGCGCCCTTAGGGACTAGTATCGTGTAAGTGGCAAAGTTAGGGCCTATATATACCCCTCATGACTCTCCATGAGGGGTGAGGTGAATCATTTGGCTAGTTGTATTCTTTTGTTCTTATCAATAAACTTTGTGTTTTCTCCTCCCTCTCTCTACTTTCTCTCTCTAAGCAAGATGATGTTCTTCATCTACTTTCACCAACCAAGGCCTCCAAACCACATAAATCTTATAGTAATCGGTCCTGACAAGTAAGCATCTCATGTTCATGTTCATCTTTCATATTTATATTCTGTTCATTTCATCATACTTTAGAAAAACATGCAAGTCATATTGATGTTTATACCACTTTTTATTGTTTTTAAGTGTTATATATATATATTCATCATCCTATATATACTCCTTAAAATATATCACTTTTGGTGATGTCTAGGAACCCATGACACCCTAAGAAGGTGTATGGTAGGATTAGAATAGCTTCGGAGTTGTTTTAAATTGGTTAGAATATGTTTTGCGCGAGAAAAACTCATTTCGACAACTTTATTTAAAGGTCTGATCTTATTTTCAAATTCTGGAATTCTCGACAGTAGATAAAAATTTTTGGACTAGATATTTAGAAAATATACTTTAAAACGAAAACGTGGTCGCTTGAACGGGTTAAAACGGAGTTATAACGAAGAAGATATGAAATTTTTCAAGTTTGACAACGAAAACTATTTGTTTCAGAAAATTCAGCATGTATTCTCAACTTTTTACGAGTCAAAAATGAGTCTTAAGCGCTATAAAATGTGTCGATTTATCAAAAATATATTAGTATACTTTGATACGAAGCTAAGGACATATAAAACGTAGAAAACGGACTTGTAACGATTAAATTACACGTGTTTAAATAAAGTTGCCGTAACTATATTATATAAGAAAAACTAATATATTTCTATTAGACAAATATTACGGGCACGAAAGACCATGTTGGGGGTCGTTTTTAACATGGATGTAGTACTTTTACAAAATGATGTCTTCTAGTAAAAGTAAGTTCGCCTAGCATATTTTCCAAAATGTCCAACCGTTCGTCTAGGGGAGTTGTAATGAATAAAATACGGTCACTTAAACTTTGCCGAAAACCACCCTTAAACAATATTTTGGACACAAGTACCATACTTAGCCTATATTTTTCTCAATGATCGAGATCTCTAGGATGAAAACTTTAATGCTAAAACTTTGAGATAATGATACAAGCTTTCCAAAAACGTTGAGTTTGTTTCCTAACACTCGATGTGCACCATTTTTCGACTAGCTTTTCAAGGCCATTTAGTCACTTTCATGAAATTGTCAAATGACATTATTTTACGACGAAAAGTTATAATTTCATAATAAATCACTAAACGACTATCGTAGGAGGTTGTTTCAACGTAAATACTTGTAAAGTATTTTATAATATGACGAGATGTCATAAACATATATTTCGACGATAAACATTATTTTCAAATGTACAAGTGGTATGGATGTCATATGAGTTTGCATGCACGACATTGTTTCATGATTTACATTAGAACATATCATTCATAATAGGTGGCGGTTAGAGATCGCACCTCATTTCAGTGTATCTACTTTTGTCATCATAAACATTGCACCAGGTGAGTTCGTAGCCCCACTTTTACTCGTTTAATTGTTTTATAAACTCTTTGGGGGAAATACATGCTCAACTACTTGCTTTTACTTTACATTTATATGAACTTAAATATCTTTTGTTGCACTCTATGTGCGCGTAAGTAGATTATGCCCGAACTAAATTGATCACTATGTTATGAACGCTATTATTTGAATCACTTTCCTTGATTTTGAACCCTTCGACATGTATATTTGAGCTCTTTTAAATTGAATCGGACCCCTTTAACATATAAGTGAACACTTTGGACTTGATTTGAACTTTTTGACATATAGTTGAACTCTTTTAACCTGTAAAGGACCCTTTTGATATATTTTAAACTTGTTTGACATGATTTTGAACGCTTCGACTATCTTGAACCTTTTGTTATTATTCGAGCTCTTTGACTGTTCTGAACTTTTGAACTCGGCTTAAATCTTTGAACTTAATTACGAACTTTAGAACGAAACTCTTGAACTTAAATACAAACTTATGACTTGTTTGAACTTATTGAACCGTACGTGTTATGACCTTGACCTAAAGTCTCCCATGTTCGGAGCATCACTATAAAGTCTCCCATGTTTGGAGCATCGCTATAAAGTCTCCCTTGTTCGGAGCAAATTAAAGCCTCCCCGGTCCGGAGCAGAATGTCTCCCTATGGGAACGGAGCATTTTCAATCTAAGTCTCGCCTTATTGGTGGAGCGTTCTCAATAATTCTCGCCTTATCGGTGGAGTGTGCAAAGTCTCGCCTTATTGGTGGAGCGTTCTCAATAATTATCGCCTTGTCAGTGGAGTGTGCAAAGTCTCGCCTTATTGGTGGAGCGTTCTCAATAATTCTCGCCTAGGTGGTCGAGTGACAAAGGAGTCTCCCTTGTTGGAGCAGTGTAAAGTCTCCCATGTTCGGAGCATCCCTGAATTATTATATACGTGGTGTTATATTGTGAACTATTATGACATCGTACACTTAACTATTAGACATACATATTTTGGCAGTGGATTGTGAACACACAGGTTGCAAGTTTTGTATGGGCGGAACTTGGAGCTGAGTGGATTTACAATGCCTTTGCTTTGTGAACTCATTAGACAACGTGTGCTTAAATATAAACTACACATACTACTTTTGGAAGTGGATTGTGAACACACAGGTTGCAAGTTTTGTATGGGCGGAACTTGGAACTGAGTGGATTTACGATGCCTTGCTTTGTTGACTATTCTAATTTACCAAAAACTTTGCCTTTGTTGCATGAACGCTCTTTAAAAGCTTTACTTGTTAAACAAACTCTATGAACTCACTCAACCATTGTGTTGACACTTTTAGCATGTTTTATCTCAGGTATCTAAGGCATTCACTTCATGGCATGCATGTGGACTTATCATAGAGTCGGGGTGTCGACGCGTCTCACCTATATTTTATGCACTTAACTATCGTTTGATTGTAACAAACTCGTTTTGATATATTGGAAATCTTTTGGGACCTAATGTTTGTAAACTCTGATTATTTTAATGGATCAAACGACATTTTCAAAACGACACTTTAGGTCTTTCGATATAACTGTAACTTTGATGCTATGACAGTCCTCCCCAAGGTATTCCATTCCGCTGTAAAACAGGTAATTTGGGGGTGTGACATGTATCGTCTTAGGTTATGGAATAATGAAGTGGAAATATATCAAGTCTATATAAGTATTTATATTGATCAGGATGTTGTACATGGTTGGTTATGTATGTCATTTATAGGAACGATTTAGTTTATGAAACATGTTTAGTTAAATATTGTACCACTGTTCGGGCCATCATCATTCAGAGGTCATGTACTAAATGTATAAGGAGCTAGGACACTTTAGATCGTAAATCCAGCAACTCGTCAGTGTGTTCACCCCAAAAAGGCCCCTCACATGAAGCTCCTTAGTTACGCAATACTTAATATGTAAAACATATAATTTGCTTATTTGATTATATGGCATAAGTGTTAAAATGGTCACATGGTTTGTAAAATTAGTTTAGTCATGTTCCGTTCATGGGTTTTGGTTGATTTTGATGTTTCATGTAAGCTGTAAAAATTATAAGTTATTGTTTATAAGTTACGAATATGGTTTCACATGTGAAAACCCGGTTTTCTCATTTGAAATCATTACTCTGAAGGTTAAATAAACTTAGGAATGTTTATTAGAATGTGGCATGTTACATTTTTTTTAAGAAATATTAAGTTTTGTAAGTCACTTAGCATGGAAAAGAACATTGTTTGTAACTACTTAACTTTTGAAAATATAACTTTTGCGTGAAAATCAGTCCTTAAAAGTCTAGGAGTTAAACTGCCCTTGTCTTGCGTTTGAAGTCAAAAATTCCCATGTTGTCTCATGTAAAACATCATTCTGGACAACTTTCGTGGTTTACACTTTTTCTAATTCCAACCAGAACAGGGTCAAAATTGCGATTTAAGTTTACATCAGATCACTTTTTACCAAAACTAAGTTTTCTTTTAGAAATCATAATATAGTCACAACTTTTAATCTACAAGCTCTTTTTACATGATTCAAAAGGCTATATTTTTGTTTTATTTGTCTCTTCAACTACAAATATATTCAAGATTTTTATACATGTTTAATAGTTTACTTGTTTTACTAGTTTACTAACATAAACTTGATTTACAATAACTAGCATAATTACTTGATTCACTAGTTTTCTAACATAAAATTTCACATAAAATCATAAGAAAGATTTTATACATGTTTATTTGTTTTAACATTGATAAAAAGCATGATCAATATAACTAATATATATATATATATATATATATATATATATATATATATATCATGAAATAACAAGCATAAAATCATAGGAATAAGGATGACGATCATGATTTTAGCTTACAACTTTTAGTCGTAATCAAAAGAGAAATTAGGAATCTAGAACAAAGATTAAGAAACAATTCAGCTCTTGGAATCCTTCAACCCCTCTTGTGTACTTTTGAAGTTGTGATAGGACTTATGAAAGAACTTGATCACTTATGTAGCTTGCAATTTAGCCAATGGATGAAGAAACTTAGAACTATGATCATGTAAAGCTTGGCAAAAGAGTCAACAATGATATGTAAATTATAACATGGAAATAAAAGGATCATGAACTAGGGATTGTTTGATGGTTCGGTTTTGGATGAGAGAGCAAGAGAGAATATGAAGTTTGTTATACAATATGATGAGGAGGTTACTAACTATGATATTTTCTTTACCTAGGCTAGTCATTTTACACATGTAATCATCTAAAATTATCAAGACTTATCACTAGACACATGCATTGGTGACACACCAATGTGTTGACCCATATGTAAAAGTTGGAAGAACTTGGTAAATTTTGATATTATCTTGATTTACCGAGTTTAGTTTGGTCCCGTTAATTACTAAGGTTAAGTCGTTAAAACATGAAACTTAAAGTCGGGTATTGTAAATATTCAAAACTTGTAAAAATGAGTTAAACTTATTAATACACTAAAAATTAGTCTATAATATGAGTGATTAGCTTAATGGAATGCATAACATTGTTAAAACCTAAAAAAGTAGGTTAAATACGCGTAAAACGTAAAACTTACGAAATTTACGCGAAAATGAAAAAAGTTAAATGTGACATTTCTAATGTGATTATTGTGAACCTAAAAGGCATATAATTTGTAGACTGGGCCTAGTTTAGTGTCGGTTGGTGTTTAAATGTACGTTAATGCCAAAACCGGAATTGTTAAATATCTAGTTAAACTTAGTTAAGAAGTTTAAGTATATATCTTAGTTACTTAGGTATTAAGTCTTGGAAATATATAGGAATTTATATTGACAATAAGCACTAAAAATTTCAAGTTAAGTTTAGGAGATATTCTGTGATATTTATTATTAATAATCAAGTGTTGATTTTATGGTCAAAGGCGGGGGAAAATATGTTAACATTTCCAAAAATGTAAAAGCGTCTAAACGTCTTACAAAATGCGATGCGGGTATAGGTTAAGTTTGCATATAAGTAAAATTGTTCAAAATGAAAGTTTAGACTCGTAAATCACAGGGTCTATTTGGTAACATTTGAAATTACGCGCAGGATAACCTATACGGTTATAATTAAAGTTGAAAATTGTACGCGATTTTGGGATAAAATGTTTATATTTTAAATAAATATTAACATGAAAATTTCGAGTTGTTACAACTTTCCTTTGGAATTTGACAACTGCAAAGATTATACAACACATGAAAATTGTAATACAAACTGTAATATTCACTTCCAAAAATAGTATTTAAATCAATAATATCTATAGGTAAAGACATTCCAAACACCCCTTTAAGAGCTTGAATATATTTACCTTCTAGCGTTTTCCTCTTTCTGTAGATAAACACCTCATCAAGAAGCTGTGCAGTATTTTTGCCTTTCCCTCATCATCTATAAAGATAGCCAAAATGAAAAAAAATAAGACTATTTGCCTTTGCAAACACCCTTTAAGAGGTTGAATACTTTTACCTATCATTTCAATCTTTGTCCTTATAAATAGCTCATCAAGAAATTCATCTAGATTTTCCTCTGTGATAGTTTTGTATGGCCCATATCTTGATTTGATCTGATCCAATAATTCATCATACTTCTGCATCATCCTCCAAACTTTCAATCACTTTTTTCCCAACCTTGTATCTGATATATGAAAAGATTATTCAAGATAGCCAAACTGTAATACAAACTCCAAAAATAGTATTTACATTGCATCATAAGAGGTTGAAAAAATTAACCTTTTAGGATTTTTGCCCTGTATAACACATCTTCAAGTTTTTCAATCATGTTTTCCATACGAGCACAAACGTAATCCATATTTTTCTTGTCATCTATAAAGATATTTAATAAGATTAGATGTGATCACTTATACAGAAAAAAATAGTGGAACAAGACTATTCTTGTAACCATTTACCAAGACTAGATGTGATCACTTAACACAAGCAACTACACACTACTGTTAACCATTCACTTAATGCTTAACAAGACTAGATATACTTATAGAGAAACAATTTACTTGAAGGCATTACACTAGATAACAAATGATTAACAGTGCATCACCAACAAAAATTACTTGAAAGTACTATGAAACAAAAAATACAAATTCAGTTAATACTACTTTTTGGCATCGCTCACAGTCAACACTAGCCTCACTCACAGTCGATAATACTTGAAGGCATTACACTAAACAAGCATTACCAGTGCATCACCAACAAACACTGAACAAGCATACATACACACCAAACAACCACTTTCTGGCATCTCTCACAAACAATACTAGCCCATGAATACTTCCAACCTATGCTACAATTAACAAAATAAAACTAAGCCAATTTAAAAGACATAAAGGAATTAAACAACATAAACTTACCAACATCCAATACCCGTTGCATATTCCACTACTAACAGGGATTCCCCTCTTCTTTTGTGGCGTGGGTGTGCTCGGGTTAGGGGATGCAACCGAAGGCGCAGGTAGCGGACCGTATTTTCTAGGCCTCCCTCTCCCTCTTTTTTATTTACCACAACCCATTCCGGCATCCCATTCGACCATAATTCATGCAAAAAAATATTAGGGATTGTGCAGGCTAAACAAGCAATTAGGGTTTATGTTTGTATGTATTATATGAATAGACAATATGTTTATGTTTGTATCAGTTGTTAGGTGAAGAAACCGCCCCAAATGAAGTAGTTTGATATGAAATTTTTATCGCGAATTTTGTCCCTCAAGGATTGGAAGGTCAATAAGTCATTTTCCATATTTGTGTAAAAAAAGGCAAATGGGCTATGTAGAATTATTGAAGAAAATGAAGGTAAATTAATCATTTCACATGGCCACTAATGGGAAACTTTAACGAGCATTAGCAAAAAACAGGAAACTATAGTAGCGAGTCACGGACATTTTTCGCAAAAAGTCCAAATGTTAGGTATAAAGCTTGCAAATTTTCATAATTAGGGGCATTTTCGCAAAAATAACAAACTTTAGAGACATTTTTTTGTACTTTACTCTAAAATTAAAGTTGAAATTGATGCTGCTCAATACATCGCTACAAAAAAATGACTTCGAATCAGAAACTTATATAAGTGTAATAATTTGTTCAGCTCGTAATGTGATTGTAAGATATAACTTTTCACATACACATCAAACCATAACACAAAGTAGCATATAGATGGAATTCTAGAGAGAGAAAGTTAGAGGTTTAGGGAACTTAGTGAGAGAAAGTGAAAGATATTATTATGAGCTCCAACTCTCTACCTTGGGAGGTAGAGAGTATTTATAGTCTTACACAAATCGCCACACTTTGGGCTGTGGATCAGGCATACAGTGGGTAAAGACCCGTCCGTCCTCCACGGTGTTACTTAACTAAATTACTACTTAACTTAAAAGAACTACGACTACGAGCTTTCTAACGATTACATATACTTGAGGTGACCGACTCTTTAATACTGGGAATTTCTAATTCCTAACAATCTCCCCCTAAGGGAGGTCACCTCAATAATGTACCAAAATTACATTGAATACAAATAGATATAACATTTAACAATTGATCTTGCATTCTTGATGTAGTCCTTTGCTCCTAAGCTCGTAGTCAATGATTCTTCACAATGCATGTTTGGTTATTCCAAGTGGAGGTCTTTTACTGATCCACGTGATGATAATATTGAGCCATCATTTGAGATCATCAGCTATCAACAATCTCTGAGACATCCATTGTGGTGTTTGTGACTTTGAGACCGACATGCTCACATTCTGGATCATGATCTCTTCTTATCAGAGTAGCGGAAGCTTTAGTTGATTCATGATATTGGCAGCAGCGTAGCAGAAGCATGGAGTGAAAATATCAGAGACATTGATGCACTAATCATGATTTCTTTTTGAGATGAATGTGTTAAGTGAGCATGCGGCTATGGATTGACCGCTTCATTCTGATCAGCTGCAAACGTCGGGCGTACCTGCATACAACAGTTAGCAACAAATCGCACGAAAGTGTCTTTGATCACTTTCGATGAATTGAGGTACACGGCCCACGGTTCCCCGTTGATCAGTACAAGTACTGCCTGTGATCAGGTAGGATTCCTAAGAATCTCCTTGACAGGGTTTCGCATCTGTTCAAGCTGTTCTCAAACCGGAACATCTCAAAGAAGACAGCACGGAGTGAGTGAACCAGCGAATTTTAAGTCCACTGATTGATGAAAAGAGATTTGAAAAACAATCGTGTATTGCTCAATAGAAATTGTTTTTGCAATACAACGAAGGTTTTATTGAAAATCAATTATCAATCATAAAAATACCTTTTGGTTTGAAAAATGAGTACACAGTCGATGTGCTAAAGAAAAGAGTTTTTAAGCACAAAGACTGGTTTTTCAAAGGTATCCGTCAATCCCTAACCTGAACCAGGATTGATTCAAGAAATTGAATCGCCCCATTGTTTCTGTTCAGTTGTCACATGGTTGATCTATATGATAGATCTCACATGCCACCTACCAGGAGCTTGTTTGATGTTGGCTCCAGAAGGCTTTCCATCTTCATTGTGAATGTGTAAACACATCACTCAGATGTTCTGGCAATACCACAAGGATAATGCGTAGGACTCAAGATATAATCTCTCTTTCCACATTGTGTGAAACAGAGAGTCTTCATTGAAAGTGTCCTAATGAGATTTATTGAAGATCTCGTGGCTCTAGACTCAATTTGTGCATATTTGGATCCTATAACGGAGACTAGGGAGAGGGTCTCCTTCTTCAATATCAACCATCTCTAAGAGAAAGTCGATAGATAATGTCGGTTCCCCGTGAGAATGAAACAAGTCCTTTTAAGAGGAACTTGAGTGGTTTGGAAAGTTGAAGTGCAGTGCGTCACTGGGTCCATGACGTCTTGTCTTCAATACCGATGTTACCATCAGTAGCATATGAATTGAACCCGGTTTCTGCCCTAAGGTTGAATAAATGGAGGGCTATTTGTTTTCACCCTTTTCTCATTCAATTCTTTTTAATTCTTCAACCCCTTCAGTGCTTACCGAGACTTCATAGCTAGAACCTTGTTGGGTTTATTCCAGTACTAGCTCAGACTTAGTCCGCACTCTTCCCTTATCTCATTTTTCTCCTTTTATCATCATACCTAAGGACTTCTACATTAACTAGTGGATTGTCCCTGGGTAGATCCCTCCGGTTCTGGCGGATCATGGGAACCAATACCTAACCTTATCATCCTTATATCACCGTACATAAAGTAAAGTTGGTCGGTCTATTTGGTATTGTTCATCTGCCATTGGATCCAATTGAAAACCATTTGAAAATCAATTCAGATACTTGTGATATATTATCAAAGCATTTTGTACCTGAATTGTTTTTTGATATTTTTAGAACGAGAACTCCCCCTCAACATGTGCATCAAGTATCAAAATGTTTTGCACACGGAGGCAAGAGAAAGAATTTACTTCTTTTGATTACCATTTTCTAAAAGATATCAACATCACTTCCCTCAATAGATCAAGTGGGTATAGCATTTCCGGGAAGGATGAGGTTTCCATGAATTTTGCTCCCCCTCAATATGTGCCTCGAGGTATGAAAAGAGTTTTGCACATACTAGAGGGAACCTGCACATTGGGATAAATGATCACGTTTCAAATCAAAGGTTTAAGATAGATGCTCCCCCTCAACATGTGCATGGAAAATTTGAAATCGTTTGTCACATGTGGGCAGGATAGCATGTACATCCTTATAAAACCATTTACCTATTTATCAGTTTAAATCCAATTTAAATCACACATTCTCCCCCGATCACAATTATCAAATCATTTGAGATTTGTGATCTCTTATAGATTTAAATTGATTTTGAAAGCTTTTAAGGAGAATTGTGACTTGATTATGAACGCGTTTGAACTGATATGATCTGATTTTAAGACTTTAAACTCCATTTATAAAACATGCATGAATATCATTTGAAAACAATTTAATGCCAAATAACTTTTTAATTTAATTGAAATCATTCTCCCCCTCAATTAATGACATAGGTTGTTGATTGAGAGATAGAGATTTTGACAAATAAGTCCTGATGATTTTCAAAAATAGAGATCGAGTTATTTTTCAAAGCATTTGGTTTTCAGCAGATAAATGTTTATAGAATCAGAGCATGGAATTTGAAAACATGTTAAAACATGGCTCTGTTCTTTCTTTTAAAAACCGGGTTATTGCCTGAAAATGACAATAAACCATTTCTCTTTTAAAAACCGGGTTATTGCCTGAAAATGACAATAAACCATTTCTCTTTCTCCCAAAAATATATATATATATATATATATATATATATATATATATATATATATATATATATATATTTTTTTTTTTTTTTTTTTTTTTAAGAGTTCGAACAACATCTAAGGTCCCGTGTCATTCTTTGAATGACAGCACAAAGACCGAAGATATTATCGAACCGAGAAAAAACATGACAAAAATGACAATATTTTTTGAAGAATTTTCGAATTTTTCAGATTTTTATGGATTTTGAAAGTTTTATAATTTTCTATTTTGTTTTTCGAATAACTATTTACAAGAGATAGATGAAGAAAGACCTTTACTCCTCGTCTTCCTCCTGAAGACGTTTGAGAGTTTCTGGTTGAAGGCTTTTCAAACCAAGACGTGGAAGAATAAACTCAAAACGTTCTCTTGGAAGAGCTTTGGTGAAGATGTCCGCTAACTGATATTCAGACCTCACGAAATATAGTTCCACCACACCTTTTTCCACTTGTTCCCTGATGAAATGATGTCGAATGTCGATATGCTTTGCTCTTGAGTGTTGAACGTTGTTGCATGAGAGAGCAATAGCACTTTTATTATCACAGTACAGAGGGATTTTGTTGAATTCAAAGCCATAGTCAGATAATTGAGATCTCATCCATAAGATTTGAGCACAACAAGATGACATGGCTATGTATTCAGCCTCTGTAGAGGAAATAGAAGTACTCATTTGCTTCTTTGAAGACCAGCTCACAAGCTTATCACCCAAAAACTGAGCACCTCCAGACGTACTTCGACGTGTATCTTGACAACCTGCATGATCAGCATCTGCATAGGCCGTTAGTGACATACCGGTGTCCTTCGGGTACCATAGTCCCATATTGATGGTTCCTTGGAGATACCGAAAGACCCGTTTAACTGCTTCAAGGTGCTTTTTAGTAGGCTTAGCCTGGTATCTAGCACACATGCACACAGAGAACAAGATGTCTGGTCTACTAGCAGTGAGATACATCAGGGATCCAATCATACTCCTATATTTCGTTTGGTCAATCATGATCCCTGAGAGGTCCTCATCTAGTTTGGTTTGGTCAATCATGGGGGTGTCAACAGGGTCACTTGAATCAAATCCAAATTTCTTTAAAATCTCTGTTGCATATTTAGATTGATTTATGAAAATGCCTCCGGGACTTTGTGAAATTTGTAATCCCAAGAAAAATGACATTTGTCCCATCATTGACATTTGAAACTTTGAACTCATTTCATTAGAAAAACGATCACATTCCATTGGGTCAGTCGAGGCAAAAATAATATCGTCAACATAAATTTGAACATGAATCAAATGTTTGCCTGACTTCCTGGTGAACAATGTAGGATCAACTGCTCCTTTGATGAATCCGGTTGACAGAAGAAACTTTGACAGTGTATCGTACCATGCCCTTAGAGCTTGCTTTAAACCGTACAGAGCCTTCTTTAAACGATAAACGTGAGTAGGATGCTCTTGATTCACAAATCCTTCAGGTTGGCTGACGTAGACGACTTCTTTAAGATCTCCGTTTAGAAATGCCGTTTTTACATCCATCTGATAAACTACCATGTTCTTACTAGCAGCATTAGCCAGAAAGATTCTGATTGCCTCGATTCGAGCAACTGGAGCAAAAGATTCTTCAAAGTCTATGCCCTCCTCTTGACGATATCCTTTAGCAACTAATCGAGCCTTGTTCTTCAAAACATCACCATGCTCATCAAGTTTTACTTTGAAGATCCATTTTAGGGCTATAATCATAGCACAGTCTGGAGCAGGTACTAACTCCCATACATCAAGACGATCAAACTCATGAATTTCATCTTGCATAGCATTGAACCAGCTATCTTCATTCATAGCAGTTTTAACATCTTTTGGTTCGATCTTAGATAGTACGGAGTTGAAGAAGCACCATAAGGCATCGGTTGCGAGTTGCTTCCGGGTTGATACAGGACGAGAGGGATTACCAATGATGTTGTCTAATGGATGATCGTGAGTCCATTTTCTGAGGTGTTCATGTGGCATTTGTTGAGGAACTGAGGTAGCTGAGTCGATGTCTCCTGAAGAAGATGGTTCTGATGATGATTCAGGAGTAGCAAATATGTTTTCAAATGGAGCATCTTCAGGAGTCGCAAAGGGATTAACTTCATCATTGATGCCAGAAACATTTCCATGATGTACATTTGAAGAATGATGATTTGTTGATGAGACTGAAGGATCAGCAGCAGGTGCTTCTTGACTTACAGATATTGAAACTGATGGATTGACTTCATTCACTGGAATCTGAGCATCCTCTGTTGTAGGGATCAGCACCTCATTAGTAGTAGACTCATACAGTTCATCAAACATTGGATCAAACAATTTCTTTACATCATCTTCAGATGGAGGTACATATGGTGTTTCTTGAGAGGAGTTTGGAACAAGGGATGAACCAATAGGACTGTTTTGAAGTGCGGGTCCTGAGCTGGAGTGTCCAGGAGCCATTTGACCGGTCAGCTCATCAAACATAACGTGAATTGTTTCCATGATATTTCGGGTTCTTTTGTTGTAGATTCGGTATCCCTTTTTGTTTGGTGCATATCCTACAAATACTCCAATGTCAGCTTTAGCTCTAAGTTTGCCCAAGTCTTGACCCTCATTAGTTGGATAGCACAAGGCACCAAACACACGAAGGAAAGATAGATTGGGTTTCCTGTTGTGGACAAGTTCATATGGAGTTTTTCCATGAATGGTGTGAATCAGGGAACGATTTTGTGTGTAACATGCAGTGGCAATTGCTTCAGCCCAGAGAAACATTGGAACCTTTGAGTAAATCAGCATTGTTCTAGCAGCTTCAACAAGAGTACGATTTCGTCTTTCAACTACACCGTTCTGTTGAGGGGTTCGTGGAACACTTCTTTGATGGCTGATTTCAACGCTTTCATAGAATTCACTAAGTTGTTTGTTGACAAACTCAGTTCCATTGTCTGTTCTGATAATTCTGACAGTTTTGTTTAGTCTAACCTGCAGCTGTTTGATGAGTTTGATGATGATATCAGGAGTTTCATCCTTTGTCCTTAAGAACTTGACCTAGGTGAATCTGGAATAGTCATCAACCACAACTAACACATATTTCTTCCCAAAGATATTTTGCACCCTCATTGGTCCACATAAATCCATATGAATCATATGAAGAACTTCTGTGACAGTGTTAGTAGGTTTGGGTTTATGGGCATACTTCTTGCTTTTTCCCAATTGACATGCTGAACAAAGATGATCCTTTTCATACTTTAGTCTAGGTAACCCTACAACTAAGTCCTTTCTGGAAAGATCGTTGATGGTGCCGAAGTTCAAGTGATTGAGACGACGATGCCATAACCATGACTTTGTTTTTGAAGCCTTTGATAACAAGCAGATTGGTGAAGCTCTCATCATGTCATCGATAGAGATGGTGTAAAGGTTTGAGCCACGAGTTCCTTTTAACAGTTCCTTACCATTAAGATCTCTAACGAAGCAGGTATGTTTTCTGAAGGCTACTTCTAGATCAGAATCACAGAATTGACCAACAGAGAACAGATTATGACCTAAACCTTCCACATAATACACTCTGGAGATGACACTATCACCAACAACATAATCTCCATAACCCATAATAGCACCGAAATGATCATTACCAAATCTAACAGTCCCGATGAATTTGCTCACGAAGTTCATGAGCCGTGACCGGTCTCCAGTCATATGCTTGGAACAGCCTGAGTCCAGGTACCACAGAACGATTTGAACGATCTGCAGTTGAACACAGACAAGAATGGATAACTGGATAATTAGGATCCCCATGCAAGAATGGGTTCCATTTGGTTAGTAGCAACAGTTGGACCACCCACATCAGAAATAGAAGCATTCATATCAAACAGTGAGGTAATGGAATCATTGTGAATAGATGCAATACTAGTGTCTGTATTAACCCTATTTACAGTGTGACCACTTCTTAAGGGAATAGTTCTACCAGTAGGCATCCATTTTCTAGTGGGCATTATCCGATTAGTCTTATGACCAACAGGTATCCAATAAAAGCCTATTCTGCTGAATGTTCTTCCTGTGGGTTTCCATTGTTTTCTAACTCTCTTTCGCTTTTGCCTTTTAGCCTTTTTAGTATGAATTTTAGCATTAACAATATTAACTGGACAATTAACATCATTAGGCAAAGCATTGACATCACATCCATGATTAGAAACAGAATTCAAGCAAACATTAGAACAAGTTTTGCGAATAGTATCAGAATTCGAATTAATTACAGTACGCTTATGGCTAATACTAGAATCAACACGATTCGTTTTATTCGATTCAAACTTAACGTTCCTAGATTGTTCTTCTACTTTCTTCCAGTGCACATTCTTAGCTTGAGAGGTCCTATCATTCCTTGTATTGTCTTGAGACTTTGACCTGCTCCCTTTAATGTCACTGATTACTCCTGTAGAGGGAATGGGAACATTAGTTTGTTTTACTACTCTTTGCACCACCTGTTTAGATGTGCTGGGATCTGAACTACATGCAGGTGCACTAAGGTTCACTTTCTTAACACTAGAGGTACTGAGATTAGTACTCCTAGAAGGCACATTTGAGTTCACTTTCCTAGCATTGACAGATCTAAAATCTGAACTACTCAATGGTACACTACTCCTCACATTCAAAACATTGGGAGTCGATTCCATATCATGTTTGGCCTTAGGCATTGAGCATGGAATCAAAGGGTTAACTCTCTCACCTAATGTCTTTGGGCATATAGTGATCAAGCATTCTAAGATTTCTTGAGATCGTTTGGCATATGAGCATGCATGTCCAATTGCATTATCATGAGGTTTCTCTAGCTTATCCTCTTCAACAATCTCACGCAGGCATTCTAAGCAATCCTTAAGGGATGAGAAATATGTTTGAATGGCAAGTTTGTTGTTCCTTAGATGAGGGGGGACATATGTCACAGATAAAGCATATTTATTACTGGAGCGAACCTTAGATACAACATTCTCCTCATTGATCATTGGCATTTTCCCTTTTACCTGACTCTTCAGATTCTCGATTTCCTTTTGCAATGAAGTTATTTGTTCGTTGTTTTTGTTACGAGTGACTTTAATTGATTCAAACAACTCATTGAAATAACGTTTAACCTTTTCATTTTCTTCTAGAAAACTTTCGTTTTCCTTTTGTAAAGCATTTACTAGGTTTTGAAGATGAAACGTTTGAGAATTCTGAGAATCTAAAGAAGGAGGCATTTGGGAGCCTGTCATATTGTTCGTTTGGCCCTTTAATTGAGAGATTTGGGCTTTCAACTTTCTGATCGTGTTGCACTGAGCTTGAATCTGTTCATCACGTTTGTTAATTTGAAAAACTGCATCAAACTCTGGAGCATCTGAAGATGTCTTGATATTTGAAGTTTTGACATTTTCTTTGAGATGTTGATATTTTAGTTGTAAATTAAAATACTCAACTTCTAGTTTAGAAAAATGTTTAACCAACGTGTCGTGATCATCCAGATCAATTTTCTCGTTTAGTTTAGAATTAGTTTTTTCAAGCTCAATGACACGATCATGGGAGACTTTCAGGGCCACAGATAATTCATGAAATTTGGAAGCATTAATAGAGGAATTTGAAGCAGTGAAAAACACATCTTGAGCAACACATTCAGTAATAAGATTCTCATTTAATGTATGCAGGTTCTTTCTCTCAATCTCATTATATTTTAGTGCACGCTCATAATCACTAACTTCAGCAACCATTGCATCAAATTCCTTTTCCATACCCTTAATATCAGCTTCTACCCCCTTTTTAAGACTCTCAAAGTGATCTTTTAGAAGTTTAAAGAAGGGCATGACCTCAGTTAAATAACATTCTTTCATTTGTTCAAAACCTCTTTCACCTTCAGTTATACCAGTGGGAGTGATCCTTTTCTTGCAAGTTTTCTCAAAATCAACAAATAGTTGGAATATAACGTATTGGCTAATTAATGTCTTGCTTTTAGTGGCAATTGTTCTAGGTACAAGATGCATAGGTGTATTAGGAGGATACACAGTTGCTCTAGGCATTTTCCGAAGGGGAGGGTTTGTTTCTACAATATTTTCGGCTTTCTGCTTATCTAAATCCATTTTCCAGAAGACTTGTTCGGGAGTCAACAAAGTCTGAGGCTTAAACTTGTTCAAGGAAATCCAATTTTCCTTCTTGTAATCATGAGGAGAGAAGATTATGTTTTTCTCTTTGCATTTGGGATCATTTTGCTTCTTATTCATCTTTTCCCTAGTGATTTCATTTAATATCTTATCTTCCTCAGTGCACTCAACGCAACTAGGTTTCTGCGTAGGTTTAAGGACTTCATTACCATCATAAATTACCTTATGAGCATTTCTAGCCTTTTTAATTACCTCTGGATTTGGTTCCTCTACAAGGGGAACGCTATGCTTATCGCTTAGAACTCTATGCTTAGTGATCATGTGAGCAGTCTGAATGGTGTTTCCTTGTAAATACAACTTGTTTTCAAGTTTGTTTTTCAAAGTTTTCAGATTAGAAAAATCTCTCAAGAGTTTTGATTCCTTTGCATTAAATTCTTGCTTAAGCATTTTCACATTTTCTTGAAGTTCTTGTTTTTGCTTAGCTGTTTTAGAAAGTTTTTCTTGCAAGGAATTTAATTCTTGTTTCAATACTTCTTCTCTAAACTTACTTTTTCTAATTACTGTACTCACTTGGACATCCATTTCCTGCTCACGAGTGGTCAACTCAAATTTTGCCCGTTGTTCATAAATAGCAACACGTTCCTTATAGGCATTTAGTTCAGAAATTATGGAATTATCAGGAGCACATGCAGTGTATTCATCAAAGACATAGTCATTGTTGACTGCAGAAGATGCATCACTTGGTACAATTTCACTTTCACTTTGTTTCACGTATTGATCGTATGGGACAATATTGATATTACCCATATTTTCAATATTTGATTCAAAAGTTTCAGTTGGTTGTACTTTGTCATGCATCTGTTGCACATCAGCATCATCGTATAGTTTTAATACCTCAGAGATGAGTTTGTCCTTGGATGTGCCAGCTTGTGGTGAGGAAGAGATCTTGGGAGAAACCATTGGAGAGATGCTAGCCATAAAGATTGTGTGTGCAGTAGGTCCATCATCTACATCAGAGTCGTAAGCATCACAGTCAGCGACTTGAAAGGCATTCTGATGATTGTGACCTATCTCCTGAATAGGCTGCTCATCCACATCTGCATCATAGGTCTTGGCATTGCCCTCAGCAAGAAACAGCAATTCCTCTTCATCCAACGCAGCACCATTGTCCTGAGCTTGTGCCAGCAACATCTTATCTCTGAAGTAATCAGCATTCTGAGGACGCTTTGGAGATGTGCAGTTCCTTGCAATGTGACCTTCACCACCACAGTTGTAGCATTTGATTGGCTTAGGTTGACCTTGGTTACCATTTCTTCCTCGATTCTGGTTTCCAACATAACCTCTCCCAGCTCCACCTCTTCCCTGATCATACTGTCTTTCCTACACTGGTTGCACCACGATCCTTCCATCTTTAACAGTGGCTTGATTATGTGGGTTAGATGCAGTTCGAAGGTTGTTGTTGGTTTGTGGGAGAGAATTCATGTTTTGACTAATGAGTAGAGCTAGTTGA
Source organism: Chrysanthemum seticuspe (assembly GCA_019973895.1). Lineage (NCBI taxonomy): Eukaryota > Viridiplantae > Streptophyta > Magnoliopsida > Asterales > Asteraceae > Chrysanthemum > Chrysanthemum seticuspe. The sequence continues at coordinate 34,784,165 of BPTQ01000003.1, forward strand.
TTAACGATGTTATCCACGCGTGCATCAGCATCAGCTTGTTTGAACATAGGATCAGGAATGAGTTTGTGATTACCATTACCCAAGGGTATGACTTGTGATGCTTTGGTTGTGATTCCAATGTTTGAGTAGAAAGCTGTTGAGTCATTAGACGAACTTGTCTCTCCCTGGTTGGTTTTGAACTGATTGAGAATCAATTTTTCAAACATGGCATGTCTCTCATTCTGAAGGAGGAAGGCATAGAGTTGCTCATAGTTTGTATTCTTCAATCCTTTAGTGAGCTTCACAGCTGTGACAAACTTGTACCATTCGGGATTCATGTTGTTCACAAACTTTGAGTTCAGCTGAATGTTAGGCATAGTCATTCTGATGTTTCTCATGTCATTCACTAACTTATGAAATCTCACATAGTACTCATAGACACTCTCATCTGGTTTCATCTTGAAATGCTCAAATTCGTCATAGAGTTGTGATTCTCTGTCTTCCATGGTTAATTCTGAACCTGAGAGAAGCATCTTTACATTGTCCCAAACAGCCTTTGCATCAGTGTTATGATTGATCAGCTTGTAGATGTCTTTAGGAAGACCTTGAAGAACAATGTTTGAAGCCCTGATATCTGCATCGAATCTCTTTTTCTCCTTATCATCAAGCTCATCATACATCTTAGGTCTATCCATTCCATAAACAGGAGTACCATCTTCATTAGTATCAAGTATGTCTCTAGTCGTCTCAACATGATATGGTCCTTCATCAATGGATTTGAGAATGTTGACACCATTTTCCTTTCCAAGGCAATACAATCTGATTCGTTGAGCCCAAGAATCGTAGTCAGTTCTGTCAAGCATGGGAGGACGAGTATCTGAGCCAGCTGCTTGTACATCCTCGGCAACAGTGGAGATGACAGTAGGGACGTTGGTAGACATGTTAACAGATTATACGGGATTTTATAACTCAATGATTAAACCGGGAAATAGATTCTTTCACGGGATTTTACTAAATCAAGAGAAAACCGTAAACAATCGCTCAAGTCGCTAGATGATAAAGCTCTAAGTCGCTAGAAACAAATCCACTAAGTCGCTACCAATTAATTCGCTAGACAGCCAAGTCGCTAGAATCCCAAGTCGCTAACAGAAATACAAGTCGCTAAGTAGTAACTCGCTACGGACCAAGTCGCTAACCAAATTTTGGCAGCAATTCGCTACACAAGTCGCTAGAAACACAAGTCGCTAAAGAGCAACTCGCTACTGACCAAGTCGCTACCACAAGTCGCTACCCGTAGTGGAGATTCCACTACTTGTACTTTAACTCGCTAGATCTAACTCGCTAGATTTAACACTGTAACTCGCTACAATTTTGTGAAGCAAGTCGCTACAAAGAAAACTTATCCGTGAACTAACTCGCTACCATGAAAAACCATATAAACATCACTTTTCAATCCAAAAACAACCCAACCAAGATGATTCAAGCTTACCAAATGAAAACCTAAACACTTTTGATGATTCTAAACACAAAAGTACCAACAAAATTCAACCTTTAACACACGAAATCAACCAAATGATGCAAAAACCACTAAACCTTTTCAAACTCAAAAACCACCTAAAAACCACTATAAATCCAAAGATGTACAAGATATGATCAAACCATGGCTCTTGATACCAATTGTAAGATATAACTTTTCACATACACATCAAACCATAACACAAAGTAGCATATAGATGGAATTCTAGAGAGAGAAAGTTAGAGGTTTAGGGAACTTAGTGAGAGAAAGTGAAAGATATTATTATGAGCTCTGATGAGTGTCTAAATACTCATCATTTTTGTACAAAATAAACTGCAAAATCATCTGAAAACACTCAGAAACACATCAAAATGATCAAAATATCACAAATCAGTGTTTTATGTGTTTTAAAAGCAAAAATATCAAAATCAGATGAAAAACATATCAAATTTGCAAAAATTGCAGTTTTAGTCCCCCAAGTTTCAAAAGTTGTCAAAAACAGTCCCTGAGCACATAATTTCAAAAGCAAAGTCACCAAAGGTCCTTTTTAAATCATAAGTTGTCAAATTTAGTCCTTTGGTGAAAAATATAAAAAGTTTGAGAAAATTACAAGTTTAGTCCTTCAACTTTCAAAATTGGCAGAATTAGTCCCTGGAAAATGTGAAAATGGCAAAATTGGTCCCTGCACTTTTGAAGCTTGTCAGTATTAGTCCTTGGAATATCTTTGATAAGTTGGCAAATATGGTCCCTCAATTTTTCAGAATTACACAAATGGTCCTTGTGTTTTGTTTTAAACCATTCAACACCATTTTGACCCTTTCATATTCTGGACCCCTGTCAATATTGAATTATGAACCCCCCTTTATATTAAACCTGTTGGTCAACTCTGGTCAAATCCTTTTACCCGCCAAACCTTTCTCTCCCACTTGAGCCTGCAACTGCCTGCTACACACTACCACTCCATCCCCTTATCCCTTCCTGTCTCCCCCCACCTCCAACTAACAGCCAAACTTCATTAATTACACCTCCCTCCCCCTCACTCAACCCAAATTGTCAAATGCTCCATTTTGGCGCCAAAACTAATTCGATGGCCAAGATCAAATCAAAGCCATCCAATGGCTTAGAAACAGGTGGGATTTGATCAGAGATGAGAGAGAAGCTCTTTGGATATAAAAAGAATGCAAATGGAGCAAGGAACGGGGGTCTTGTAGTTTTTATTTTTATTCCTTATGTCGTTTTTTATGTTAAGTCTTTCAATTCAGTATTAAGCTTGTAATGTTTTGCTAATTTGTATTAACTTTAGGTATTTAAAGGTATTGAAACTCATTCCAAGTAAAAAATTCAGTTTATGTTTACATGTAATCTTATTTGTGCACTGTTGAAATTGTCAAAGTCAAATTATCATTCAAAAGCTTTATCAAGCTCATTTCTCAGTATAAATAAGCTTAAATAAGCTTAGCATAGCTTTGTACAAGCTTTCATTCAAGTTCTCATTCATTTTGACATTTGGTCAACAAAAGTCAAACAGGTGATCAAATGGCTATGGAAATGGTACAGGGTTGATGCAGGCTTGGAATTGGGTTGAATAGGAGTTATTTGGATGGGGTTTGATAGGTAGTGTTCTTGGTTCACTGATTAGCTAGCCATTGTGGCTTGGACAAGTTGTAAGTCATCTCAAGGTTCTTAGGCATAATCTGTATTTGCAGTTTTAATCTGTTATATTTTGTTCTAATAAGTAGTGTTTAGGTTAGTTTAAGTTAATGTGATCATGTTTACAAGTTGGTTAAGAGTTTGGATGAGTTTTAGCTCAAATCAATAACTGAAAGGGGTGTTTGGGTTAGCTGAAATTTCTGTCTCAGAGTTGTACTCAGTAGTTAAAATTTATTGGATCATGTTTCATAAGTGTATTTGAGCTCATTTAGGTCATTAACTTGGGTCTGCAACATCAAAAAGTCAAAACTCTCTTTGAATCCATCTCCACTGTTAACTGTTTTGATTTTTAGATAGCAGACCATCATTTTGTATTTGGAAATCAATAATGTTGCTTGAATTAGGTCTATAACAACACATTACATCAATCTCAGTAACAAAATTTGGATTTAAAGTTCATATTGGTCAAAGTTCTTCATTACTTCAAAAGTCAAAAGTGGTTTAAGTCTGTTTTGGGCTCAGTTAGAAAGAATTGTTTTGAGCTCATTTCTGGGACTTAATCAGTGAATCTTGGTGTTTCAAAAAGCTCACCTGGTCCTCCTTCTTATCAGTATTTTTGTGGAATTTTTCTATTTTTGCAAAAGCTTCAAATTAGCTTCTCTTTTGGGACCAAAGTGCCCTGCACCACTAACTCAGTGAACACTGAGATTTTCACAGATATGGGAGCTTGTGTACAGAGCTTATTAGAGCTCATCATAATCTGATTTTTGGTCTAAATACTCTCAAACAGGTCTAATTTAGGTTGCAATTGGTATTTTTCAGTTTGAACTTATTCTTAAGCTTGTGCATAAGCTTAAACAGTGGTCCTAAACCACTGTTTGGTTCAAATTAAGCAGTTGGCTTATTTGGTTGATCTGAGCTTAGGACTTGATAGGAGTAGTTGTAATTTGCTTCAATTAGCTTATTCTAGTATAAGATAGCTTCTGTTACTGTTTGGTTGCATCACTAGCTTATTTGCTTAATTTCATAGCTTAATCTCTTGGCAGTTTACACTATAGCTTGCATATTTCATACATAAGCTGCTTGTTTTTCATTTTTCATAGATTCATAATCTCATTTTAGAATTTTCCTGAAGATTTCATAATTTTTGGTCAACTTTAGCTATTTTTCTCAATTTAAATAGATTTTAATCAATTTTTAATTAGTTTTAATAGCAATTAATTGAGAAAAAGCAAAAAAAAATAATTTTTCAATTTTCTTAGTTTAAGAAAAATATAAAAAGCATAAAAAAGATTTTTCCTTATTTTTCCACTTTTATTTGGTATTTTTCACAATTTTAATTAGATTAAATTAGTTTAAAATTGGTAGAAAATAGAAAATTAATCTGAAAAATACAAAAAAATAGTTTTGAAAATTCTCTTTTGATATTTTAGAGTTTTCCATTTCATAATTTTATTTTTCTAGCTTTGTTTCCTATTTTCTTGTATTTTAGGTAATTATTTAATAGTTAAAAATAGTTTTTAATTAATAATAATTAGGTAATTAGTTATAAAAATAATTTTCTTTTTCTAAAAAGTTTCTTATATCATTAGGTTTGTAAAAATGTATTTTTCATATTTATAGGACTTTTATTTCTTAGATTTCACTTTTTTATTTGGTACGTTTACGTAATTTTAATTTAAACGTACGTTTTAGGTTTTAAACGTTCATCACTTTAAATATAGTGATAGCGTTTATTTAATAGGTTTTATCTTTTTAATTTTCTTTAATTTGCATTTAAGCCGCTGTAATTTGTTGGCTATTTCTGTAGTTATAATCATAAATCAAATCTCTGTATCCATTCAAATCTTCTCGATCACTAAACGTTTGACTATTCTCGCACAGCTCGTTGGGACTTAACGACCTGGGGAAACACTATACTCTCCTGATCTTCATTGAGTTGGTGTGTGAGCTGTTTTGAGTTCCTTACGGCTGATCATTCACAAGTGATCAGCTCGCGTGAGAAAACTTGACGGTTTCACACCGATCAAATTTTTGGCGCCGCTGCCGGGGAGCTGTGCTGATTATCTTTCGTCTAGCAGATTAGTTGTTTGAATACTCACTCATTTGTTCATATCATCCATATCCATCTATATATATATATATCCATATTTTCTTATAAAAAATCCAAAAACCCAAAAACATCCAAAAACGTATAAAACACAAAAATATTTTTCTTTTGTTTCTATATATGTATCAAATAATAAAAATACAAAAAGAATCGTCGTTTTCTTTAATAATAATAACAACTTAAAAGATTACCACCGCAAACCAAGGCAGTGCACTACCTAACTGGGGGTGCGACCATAATAAGTTCCCGAACTAAAGATATAAAACTTGCCTTTGTGTCCTTGTGATTGGTGTACCTTTTTCAAAGAAGCCATTCATCTTGGATTATTGGTTAAGTTCACTGTTGTTTTGCCTCGATTTTGTGTTAATTGATTTTGTTGTGATATCGACGTTTCAGAACCAGAAAACCCATAAAGATTCTTCTCACCCAAGTTTTATAAAACGTCTTCATAATTCTCATTCTCATCTGAAAGATTTTCATAATTCCCATTTCTCTCCTTAACTCTGAGGTCTCTTAGAGTTACGTCTAGTGTATGCGCACTCGCTCGCAAGCTCGTAGACGTATTCTTAACAAGGAAAACGTACCCGAGATACGTACCGTTGAGCATCCCACCATGTCTGGAATCCAAGGGGATGGACCTGAAGTCCAACTCGATCCACAAAATCCAGCTCCCGATCTCCGAACGATGGAGGAGCTTTGCCAACCCACGATGAATGGACGGGGCGGTCCAATTGCCCCGGTCAACATCGAGGCCACGGACTTTGGACTTAAACATCACATGATTCAACAAGTCCAAAGCTTTTGCCAATTTCGCGGATCACCGGGTGAAGATGCCAACAAGCATCTTGACAAATTTCTCACTGTCACCCAAAGTATGAAGCAGAATGGGGTCTCCGATGACGCCCTTCGCTTATACCTCTTTCCTTATTCCTTGACGCTTCATGCCACTGCATGGTTTGATCGTCTTCCCAAGAACTCAATCCATAGTTTCGATGAAATGATCTCCAAGTTCTTGGCGAAATATTTTCCACCGTCGATGGTGACGAAACTAAGGAATGAAATCAGCAATTTTAGGCAGCTTCCCGACGAGTCCTTATTCGAGGCATGGGAACGCTATAAGCTTTCAATTGACCGATGTCCGAACCACAACATGTTGCTTGTCACCCAAATAGATACATTCTATAACGGGTTAACACTGAGACATCGTGACACAATCAATGCTGCTGCCGGTGGTACCTTTATGAAAAGGCGACCCGAAGAGTGCTTTGATCTCATCGAAAACATGACTGCCCACCACAATTATTGGGATTCCTCTGCCGAGAGGAGTGAGTCAACGAGATCCACCGCCCTTCCATCTTCGGAATTCACCACTCTCAACAAAAAGTTGGAAGAAATATCCGCCGCCATGCTTAAAATGAATCACACAAATGCTAATCAACAAGTTAATGCCGTGAACAAGAGTTGTGAGACTTGTGGTGGTCCACACCCTTATTTCGAGTGTCCAGCCTCCGGTGGCTTCACTCAAGAGAGCGTATATGCTGCTCAAGGTTCCTACAATTCGGGGGGTAACTCCTACCAACCGCAAGGGGACCGTAGCCTTCTAAGCTATCGTTCTAACAATTACCTTGGACCACCTGGGTTTAATCAAAATCAGAACAATCAAAACAGAAATAATCAGTTTAATCAGAATCAGAATCGGAATTTTCAAAATCAAGGTTCTCAAAATCAAGGGAACTATAATCAAAACCGATTCCATGCTCCACAACCAACTGTTCAAGCTCCACCTCCTCAAGCTTCCATTGACATTGTTAGTTACATCAAAAACAATGAAGCTAAGATGGTGTCCATGCAAAATCAGATTACCTCTATGAGGAATGATTTTACATCTGAGATTAGAACAACTAGTAGCAAGATTGATCAGCAAAATAGCAAGATCGATAGCGTGCTTGCTCTTCTCATGAGTCAAAACAATCAAGCTTCAACTTCAGGATCTCTTCCAAGTAACACCATTCCCAACCCTAAGGGTGAGTTGAATGCTATTACCACTCGTAGTGGTAAGACGCACAATGGACCTATGACTCCAATGCCCCCACCTCCTGTGGCAATGAGTCAAGTTACCAAGGATACAACGGACGAGGTGCATATCTCAAGCCCACGAAGTACCGCACAAGTCCAACCTTCGGTCGACTTACCTCCAATTCCGGAAACCGTTGTTCCGATGACCAATCCTAAGCCTTCACTTCCTTATCCTTCAAGGCTTAATGATCAAAAGGCCCGCGACAAAACTAATCAACAAATGGAGAAGCTTATGCAAATCTTTCAAGATTTGCACTTCGAGATTAGTTTAGCGGACGCTCTTCTTCTTATGCCCAAATTCGGTCCAACAATCAAAAGTCTGTTGACTAACAAAGAAAAGATTTCCGAATTGGCTAAAACTTCTTTGTATGAGAATTGTTCGGCGGTTATCCTCAAAAAGCTTCCCGAAAAGCTAGGAGACCCCGGCAAATTCCTCATCCCATGTGATTTTCAAGGATTAGTTCAATGCTCCGCTTTGGCCGATCTTGGTGCGAGCATTAACTTAATGCCAAACTCCCTGTGGAAGAAGCTTTCATTACCTCCGCTTACACCTACGTGTATGGTCCTTGAGCTTGCCGACCGTACGAGTTCTCATCCGTTAGGTATAGCCGAGGACGTCTGTGTAAAAGTTGGAGATTTCCATTTTCCCGCCGACTTTGTTGTTGTTGAATTTGATGCCGATCCCCGAGTACCCCTCATCCTTGGGAGGTGCTTCTTGAAAACGGGTCGTGCATTAATCGACGTTGATAAGGGGGAAATCACTTTGAGGTCAAACAAGGAAGCCGTTACCTTCAACCTCGATCAAGTTACGAGATATTCCCCTAGTTATGAAGACACTTCCGTCAACATGATTGATGTCATTGACATTGTGTCGGGGGAATATTCTCAAGAACTTCTGGGATTCTCGAGTGGCAATCCCACTTCGGTTGATCCCATCGTTGCTCTCTCTTCCACATCCCTCACTCCGTTTGAGGGAAGTAACTCTATTTCGGAGGAGATTGAAGCATATTTGTCTAGTGATTCAGTTTCATGGGAAATTGATCACGCCCCTATTGACATCGAGGGAGATATTCTTCTCATCGAGAAGTTGCTCAATGATGATCCCTCATCACTCCCTCCTCAAGAACTTCATAAAGAGGAAATCAAAACGATTGAAAAATCTGATGATCCTCCCGAGGTCGAACTTAAGGACTTACCACCTCATCTCGAGTATGCATTTTTGGAGGATGACAATAAATCACCCGTCATCATTGCTAAAGACTTGAGTGAGGATGAAAAAGCCGCTCTCATAAAGGTTTTGAAGTCACACAAGCGAGCCATCGCTTGGAAGCTTTCCGACATCCAGGGGGTTGACCCAAAATTTTGTACTCACAAGATTCTCTTGGAAGATGACTCCAAACCAGCGGTTCAACACCAAAGAAGGGTGAATCCTAAAATTCATGAGGTCATCAAAGCGGAAGTCATAAAACTTCTCGATGCCGGACTGATTTACCCTATTTCGGATAGTCCTTGGGTGAGCCCCGTTCATTGTGTGCCCAAGAAAGGTGGCATTACTGTCGTTGAAAATGATGAAAACGAGTTGATTCCTACTCGATTGGTTACGGGATGGCGTGTTTGCATTGACTATAGAAAGTTAAATGAAGCCACCCGTAAAGACCACTTTCCTTTGCCTTTCATGGATCAAATGCTTGAGAGATTAGCGGGAAACGAATACTATTGTTTTCTCGATGGTTTCTCAGGTTACTTCCAGATACCCATTGACCCCCAAGATCAAGAAAATACCACATTCACATGTCCTTATGGAACATTTGCTTACCGACGCATGCCTTTCGGCTTATGCAATGCTCCCGGTACATTTCAAAGGTGTATGATGGCCATTTTCCATGATATGATCGAAAAGACTATGGAAGTCTTTATGGATGATTTTTCGGTCTTTGGGAATTCTTTCCAAACATGTCTCTCCCATTTGGACAAGATGCTTGAACGTTGTGAAAACACGAACCTTTGTCTAAATTGGGAGAAATGTCACTTTATGGTCAAAGAAGGCATTGTCCTTGGCCATAAGATCTCTAAGAAAGGGATTGAGGTTGATAAAGCTAAAGTCGATGTTATTTCGAAATTACCTCCTCCCACAACCGTTAAAGGAGTTAGAAGTTTCCTTGGTCATGCCGGATTTTATCATCGTTTCATTCACGACTTTTCAAAAATATCCCGGCCTATGACCCGACTTCTTGAAAAAGACACTCCGTTCATCTTCTCTAGTGAGTGCGTTGAAGCTTTTCAAACTCTTAAGAAAAAGCTCACGGAAGCACCAATTCTAGTTGCCCCCGATTGGGACCTACCATTTGAGCTTATGTGCGATGCAAGTGATTTCGCCATAGGTGCATTTTTGGGGCAACGAAAATCGAAACATTTCCAGCCTATACACTATGCTAGCAAAACTTTGAACGAAGCTCAAGCACATTACACCACTACGGAGAAAGAATTACTAGCGGTGGTGTATGCTTTCGAGAAGTTTCGGCCATACTTGATCTTGTCCAAAAGCATAGTGTATACGGATCACTCGGCCCTCAAATATCTTCTTGCTAAGCAAGATGCAAAACCGAGATTGATCCGATGGGTTCTCCTCCTACAAGAATTTGATATCACGATCCGTGATAAAAAAGGAGCAGAGAACCTAGCGGCTGACCATCTTTCCCGTCTTGAAAATCCTCATCAAGGTGTGCTCGAGAAAAAGGAGATATGCGAAACATTTCCTCTCGAGACACTTAATGTGGTATCTCATCGTAGAGATTCGAGTACCCCATGGTTTGCCGACTTTGCAAACTACCATGCGGGTAACTTTGTTGTGAAAGGGATGTCGTCCCAACAAAAGAACAAATTTTTCAAAGATGTTAAGCACTACTTCTGGGACGACCCCTACTTGTTTAAAATCTGTGCGGATCAAGTCATCCGACGGTGTGTTCACGGGCAAGAAGCCGCTGAAATTCTCAAGGCTTGTCATCATGGACCCACGGGGGGACATAATGGCCTGAACTACACCGCCAAGAAGGTGTTTGATTCCGGTTTCTATTGGCCCACAATTTACAAAGATGCCCATGATCTCGTCAAATCTTGCGACTCTTGCCAACGTCATGGTAACATCTCTAAAAGAGATGAAATGCCTCAAAATGCCATTCAAGTGTGCGAGATCTTTGACGTATGGGGCATTGACTTTATGGGGCCGTTCCCGTCTTCTCGAGGGAACAAGTATATACTCGTGGCGGTCGATTACTTGTCTAAATGGGTGGAGGCGAAAGCGCTACCTACCAACGACGCCCGAGTAGTGGTGAAGTTTTTAAAGTCTCTCTTTGCCCGTTTTGGAACTCCTCGTGCCATCATTAGTGATCGCGGCACACACTTTTGCAATGACCAATTCGCAAAAGTGATGCTTAAGTACGGTGTCACCCACCGTCTCTCTACCGCGTATCACCCACAAACTAGTGGGCAAGTGGAAGTTTCGAACCGTGGTTTGAAAATAATCTTGGAGAGGACCGTAGGTGAAAATCGTGCCTCTTGGTCGGACAAACTTGAAGATGCACTTTGGGCCTTCCGTACCGCTTACAAAACACCCATCGGGTGTACTCCTTACAAGCTCGTGTATGGAAAGGCGTGTCATCTCCCGATCGAGCTTGAGCACAAAGCCTATTGGGCCTTGAAGCATGCAAATTTCGACCTCAAGTCTTCAGGTGATCACCGGAAAGTTCAACTCAACGAATTAAATGAACTCCGTAATGAAGCCTACGAGAACTCTTTGATCTACAAGGAAAAGACAAAGAAGATCCATGACTCAAAGATTAAGAACCGCGTTTTCAACGTTGGTGACCGAGTCCTTCTTTTCAATTCTAGATTGAAGATCTTCTCGGGGAAACTTAAGACCCGTTGGACTGGTCCATTCACGATTGCCAAAGTTTTTCCATATGGCACCGTCGAATTATCTCAAACAGACGGGCCAAACTTCAAAGTGAATGGACATAGGTTGAAGCACTATTTTGGAGAGGACATTCCCCCTGTGGTTGTCCCGGATCTTCAAACTTTCCCCATGAACCAATGAATGCGGGGATCGAGTCAAGCTAGCGACTCGGTAATCAAAAACAGTAGCATGCTATATGGGTTTTCACCCATATTTCTGTCTTCTTACCTCTTTCTACCACCCTAGTGTGGGGGGGTTGCCCACATGTTTCAAAAAAAAAAAAAAAAAAAAAAAAAAAATCTTCTTTCTGCATAATGGCCGTAGTATTCCCCTTTTACGTTCTTTGTTTCGGCATAACCGCCGGTACTTTGAATATTGAGGGCAATATTCATTTCTAAGTGTGGGGGGGAATTCTCACGAATTTTATCATATAATTATACCAATTCCCCCGTTTTTGGCCAAAATTTTTTTTTGGAGTAAGTGTTTTACACTTTCTCATTTGGTTATCAGTCCGCCATGTCTGTAAGACAAAAGGATTGGCTAATCCAGGAGCAAACGGCTCTTGGTAAAGATGTCTCAAATCCGTTTATATGGCTTGCAATTTGCCCAAAATTGTATGGTTCTCAACTCACCATATCCTAAAAAGTGAAGAGTTGGCTAGCCCGCAAGATTATGGCTTGTGGTAAAGGCAGTGGAAAAACCATAATTGGTAATCAGCTCACCAAAGATAATATTGATAATTTATCTAAGAGTTGGCTAGTCCAGAAGGGTACGGCTTCTGGTAAAGACAAAATCAAATCCGTTGAAAGCTGGTGGTTTGCTCAAAATCACATGGTTATCGGTGTACCATGGTTCTTACTTGAACTGAAACATTTGGCTACTCCAGAAGTAATGGCTTTTGGTAAAGAGATTAAAATCCATTATGTTTTCTCAAATCATTGCTAGGGACTAGCAATATCTCAGTGTGGGGGATTGATGAGTGTCTAAATACTCATCATTTTTGTACAAAATAAACTGCAAAATCATCTGAAAACACTCAGAAACACATCAAAATGATCAAAATATCACAAATCAGTGTTTTATGTGTTTTAAAAGCAAAAATGTCAAAATCAGATGAAAAACATATCAAATTTGCAAAAATTGCAGTTTTAGTCCCCCAAGTTTCAAAAGTTGTCAAAAACAGTCCCTGAGCACATAATTTCAAAAGCAAAGTCACCAAAGGTCCTTTTTAAATCATAAGTTGTCAAATTTAGTCCTTTGGTGAAAAATATAAAAAGTTTGAGAAAATTACAAGTTTAGTCCTTCAACTTTCAAAATTGGCAGAATTAGTCCCTGGAAAATGTGAAAATGGCAAAATTGGTCCCTGCACTTTTGAAGCTTGTCAGTATTAGTCCTTGGAATATCTTTGATAAGTTGGCAAATATGGTCCCTCAATTTTTCAGAATTACACAAATGGTCCTTGTGTTTTGTTTTAAACCATTCAACACCATTTTGACCCTTTCATATTCTGGACCCCTGTCAATATTGAATTATGAACCCCCCTTTATATTAAACCTGTTGGTCAACTCTGGTCAAATCCTTTTACCCGCCAAACCTTTCTCTCCCACTTGAGCCTGCAACTGCCTGCTACACACTACCACTCCATCCCCTTATCCCTTCCTGTCTCCCCCCACCTCCAACTAACAGCCAAACTTCATTAATTACACCTCCCTCCCCCTCACTCAACCCAAATTGTCAAATGCTCCATTTTGGCGCCAAAACTAATTCGATGGCCAAGATCAAATCAAAGCCATCCAATGGCTTAGAAACAGGTGGGATTTGATCAGAGATGAGAGAGAAGCTCTTTGGATATAAAAAGAATGCAAATGGAGCAAGGAACGGGGGTCTTGTAGTTTTTATTTTTATTCCTTATGTCGTTTTTTATGTTAAGTCTTTCAATTCAGTATTAAGCTTGTAATGTTTTGCTAATTTGTATTAACTTTAAGTATTTAAAGGTATTGAAACTCATTCCAAGTAAAAAATTCAGTTTATGTTTACATGTAATCTTATTTGTGCACTGTTGAAATTGTCAAAGTCAAATTATCATTCAAAAGCTTTATCAAGCTCATTTCTCAGTATAAATAAGCTTAAATAAGCTTAGCATAGCTTTGTACAAGCTTTCATTCAAGTTCTCATTCATTTTGACATTTGGTCAACAAAAGTCAAACAGGTGATCAAATGGCTATGGAAATGGTACAGGGTTGATGCAGGCTTGGAATTGGGTTGAATAGGAGTTATTTGGATGGGGTTTGATAGGTAGTGTTCTTGGTTCACTGATTAGCTAGCCATTGTGGCTTGGACAAGTTGTAAGTCATCTCAAGGTTCTTAGGCATAATCTGTATTTGCAGTTTTAATCTGTTATATTTTGTTCTAATAAGTAGTGTTTAGGTTAGTTTAAGTTAATGTGATCATGTTTACAAGTTGGTTAAGAGTTTGGATGATTTTTAGCTCAAATCAATAACTGAAAGGGGTGTTTGGGTTAGCTGAAATTTCTGTCTCAGAGTTGTACTCAGTAGTTAAAATTTATTGGATCATGTTTCATAAGTGTATTTGAGCTCATTTAGGTCATTAACTTGGGTCTGCAACATCAAAAAGTCAAAACTCTCTTTGAATCCATCTCCACTGTTAACTGTTTTGATTTTTAGATAGCAGACCATCATTTTGTATTTGGAAATCAATAATGTTGCTTGAATTAGGTCTATAACAACACATTACATCAATCTCAGTAACAAAATTTGGATTTAAAGTTCATATTGGTCAAAGTTCTTCATTACTTCAAAAGTCAAAAGTGGTTTAAGTCTGTTTTGGGCTCAGTTAGAAAGAATTGTTTTGAGCTCATTTCTGGGACTTAATCAGTGAATCTTGGTGTTTCAAAAAGCTCACCTGGTCCTCCTTCTTATCAGTATTTTTGTGGAATTTTTCTATTTTTGCAAAAGCTTCAAATTAGCTTCTCTTTTGGGACCAAAGTGCCCTGCACCACTAACTCAGTGAACACTGAGATTTTCACAGATATGGGAGCTTGTGTACAGAGCTTATTAGAGCTCATCATAATCTGATTTTTGGTCTAAATACTCTCAAACAGGTCTAATTTAGGTTGCAATTGGTATTTTTCAGTTTGAACTTATTCTTAAGCTTGTGCATAAGCTTAAACAGTGGTCCTAAACCACTGTTTGGTTCAAATTAAGCAGTTGGCTTATTTGGTTGATCTGAGCTTAGGACTTGATAGGAGTAGTTGTAATTTGCTTCAATTAGCTTATTCTAGTATAAGATAGCTTCTGTTACTGTTTGGTTGCAACACTAGCTTATTTGCTTAATTTCCTAGCTTAATCTCTTGGCAGTTTACACTATAGCTTGCATATTTCATACATAAGCTGCTTGTTTTTCATTTTTCATAGATTCATAATCTCATTTTAGAATTTTCCTGAAGATTTCATAATTTTTGGTCAACTTTAGCTATTTTTCTCAATTTAAATAGATTTTAATCAATTTTTAATTAGTTTTAATAGCAATTAATTGAGAAAAAGCAAAAAAAAATAATTTTTCAATTTTCTTAGTTTAAGAAAAATATAAAAAGCATAAAAAAGATTTTTCCTTATTTTTCCACTTTTATTTGGTATTTTTCACAATTTTAATTAGATTAAATTAGTTTAAAATTGGTAGAAAATAGAAAATTAATCTGAAAAATACAAAAAAATAGTTTTGAAAATTCTCTTTTGATATTTTAGACTTTTCCATTTCATAATTTTATTTTTCTAGCTTTGTTTCCTATTTTCTTGTATTTTAGGTAATTATTTAATAGTTAAAAATAGTTTTTAATTAATAATAATTAGGTAATTAGTTATAAAAATAATTTTCTTTTTCTAAAAAGTTTCTTATATCATTAGGTTTGTAAAAATGTATTTTTCATATTTATAGGACTTTTATTTCTTAGATTTCACTTTTTTATTTGGTACGTTTACGTAATTTTAATTTAAACGTACGTTTTAGGTTTTAATCGTTCATCACTTTAAATATAGTGATAGCGTTTATTTAATAGGTTTTATCTTTTTAATTTTCTTTAATTTGCATTTAAGCCGCTGTAATTTGTTGGCTATTTCTGTAGTTATAATCATAAATCAAATCTCTGTATCCATTCAAATCTTCTCGATCACTAAACGTTTGACTATTCTCGCACAGCTCGTTGGGACTTAACGACCTGGGGAAACACTATACTCTCCTGATCTTCATTGAGTTGGTGTGTGAGCTGTTTTGAGTTCCTTACGGCTGATCATTCACAAGTGATCAGCTCGCGTGAGAAAACTTGACGGTTTCGCACCGATCAAGCTCCAACTCTCTACCTTGGGAGGTAGAGAGTATTTATAGTCTTACAAAAATCGCCACACTTTGGGCTGTGGATCAGGCATACAGTGGGTAAAGACCCGTCCGTCCTTCACGGTGTTACTTAACTAAATTACTACTTAACTTAAAAGAACTACGACTACGAGCTTTCTAACGATTACATATACTTGAGGTGACCGACTCTTTAATACTGGGAATTTCTAATTCCTAACAGTGATGAGTTATGGCCAAGGAGGACGCTAGTCCCTTTGTGGCCAAGGAGGTTCACCGACGATGACCCCGAGTTATTAAAAAAGATAGCCACTATAGGATTAGTTGGTCATATTAGTCGGCTTGCAATGTTGAGTCAAAAACTCAAATAAATCAAAAAACACTTGATGAATTCTGATCTTTAACATAATCAATTATAAAACTGTAACCAACTAATAAACATATATAGAGACGAGTTTAATAAATCTGTTTTAATGCGTATGTTATGTAAATATAGTAACTAGTTTTAATCTTTTTGCATGCGGAGAGTTTTGACATAAATCGCACTAAAAGAGTTTTATAAGTTGCACTAATTAGGTTTGTCACAGTTCGATCTACTTGTTTGATTATCTATTAAATAAAAGTATTATAAACTACAACATAAAATAAGTGTTAGTTTTTAAAAACAAATATAAAGTATATAAGATATTTGTTATATAAAATTTAAGATTGGATATTTTTATAAAGTTTTGCGTTTAAATGTAAATTATATTAATAAAAAATGTAACGGTATTTAGACTAACACTTTAAGTTTAAATAATTATGTTTATATGTTGTCAATTTACACAAATTCTTTAGAGTTATTTTTTCTACATCCAATTACATAATTGTATTTATCAATATTTTAATTTATTTTGACGTGTATAGTTTTATGCAATTTTTTAATTAGACGAAAAATTAAGCAATGTTAACTAAAAAAACTCAATTTAGACTTTTCAATTGACTGATAAAAGCTTTGACTTTGTAAGTGATCTCTCCTATTAGTTAAACACCTATACTTTGTAAGTAAGGTCTCCTATTAGTTAATGTGAAACACCTATTTTCAATTTTGTTTCTTTTCCCTTATACAATAAGACATGTTTGTATATACCATTTTTCCTACGAAAAATAGCACATAAGTTATACATATTACGTGACAATGTAAGCGATACAAACCTATCCCATACTAGACTCGTATCGATGTTTATAAGCCTAAGTGTAAAATTCACTCGAAAATCTAGCTTGTAAGAGGAGGGGACACCTAAACTAAATAAACAGTCAACCAATCTCATATTTGACCGATTTGGGATCATAACAATACCCTACCCTTAACCAACGTCATCGTTGGTCACGGCTATGTTGGTCATGGTTGGCACCCGTCTTTGGGTCCAAGCCACCACTCCATAGGCCACCACTCCGAGCTCGTTGGTCACGGTTGGCATCTTTCTTTCGGTTCCAAGCCACCACACCACAGGCCACCACTCCTGTTGGTTTATGGGAGTTTAAAGCACACGTAAACGCTAAAAGTGTGTGAGCCTATGGGGGCACACACGATAAACACGAGAGTATGTGTCGAACTTTAATTATACTTGAATATATATACATGTTAAAGCATGAACTTGACCCGATCACCTTGGACGACCCATGGGCTGTTTGGCTTATTGAATGGGTCAGTTTGGGAAGTGCCTAGGGCCTTGTTCCCTTAAATGATTGGGCAGTGGGTGTGTTTGGGTTTTGGCTTGTCGATCAAGTCTTTATCCAAGCAAAGAGACGGTTTGTTTTTGCTATATAAGCAAACACATCCCACACCTCAAAGTTCATGACACATGCATTGTACGCTTTACATATTATCCCTAAACTGAAACTAGTAATTGATTCATCTTGTAAACCCAATCGGATCATCATATATCCGACTAGGGTTTATGCCAAAACCTAAACCTTGCAATTGTTTTTCCAAGTGGTGTTGTTTTTTGGTGTATCGATCTCTTAGCTCTAATGTTCCCGGTTGAATCGAATTAGCAGCAAGCTTTAGGTTTTTCTGAGTTTGTGTTTTCTCGGACAAAGAAGGAGTGATATCGGATTGTTCTATCCGATATCGGGTAGGTTTGGTTTTCTGTTTCTCGGACAGAATTATCTCGGGAAAAAGCAAGAAGGTTTCTAGGGTGTTTTCTTGTTCGTGTTATTCAAGTGGTTCAAGTGTTGATTGGGTTTAGACGTTCTCGACTAGATCTTTATCGAACATATTCGGTTTTCGTGTTTGTGTGTGATACTCGTAGAGGTATCTACTTTAGATACTTTGGGTTTCTTTTGGTTTCTTTGTTCGTTCAATTGCGTTCAATTGCCGCCAAAGGTTAGTTTCTTACTTACCTTTTATACTTTATTGTTTATTAAATACGTGTTAACCTAATTGCGATAACTAGATCCAATTCCGCTACGTACTCGTATGCGTTACTTGGCTAACGTAGTTCTCAAATCCCAACAGTGGCATCACGAGTCATCTCGTTTTTGCGATTATGGGTTACACTTTTCTTCTAATAAACATGTTTAAAAGGTTGCATGAAATCTAATTAGTTATTCATTTTATTTTTGTTTTGACAACTATATGCAATACCTGTCAATTATTAATTAAAATTAACAATACACACACAAATTAAATAAAATTGTTAATTAAAATTAATTTGTTAATTAGAATTAATCTGTTAATTAGAATTAATTGTTAATTAAAATTAATAGTTAATTAGAATTAATTAATTTTTAATTAGAATTATATTGATAATTAGAAGTACATATCGTTTATTAAATACATAAAACAGCGTAATTACTTGTTAATTCAGATTGCCATGCTTTTTATGTTTTTCCGGCCACAAGACCCACTCAATTTCTTTTTGCAATGTATGGGGCGATCTAGGTTTCGTACCTAGTGACAGTCTTATGGTTCTCCTTTTGGAGAAGACTCGCGAGAGAACTCGGAACAATATGTGTTTATATATAGATGTTTATGTTTATATGTTTGTGATTCCTTATGTGCATAAATTGTTTACCTGTTTTTGACACCTAATTGTATGCAATATGGAATAATACATATCGTAACCATAACATCAATATTGGTCTTTATTTACACGCCTAAATATCATGCTCATTGTGACCTGCTATTTGTTTCATGGAAAATCGTTTTTGTTAAATAAAATGACCTAAACTATTGAAACAAGTTTTTCACGAATTTAAAAACTATACGCTATGGATACTTGGGATGTATGTCTCACCCACTAGAACAAACTATAAAGGGGGTTTAAAGAGGTGCGCAAAGCCACACCGAAAGTATGTCTAGGTTATTGCTTCAGCGTTGACCTGGTCCTCTGCCTCCCTGTGAGTTCGATTGGAGCTACCGTGAACCATGATGATCACTACAGTGTCATTACCAAAAGTTTTTAAAATAAGTGTTACAAAGTTGTTTTGCATGCTTCTTTGTACACGACTTTTACCACATTTATGTGCATACCTATTTGTTAATTTTAAGTCTATGCCATCCAACTATGAACACGTGCATTTGGATTGATTAATCTGGTCAGACCTAAGGGCCTTTCCAACCCATGGTAATTATTTCACTTTGGTCAGACCTCTGGTTATTTTTACACGTTCATACTTGGTCGACTTATTTCGAGGTGGCTTGGTCAGACCTTGAACCCGAGGAATAAGATGAGAACTAAATATGCTTTTGACATTATTACTTGATACTAATGCCTAAAACAGTCTCATAAATCTAAGAGTTGCATTATGCAATTAACGCTCGTCGCTTACCTCTTGTCCTATTTTTTTACGCCCTGGTCAGACCTTTGGTAATTAAGTGGGACTGCAAGATGGATCTTAGTTTTAATTAGTAATTAATTGGGTAGTTAATTCTTTTAAGAATGTAATTATTGAAAATACTATAATTGAACTTTCTATGTTCTGATTAATTGTGTTATTGTAACATATTCGTAAACAAAGTTGTTTTTCTTTGAAAGACAAACTTAGTCTCTTTTCCTGGTAAGAAGAGTGAGACTTATTCCTATCTTTTCTCCTTAGTTGACAAACTAAGATAGGATTACAAACTGTTAAAATCAATGATGATCTTTCATTACCCTTTTGTGGTCTAGAAATAATTGAAAGATAGAATATTTTGTGTAACTAGAAAACATTTTTTTTATAGCTACCAAAATAAATGACATCCTGCACTTGTCATGATGTATAAGTTTAAACTGAAAAGAGTAAAGAAATAACTAGAATATTGGCTAGATAATTTTCTTGGACTCTTGATTATTCCTAAAGTGCTAAATACCCATGAGGCTATGTAGACGATAAAGGAGGAAATGCATGCTAAAGATACAAGTTAATTGAATGTAAGAATGGTTGGTCTATTATCTACATAAGTAGACCTTCATATACTCTGTGCATTTCCTAAGTACATTGCGCTTGCGATGTACAATACATTCTCAACATGCTCATGAGCATCTTCGTCCCTGTTTCCTGAAAAAGAGTTAGAACGAAGCTCCCTCACAAATTGATCTTTAATCTCGAAACGGACATTAGCTCCAATCGCCGGTCTTACGAGCCCCGGCCCTTGTTCTT
Source organism: Chrysanthemum seticuspe (assembly GCA_019973895.1). Lineage (NCBI taxonomy): Eukaryota > Viridiplantae > Streptophyta > Magnoliopsida > Asterales > Asteraceae > Chrysanthemum > Chrysanthemum seticuspe. The sequence goes on from BPTQ01000003.1 coordinate 34,804,442, forward strand.
CTCTCGTCAACGCCAAATATTCCTCAAGAGTGAGGTCATCAATGTTAACAACTTCCATGGTACCTAAAACTTGAAAAGAGATCTTGAGAAATTGAGAAAATTTAAAACAAAACAAAAATGAAAGACTTAATGAAAATCCTAATATAAATACCCGGCAGCGGCGCCAAAAAACTTGATGTAGGTTTTACTGACCAGGTTTTAATATTTATAATGTCTCGTTATACCTATAGTTTACCCTAATGCACTAACGGGCAGTGTACCCCGGTCGTGTATAGTGTATTATTCAGTAAAACCGAGGTCGTCCCAAGAGCTATGTGTGCGGATTTTAACTAAGTCTATGTGTCACAGATTTTAATTGGTTTTGAGGTCGAAATGATTAACTACTAAAGACAAGAAAATAAGATAAAGAAAGCAATTAAAGGCGAGGGTTGTGATCAATAGAGGAGAAGTGTGCTAACCTAGTTTCTCAACCTATCAAGTTAAGTTCATATTTAATTACTTCTAATTGCTTCAAGTGGGGGTAAAAGTCGCTAGGACAACATTTGGTCAGTTCGTCGTAACCTATCATCAAAGGCTTCCACCGGAGAACAAGCTACTACCCTTGTAAGTCAAGTTTTTTTTAGTCCCCTAAGCCAAGTCATTAAGTTCCGCTACATGCAAGATTCATAACAATGAGTGCCTGGGAGCTAGCATCTTAAACACTCATCCCTAACTTGTAAAGTTCATCCAAACGGTAGGTGATCAGTTGGTCAAATCGCATAAGCGAAGAACGGTTGTCAGTTGGTCAATTCTTACCCTTCCCACTCAGTCTACCTACTTAGGGTCAGTTGGTCATATCTCCTAAGTAACTAGCCACTACCGCAATTCAAAAATACCGAAACAAGGGTAGCTACCAACAAACTATGCATGCATACACTAGAAATAATTATACGGAAGCAATGTAAACATAAATAAACAATCAAGGAATCATAACTGGGCTAGCACCAGAGGTGCTTAGCCGTTCATATTAACTAAAACAATCGATTCAATGTTTAACACCAGAGGTGCTAATGCTTATAGTAGGGGAGTGATTTCTCCTTTGGAGATGGCTCCGTATGCTCCTCAAGATCTGCCTTCAACCTTCTACCCACGTTCTCTGATTTGTTGTGTGGAGTGAATGCTTAGAAATGCTGGAATTTGGGCGGTATTTATAGGCCAGATCTGGTTACGGTGTAACTTAAGTTGAGGGTTACGCCGTAACATCCATTTCTTCGTATTTTGCTCTGGAAAAGCTGGTTACGGCGTAACATCAGAAATGAATTACGCCGTATCTTCAATAAATCCTGGTTACGCCGTATTTGTGGAATTAGTTACAGCGTAGCTTGCAGCGGCGCGGAACGTCATTTGACCTAATTAGTTACGACTTAATCCTAAGAGGGAGTTACGCTGTAATCTTCAGTTTAGTTGGTTTTCTGAGCCACGCTTCTGTTACGGCGTAATGTGAGAAGAGAGTTACGCTGTAACATCTTCAAAATGGGCATACTGTCATATATCTTCAATAAACTCTCCAAATCCGCGTCTCATTAGCTCCAATATTCGTAATTTACCTGAAAGTGAAATATAGAGGAAAACAAGCGGAAATCCATATAAATGATATAAAATACGAGCATTATCGGGGGAAATTGACACTTAATATTCAGGACTATTTGATGTTTACAAGCTACCGTCACACTCATAATTTGGCGAATTTTGCGTAAAAATTTGGAAATGGATAAGGATAATCTCACCATATAATATCAAGGGTTATAATTGTAACATATTGGATTTCACAAACACATCAAATCATGATCAACAAGGGGCATATAACTTGAGGTTTTAGAGAGAGAAATAGTTAGAGGTTTGGGAACTTAGTGAGAGAAAGTAAAAGTAATATTATGAGCTCCAACCCTCTACCTTGGGAGGTAGAGGGTATTTATAGTCTTACATAAAACGCCACATACGGGCTGTGGATCAGGCATACAGTGGGTAAAGACCCGTCCGTCCTCCACGGTGTTACTTAACTAAATACTACTTAACATTAAATAACTACGACTACGAGCTTTCTAACGATTACATATACTTGAGGTGACCGACACTTTAATAACTGGATTTACTAATTCCTAACAATCTCCCCCTAAGGGAGGTCACCTCAAAATACATTGAATACAAACATATATTACATTAAGAGTGTTCGTGGATTCTTGTCAATGTTCTTTGCTCTGTAGTCCGTAGTCATTGATTCTTCATTTTTTCATGTTTGGTTAATCCAAGTGGAGGTCTTTAACTGATCCACGTGATAATGAGTTTTGAGCCAGCTTTGAGATCATCAGCTAACATAAATCTCTGACTCTTCCATTGTGGTGTTGACATTATGTGAAGTTGTGACTTTTGGACCGACATGCTCACTTTCTGGATCATGAAATCTTTTCATCAGAGTAGCGGAAGCTTTAGTTGATTCATGATATTTGCAGCAGCGTAGCAGAAGCATGGAGTGAAAATATCAGAGTCATTGATGCACCTATCATGATTTCTTGGGAAATGAATGTGTTGTGTGAGCATGCGGCTATGGATTGACCTCTCCATTCTGATCAGCTGCAAACGTCGGGCGTACCTGCATACAACAGTTAGCAATAAAGAGCGCGAAAGTGTCTTTGATCACTTTCGTTGAATTGAGGTACATGACCCACGGTTCCCCGTTGATCAGTACAAGTACTGCTTGTGATCAAGTATAATTTCGAAGAATCTCCGTGACAGGGTTTCGCAGGTGCTCTAGTTGTTCTAAAACCGGAACGTCTCAAAGAAGACAACACGGAGTGAGTGAACCAGCGAATTTGAGATTCAATGATTGATGAAAAGAGATTTGAAAAACAATCGAGTACTGCTCAATAAAGTGTTTTTGCAATACATCGAGGGTTTTTGAGAAAAAATCAATTATCAATCATAAACACCTTTTATATTTGAAATATTAATACACAGTCGATGTGCTAAAGAAAAGAATTTTTAAGCACAACGACCGGTTTTTCAAAGGTATCCGTCAATCCATAACCTGAACCAGGATTGATTCATAATTTTGAATCGCCCCATTTTCTCTGTTCAGTTGTCACATGGTTGATCTATTGGATAGATCTCACATGACACCCATCAAGAGCTTGTTTGATGTTGGCTCTAGAAGGCTTTCCATCTTCATTGTGAATATGCTTGCATATCACTCAGATGTTCTGGCAATACCACACGGATAATGCGTAGGACTTTTAAGGTATAATCCCTCTTTCCACATTGTGTGAAATAGAGAGTCTTCATTGACAGTGTCCTAATGAGATTTATTTGATGATCTCGTGGCACTAGACTCAATTGTGCACATTTGGTTCCTATGCCAAAGACTAGGGAGAGGGTCTCCTTCTTCAATATCAACAATCTCTAAGAGAAAGTCGATAGATTATGTTGGTTCCCCGTGAGAATGAAACAAGTCCTTTTAAGAGGAACTTGAGTGGCTTGGGAAGTTGTAGTGCAGTGCATCACTGGGTCCATGATGTATTGTCTTCAATACCAGTGTTACCTTAGTAACCACCAGTAGCGTATGAATTGAACCCGGTTTCTGCCCTAAGGTTGAATAATTGGAGGGCTATTTATTTTCACCCTTTTCTCATTCAATTCTTTTTCATTCTTCAACCCCTTCAGTGCTTACCGAGATTTCATAACTAGAACCTTGTTGGGTTTATTCCAGTTCAAGCTCTATCTCAGTCCGCACTCTTCCCATATCTCACTTTTCTCCTTTTTTTCCATCATACCTAAGGACTCTACACTATCTAGTGGATTATCCCTGGGTAGATCCCTCCGGCTCTGGTTGGATCGTGGGAATGAATACCTAACCTAACCATCCTTATATCACCATACATAAAGTAAACTTGGTCGGTATATTTGGTATTGTTCATCTGCCATTAGAACCAATTGAAAACCATTTGAAAATCAATCCAGATACTTGTGATATAATATCAAAGCATTTTGTACCTGAATTGTTTTTGATGTTTTTAGAAAAAGAGCTCCCCCTCAACATGTGCATCATGTATTTGAAATCGTTTTGGCACACGGAGGCAAGAGGAAGGATTCACTTCTTTGATTACCATTTTCTAAAAAATATCAACATCAATTTCCTGATCAAAATTGGCATTTTTCATGCTTTGTTAAGGATAATTTTTGGAAAGAATGTGGTTTTCAAAAAGTTTCTCCCCCTCAATATGTGCATAGAGATTTGGAAGTGTTTTGCACATATTAGGGAGAACATGCACATTGAGATAAATCAATCACGTTTCAATCCTTTTTGGTTTAAAATAGATGCTCCCCCTCAACATGTGAATGGAAAATTTGAAATCGTTTGGCACATGTGGGGAGGAGAGCTTGTAAATCATTATACAACCATTTATCGAATTATCAGTTTAAATCCAATTTAAATCACAAATTCTCCCCCGATCACAATTTTCAAATCATTTGAGATTTGTGATCTCTGGAGATTTAAATTGATTTTGAAAGCTTTTGAGGAGAATTGTGACTTGCTTATGAAAACATTTTACCGATAAAGATCAAATCTGAGACTTTAAACTCCAAAGATTAAACATGCATTTGTATCTTTTGAAAACAATTTTATGACAAATAAACTTTTGATTTAATTGAAATCATTCTCCCCCTCAATCAATGACATAAGTTGTTGATTGAGAGATAGAGATTTTGACAAATATTAAGTCCAGATGATTTTCAAAAATTGAGTCCGAGTTATTTTTCAAAACTATTAGTTTTCATTAGATAGAAAATATTTGTTTAAAGAATAAGATCATGATATTTGAAAAAAATAAGATAAAGTATGGCTCTGTTCTTTCTATAAAAACGGGTTATTGACTGAAATGACTATAAGCCTTTGTTTCACTTTCTCTCTATTTTTTTTGAAACAAATTATGTATATTCGAAGAACATCTAAAAACGCGTGACATTCTTTAAATGGCAACACAAAGTCCATAGATGATATCGAACAAGGAAAACATGACAAAATAACAATATTTTTGGGATTATTCAAGATTTTCAAATTTTTATGGATTTTGAAAATTTTATATTTTTCTATTTGCTTTTTGTTGGTTTTGAAATTTTGTATTTTGCTTTTTGAATAACTATATACAGGAGATGGAAGAAGAAAAACTTTTACTCCTCTTCTTCCTCTTGAAGACGTTTAAGTGTTTCCGGCTATAGACTCTTTAGACCAAGTCGTGGGAGAATAAACTCAAAACGTTCTCTAGGAAGAGCTTTGGTGAAGATGTCTGCTAACTGGTATTCAGTCCTCACAAAATAAAGTTCCACCACACCGTTTTCCACTTGCTCCCTGATGAAATGATGTAGAATGTCGATGTGCTTTGCTCTTGAGTGTTGTACGTTGTTGCATGTGAGAGCAATGGCACTTTTGTTATCACAATACAGAGGGATTTTGTTGAATTCAAAGCCATGGTCAGATAATTGGGATCTGTCCATAGGATTTGAGCACAACAAGATGACATGGCTATGTATTCAGCCTCTGTAGAGGATATCGAAGTACTCATTTGTTTCTTAGAAGACCAGCTCACAAGCTTATCACCCAAAAACTGAGCACCTTCAGATGTACTTTGACGTGTATCTTGACATCCTGCATGATCAGCATCTGCATAGGTTGTTAGTGACATACCGGTGTCCTTCGGGTACCAAAGTCCCATATTGATGGTTCCTTGGAGATACCGAAAGACCCATTCAACCGCTTCAAGGTGCTTTTTAGTAGGCTTAGCCTGGTATCTAGCACACATGCAAACAACGAACATAATGTCTGGTCTACTGGCTTTGAGGTACATCAGGGATCCAATCATACTACGATATTTCGTTTGGTCTACCATGATCCCTGAGTGGTCCTCATCCAGTTTAGTGCGCTCTATCATGGGAGTGTCAACAGGGTCACAAGAATCAAATCCAAATTTCTTTAAAATCTCATTTGCATATTTAGATTGATTTATAAAAATGCCTCCGGGACTTTGTGAAATTTGTAATCCCAAGAAAAAGGACATTTGTCCCATCACTGACATTTGAAATTTGGAGCCCATTTCATTTGAAAAACGGTCACATTCATTGGGGTCAGTCGAGGCAAAAATAATATCATCAACATAGATTTGAACGTAAATTAAATGTTTGCCTGACTTTCTGGTGAACAATGTCGGCTCAACTGCTCCTTTGCTGAATCCAGTAGATAGAAGAAACTTTGATAGCGTATCATACCATGCCCTTGGAGCTTGCTTCAAACCGTAAAGAGCCTTCTTCAAGCTAGAGACATGAGTAGGATGCTCTGGATTCACAAAACCTTCAGGTTGGCTGACGTATACGACTTCTTTAAGATCTCCGTTAAGAAAAGCCGTCTTTACATCCATTTGATATAATACCATGTTCTTACTAGCAGCATTAGCCAAGAAGATTCTGATTGCCTTGATACGAGCAACTGGACCAAATGATTCTTCAAAGTCAATACCCTCCTCTTGACGGTATCCTTTTGCAACCAATCGAGCCTTGTTCTTTAAAACATCACCATGCTCATCAAGTTTTACTTTGAAGATCCACTTTAGAGCAATGATCATAGCACAGTCAGGAGCAGGTACTAATTCCCATACATCTAGTCGATCAAACTCATGAATTTCTTCTTGCATGGCAGTTTTAATGTCTTTTGGTTCGACCTTGGATAGTACGGAGTTGAAGAAGCACCATAAGGCATCAGTTGCAAGTGGTTTACGAGTGGATACTGGACGAGAGGGATTTCCGATGATGTTGTCCAATGGATGATCATGTGTCCATTTTCTAAGGTGTTCTTGTGGTTGTTGTTGAGGAACTGAAGTAGCAGAGTCGATTTCTCCTGATGAAGATGGTTCTGATGATGATTCAGGAGCAAATATGTTTTTAAAGGGAGCATCTCCAGTAGTAGCAAAGGGATTATCTCCATCATAGGTGCCAGACACAATTCCATGATGTACACTCGATGATTGATGATTTGTTGATGAGACAAAGTGATCAGCAGCATGCGCTTCTTGACTTAATGACATAGAAACTGAAGGGTTAACTTCGTTGACAGGGATAGGAACAGCCTCTATTGATGGAATTGACAGATCATTAGCACTAGGCTCATAGTGTTCATCAAACATTGGATCAAACAATTTCTTCAAATCATCTTCTGAAGGAGGTACACCAGGAGTTGCTGGTGAGGGATTTAGAACAAGAGTAGAACTGATAGGACTACTTGATGAAGGTTGAGATGCGGGTCCAGAACTGGATTGTCCTGGAGCCATTTGCCCGGACAGCTCATCGAACGTGACGTGAATAGTTTCCATGATATCTCGAGTTCTTTTGTTGTAGATTCGGTAACCCTTCTTGTTTGATGCATAACCTACAAAAACTCCAATGTCCGCCTTAGCTCTTAATTTACCTAAATCTCGACCGTCATTCGTTGGATAGAACAACGCACCAAACACACGAAGGTAGGAGAGATCAGGTTTTCGTTTATGGACAAGTTCGTATGGAGTTTTTCCATGAGATGTGTGTATGAGGGAACGATTTTGGGTGTAGCAAGCAGTGGCAATGGCTTCAGCCCAGAGAAACATTGGAACCTTTGAATAAATTAGCATTTTTCTTGGGGCTTCCACAAGAGTTCGATTTCGTCTTCCAACTACATCGTTCTGTTGAGGAGTTCGTGGAACACTTCTTTGATGACTGATTCCAACACTTTCATAAAATTGAGTTAAGTCTTTGTTAACGAACTCTGTGCCATTGTCTGTTCGAACAATTCTAACCGTATTGTTAAGTCGAACCTGAAGCTGCTTGATAAGTTTGATGATGACATCTGGAGTTTCATCCTTTGTCCTCAAAAACTTTACCCAAGTAAATCGAGAGTAGTCATCAACAACGACTAAAATATATTTCTTCCCATTAATCGTTTGCACTCTCATTGGTCTGCACAAATCCATATGAAGGGTATGCAGAAATTCTATTACTGAGTTTGTGGGTTTGGGTTTGTGGGCATATTTCTTGCTTTTTCCCAATTAGCATGCTAAACAAAGATGATCTTTTTCATACTTTAATCTGGGTAAGCCTCTTAGAAGATCCTTTCTGGAAAGATTGTTAATGGTGCCGAAGTTCAAGTGATTGAGACGACGATGCCATAACCATGATATTGTCTTTGAAGCCTTTGACAACAAGCAGATTGGAGAAGACTTCATCATGTCTTCGATAGAGATGGTGTATAGATTTGAACCACGAGTTCCTCTTAACAGTTCCACACCATCAAGTTCTCTAACGAAACAAGTATGTTTGCTAAATGCCACTTCTAGATCGGAATCACAGAATTGACCAACAGAAAACAAGTTATGACCAAGTCCTTCAACATAATATACCCTGGAGATTACACTTTTGCCAACAACATAATCTCCATAACCCATAATTGCTCCAAAATGGTCGTTCCTGAATCTAACAGTCCCGATGAATTTACTCACAAAGTTCATAAGCCGCGAGCGATCTCTAGTCATATGCTTGGAACATCCTGAGTCCAGGTACCACAGAACGACTTGAACGATCTGCAGTTGAACACAGACAAGAATGGATAACTGGATAATTGGGATCCCCATGCAAGAATGGGTTCCATTTGGTTAGTAACAGTGATTGGAACACCCACATCGGAAGTAGAAATAATGGATACATCAGGAATAGATGCAGTGCTAGTATCCGTATTTGACCTATTCAAAGTATGTTCACTTCTTAAAGGAATAGTTCTACCAGTAGGCATCCATTTTCTAATGGGCATTGACTTAGCAGTTTTCGGGCAAGGCTCATTAAGATTAAACTTACGGCCAGTAGGTATCCATTGATATCCTATATTGCTAAAATTTCTTCCTGTGGGTTTCCAAAGTTTTCTAACTTTCTTTCGCCTTTGCCTTTTAGCCTTCTTTGCTTGATTTTTTACATTAAAAATTTTAACTGGGCATTTAACAGCATTAATCAAATCATTCACACCACATTCATGATTAGTAACAGAAATTAAGCAGTCATCATTACATGGTTTGCAGATAGTAGCAGAATTCGAATTAATTACAGTACGCTTATAGCTAATACTAGAATCAACACGATTTGTTTTATTCAACTCAAACTTAGTGTTCCTAGGGTGGTCTTCTACTCTCTTCCAATGCACATTTTATAGCTTGCGAGGTCCTATCTTGCTTTGTATTGCCTGGAGGCTTTGACCCGCTTGCTTTCATGTCATTGATTACTCCTGTAGAGGGAATTATGGGAACATTAGTTGGTTGATCTACTTTTTGCATTCCTGAACTAGACGTGCAGGGATCTGAACTACTTGAAGGCACTTTAGAGTTCACTTTCTTAATGATGGGCATAGAATGGGTTGCATAATTGGCACTAGGCATGGAACAAGGCATCACAGCTTTATATTTCGCACCTAAGGATTTAGGACATGTTGCTCTTAAACATTCTAGCAGCTCCTGAGATCGTTTGGCCTGAATGCAAGCAAACCTAATTTCTCTATCAAGTGGCTTATTTATAAAATCCTCTTCTACAATCTCACGGAGACATTCTAGACTATCCTTAAGGTGAGCGAAATAGTTATTGTTAGGTTCCCATATTAGTAACACAAGCATCAATAGAAGAAATAGAGAAGAAGAATAGATCGGTTGAACAAATACAAACGCACACACTATAATATTGAAGAGTTAGGCATAGGAAATGAGAGTAAATGAACAACCAACCTTCAATAGAAGGTTTATAAGAGGTATTTATAGGGCAAGGAGCTAGGGAAACATAACTAGACTCCTTCCCTTTTTATAGGCTTGGGCCAAGGCTTATAGGCCTTCTACATAAGCCTTAGCTTAATAACAAACATAAAGGCCATATTAAGCTAACTATTACATATGAATCAATAACACTTGAATTAAGGTTTAGGAGTGATTCCAACAATCTCCCCCTAAGTGTTGGTGATGAATGAAAGAGTAATAAACGTTGTAGGTGAAGATGTAATAGTAGCTTTGACGTCTTCTGAGATTCTTCTTTCTTGTGAGAAGAAGTGTCTTGATTCGAACAATCTCCCCAGAGTAGAGAAATTGCTTCCTTCGAACAGTTCTGCTTTGACATCATCTTTTTCTTTGTTCTTTGAACTTTGTTCTTTGTGATGGTAGTGATAGTATGTTGTTGTTTTCTGCATCAGGTCTGCTTTGTTCCTCCAGTGGCTCCACGTCTTTCTTCAACATGCTCACATGCCCTTTGACGTTGGATCTCAGTACTGATGAAGTTCTCTTAGTCTTTAAACTTTGTAGATTCTTTGACTTGACAAAGAATCATTCTGACTTTGTGTTGCCTTTTAAGAGAACTTCCATTAGTGATGTTGTTGGTATGAGCATGTGAAGAATCTGCACGATCAGTCCGCTCCAGAGCTTCCATAAGAAGAAAACATAAGAAAGGTTAGTAATAAGCGGATTCCGGCACTTACAAGTTTGAACTTCGAGAGTGTTAACAGCATAGTGTGAAAACACAACTCTAATTCTTACAAAGGCCGTTCCTGAACTGGAGTCCCACAAGTGAGATAACACGATGTACCGAAGTACATCTACATTTCAGATGAGTCGCTGAGGTACACCAAAGCATCACCTCACGACTGTAGACCGTTTGAGACACACTAAGCGTAATCTACGAGGAGTTACCGAAGTGACCTGCTGTCAGGGCTGTTTGATGTTGACCCTGGCAGGAGTTTCCTTTCAATCACTGAGGATAACAATTGTGAACCTCTCATAAATGTTCTCGACAGATTGCTAAGATCTGTGAAGGACACGATAAAGAATCACTTGCGTTCTTATTGTTGAACGACAAGCGATAAAATGTCAAGTGTACCTAAGAGATCTTTTGATGAATCTCATGGCTCTAGACTCAATAGTGCGTTTTGGTTTTCCTTAGCGGAGACTAGGGAGAGGGTCTCTTTCTTCAATACCAGCAATCTCTAAGAGAAAGCCGATAGTTTACGTAGGGTTCCCTGTGAGAATTAAACAAGCTTCTGTTGAGAGAAACTTGAGTGGCTAAGAAGGTTTAGTGCATGCGTCACTAGGTCCATGACGACTTTGATCTTCAATACCGGTGTCATCAAGTGACAACCAGTAGCATATGAATTGAACCCGGTGTCTGCCCTAAGTTGAATAATCTGGAGGGCTATTTCTTTTCACCCTTTTCTTTTTTTCTTTTTTATTCTTCAACTCCTTCTTTCTCCGAATCTCATTTTCTCCCTTTTATAATCATACCTAAGGACTTCTAAGTACTAACTATTTGTGATGTCCTTGGGTAGATCCCTCCGGCTCTGGCGGATCATAGGACGGTTATTCCTAACCTTAGTCACCATATAACTCCATGACTAACCTAAGTTGCCATATAACCATTTTCTTGAAAATCTCCCAAAGTGTTTGTAAATGAAAAACATGTTTGAACACTTCGAGAGTTTTAGATTTTTAGAAATACTCCCCCTCCACATGTGCTTGAGAGTTTTGACGGAAATCTGCACAACGAGGGAAGAGCGCACACTTTTGAATTGATCAACTCAAGATAGGAAATTCCTTGCGAGACACGATTACGTTGTATAGTTAAAGAGATACATTGTCAGCTTTTAGGTGACAACTAGCTCTAATAACTACCTTGAAGATGTGGACAACCCCGAAAGGTTGTAAAACCAGTCAAATTTCATGTCTATCAGGAGCTTCTCGAATGGGTACAATTTACTTGGATAAGTCTTGGAAGACAAATCTTTTCAATGTATGACTGTTCAGATCCCGTCAATTCATGGGTTGAAGTCTTTACACACGAGGATTCAATAGCAAAACACAATATATTTCTTATCACATAATTTTTCTCCCCTTCAAAAATGGCATATAAATGTTATTTTTGAAGAAATGTTGAGAATAAATATGACCATTTTAAATTTTGTGGGAAGATTACAACAAAGAACAATTTATGAACAAAGTTTTTAATCAAATACTCCCCCTCAACAAGTGATATAAACTTTTGAGGTTTTGAAAATCATAAGGGGAAGTGCTTGTTCTTTTGAGCAAAACCTTTGAAAAGTGAAAGGTTTGATAAGTTTTACTCAAAAGTAAGAAGCTTTCGCTCCTTTTATAAGGATTGTGGCACTGAAGCGTACCACAGGGTCCTTTCATTACAAGAACGGGTTGTAAACTGTTATGTGTGCACAAGCCATTGTCATTATATAATCACACATCCAAATTAATGAAAATGAAACAGTTTAAGGGGTACCAGGTAGTCCAGCAATATCACCAAGAATGCGAACTGGGCGTTGATAGCCTGTGAGAGTAATCCTGGGACGACCACCTACGAAGCTCTCCAGAGTTTTGAACATGGTATTAGGTGGATTCCTACAGGCAACATATTTTAGAAACCCACAACATCCATCCCTGAGGTAGGAAAGGAACTTATCAAAATAGCATGTTCAGGTGTCAAGAAGATAATTGACACTACATCTTTATGCCTCTAACATCTGGAACCCAGTTACACTTGGAGATCCATGTTTCTTCTTTCTTGTCCCCTCCTATTTTTTCTATGCAGGTACAGCATCAATGGCTCCTACTGCAAATCAGCTTAGGACCTATTTCTCACCGTCTAAAATTTAATGATCCATCAGCTGCTCCACCATTGTACTTAATCGACAAGAATTGGAAACATTGCTTGCTCCTCTGGTTAAAGATTCGGTCTAAAGTCGTGCTTCTGATGTATCAAATGTTTCCGCTGCACAACCTGATAATACTCTAATTTCTGATACATCTGAATCTACAACAACAACCATTACTGTAGCTGCACCTCCAATCAAATCTCTAAAAACAGAAGAACAAAGTGTTTCCTACAACAATGTCACAGCTGATGATCAACATAATGAACAGAGAAGTTTTATCAGCAGTTGATTCTCTCAAGATATTTATGGTACTTCACACTTGTTCGATTCATTGAACATACATGGTTTCGCTGTCTCCTTATACATGGTTTCGCTGTCTTCAATTCATCATCAACATACGTGGTGTATGATTCTGAATCATTGAAAACATCGAGGGGGAGAGAGTGTGTAGGTGGTCATTGCTTCCTTGTTCTTCTACATGCTTCTTTGCAAAAACCCAATGCCTTCTTGAATTTCTTCAATTAGGGGGAAGAAATAAGACGATATGTGGCTCAAACGTCTCACTTTGGTGTTATCGTCTCGATTTCATGGGTGATCTTGTGTGAAGTTACCCAAATATGATGTTATGATGCCTCACACACGGTCTTAGTAACGAATTATTGCATATTCACAGGTGATTAGTATTCCGAAAGACCACAACATTCAGGGGAAAGTCGTTTCATTTCGTCTTTCGTGGTTTGTTTGGTGTGATGCATCTACATACGTGAGAAGATCTTGTTGATTTCTGGCATGTTACCCTCGAACGGATTTTCTGAAATTAGTCAGATTTACCTTGTGTGGTTTTCTGCTCCTCTACAAATTCCGCTGCATACTGAAAACTTCAAAAGTTAGAAGAAATGTCTACTACATCAAAGTTTCAAATCTGCTAAAGACAGTTGGCAGTTTGGGGGAAACTGATTCAGAAACTTTGTCAGTCTCTATTTATATTCATAATGGCTTCTAAGCATAACAACTTGGAACCCGGTCACATCCGTTTAAACTTCCCTCAAACCCCATCCTCAGCTGAACCTAGCCCCCAGCTTACTCGTCAACAAATGGAAAAGCTATTTGCTCCTCTGTTTAGTGATATATTGATGAACGTGCTCCAGGTGTATCCGCTGTTTCCGCTGCTCAACCTGATCATATTCCAATACCTGATACACCTGCTACAACAACTACTGTTGGAGAAGCACCACCAGTTGACTCTACAACAACAGTTGAACAAACTGCATCCAACGACGCTGAACCAGCTAATGATGTTCTTAATGATGTACCCCCACCTGTAGATTTTGATCCAAATGCGTTCTTTAACCCGTTTGCTAATGAAACTGCTGCACCCGATGTTGCGGAATCATCTACAAGCCATTTGAATCCTCAAAATCTGCACAATGTATACCAACATCAACCCTCTACACATCGTTGGACAAAAGACCATCCTCTTGACAAGTTGTTTATAGTGGTTCGGTCTACAAGGACTCTTTTTCCTTGCCCTACTCCACTCCCCGAGTCTCACACTCGAGAGTTTAACTTCACTAGTCAACAAGCTCCTTTCCCCGGCGAAGAAACCTTTACACTTCGCTTATACACTATTTCCGACACTAAGCTAGATGTTGAGTTCTTTTCCAAGGGTACAACCACTCTCACACACAATGTATTTTAAGGACTAAAATACTAACCACTTAAACTCACAAGTTTATGATGGTTTGATACAACAATGATGTATGAATCAAGACTAGATCATACAACAATAAACAAACAAGACTTCCAACTATTTGTTGAAGCTTGATTATGCCTTGATCTTCTTTGCTACAAAAGAGGATCACTATAATGATACGAAACTGAGTTAGAAATGTTAGAGAAAAGGAATGTATGTGATTATGCTAGAAAGGGATGAGAAAACAACTTGGTTTGGCTTGCTATTTATAGCCAAAAAGAACAGCAGGCACCACGGACCAAGGAACCCATAAATAGGTTCCGCTCGTGTATAATTTTGGTGCTGCCGGGTTGTGACAGCAAGATTACTAAAATCTTACCAAAGTCAACCAAATCCATCCAAGATTGTGTAAGATATGTAGAGTCCAAATCTACACAAAATATCTAGTGAAATCCTCTAGAGATTTCAACGATGCACCACATGATGTCATATGTTGTTTTCTATTTTTAGAAATATGTTAAATGTAAATACATATGCAATGTTTTGTTTTAAGAAACCAAAACATGCTTGGTCTAAAAATGTTAACATACATTATGGTTTAGAGGCATATCAATAATATGATTAATCAAAATGTAAATGCTTGAGTGATGAAGATATTATTTGATGAAAGGCTTGTATTAATATCTATTAAACTTGACAAGCTTTAAGCTTTATAAAAATTAAATTTACTTTTGTCGTTAACAAAACTTAGGTAAAGATCATAAAATATAAATAACGTTAAATGACGATTTTTGTATTAACAATCTCCCCCTTTTTGTTGAGGACAAAACATAATTTTTATTTTTATAAAAGATGTAAAGTTTTTACAACAGTTATAGAAATATGAAATTAATTTTAGAACTTGAAAGATTTAGATAAAGATGATAATACTAGTTTGTCCAATTTAGACATGATGTTGACTTTTCAGAAAGTCAAAGTATGCAGCTGACGTTATTTGAAAGTCAAAGTCTTCATTAGTCAAAGTGTGATGTTGACTATCAGAAAGTCAAGGTATGTAGTTGACTTTTATAGAAAGTCAAAGTCCAAGTTCTATAATATTTCTCCCATTTTTTTGTCGAAACAAAAAGAATAGGCGAGTCAGAATTTGTAATGAGCCCGAGCCATTATCTCCCCCTTGGCCAATGCTCCTCCTAAATTGGGTGCCAAGAGAAAGATACATGGATTGTGAAAAAGCTACAAAAAAAATGTTAGTAACAAGCATCATCACAAGCATTTTCAATCACCATGTAACAAATAACAACAATATAAGAAACACCATTCACATGTTAAAATTTTCATGATATGAAAATCATGAAATGGAACACAATGATGTGTTAATACAAGAAGAAAATCCTAGAAAAAAATATAATCCTAGAAAATTAGAAAAATACAAAGAAATCCTAGAAAAATAAAAATACTTAAAGGATAGACTAGGAATCTCCTATGGAGGTGGTGGATGAGCAAGAGCATTGATTCGCTCTAGAATGTGGTTGAGGATGAACCTCATTTCATCTTGAAGCTCATGGACCATCACCCGGGTCCGTTCGCTAATGTGGGCGGTCCGCTCACAATTTGAGCAACCGTGTCTAGGATGGTAATATGGTTCATGATTTTGTGGTGGTGGAATGGTGGAGTTGTTGGTGTTGGTAGTTGGGGTGGTGATTAGGGAGGCTAGCAAAGCATTTTGTATTTGCATGGTTTCACTAAGGTGAGAGTCCATCATATTGGAGAATTTGTGGAGATGGTGTAGCTCCGCTTCTATATCCTCTTTAGTTGGGTAATCATCCCACTTGGAGTCATTAATGTCCTCTATATGAGGAGGCATGGAGGTTGGAGGTAGTGGATGATCCCCATACAAAGGGCCATGAATTTCCTTGTGAATAGGATGGAAAAGAAGATGTTGAGGCCCTAACGGGGCATTTGGGTCAAAGGATGGACGTGGAGACTCATGAGCTATTCGGTCAATAGTACCAAAGGATGGTAGTGGTGGTGGATTATTGGGCCTAGGAGGCAAGTCCTCCAAGTCCTCCAAAAATGGTTTGGAGATGTAGGTGATGTAGAGAATAGCTCTAATGGGATGAGTGTTGGAGATTTAGGAGGTGATAGTGACTTGGATAATTGGATAGGAGCCGGTGGTGGTGAGCTAGTAATGGGAGTCTTTGTTGGTGGTGGAGTAGTAACTATAATAGGTGATTTTGGAGGTGGTGTAGGAGTAGTTAAAGTGAGCAAGTTCTCAACTCTTATGGAAGATGAGATGGTTAAGGGAGAGGAATTGGAAGAGGAGCTTATGTTGATAAAGCAACATGGTCTTACGCTCATTCTAGCCGTTATCTTGTAAGGTTTGTTTGATGGAGAAGACTTAGTCATTTTTGCTTAAGTTTGTGCTAGTAGATGAGAAGAATTGAGAAGGTGTGAGGATGATCATCTTAGAAGCTCTTAATTTATAGGATTATGAAATTATAGAGAAATGTGTTTGATTTGATGTTAAACCATAGAAGAAAGGAGGTTTCTAATGATTTGGAAGTGTTTTTAATGCTAGTCATATCACCTAAGTCAAGCCATACAAGAAGGATGGAGTGAAGAGACAAAGATATGCAATAAATGTGTTCTAATGATTGTTGGATCTTGAGAATCAGATCAGCCACGAATTTCAAAGAACCAAATTTTTGGTTCCTTCCTTTATGAAAAAGGGTTCCTTGGTTGAATTTTTGGAATTTTTGAATTTTGGTGGGAAATGGATATCCTATATGTCTAAGTGTGTTAAACTAGTTCTAATATGGATAAAAACTAGTAAAAACTATCCTAGAAGCAAATTATGGTAATTTGGAATGTTAAAATAAGTGAAATTTAGAAAGTTACCTACAGATTCCACGACACTAATTTTTTACACAGGCGGAACCAAAATTTTGGTGCCGCCTTGTCCGCTTGTTCATGTTTGGCGGTACCAAAATTTTCAACAGACGGAACCAACAAATTGGTGCCGTCTAATCCGTGGTGATCAAAAATCTTCACAGACCCATTTTTTAAGTATTTGGGACTTTTCTAAAACCTGATTTTTTTCTTAAAACACATGACATTAATTATTTCTAGTTAGGAACAGTCGATAACGCATACACAAACATAGTGGAGCATAAATTTTGACCAAGGGCTAACGATTTTCACATATAAGTGAAAATGGGTAAAATTTATAACACTCTTGTGCTATCCCCCTGCATAAACCGGTTAGCATACAACATTGTTTCAAGTTAGTTTATCATCCTACAAAGTAAAAACGACCAAATAGTATCATACATCATTGTTTTAAGCTTATTCCAAACACTCCTTTAAAAACCTCACTTATCCAACTTTTTGTAGATCTTTGCCATCATACTTCCAAAGCATTTGAACATTCCCTTGGTTTGCTTGAACTCCGCCGATTCATTCTCAATCTCAGGAAGAGATGCATAGTACTCTTGAGGTGGAAGTCGAGAATTTAGGAGACCGTCTTTGAAGCTATTTGATGATGATGATGATGGAGTTTTGCCTTAGTCTTAGCCACTCGCTCGTCACTCAAGGGCACAAATATGTGAGGGATGAGAGAATAATCTAGCAACAACCCTTTTGGATTTGGTGGAATGGGTGCAAATGCTCTATAGAGACGGGTGAGTAGCATCTCGCATGGAAGAGCAACGGAGCCTTGAGTAGGAATATATTCCATTCTCCTAGCAATGTAGTAAGCTAAGTTGAATGGTTGATGAGTGGACAAGTTGTAGAGCATGTGACAAAGGCAAGCATTGATGTGGTCTCTATTTCCTATGGTGCTAATGACATTGGCTCTAAGAAGTTCCTCCCACTTTTTGAATTCGGGCTTGAGCTCATTGAGTTCCATACCATATGGATCTTCGTTTACTTCCTTTCCCGCTCGAGTGAAACGGGTTGGAGCAACCCTTTCGTTGAAAAGGTGCTCACGAATGATGTCCTTGTCCACCAAAGGAGTTTGGTAGGGACCGGAGCGGTCATTGATAGCATCAAGGATAGTAAGTCACCACTTATCCGAGTAAACACATGTACCACGGTTAGGAATTCCTAGCACTTGAGCAAATTGGTTTAGGGAGATGGTGTAGTCATTTTGATTGATCCTAAACCTAAGAGCCATTTGATTATCCTCATTTGTGAAAGAGACAACACTAGCATAGAATTATAGGACAAACCTAGGAAAAATTGGTTCATTGATGTCAAGGAGACAATCGAAGTTGATAGTGGCAAGCTCTTGATGGAGATTAGTTCCATTGACAAAAGAAGAATGAATGGTCCTACCCTCATAGATGTACCTTCTCTCTAGACTCTTAAAGATTTCAACTTGGTCTTTAGTGAGGCCCTTGGTTTTGTGATGTGAAGGGATGTAGTTAAGAGTGTCCTTGTGATCATAGAATTTTGCGGCTACCATGATTGTTCCTATGAGCAAGAATTTATATGTTTTAGTAAAAATGAAAACAATAGCGTTTTTGTTCTACTGTATGCCTATATGAAAACAATTTGGAGTTGCGGTTATCTCGACTCATTTCATGCATAAATTGGTTTTCAATGGGGGTGTTTGGCAAAAATCGGGAGATAACCCAAACGCTCCTAATTCAATGTTGCTTCATTTGAATATACCCGGGAATGTATATTAGTTATGCATTACCTTTAGTATTCAAGAGACGTTATGCGATTGATGAAAAATTTACGTTTCTATTTGTATTAACAATGAAAAATTGTTTTCCTACAAGTGAGAAGCTTTTCAAAATTTTGACAAGGGGTTTTTGTTTAATTAGAATAAGGCCTTATAGTAATTATCTTTTAAGTAGTGGGAAACATGATTTATTTATGCAATGTGACAATGTAGTACCTAATTTCAATGACTAGTTATGCAATTTGCCAATTGAATTCATGTTTTGTACATGAATATACATAATCCCCATGTAATGATTTTGTGCACAAATTAGAATCCTAGACTCAGAATTAAGAGAAGTAATGTAGTTATACTTACAATGATGTTTTCTTCAATGATTAATGGGATAGAAAGTCTTAAAAATGAGGTTGGTGTGTTGTTGATACGTTTTGGTAAAGTGGATTGTGAGGAAGAAGATATTTTGTAAGTAGTATTTTTGCTACTGTTGTCACCACGGACCAGACGGCACCGAATTTTTGGTTCCGTCCGTTTGGTCGTTTGGTTCCATGGAAACAGTAGCAGCTTTAAGCTAATTTGTTTTGTTTTGGTTGTTCTAAGATTTAGACTATGTTTTAACTACATGTTTGGTTCCATTAATCCTAAACCAAGTCTAAGAAGATTAAATGGTTCTCGTTTGAGAGGTTTAGTTAGGATGTCGACAATGTTGTCTTCAGAGGATACTTTCTCAAATAAGATGTTTCCTTTTTGAACATTGTCGCGAAGAAAGTGATGGCGTATTTCCATATGCTTCGTTCGAGCATGTTGGAAGGGGATTTTCGCTGAGATCAATAGCTCCTTTGTTGTTGCAAAGTATAGAGATATCGTTGAGATGAATTCCGTAATCCACGAGAGCTTGCTTCATCCAAAGAGCTTGTTGACATGCTTTTCCGGCTGAGACGTATTCGGCTTCAGTAGTTGAGATAGCTAGAGCCGTTTGTTTCTTTGGAAACCATGAGGTGAGACAATGTCCAAAAAAAGTACAAATACCACTTGTACTTTTTCTATCGACATAGTCACCGGCTTGGTCCGAGTCGGCATACACTATAGTTTCTACACCCGTTCCTTTGGGATACCATAATCCTAAACATGTTGTTCCCTTAATGTATATAAATATCCTTTTCAAGGCTTCTAAGTGTGATGCTTTGGGATCTTCTTGAAAGTGGGCACATAGACAAACACTAAACATAATGTTGGGTCTACTAGCCGTGAGATAGAGTAGGCTACCGATCATTCCTCTATATTTAGTGTTATCTACCGATTCACCTTCCTCATCCTTGGTGAGTTTTGTGTCCGAGGACATAGGTGTCTTAGTTGGTTTTGAGTCTTCAGGACCAAATTTCTTAAGCATATCTTTTATGTATTTAGATTCGTTAAAGAATACACCATCTTCTTGTTGTTTAATTTAAAGTCCTAAAACGAAGTCTAACTCACCCATCATACTCATCTCAAACTCTTCATGCATGATTTTGGATAAATCATCACATAGCTCTTGACAAGTTGATCCAAATATGATGTCATCAACGTATATTTAAACTATGATGATGTGTGATTCCTTTTTCTTGGTAAAGAGAGTATTATCTACTAATCACATGGTATATTTTTTTTCTACTATACAAGTTTAAGCCGATCGTACCAGGATTTTGGTGCTTGCTTAAGTCTGTATAATACCTTCTTGAGTTTGAAGACATGATGTGATTTTTCAAAGTCGGTAAAATCGGGGGGTTGAGCAACATAAACTTCTTCGTTAGTAAACCCGTTAAGGAATGTGTAGGACCGAAAACATCTAATATTCATGTAGTTCGGGAGGTCTAGGTTGATCAAACATGATGAGATGGTACATGTTTCTAGTGAGAGAAAGTAGAGAGATGGTGGAGAAAAAATATATTTTATTAGATGAAAACTAAATGAAGCACAAACCTCTTAATTTCCCACACCCCTCATGGAGAGTCATGAGGGGTATTTATAGGCTCATCCAACTATTACTTTTCCCCGTTTACATAAGTAGTCCCTACGGGTGCAACTTACTTCGAATCTAGTCCAATTCACGTAAGTGACGTTATCTTTATAAAAGAGCGAGGCTAACAATCTCCCTCCAAGATATCGTCACACGTGAATGGTTACAATGAGACCTATAATTACATAAACAAAGTAAATTACAATAATATTAATAAATGTTGACGTCGTTGAAGCGCAGAGTCTCTGTAGTCTAGATACTGAGGCAAACTTGAAGTTTTATCTTTCGACGATCTCGGCATTTGATCTTTGGCGCTGACGGCACAAATCATTGTAGCTCTGAACTTCAACTGTAACGGTCTAGTTAGGTTATTACTCCCTCCTAACTAGTGAGCCTTTACTTTCTTCTGCTCCCTCATGAACTGAAAACTTTCTTACGTAAAATCTCTTTAGTCTCTTAACACGCAGCGGAGAAAGTAGACTCTTGATTCTGGCATAATGGTTGTCATTCTGGGAACATTGTAACAACATAACTCACTTAGTATTGCATCCAAGTTGGTAAAAAGCCCCGATGTACACACACTACTTCTCCTTCTTCGGTCTTAAGCATAAATCCCTTCGTCAATACAATCACGAAAGATGAAACATCAACTTCTCCCTCCTGATGGTTGCGAGCTATCGGAATCATCATACTGTTGCGTACATACCGTATTACCTTTTTCTTGATGCAATAGTAAAACCTTAGCTTGATCAAAATTCTGTGAGAATATGTCGCAAAAATACTCTCAATAATTCTCTCAAATCAACCTGAAATTGAACGTCCTTTGATTCACCGGCTAATTGTAATGACAACTTATGGAGATAACCCGATACGACTAACTTGAAAAGGAAGTAAACATCCCAACTTTGTGACTTACTTCTTGTTCTAAATTCTTGATCAATCTACAACTGCGTGTGACACTGAGTACAACAACGTAGCTCCTTAAAGTAATGGTTATACACTGTGAGCACTACAACGTAACTCCTTACATCAGTTATAACCAGATTGTCAATTCATAATTACTTAGAATTACTTATGAAAAATGCCCAGACAAGTTATCTTGATACATGCAACCAACCAACCAACGTCTCAATGATAATGAAGTTCACATGTGAAACGTTACTTCAATTCCTCGTAAGCAATACCGTACAAAAACTTCATGATCATTTTTTCAGATCTTCGCTTAAGCCATGAATTATGTATCCTCCGTGAAATTTTATACGACCAAAATACCATACTTCAAACAGACTGTTATAAAAATGTGTACCAAGCAATATACATTTCGAATAACCACTTGTGTAAGTTACAAAATGCGTTAGCAACATTTTCAACATACAGGCTTACAACCCATGTTCAGTCAAACATATAATATTGAAGTTAGCAACCCATCAAACGTGAGGCCTCGTCACAATCCACAAAGCCCATAACCAAATGAATGCACAT
This sequence comes from Chrysanthemum seticuspe, assembly GCA_019973895.1. NCBI lineage: Eukaryota > Viridiplantae > Streptophyta > Magnoliopsida > Asterales > Asteraceae > Chrysanthemum > Chrysanthemum seticuspe. The sequence goes on from BPTQ01000003.1 coordinate 34,827,027, forward strand.
AGCCATCCAACTCAATTCTTACAAAAATAATCAGGTTATAAAAACTAGTAAAACCTAGTTATTCTCACTTACCTAACCCTAAACACACACGCCTCTAATAATCCGCCTACCACCATATTTTCTCTCTCAAGAACAGAGAAAAAATACGCTCCTCCTTTCTCTAATCTTCTCACCAATCTCAGTTACATCATAACAAAACATCCCAATTTATATCAATCTTAGTTACAAAACCGAACGGGGGAAAGACATACCCTTTTACCTTTATGTCCATTTATTTTTTTCATACGAATCAAGATGTTGTCTTCAAGATCCGTTGGGTCTAAGGTAGGTATTATGATTTTGAGTGTTTTTCATTTTGTTTTTGGTCTATGAACGAATTAAAAAGAGTGATTATAACAAAATTGTTATCAATCATTCTTTAACTATTCGGATATAATATGAGGCGTGACTCCATAAATTTGGTCTATGATGATATTCGATCAACGAAAAAAAATCTTAAAAGATTAATATAAAACGTTGAACGACATCTCAGCTATTTAGATGCTTTTCATTTGAACTTTGAGTAGAGTATGTAGGACCTTAAATATCTCAACCTTATCACGTATACCACTTATCACACAAGTTACACGAACCAAACACAAACACACGTATGCGTAGAACCTGTGAAACACAAACTGTTATGCGTTGAAAGAAAGAAGAAAGATTAAGAGAAAGATGGTGACTTGATGTTATAAAACCGTGTATGTGTAGAGAGAGAGATGGAAACAATAAGATGTTTGTTTCAAAGGAAAACACACACACACACACACACTTTCAAGCACACCCCTCAAATGAGACTTTGAGGGGTATTTATAGTTCAAGTACTAGACGCCCTAATGGGCTTTCCATGGGCCTCGTTGTGGACTTGGATTGGATTGGGTTACAAGAACTTATTCAAGGCTAGCTTAACATAACTACTAGTCATTTAGCTTAGCCCAATCCACGAGCCTATTGACTATTCTAATACGATATCTAACACACATTACAAAGTTCCTAAATGTGAATGACCATCACTTCTAATAAAAATGTTATGGCTAACAATCTCCCCCTAAGGGGTGGTCATTCAAAAGATGCTCCACTTGATTAGGTCTTTACTTTCCTTGAGCTTGAACTTTGCGTGTAGATATAGAATAGTCTTGATTCTATGTTCATTCATGCTTTGTGATCAATTAATGTGGTTGTCTGCCATTGTCAACTTCGTTGGTTAGATGTCTCTATGTCTTTCTCCACCATGCTCACACTTCTATTTGACTTTTAATTGCCAATGATGTAGTTCTCGAGTCTTTATACTTTGTGGATTCTTTTGACATTGACGAAGAATCATCTTTAACTTTGTGTTGCCTTTGATTTTGATGAGAACTTTCATGTGTTGTTGGTATGAGCATGTGGATAATCTGTACGATCTCTTCCTCCCGCGAGCATCCATAAGAAGAAAACATAATTAGAAATAATCCAGCGCTTACAAGTTTGAATTTCGAGTGTGTTAACAGCATAGTGTGAAAACACGTCTCTAATTCTCACAAAGGTCGTTCCTGAACTGGAGTCCCACAAGTGAGATAACACGATATACCAAAGTACATCTAAAATTCAAATGAGTCGTTGAGGTACACCGAAGCATCACCCCACGACTGTAGACCGTTTGAGACACACTAAGCGTAATCCAAGGGGAGTTACCGAAGTGACCTGCTGTCAGGGCTGCTTGATGTTGACCCTGGCAGGAGTTTCCATTCAATCATTGAAGATCACAGATGTGAAACTTCTCATAAATGTTCTGGCAGATTGCTAAGATCTGCGTAGGACTCTAGAATATATCACTTGTGTCCTTATTAATGAACAACAAGCGATGTCATGTCAAGTGTTCCTATGAGATCTTTTTGTGAATCTCGTGGCTCTAGACTCAATAGTGCATTTTGGTTTTCCTTAGCGGAGACTAGGGAGAGGGTATCCTTCTTCAATACCAACAATCTCTAAGAAAAAGTCGATAGATTATGTAGGGTTCCCAGTGAGAATGAAACAAATCCTTTTAAGAGGAATTGAGTGGCTAGAAGGTTTAGTGCAGTGCGTCACTGGGTCCATGACGTCTTTGTCTTCAATACCAGTGTCATCTAGTGACAACCAGTAGCATATGTATTGGACCCGGTTTCTGCCCTAAGGTTGATTATGGAGGGCTATTTCTTTTCACCCTTTTTCATTACATTTCTTTTAATTCTTCAACCCCTTCTTTCTCCTTTCTCATATTATTCCTTTTTTCAATCATTCCTAAGGACTTCTAATACCAGCTATTTGTGATTTCCTTGGGTAGATCCCTCAGGCTCTAGCGGATCATAGGACGGATTTACCTATCCTTAGTCACCTTATAACTCCATGACTGTCCCATGTTGCCATAAAACCATTTTTCTTGAAAATCTCTCAAAGTGTTTATGATTGAAAACATGTTTTGTTAACATTTTGAGATTTTTATATTTTCAGAAACACTCCCCCTTCACATGTTCTTATATAGTTTTAACTGAAATCTGCACAGAGAGGGTAGAGTTCGCACTTTTTGAATTGATCGGCTCATGATAGACAGTTCCCCACGAGACACGGTTACGTTGCTAAGTTAAAGAGTTCCATTGTCAGTTTTTAGGTGACAACTAGCTCTACTAACTAACTTGAAGATGTAAACTCTTCTTGAAAAGAAGGTTAGACCCATGAAAGTGCATGTCTATCACGAGTTTCTCGAAATGGTACATTTACTGACTTTGATTCCTCGTCAATTCCATGGTTGCATCTGAGTCTAGCTCATTTGAGATTCAAACAACGATCATTAAACTTTTTGATCACATTTTAATCACGTATCCTCCCTCTCAAAAATAGCATATTCGTGATATTTTTGATATCAACGGATTAAACATCATTTTAGAATCTTTTGGGAAGACGGACGAATTTGTTTTACGCATGAATTTGGAACATTTTGTTTTATACTCCCCCTTTAATAAAGCATAATCAATTAAAGGGTTTTAGAGGGAGTTATCTTGAGCACAAATTATTTTGAAAGATTTTGAAAACCTTTTTGAACAATCTTGAAAAAGGTGCTCAAGATGATGATGATTTCTCACCTGTTTTAAATGTAGTGCACTGAAGCGTACACTAGATTTTTTCTTTAAAAACACGCGTTTTGATTTGAAAATAATCAAAAGTCATCATTTTTGTCCGGGTTTTGTATTGAAGTATACGAAAGCCATTTTTGAAGAAATTTTTAGAAGTGACATGTTTTAGAAAACAATAAAAGAACTCTCGCTCAAGCATCTGTACATGCCCGTATCATTGTTGAATGACATTTCTAGAAACGTACAGAATATCGATTATACGAGAGACATGTCGTAGAAGAATATTTTTGGATTTTTGATTTTATATTGTTTTTGTAATTTTGAAAATTTTATATTTTTATATTTTTCTTTTGTTGGTTTTTCAAATTTTGTATTTTGATTTTCAAAAATATTTACAGCGAAGCTTTTTTTTTTTTTTTTTTTTTTTTTTTTTTTTTTTTGGAAAAAAAATTTCAAGAATATTCGAGAAGACGTTCTAACTCCTCAGGGGTTAGGCTTCGCATTCCAATTCGTCGAACTAAATCGTCAAACCTTTCTTTTGGAAGGGCTTTAGTAAATAGATCGGCGAGTTGGTAATCTGTCTTCACGAAGAATAATTCAATAGTACCTTATTCCACATGTTCTTTTATGAAGTGATAGCGGAATCTGATATGCTTAGTCTTTGAGTGATGAACAGGATTGCATGATATGGCTATGGCACTTTTCGAGTCACAATACATAGGTATTTTATCGAAAGTAAAGCCATAATCTGTGAGTTGTGTTCTCATCCATAGAACTTGAGCACAACACGCAGATAGAGACACATACTCAGCTTCAGCGGTTAAAAGTGCAGTGCAATCTTGTTTCTTTGAAGACCAGCTTACTAACTTTTCACCCAAAAATTGTGCTCCTCCGGATGTACTTTTTGCTGTAACTTGATCACCTGCGCGGTCCGCATCTGAAAAGGCAATTAGATCAAATCCGGATTCCTTCGGATACCAAAGACCCTTATGAATGGATGTCTTCAGGTACCGAAAGATCCTTTTAACCTCTTTGAGGTGCAGTTCGGTAGGCTTTTCCTGAAACCGTGCTAATAAGCAAACAGCAAAGTGAATATCGGGTCGACTAGCAGTGAGGTACATGAGAGAACCAATCATGCTCTGATATTTCTTCGGATCAATAGGTTTCCCAAACAAATCGGCTCCAATTTTTGGTGAAGTTACCATTGGTGTGCCAACAGAGTCACAATTATCCATACCATGATTTTTCAAAATCTTAGTTGTATATTTAGCTTGATTAATAAAAATTCCACGTGGGGATTGATGAATTTGTAAACCAATAAAAAATTTTAGTTCCCCCATCATGGACTTTTTAAATTTGCTTTTCATGAGATTTTCAAAATGTTTTGAAAGATTCGGATTAGTGGACCCAAAAATGATGTCGTCTACGTAAATCTGAACAATCAAAATGTCGTTTTTGCATTTTTGTGTAAACAAGGTAGGATCGACCGTTCCTTTGATGAAATTGTTAAGGATAAGGAAAGAGGACAGTTCGTCATACCATGCTCTCGGAGCTTGCTTTAATTCATAGATTGCCTTTTTGAGTTTGTAGACGTAGTCTGGATGTTCCATGTCTATGAAGCCTTCTGGCTGACTCACGTACACTTCTTCTTTCAGAGTTCCATTTAAGAACGCGGTCTTAATGTCCATCTGATAAACCGTGATGTTTTTGTGAGCGGCATAGGCTAAGAATATCCTGACTGCTTCTAGTCTAGCTACCGGCACGAATGACTCTTCAAAGTCTATTCCTTCTTCCTGTCTGTATCCTTTGGCTACAAGACAAGCTTTATTGCGAATTACAGTCATCTCTTCATCCCTTTTGTTCTTCCATAACCATTTGAGATGAATGACGTGAATGTCAATTGGTCTTGGAACCATATCCCAAGAGTCATGTAGACGGTATTGGAGAAGTTCCCCCTGCATCGCTTCTATCAATGCGGGTTCTGCCATTGCCTCCCGAATGTTCTTCGGTTCAATATTGCTAATTGAGCAAAGGTAAATGCACAAGTCGCAATCGATGGCAAGTTGGCGTCTCGTCTGAATTGGCCTTGAAGGTTCACCAATAACTTGTTCAATTGGGTGGTCTTTTGTCCACTTTAGAGTAGAAGGATACCGTATGTTATACGTATGCGAGTTAGATGGTTCTCGTAAGCTTGAAGATGATTCAGTAGCAAACGGGTTTTCAAATAAGTCTTCATCTAACGTTGCATCGATCTGGTTTTGAGTAGGTTCTTCTTGAAATGATATGTTTTGGTTTTGCTCATCAACTGCTGGTAAAACTGTTTGAAGAATTGGAGTTGCTGGAGTAGATGCAGATGATGTTGATGGAGTTGGTGCATTGGTTTTGACCATTGTAGATGCATCTTCTGCTGGTGGTGGTGGATGATTTTGAGCTGGTGCAGTGGAATGATGGTTTGATGCATTTGTCGAAGTTCCACCATAGTATTCATCGAACATTAACTCGAAGAAATTCTCCCATTCTTGTTCTTTAGGATTGTCAAACGAAGTTGATTGAGCTCTTTGAGGTACGAGTCCTGAAGTGATGTGTCCAGAAGTCTGCGGGTTTAGTGCGGGTTCTAGAGCGAGTCTCTCAGAAGCCATAATCTGAGAAAGTTAGTCAAAATTCACATTCATCGTCTCCATGATCCTCCTAGTTCTCCTGTTATACACCCTGAATGCCCTCGAGGTATCTGAATATCCAATGAAGATTCCAATATCACCTTTAGCTTTCTGTTTCCCTAGATCTTCTTTGTCATTCTTAGGATAGCACAAATCGCCAAACACGTGAAGGTAAGAGATATCAGGTTTTCTGTTGTTGATTAGCTCATATGGGGTTTTATTGAATCGTGTATGGATTAGGGATCGGTTCTGAGTGAAACAAGCAGTGGCAACAACATCAGCCCATAGAAATAACGGTGCACTGGAGTAGATTAGCATTGTTCGAGCAGCTTCAACAAGAGTACGGTTTCTTCTTTCAACTCCCCCATTCTGCTGTGGAGTTCTAACAACTGATGTTTGATGAGTAATTCCAACATCTTCAAAATAAGCTCGTAACTCCTGATTTGTGAATTCAGTGCCGTTGTCTGTTCTTACAACCCTTACTGGAGTTTGAAGAAGGACTTGAATATGTTTCAGAAAGGTGATGACGATCCCTGGTGCTTCGTCTTTTGATCTCAGAAACCTAACCCATGTATATCTTGAATAATCATCGACGATAACAAGAATATACTTTTTCCCATTGATGCTTTCAACTCTCATTGGGCCACATAAGTCCATGTGCAACATATGCAACTTTGCTTCCGAACTAGGTACGGATTTGGGTTTATATGATGCTCTTTTGCTTTTTCCTTGTTCGCATGATGGACATAAGTGATCCTTGGTGTATTTGAACTTTGGAAGTCCGTTGACTATGTTGTCTTTGGCAAGTTTGTTGATGGTGTCGAAATTGAGATGGGATAATCCTCTATGCCACAACCAGGACTTTGTTCCAGATGCTCGTGTCATAAGACATATTGGTGATGAAGAGGCCATTTGGTTTATGTCGATAGCATACAAGTTTGTATCACGATTCCCAGTTAAGAGATTAGTGTCATCCAAGTTTCTAACGAAGCAAGCATTTTTCCTAAAAGCAACCTCTAAATCTGCATCACAGAACTGCCCGACTGAAAACAAATTATGTCCTAACCCTTCGACATAGTAAACCTGAGTGATCAAATAATTTCCAAAAGGTAGATCTCTATAACCCATGATAGCTGCTACATGATCATTTTCGAAACGTACGGTTCCCATGAATCTCCAGACGAAATTAATCAGCAGCTTCAGATTCCCGGTCATGTGCTTGGAGCAACCCGAGTCGACGATCCAAAGACATATTTCGATAACCTGCCAATAACAGAAGAAGAAGATTTTGGAAACCGTTTTGATTTTGGTTCCTTTGGGTTAGAGGTAAAATCCTGATCACACTCATAGAAGTTATCTACTGGGAAAGCAGATTCATCACTCATTCTACCATTCTGAAGTGTGAAAGTTCTACCCGTTGGTTTCCAAATGTCATCCCTATAGTAAAGGCTATGCTTCTTATCAGTAGTGTAAAACCTAAGTCTTGCAACTAGGCGTCCTATTGGTTTAGCATAAGTTCTTTTAGGAATGTTCTTCTGAACAGGCTTAACAATCACATTCTTAGAAACACAATCATCATGAACATTAGTTAAAGATTTCTTGCAAGTTAAAGAAACAGATTCAACAGATTCATTAAACTTAGCAGAGTTCATAGGTTCATTACATTCATATGAAATGTCTTTCTTATTACAAAGCGGTAAATTCCTAGGGTGTTCTTCTACTTTCTTCTCTTTATTGAAGCTACTACTCTTAGAGGCATGCGAGACTCTATTGTTCCTTGTATTGCTCTTAGGCTTTAGTCTGCTGCTCCTAGAGGTGCTTCCTAGTCCTGTAGAAGGTAAGGCACACTCATTAGGATTCACATTTTTATCTAGAGAAGCGGTTTCAGCTTTCCTAGTCTCTTTAGAGTGCTTTTCTAAACTTATGTCGTTTGTTCCATATGGTTTAGATGTGGAGGCAGACGCATTAGTGGTACTCATCTTAAAAAGGCCAGGTGCTAAAACTTTTGGTTTCTCGATAACCGCTTTTCCTTTTTCAACATTTTGTTTAGGCAAGGCAGGTTGTTAGGAATTAGAAATTCCAGGTATTAAAGAGTCAGTCACCTCAAGTATATGTAATCGTTAGAAAGCTCGTAGTCGTAGTTCATTTAAGTTAAGTAGTATTTAGTTTGTAACACCGTGGAGGACGGACGGGTCTTTACCCACTGTATGCCTGATCCACAGCCCGTTGTGTGGCGTTTTATTGTAAGACTATAAATACTCTCTACCTTCCAAGGTAGAGAGTTGGAGCTCATAATAAGAATTTTCTTTCTCTCACTAAAGTTCCCTAAACCTCTAACTTTCTTTCTCTAGAATCATCTTATACGCCTACTTTGTGTTTGGTTTGATGTGTATGTGAAATCCAATATCCTACAATTGGTATCAGAGAACCATGGTTAGATCATATCCTACACATCTTTGGATTTCTAGTGGTTTTTAGGTGGTTTTTGCGTTTGAAAAGGTTTAGTGGTTTGTGCATCATTTGGTTGATTTCTTGTGTTAATGCTTGGATTTTGTTTGTACTTTTGTGTTTAGAATCATCACAAGTGTTTAGGTTTTCATTTGGTAAGCTTGAATCATCTTGGTTGGGTTGTTTTTGGATTGAAAAGTGATGTTTGTGAAGTTTTCTAGCTAGCAACTTGACCTACGGATAGATTTTCTTGCTAGCGACTTGCTTTACATTTTGGTAGCGAGTTGCAGTTTGTGGAGTTAGCGACTTAGGCTTAGCGACTTGTCTAGTGAGACAAGCCGACAAACAGTACAAGTAGTGGATTCTCCACTACGGGTAGCGACTTGGTGGAAGTTAGCGACTTGTACGTGTGTTCGTTAGCGACTTGGTACATAGCGAGTTGCTATTTAGCGACTTGACTCATTAGCGACTTGGATCTTAGCGAATTGCTGCCAAAATTTTGCTAGCGACTAGAGGCTTAGCGAGTTGCTATTTAGCGACTTGACTGTTGTTTTAGCGACTTGGGACTTTAGCGACTTGGTAGTATAGCGACTTAGTAGTTACCGACTTGGTGCATAATTTTCTAGCGACTTGGGTGATTTTCTTAAATACGGTTTTCTCTTGATTTAGTAAAATCCCGTGAAAGAATCTATTTCCCGGTTTAATCATAGAGTTATAAAATCACGTGTTATCTATTAACATGTCTACCAACGTTCCTACTATCATCTCCACTGTTGCAGAGGATGTTCAAGCTACTGGCTCAGATACTCGTCCACCCATGCTTGACAGAACTGACTATGACTCTTGGGCTCAACGAATCAGATTGTACTGTCTTGGAAAATAAAATGGGGTTAACATTCTCAAATCCATTGATGAAGGACCTTACCGAGTTGAGACTACTAGAGATGTACTTGATACTGCTGAAGATGGAACTCTGATTTATGGAATGGACAGACCAAAGATGTATGATGAGCTTGATGATAAGGAGAAAAAGAGATTCGATGCAGATATCCGAGCTTCTAACATTATACTGCAAGGTCTACCAAAAGACATCTACAAGCTTATCAATCACAACACCGAGGCAAAAGCTGTATGGGATAATGTCAAGATGCTTCTCTCTGGTTCTGAGCTAACTATTGAAGACCGAGAATCACAGCTGTATGATGAATTTGAGCACTTCAAGATGAAACCAGATGAGAGTGTCTATGAGTACTATGTGAGATTTCATAAGCTAGTGAATGACATGAGGAACATCAGAATGACTATGCCTAACATTCAGCTGAACTCAAAGTTTGTGAAAAATATGAATCCCGAATGGCACAAGTTTGTCACTTCTGTGAAGCTCACTAAAGGATTGAAGAATACAAACTATGAGCAACTCTATGCCTTCCTCCTTCAGAATGAGAGACATGCTATGTTTGAAAAAAGGATTCTTAATCAGTTCAAAACCAACCAGGGAGAGACAAGCTCTTCAAATGACTCAACTGCCTTCTACTCAAACATTGGAATCACAACCAAAGCCTCACAAGTCATACCCATGGGTAATGGTAATCACAAACTCATTCCTGATCCTATGTTCAAACAAGCTGATGCTGATGCACACGTGGGAAACTTCATTAATCAACTAGCTCTTCTGATTAGTCAAAACATGAACTCTCTCCCACACACCAACAACAATCTCAGAACTGCTTCCAATCCACATAATCAAGCCACTGTCAGAGATGGGAAGGTTATGCTGCAGCCAGTTCAAGAACGACAGTACGAACAAGCAAGAGGTGGAGCTGGTAGAGGTTATGTTGCAAATCAGAACAGAGGAAGGAATGGAAATCAAGGTCAAGCTAAGCCGATCAAATGCTATAACTATGGTGGTGAGGGACACATTGCAAGAAACTGCACATCTCCAAAACGTCCACAGAATGCTGAGTACTTCAGGGATAAGATGTTGCTTGTGCAAGCTCAGGATAATCGTGCAGCTTTGGATGAAGAGGAATTGATGTTCTTGGCTGAGGGAAATGCTAAGACATATGATGCAGATGTGGATGAGCAACCAATTCAGGAGATAGGGCATAATCATCAGAATGCCTTTCAAGTAGCTGATTGTGATGCATACGACTCTGATGTTGATGAAGAACCCACTGCACAAACCATCTTCATGGCTAGTATTTCTCCAATGGTCTCTCCTAAAGTCTCTTCATTACCACAAGCTCGTCCATCCAAAGACAAACTCATCTCTGAGGTATTAAAATTATACGATGAAGTTGATGAGCAAAAGATACATAACGAAGTACAATCAACTGTGTTTATTGAATCAGATATTGAAAATATGGGTAATATCAATGTTGTCCCATATGATCAATATGTGATACAAAGTAAAAGTGAGATTGTACCAAGTGATGCATCTTCTGCTGTCAATAATGATTATCTTTTTGATGAATTCACTGCATGTGCCTCTGATGATTCTGTAATTTCTGAACTAAATGCCTATAAAGAACGTGTTGCTATTTATGAACAACGTGCAAAATTTGAGTTGACCACTCGTGAGCAGGAAATGGATGACCAAGTATGTACAATCATTAGAAAAAGTAATTTTAGAGAAGAAGTATTAAAACAATAGTTAAATTCCTTGCAAGAAAAGCTTTCTAAAACTGGTAAGCAAAAACAAGAACTTCAAGAAAATGTGAAAATGCTTAAGCAAGAATTTAATGCAAAGGAATCAAAACTCTTGAAAGATTTTTATAATCTGAAAACTTTGAAAAACAAACTTGAAAACAAGTTGTACATACAAGGGAACACCATTCAGACTGCTCACATGATCACTAAGCATAGAGTCTTAAGCGATAAGCATAGCATACCCCTTGTTGAGGAACCAAATCCAGAGGTCATTAAAAAGGCTAGAAATGCTCATAAGGTTCTTTATGATGGCAAGGAAATCCTTAAACCTAGACAGAAACCTAGTTGCGTTGAGTGCACTGAGGAAGATAAGAAATCATATGAAGTCACTAGAGAAAAGATAAACAAGAAATTAGATGATCCTAAATGCAAAGAGAAGAAAATAAAGATCACACCCCATGATTACAAGAAGGAAAATTGGATTTCCTTGAACATGTTTAAGCCTCAGACATTGTTAACACCCGAACAAGTGTTCTGGAAAAAGGATTTAGATAAGAAAAAAGCAGAGAATCTAGTTGTAACGAATCCTCCCCTTAGGAAAATGCCTAGAGCGACTGTGTATCCTCCAAATACACCAATGCATTTAGTACCTAGGACTATCGCCACGAAAAGCAAGACCTTAATCAGTCAATATGTTATTTTTCAACTATTTGTTGATTTTGAGAAAACTTGTAAGAAAAGAATCACACCCACTGGTATAAGTGAAGGGGAAAGGGGTTTTGAGCAAACAAAAGAATGTTATTTAACTGAAGTCATGCCTTTCTTTAAACAACTAAAAGATCAGTTTGAAAGCCTCAAAAAAGGAATGAACCTAGACATTAAAGAAATGGAAAAGGAGTTTGATGCTATGATTGTTGAGGTTAGTGACTATGAGCGTGCACTAAAAGATGATGAGATTGAGAGGAAGAACTTACATACATTAAATGAGACTCTTATTACTGAATGTGTTGCTCAAGATGTGTTTTTCACTGCTACTAATTGTTCTATTAATGCTTCCCAATTTCATGAATTATCTGTTGCCCTGAAAGTCTCCCATGATCGTGTCATTGAGCTTGAAAAGACTAATTTTAAACTAAATGAGAAAATTGAACTGGATGATCACGACAATTTGATTAAACATTTTTCTAAACTAGAGGCTGAGCATTTTAATTTACAACTAAAATATCAACATCTTAAAGAAAATGTCAAAACTTCAAATATTAAGACATCCTCAGATGCTCCAGAGTTTGATGCAGTTTTTCAAATTAACAAACGTGATGAACAGATTCAAGCTCATTGCAACACGATCAGAAAGTTGAAAGCCCAAATCTCTCAATTAAAGGGTCAAACGAACAATATGACAGGCTCCCAAATGCCTCCTCCTCTAGATTCTCAGAATCCTCAAACGTTTCATCTTCAAAACTTGGTAAATGCATTACAAAAGGAAAACGAAAGTTTTCTAGAAGAAAATGAAAAGGTTAAACGTCATTTCAATGAGTTATTTGAATCAATAAAGGTCACTCGTAACAAAAATAACGAACAAATAGCTTCATTGCAAAAGGAAATTGAGAATCTGAAGAGTTAGGTAAAAGGGAAAATGCCAATGACCAATGGGGAGAATGGTGTATCAAAGGTTCACTCTTGTAATAAATATGCTTTGTCTGTGAAATATGTCCCCCTCATCTCAGGAATAACAAACTTGCTATTCAAACTTATTTCTCATCCCTTAAGGATTGTCTAGAATGTCTACGTGAGATTGTTGAAGAGGAAAAATTAGAGAAACCACTTGACAATGCAATTGGGCATGAATGCTTATATGCCAAACGATCTCAAGAAATTCTTGAATGCTTAATCACAATATGCCCAAAGTCCTAAGGTGAGAGAGTTAATCCTTTGATTCCATGTTCGATGCCTAGTGTCAAGTATGATATTCATTCGATGCCCAATGTTTTGAATGTGAACCTTAGTGTACCTTTAAGTAGTTCAGATTCCAGATCTGTCAATGCTAAGAAAAAGAACTCTAGTGTGCCTTCTAGGAGTACAAATCCCAGCACTTCTAGTGTTAAGAAAGTGAACCTTGGTGTGCCTGCATGTAATTTAGATCCCAGAACATCTAAACAGGAGATGCAAAGAGTAGCAAAACCAACTAATGTTCCCATTCCCTCTACAGGAGTAATCAGTGACATTAAAGCAAGCAGGTCAAAGTCTCAAGACAATACAAGGAAGGACACGACCTCGCAAGCTAAGAATGTGCATTGGAAGAGAGTAGAAGACCTACCTAGGAACTTTAAGTTTGAGCCGAATAAAACGAATCGTGTTGATTCTAGTATTAGCCATAGGCGTACTGTAATTAATTCGAATTCTGATACTATTTGAAAACCTTGTATTGATGTCTGCTTGAATTCTGTTTCTAATCATGAATGTGGTGTTAATGTTTTGCCTAATGATGTTAATTGTCCAGTTAATATGGTTAATGCTAAAAATCATGCTAAGAAGGCTAAAAGGAAAAAAGGAAAGAAATTTAGAAAATAGTGGAAACACACAGGAAGAACATTTAGTAAGATAGGCTATCATTGGATACCTATTGGTCATAAGACTAATCAGACAATGCCCACTAGAAAATGGATGCCTACTGGTAGAACTATTCCCTTAAAAAGTGAGCACACTTTGAATAGGGCTAATACAGACACTAGTACTGCATCTATTCATAATGATTCCATTGCCTTAGTTTCTGATATGAATGCTTCTATTTCTGATGTGGGTGTTCCAACCATTGTTACTAACCAAATGGAACCCATTCTTGCATGGGGATCCCAATTATCCAGTTATCCATTCTTGTCTGTGTTCAACTACAGATCGTTCAAATCGTTCTGTGGTACCTGGACTCAGGCTATTCCAAGCATATGACTGGCGACCGGTCGCGGCTCATGAACTTCGTGAGCAAATTCATCGGGACAGTTAGATTCGGGAATGATCATTTCGGTGCTATTATGGGTTATGGAGATTATGTTGTTGGCAAAAGTGTTATCTCCAGGGTTTACTATGTAGAAGGTCTTGGTCATAACTTGTTCTCTGTTGGTCAATTCTGCGATTCTGATCTAGAAGTAGCCTTCAGAAAACACACCTGCTTTGTTAGAGAACTTAATGGTAAGGAGCTTTTAAGAGGTTCACGTGGGTCAAATCTATACACCATCTCTATCGAAGATATGATGAAGTCTTCTCCAATTTGCTTGCTGTCAAAGGCTTCTAAAACAAAGTCATGGTTATGGCATCGTCATCTCAATCACCTGAACTTCGGCACCATCAATGATCTCTCCAGAAAGGACTTAGTTGTAGGTTTACCTAGACTCAAGTATGAAAAGGATCATCTTTGTTCAGCATGTCAATTGGGAAAAAGCAAGAAGTATGCCCATAAAACCAAACCCACTAACTCTGTCGCAGAAGTTCTTCATACAATTCATATGGATTTATGTGGACCAATGAGAGTGCATAATATCTTTGGGAAGAAATATGTGTTAGTTGTGGTTGATGATTACTCTAGATTCACCTGGGTCAAGTTCTTAAGGACAAAGGATGAAACTCCTGATATCATCATCAAACTCGTCAAACAGCTGCAGGTCCGACTTAACAAAACCGTCAGAATTATCCGGACAGACAATGGAACTGAGTTTGTTAACAAACAACTTAGTGAATTTTATGACAGCATTGGAATCAGCCATCAAAGAAGTGTTCCACGAACTCCTCAACAGAACGGTGTAGTTGAAAGACGAAATCGAACTCTTGTAGAAGCCGCTAGAACAATGCTGATTTACTCAAAGGTTCCAATGTTTCTCTGGGCTGAAGCTAATGCCACTGCATGCTACATACAAAATCGTTCCCTGATTCACACTGTTCATGGAAAAACTCCATATGAACTTGTCCACAACAGAAAACCTAATCTCTCTTTCCTTCGTGTGTTTGGTGCATTGTGTTATCCAACTAATGAGGGACAAGACTTAGGCAAACTTAGAGCTAAAGCAGACATTAGAGTATTTGTAGGGTATGCACCAAACAAAAATGGATACCGAATCTACAACAAAAGAACCCGAAATATCATGGAAACAATTCACGTTACGTTTGATGAGCTGACCGGTCAAACGGCTCCTGGACAATCCAGTTCAGGACCCGCACTTCAAAATAGTCCCATTAGTTCATCCCTTGTACCTAATTCTTCTCCAGCAACTCCATATGTACCTCCATCTGAAGATGATTTAAAGAAATTGTTTGATCCTATGTTTGATGAAGTTTATGAGCCAAGTACTAATGAGGTATCGATTCCTACAACAGAGGCCGCTCATATTCCTGTGATTGAAGTCAATCCTTCAGTCTCAATATCATTAAGTCAAGAAGCGCCTGCTGCTGATCCTTCAGTCTCATCAACAAATCATCATTCTTCAAAGGTACATCATGGAACTGTTTCTGGCATCAATGATGAAGTTAATCCCTTTGCTACTCCTGAAGATGCTCTATTTGAAAATATATTTGCTCCTGAATCTTCATCAGAACCATCTTCTTCAGGAGACATCAACTCTGCTACTTCAGTCCCTCAACAACTAACACATGAACACCTCAGAAAATGGACTCACGATCATCCATTAGACAACATCATTGGAAATCCCTCTTGTCCAATATCCACACAGAAACAACTTGCAACCGATGCCTTATGGTGCTTCTTCAACTCCGTACTCTCTAAGATCGAACCAAAAGATGTTAAAACCGCCATGAATGAAGATAGCTGGTTCAATGCCATGCAAGATGAAATTCATGAGTTTGATCGACTTGATGTATGGGAGTTAGTACCTGATCCAGACTGTGCTATGATTATTGCTCTTAAATGGATCTTCAAAGTGAAACTTGATGAGCATGGTGATGTGTTGAAGAACAAGGCTCGATTAGTTGCTAAAGGATACCGTCAAGAGGAGGGTATTGACTTTGAAGAATCTTTTGCTCTAGTTGCTCGCATCGAGGCAATCAGAATCTTTTTGGCTAATGCTGCTAGTAAGAACATGGTAGTCTATCAGATGGATGTAAAGATGGCATTTCTGAACGGAGATCTTAAAGAAGTCGTCTACGTCAGCCAACCTGAAGGATTTGTGAATCAAGAGCATCCCACTCACGTTTATCGTTTGAAGAAGGCTCTTTATGGTTTAAAGCAAGCTCCAAGGGCATGGTATGATACACTGTCAAAGTTTCTTCTATCTACCGGATTTAGCAAAGGAGCAGTTGATCCAATATTGTTCACCAGGAAGTCAGGCAAACATTTAATTCATGTTCAAATTTATGTTGATGATATCATCTTTGCCTCGACTGACCCCAATGAGTGTGATCGTTTTTCAAATGAAATGAGTTCAAAATTTCAAATGTCAATGATGGGACAAATGTCATTTTTCTTGGGATTACAAATTTCACAAAGTCCCGGAGGCATTTTCATAAATCAATCTAAATATGCAACTGAGATCTTAAAGAAATTTGGATTTGATTCAAGTGACCCTGTTGACACTCCCATGATTGATTGAACCAAACTAGATGAGGACCACTCAGGGATCATGATTGACCAAACGAAATATCGTAGTATGATTGGATCCCTGATGTACCTCAGTGCTAGTAGACCAGACATCTTGTTCACTGTTTGCATGTGTGCTAGATACCAAGCTAAGCCTACTAAAAAGCACCTTGAAGCGGTTAAACGGGTCTTTCGGTATCTCCAAGGAACCATCAATATGGGTCTTTGGTACCCGAAGGACACCAGTATGTCACTAACAGCCTATGCAGATGCTGATCATGCAGGGTGTCAAGATACTCGTCGAAGTACATCTGGAGGTGCTCAGTTTTTGGGTGATAAGCTTGTGAGCTGGTCTTCAAAGAAGCAAATGAGTACTTCTATTTCCTCTACAGAGGCTGAATACATAGCCATGTCATCTTGTTGTGCTCAAATCGTATGGATGAGATCTCAATTATCTGACTATGGCTTTGAATTCAACAAAATCCCTCTGTACTGTGATAATAAAAGTGCTATTGCTCTCTCATGCAACAACGTTCAACACTCAAGAGCAAAGCATATCGACATTCGACATCATTTCATCAGGGAACAAGTGGAAAAAGGTGTGGTGGAACTCTATTTTATGATGTCTGAATACCAGTTAGCAGACATCTTCACCAAAGCTCTTCCAAGAGAACGTTTTGAGTTTATTCTTCCACGACTTGGCTAGAAAAGCCTTCAACCAGAAACACTCAAACATCTTCAGGAGGAAGACGAGGAGTAAAAGGTTTCCTTCATCTATCTCTTGTATATATCTATTCGAAAAAAAAAATAAAAAATTATAAAACCTTCAAAAATCAAATAGAAAAATATAAAACTTTCAAAATCCATAAAAATTTGTAAAATTCAAAAAACCCTCAAAAAATATTGTCTTTTTGTCATGTTTTTCTCGATTCGATAATATCTACGGTCTTTGTGCTGTCATTCGAAGAATGACACGGGACTTTAGATATTGTTCGAATTTAAAAAAAAAAAAAAAAAAAAAAAAAAAAATCAAAAAATATTTTTCGGGAGAAAGAGAATAGATGGTTTATTGTCATTTCAGGCAGTAACCCGCTTTTCAAAGAAAGAACAGAGCCATGCTTTACCGTTTTTTCAAATTCCATGCTCTGATTCTATAAACATTTATCTGCTGAAAACTAACTGCTTTGAAAAATAACTCAGTCTCTATTTTTGATAATCATCTGGACTTATTTGTCAAAATATCAATCTCTCAATCAACAACCTATGTCATTGATTGAGGGGGAGAATGATTTAAAAAGTTATTTGGCATTCAATTGTTTTCAAAAGATATTCATGCATGTTTTATCAATGGAGTTTAAAGTCTTAAAATCCGATCCTTATCAGTTAAAACGCTTTCATAATCAAGTCACAATTCTCCTTAAAAGCTTTCAAAATCAATTTAAATCTATAAGAGATCACAAATCTCAAATGATTTGATAATTGTGATCGGGGGAGAATGTGTGATTTAAAATGGATTTAAACTGATAATTCGGCAAATGGTTTTATAAGGATGAACATGCTCTCCTTCCCACATATGACAAACGATTTCAAATTTTCCATGCACATGTTGAGGGGGAGCATCTATCTTAAACCTATGATGTGAAACGTGATCACTTATCTCAATGTGCAGGTTCCCTCTAGTATGTGCAAAACTCTTTTCAAATCTCGAGGCACATATTGAGGGGGAGCAAACTTATGAAAACCTCATCCTTCCCTAAAATACTTTATCTACTTGTCTTGATTAGGGAAGTGATGTTGATATCTTTTAGAAAATGGATTTCAAAGAAGATAACTCTTTCTCTTCCCTCCGTGTGCAAAACGATTTCAATCACTTTATGCACATGTTGAGGGGGAGCTCTTGTTCTAAAAATATCAGAAACAATTCAGGTACAAAATTCTTTGATAATACATCTTAAGTATCTGGATTGATTTTCAAATGGTTTTCAATTGGTTCCAATGGCAGATGAACAATACCAAATAGACCAACCAACTTTACTTTATGTACGGTGATATAAGGATGATAAGGTTAGGTATTGGTTCCCATGATCCGCCAGAACCAGAGGGATCTACCCAGGGACAATCCACTAGTTAGTGTAGAAGTCCTTAGGTATGATGATAAAAGGACAAAAGTGAGATATGGGAAGAGTGCGGACTGAGACAGAGCAAGTACTGGAACAAACCCAACAAGGTTCTTGCTATGAAGTCTCGGTAAGCACTGAAGGGGTTGAAGAATTAAAAGGAATTCAATGAGAAAATGGTGAAAACAAATAGCCCTCCATATATTCAACTTTAGGGAAGAAACCGGGTTCAATTCATATGCTACTGATGGTAACATCGGTATTGAAGACAAGACGTCATGGAGCCAGTGACGCACTGCACTTCAACTTTCCAAACCACTCAAGTTCCTCTTAAAAGGACTTGTTTCATTCTCACGGGGAACCGACATTATCTATCGACTTTCTCTTAGAGACTGTTGATATTGAAGAAGGAGACTCTCTACCTAGTCTCCGTCACAGGATCCAAATATGCACATATTGAGTCTAGAGCCACGAGATCATCAATAACTCTCATTAGGACACTTTAAATGAAGACTCTCTGTTTCACACAATGTGGAAAGAGAGATTATATCTTGAGTCCTACGCATTATCCTTGTGGTATTGCCAGAACATCTGAGTGATGTGTTTACATATTCACAATGAAGATGGAAAGCCTTCTGGAGCCAACATCAAACAAGCTCCTGGTAGGTGGCATGTGAGATCTATCAATTAGATCAACCATGTGACAACTGAACAGAAACAATGGGGCGATTCAATCTTTTTAATCAATCCTGGTTCAGGTTATGGATTGACGGATACCTTTGAAAAACCGGTCGTTGTGCTGAAAAACTCTTTTCTTTAGCAAATCGACTGTGTACGGATATTTCAAATCAAAAGGTGTTTTATGATTGATAATTGATGTTCATTAAAACCTTCGTTGTATTGTAAAAACAATTTCTATTGAGCAATACACGAGTGTTTTTCAAATATCTTTTCATCAATCAATGAATTTCTATTCGCTGGTTCACTCACTCCTTGTCAAGGAAATTCTTCAGAATTATACCTGATCACAGGCAGTACTTGTACTGATCAACGGGGAACCGTGGGCCGTGTACCTCAATTCAGCGAAAGTGATCAAAGACACTTTCGTGCGATTTATTGCTAACTGTTGTATGCAGGTACGTCCTACGCTTGCAGCTCCGGTCAATCCATAGCCGCATGCTCACTTAACACATTCATCTCAAAAGAAATCATGATTAGTGCATCAATGACTCTGATATTTTCACTCCATGCTTCTGCTACGATGCTGCCAATATCATGAATCAATGAAAGCTTCCTCTACTCTGATGAGAAGATATCATGATCCAGAATGTGAGCATGTCGGTCCGAAAGTCACAACATCACATAATACCAACACCACAATGGATGTCTCAGAGATTTTTTGTTAGCTGATGATCTCAAAAGCTGGCATAAAATTATTATCATGTGGATCAGTAAAAGACCTCCACTTGGATTAACCAAACATGCAATGAGTGGAATCAATGACTACGAGCTTCGGAGCAAAGTACTACATCAAGAATGCAAGATCTACTGTTAATGTAATATCTGTTTGTATTCAATGTAATTTTAGTATATGTTTGAGGTGACCTCCCTTAGGGGGAGATTGTTAGGAATTAGAAATTCCAGGTATTAAAGAGTCGGTCACCTCAAGTATATGTAATCGTTAGAAAGCTCGTAGTCGTAGTTCATTTAAGTTAAGTAGTATTTAGTTTAGTAACACCGTGGAGGACGGACGGGTCTTTACCCACTGTATGCCTGATCCACAGCCCGTTGTGTGGCGTTTTATTGTAAGACTATAAATACTCTCTACCTTCCAAGGTAGAGAGTTGGAGCTCATAATAAGAATTTTCTTTCTCTCACTAAAGTTCCCTAAACCTCTAACTTTCTCTCTCTAGAATCATCTTATACGCCTACTTTGTGTTTGGTTTGATGTGTATGTGAAATCCAATATTCTACACAGGTGGAGTGACTGGTTTTGACAAATCATTTTTCTCATTGACTTTTGGAGGAGGCAGAGAAACAGACATTTTTGGTTTGAGAACCGGTTTTGGACCATTTGCTTTCTCCTCAGTCAATGGTTTTGTAATCTTAGTATCCACTGCCTTTCCTTTTTGACATTCCAGATGAGCCCTCAAAAGATCATTTTTTGCTTTCATGTCATTGTAGGCACGCTCATACGACAATTTGTCATACTTGCATTCCTCAGTTTTTCGATCAAGTTGTTTAAAATATGATACATTTTGTTTTTCAAGAGCTTTTTCATATTTTGAAACAATTTCGGAGGTCTCAGACAGGAGTCTTTCATGATCTTCAACAGAATATGTTTGTAAAATAATGGACCTAATATCAATAGTCAGAACATCTTCGAAGAGAGAATCATTTAAATTTTCCAAAACATTGATGTGTTCCACACTTTCATTAGCTTGCTTTACCAGGGATTTATGGTCCTTGACAAAGTCAGCTGTTTCTTTAAAAAACGCTTGTTCAAAATGAATTACCCTTGAGTTGACGTTATTCAGCTGAGGGGCAATTTCAGTTTCAAAAAACTTTTTATTTTCATTATCAAAACTATTAAACCAGATGTTTGTTGTAATGTTGGTTTTAGTTTTAACAGTCTCTTGAAGATCCGCAATTCGAGTTTTCACATTTTCTAAAATACTTCTCGCATCACTTGTGTTGAAAGGATTGTTTGAAGACATTTGTTCAATGTTCGAAAGAGATTTTGAGACAACAACTAGTTTTGAAACTGATTTTGAAACTGGTGTTGACACTTTGTTTGAAACACTTGGTGTGATGGAAAACTTTGACTTTTCTTTTTGAGAAACAAACGTAATTCCGTTAATTTTGTTCCATTTGTTATAATCAATAGGTTTGATTTCCGGATGATTTTGTTTCATTTTTGATCTACTCTCCTCAGAGAGTCATGCACAATTATGGGTTCATGTAAAACTTTTCCATTGTTCACAACATTCTGTTCTTTCTAAGCTTTCTTGAGGAAACAAGGAGGTGTTTTACCAAGAGCCATTTTTTGTGTTGTATGAAAATACGGATTTGTTTGATTAATCAACATATTAGTTGATTTAGCTGAATGACCAGTTGCAACAAGCAAATTTTCCAATTTTTTGATCATCTCATTTTTATCAAGAATTTCGTCAAGATGAGAATCTTCTCATTTTGAAAAATCAGTAATCAACTGTTTCTTTTCTTTTTCAAGATCAGAATAAGTTGCTTTTTGTTTAGAAAGTTGGTTTTTAAGATCACAAATTTCCTCGTTTAAAGATTTTATTTTCAAGTTCAAATTAACATCAAGTGTGTTAAATTTGATTTTCAATTGTTGTTCTCTTAAAACGGAATCTTGATAACCAATTTCTAATTCCGACTATTTTTTTTTGTGAAATTCAAAAGCTTTTGCGTTCTCCTTGTAACTCTCAAGCTCAGCGGTCAATTTAGCATTCGCGGCCTTAACTTGGCGATTGACCGTTTTAACTTTCTCGATTTCAATGCCATAGTTATTGATTAATGTTTCAAAATAAGCACGTGTTTCCTCATCAGTCTCAGTATGTTGTGCCACACAGCCTCCACTAGGATCCACATCTGGAGTTTCAGAGTTAGTATTGCTACAACTCAGATTGTCCAGGTATGTATCATAAGTAGGTGCGGATGTCACAAAATGTTGTTCGTCATGAGTAAACACATCAAATATGACATTGTTATAGCATGGATCAATGATTGGTACCTCAGATACTGCATTGGCGTCATAGACAGGAGGTGCGTCAGACTCAGTGTCATATTTAGCTTCCTGAAGATTTGCCATGAAGATGCAGTTTGCATTGATGTCCTCTCGGTCTTCCAAATCATCCATAATAGCTATAAAGTCATGTTCCTCAGCACTCAACTGAAGTCCTGCTTGTTCCTTTTGTACCAACATGATAGCTTTCTGAAGATACGCAAGATCCTTCTTTTTCGACTTAGTAGGACAATTCCTTGCCATGTGACCCACTCCTTGACAGTTGTAACACTTAACCTGATTACACTGATTCACATTTCCATAATTCCCAATGACTGGAGCTGCAACATTCCCATTCTGATTACCCACTACTCTATTCCCAACATTCAGCCCAATCTGATTTCCAACATTCTGACCCAACTGATTACCCTGATACGGAACCGCCTGATTACCCATGTGAAATCCAGTAGCATATCCCTGCTGATTTCTAATAACTCCAACCATTTGTCCTTGATGACCCATATTTACACCCGGCTTTGCAATTTGCCTGTTGCGAGTGTTTGATGAAATCCTTTGGTTGTTGTTAGTTGGTGTGGAATAGCGACCTCTGAATTCTTTAGTCAAAAAGGAAAATGCAGTTGACAAAGATTGTTCTTGTTCATTTTCAAGATCAGTGATTCCTTGTTCCTGGTATTATGGATACTGTTGTTGTTGAATAACTTGTTTTTCTTGTGGATAGAATTGTTGTTGAGGGATAACAGCTTGTGGTTGAGGAATGTATTGCTGCAAGTTGTTGTTAGTTGAAGATGATGAAGCTTGTTGTTGTGAGTTCACTAGAGTTAGAGTCTTTGCAATGAGTGCCAATGGATCATGATTCTTTGCCAATCTTTCTTTCCTGACTTCATTCACTTCAGTTTGTGTCACACCCCCAAAATATCGCAGCGGAACGATAGTGTCATTGGGGTATAACGTCATAGCACAAAGTATGGATACAGAAAACGACCTCTATAATGAGACGTTTTGAAAAGTTTACCATTCGATTTCCAATGTCAAAGTTTACACAACAAGAAATCACAAGGTTTGATAATACATAAAAAGTTTACAAAACATGTCGAATGGTAATTGTTAAAAGCACAAGACTCCAAAGTATGCCATGCGACCCAAAAGCTCCATGAAGTGCTATCACCTTAAGACCTGAGATAAACATGCTAAAAAGTGTCAACACAATGGTTGGTGAGTTCATAAGTTTGTGATGAAATGTAAAGCCTTTCAAAAAAATTGTTTATGCAGCAAAGGCATTGTAAATCCACTCAGTTCCAAGTTCCGCCCATACAAAACTTGCAACCTGTGTGTTCACAACCCATTGCCAAAATATAGAATTGTCAATCTTGTTTGTAAGTAGGACATAGGTGCATACGATATATACATGTACTTAATGCAAAGAATCACAGCCAACTGAACCTCTTGACGAGTCTAACTTGTTTGTAATGTTTCATTGAATAACAGATTATATTCACCCTAGGTCACGTCATCATGGACCAAGGGTGGGGGCGTCAGCCCGATAGTACTATCAATACCTCTCCGCCGGCTCCCGCAGGAGTTAACCAGTTGCTAAAGTTTGTATGTTGATGTATAATTGAAAACTAGTTTAGCACATTAAGGCACATATCGCAATAAACCACACATAATGTCCAAAGTGTATAAGAAGTATATTGTAACACAATTGTATAAATGGTTTGAGTATTCGCAAAAGTGAAACAAGTATTTAAGCATGTATCTCCCCCAAATAGTTTGTAAGAATTTAAAAGAGTAAAAGTGGGGTATGAACTCACCTGGTATGATGGATATGCTAACAAAATGAAGTGCACGAAAATGAGACTCGGAAACTATCCGCGACCTAGAATGAATGTTATGATATGTAATGAGTTATGATGTTATGTTATGCATGCATTTCGTATGTTATTTATACCATTTGCGAGTTTTGAAAATAATACTTATCGTCGAAAAATACTCTTTTGACGTCTTGACCATTCTTAAATTTCTTTACAAGTATTTACGTCAAAATGTCATCCTACAATAGTTTCGTAATGATTTATAGTGAAATTATCACTTTTCGTCGTAAAATAAAGTCGTTGGAAATTTCATGAAAGTGACAAAAATGGCTTTGAAAAACTAGTCGTAAAATGTGTCACACCCCCAAATTACCTGTTTTGCAGCGGAATGGAATTCCTGGGGATTGACTGTCATAGCATCACAATCACAGTTATATTGAACGACCTAAAGTGTCGTTTGGAAAATACATCGTTTGATTTAATAAAATAATCAGAGTTTACAAAGTAGGTCCCAAATGAAAACCAATTTGTGCGGAAATAAGTTTGATACAATACAAACGATGTTTTAAAGTAAGTAAAACCCAAGTGAGACGCGTCGTCATCACGACTCCATGATGTGTCCCAATGCGTGCCATGAAGTGAATGCCTTAGATACCTGAGATTAAAACATGCTAAAAGTGTCAACACAAAGGTTGAGTGAGTTCATAGAGTTTGTTTTGAAATGTAAAGCCTTCCTAAATCGTTTATGCCGCAAAGGCATTGTAAATCGTTGAAATGTAAAGACTTTCAAAATCGTTTATGTAGCAAAGGCATTGTAAATCCACTCAGTTCCAAGTCCCGCCCATACAAAACTTGCAACCTGTGTGTTCACAACCCACTGCCAGAATGTGTGTAGTTTATGTTTCAAACATATGATGTCAAATGAATTCACACTAGTACCTAACACGACATAGAACAATAGCACTTAATCAATAGGACCATAGCACATAATCAATAGCACCTAACTCAATGTATATCAGTAGTCAACTGATTTAGAACGTTATACGACGTAGTACCATAGCACGCAAACAAGAACAATTTATATAGTATAACCTTTGATTTAGAAACAATGGTACTCATGATAAATTTAAAGTACTTATGAACGCAAATGAAAACAGTTTGAGCATGTATCTCCCCCAAAACAGTTATGAAAACAAGTAAAAGTAGGGGCTACGAAACTCACTTGGTAAACTGACGAGATGACAAGAGTGAGTACACTGAGGTATAATGAGATGCGTTATCCGCGACCTATGACGAATGATATGATATGTCATGAGTTGCAATGTAATGCTATGCATGCACCTCGTATGTTATTTATACCATTTACGAGTTTTGAAAATATTACTCGTCTACGAAAAATACTCTTTTGACGTCTTGACCCTTCAAAAATGACTTTACATGTTTTTACGTCAAAATGTCATCCTACAATGGTTTTATAATGATTTTTGGTGAAATAAACACTTTTCGTCGCAAAACAGTGTCGTCGGAAAAACCATGAAATCAACAAAAATGACTTTGGAAAACTAGCCGTAAAACGGTGCACGTCGATCGTTAGAGAACGAACTCGACGGTTTTGGAGAGTTTGTATCGATATCTAAAAGTTTCAGTTCAGGAGTTTTCGTTCAAAAGGTCTCGATCATAAAGATATCAAAGGCTAAAGATGGTGGTTTTTGTTAATGTTGTGCAGAAAATAAGTTTCGGCCAATGTTTGAACATCCGTAAATAATTTATTATTACTCCGCTTGACAAACGGCTTTTTGTTTTGAAAAATATGGCCGATGAACTTGATTTTACTAGAAGACACTTCGTTATAAAAAGTTTTGCATCATAGTTAAAAACTGCCGCAAACATGGACGATATAGCTAATGAAATACTTGTAACGTAGAATTAATATAATTTTTCAGAAAATAATATTTACGGCAACTTTATGAAAACGGCCATATATTTGTCGTTTTAAATCCGTTTTCTACGTAAAATATGTCCTTAGCTTCGTATCGAAGTAAACTAATATATTTTTGACTAGTCGAAATAATTTGTGAAGCTTAAGGCTCGTTTTTTGACCCGAAATATATAAAAACTGCATGCTGTCTTTTTCAGAAAATAATACGTTTCGTCGCCAAACTTTAAAAATTCACCACGGCTTCGTTATAACTCCGTTTTTATCCGTTCAAGCGGCCACGGATTCGTTTTAAAGTATATTTTCTAATTATCAAGGCCAAAAGGTCGTACCATCAGTGGGTTTTTCCAGAATTTCGTTTTAAGGACAGATCACAAAATATAGTTTACGAAAATAGTTTTTCTCGGACAAAACCTATTCTAATCCCTTCAAATCAACTCCAAAACTAATCTAATCCTACCATACACCTTCTTAGGGTGTCATGGGTTCCTAATCACCATCAAGACCAAAGGATAACTTGGGAATAATTATAGGATGACCATATTGTATTTATAACTCTAAAATCAAGAAATAAATGGTATAAACTACATAACATGCATATAAGCTCCAAGAATGATAAGAAACATATGAAAATGTTAAGGAAACATAAAAATGATGAGAATATGCTTACTAGTGCAAGTGAAGAGGTGTAGGTAACAAAGGATTAACTTAAATATCCTTGGTTTTTATTTCAAAACCATATAAAGGATATAATCTAGGTTGATATATAACTTGAGCTTGATCAAAAAAAATGGTGATCCTTTGGAGCTTGATGTTAGAACCGGTTTTATGGAGCAAGAAACAAAGGAGAGAGTTTATCTTTTTACTTGGTGAATTATTTGAGAAGTATGTGTGAATAATAGACCTTGGAGTATGATCTTATACAATCAAAGAATTTTTCACCAAAACATTAAATGAAACCCCCATAGGGCCGGATTTTTGGGACTTTTGTTCCTCCAAGATATTTTTTTTTTCTTTAAAACAATTACTTGTATAATTTTGTGTATAATTTGTATAAGTTGTAAAGAAAAGGTAAGTAAATTGTAGATAATTGTGACTTTTTGGTACAAGTAAGTTTTTAGTAAATCAAAATAGATTGTAATGAGATGATAAAAATTGTAAAAATACTTTCCTTGTGAAATTCGGGTGATAAAATAATTATCGTACAATTTTTTTTTTTTTAAGAAAACGACGTAATAATTAAACTTTAACAATTTAAGTACCAATTAAATTTGAAACACTAGGAAAACTAAAAACATAGTTTTTATAAACTAAATGTAAGTTTAAAATACCTCGGGATCATTTTTGAAAATAACGGTTAAATAATCAAAATAAAAACTCACGCGATAAAAATATATTAAATATAAAAATTACGCGTTGAAGGGTGAAATGAGATGTCGTGAATGAACTAATGAGATGCACATGATGTCCATGAAATGTAGACTAATAATAGTCCATATGAAATGTACGTGATGACATGATCATGAATTCGCCGCTAAACCTCCAAGGTTACGCGAATTTGAAACAAGTAAACCAAGTTTACTAAAAATGTTGAAATAATGAGACATGAAATGTGTCGAGACATGACCTGAAAGTACGGGTTGTCACATTCGCCCATCCAAAAAGGAATTCAGTCCCTGAATTCAGTCGTTGTTAGGTCTAACGGGTTTAGGGTTTGATGTAGCAAACTTTCCCATTCCCGAGCAAAACCCTCAAAAGACTTTTTGGTAACCGATTTTTACTTAATCTCACAACTCATCAAACAAGAACTGTCATGAGATTAGGCTAAATCGGTTTAGGTAACAACTTGTTTCTAGCTCGATCTTTGCAACTCATCAAACAAGAACTGTCACGCGGATCAAACTGGAAACAAGTGGTTTGAAGAAAATTCTTTTGAAAATTTGGCTCGATTACGGAATTGCTTACACATATAAGCCTACTACTCCCTTCATTGCATGATTCTTCCTGAATTAGACATAGGTGATCAGGCTATGTATAATTTAGGAGTAACTATGCAATGCTTGGACTAATCGACTCATATGTTTGTTTGGTGTTGGGTCAACTGTTGTTAAAATTGTGATGAACATCGAGGAGAAAAGACATGGAGAAGTGTCGTTAAAATGATAGTTAAGGTAAAAAGAATTAAAATCCTCGTAAATGATATCGAATCGAAAGGAAATAAAGTACGATAGATGAGAATATATTACAACAAGTGGTTTAGCAAAAGTAGTACATCTTAGGTTATAAAGTTTCGAATACGATGAAAGACATAAACTTAGTACAACGTAATACAATAGGAGAACTAAGGCTGCTAGTTTCCGAACTTCTTCAGTCTTCCGCGTCGTTGATACCTTGACGAGCTCCTTCTAACATATATACATTCCCATGAGCACCTTCGACTTGTTGACCTTGGTTTTGAGGACATTGATTCCGATAGTGTCCTTGTTCCCCACATCCGAAGCACGTAACTATGGTCTTGCCCTTACAGTCCTTAGCAAGGTGTCCTACTTTGTGACAGCTAAAACATATACCACATGGACCATTATGATGTAGCGTGCATTGGTGGCATCGTGGTAAGTTTCCTGCATAAGCTCTTCCCCTTGTTGGTGCAGCAACATAGACCCTGGCGACTTCTTGTCTTCTATTCTGTTGTTGATGATGGTTAGTGTTACGGTTTTGGTTGTCATTATCATAACCTTCCTGGTCATTTTCCCATTTTCTTTTGTTGTTGTTGATTTGGTTATCGTCGTTGTTGTTGTTGTTTTGGTCATTGTTGTAGTTGGTGCGGTTGTTGGGGTTGTTGTTGTTTCGGTTGGTGTTGGTGTACTTACCTCGCTTCACCACTTGTGCCATCAACTTCTGAGTAACTCGAATAGCTTCCTCGATTGTTTGTGGATCAAAAGATGTCACATCTCCTTGAATGACCTCGGGAAGTCCTCCAATAAAAGCCTCTAGCAACTTTTCATTATCAGAAACCATCGACGGGCATAACGCGGCTAATTCCTGGAATCTCCGAATGTATGTGTCAATGTCGTACCCAATCGTGACCAATTCATAGAACTCCGTCTCCAACTTTTTGATTTCTGTTCGAGGACAAAACTTCTTAGTCACCAAGCTCTTAAATTCCTCCCACGTAAGCTTAGAAGCATTTTCCATACCAATCGGTTGGGCGTATGAATTCCACCATGACAACGCTCCATCGAGTAAAGTACTTGTAGCATATTTGACCTTACTATCATCCGGACAGTTACAAAGCAAAAACACTGACTCCAACTTTTCAAACCATCGCACCATGGCTGTAGCTCCCTCAGTACCTCGAAACTTAGTGGGTTCACCACTTTTGAAATCCTTGTAAGAACAGCTCTTAACTCCTGATCCTCCTGCATTTCCAGTAGCAGCAGCAAGTCTTGCGGCTACAGCAGCAGTCGCGGCCTCGGCAGCAGCAGCAGCCACCGTTTCCCGTTCAACTCTTAAAGCATTAGCAATGCTATCATTCACCAACTTCTGAATTGCTGCTTGGGTCATTTCAACTGTAGCTTTCTTCGGTGCCATATCTTCTTCAAAACAAAAGGAAATGTGAGACGTAGCAAAATCCGATGTTAATAATAAACGCTCCAAAGAAATGTGATAAGAATGATAAGTTTGAAGTTATTTTTCAAAATGATCGACGGTTTTCGAAAAGATGGGTTATGAGGTGTTGTAAGTGTTTCAAATGTATGATGGTTTAGAGACTTAATGTGTGAATAAAGTGTAACTCGACATGTTAGTGGTGAAACAAAGGAGTGAGAGTGACTTTGCCCTAATTAAGGGTTTATCTCGGCATTCGTCGTTATCGATGATGAATCAGCTGGTATAAAAATTGTGATAGGGAATGACAAGGAATTCTCCACGTTAGAGTATGAGGAAAAGATAATGGGATGGGTATTTAAGGGCATCCATGTGACAATCATTGTGAAATGAAAGTAAATAACTCGAAAATGTACGTAAAAACCGCATGTAAAGTGAACATTCACTTGTGATGAAATGATGAGATGCTATGATAATGTAGTTATAGTCTAGGGTCAATGATGCAACCTAGTTCTCTATAACTGAAGCTCTGATGCCAATCTGTCACACCCCCAAATTACCTGTTTTGCAGCGGAATGGAATTCCTGGGGATTGACTGTCATAGCATCACAATCACAGTTATATTGAACGACCTAAAGTGTCGTTTGGAAAATACATCGTTTGATTTAATAAAATAATCAGAGTTTACAAAGTAGGTCCCAAATGAAAACCAATTTGTGCGGAAATAAGTTTGATACAATACAAACGATGTTTTAAAGTAAGTAAAACCCAAGTGAGACGCGTCGTCATCACGACTCCATGATGTGTCCCAATGCGTGCCATGAAGTGAATGCCTTAGATACCTGAGATTAAAACATGCTAAAAGTGTCAACACAAAGGTTGAGTGAGTTCATAGAGTTTGTTTTGAAATGTAAAGCCTTCCTAAATCGTTTATGCCGCAAAGGCATTGTAAATCGTTGAAATGTAAAGACTTTCAAAATCGTTTATGTAGCAAAGGCATTGTAAATCCACTCAGTTCCAAGTCCCGCCCATACAAAACTTGCAACCTGTGTGTTCACAACCCACTGCCAGAATGTGTGTAGTTTATGTTTCAAACATATGATGTCAAATGAATTCACACTAGTACCTAACACGACATAGAACAATAGCACTTAATCAATAGGACCATAGCACATAATCAATAGCACCTAACTCAATGTATATCAGTAGTCAACTGATTTAGAACGTTATACGACGTAGTACCATAGCACGCAAACAAGAACAATTTATATAGTATAACCTTTGATTTAGAAACAATGGTACTCATGATAAATTTAAAGTACTTATGAACGCAAATGAAAACAGTTTGAGCATGTATCTCCCCCAAAACAGTTATGAAAACAAGTAAAAGTAGGGGCTACGAAACTCACTTGGTAAACTGACGAGATGACAAGAGTGAGTACACTGAGGTATAATGAGATGCGTTATCCGCGACCTATGACGAATGATATGATATGTCATGAGTTGCAATGTAATGCTATGCATGCACCTCGTATGTTATTTATACCATTTACGAGTTTTGAAAATATTACTCGTCTACGAAAAATACTCTTTTGACGTCTTGACCCTTCAAAAATGACTTTACATGTTTTTACGTCAAAATGTCATCCTACAATGGTTTTATAATGATTTTTGGTGAAATAAACACTTTTCGTCGCAAAACAGTGTCGTCGGAAAAACCATGAAATCAACAAAAATGACTTTGGAAAACTAGCCGTAAAACGGTGCACGTCGATCGTTAGAGAACGAACTCGACGGTTTTGGAGAGTTTGTATCGATATCTAAAAGTTTCAGTTCAGGAGTTTTCGTTCAAAAGGTCTCGATCATAAAGATATCAAAGGCTAAAGATGGTGGTTTTTGTTAATGTTGTGCAGAAAATAAGTTTCGGCCAATGTTTGAACATCCGTAAATAATTTATTATGACTCCGCTTGACAAACGGCTTTTTGTTTTGAAAAATATGGCCGATGAACTTGATTTTACTAGAAGACACTTCGTTATAAAAAGTTTTGCATCATAGTTAAAAACTGCCGCAAACATGGACGATATAGCTAATGAAATACTTGTAACGTAGAATTAATATAATTTTTCAGAAAATAATATTTACGGCAACTTTATGAAAACGGCCATATATTTGTCGTTTTAAATCCGTTTTCTACGTAAAATATGTCCTTAGCTTCGTATCGAAGTAAACTAATATATTTTTGACTAGTCGAAATAATTTGTGAAGCTTAAGGCTCGTTTTTTGACCCGAAATATATAAAAACTGCATGCTGTCTTTTTCAGAAAATAATACGTTTCGTCGCCAAACTTTAAAAATTCACCACGGCTTCGTTATAACTCCGTTTTTATCCGTTCAAGCGGCCACGGATTCGTTTTAAAGTATATTTTCTAATTATCAAGGCCAAAAGGTCGTACCATCAGTGGGTTTTTCCAGAATTTCGTTTTAAGGACAGATCACAAAATATAGTTTACGAAAATAGTTTTTCTCGGACAAAACCTATTCTAATCCCTTCAAATCAACTCCAAAACTAATCTAATCCTACCATACACCTTCTTAGGGTGTCATGGGTTCCTAATCACCATCAAGACCAAAGGATAACTTGGGAATAATTATAGGATGACCATATTGTATTTATAACTCTAAAATCAAGAAATAAATGGTATAAACTACATAACATGCATATAAGCTCCAAGAATGATAAGAAACATATGAAAATGTTAAGGAAACATAAAAATGATGAGAATATGCTTACTAGTGCAAGTGAAGAGGTGTAGGTAACAAAGGATTAACTTAAATATCCTTGGTTTTTATTTCAAAACCATATAAAGGATATAATCTAGGTTGATATATAACTTGAGCTTGATAAAAAAAAAATGGTGATCCTTTGGAGCTTGATGTTAGAACCGGTTTTATGGAGCAAGAAACAAAGGAGAGAGTTTATCTTTTTACTTGGTGAATTATTTGAGAAGTATGTGTGAATAATAGACCTTGGAGTATGATCTTATACAATCAAAGAATTTTTCACCAAAACATTAAATGAAACCCCCATAGGGCCGGATTTTTGGGACTTTTGTTCCTCCAAGATATTTTTTTTTTTCTTTAAAACAATTACTTGTATAATTTTGTGTATAATTTGTATAAGTTGTAAAGAAAAGGTAAGTAAATTGTAGATAATTGTGACTTTTTGGTACAAGTAAGTTTTTAGTAAATCAAAATAGATTGTAATGAGATGATAAAAATTGTAAAAATACTTTCCTTGTGAAATTCGGGTGATAAAATAATTATCGTACAATTTTTTTTTTTAAGAAAACGACGTAATAATTAAACTTTAACAATTTAAGTACCAATTAAATTTGAAACACTAGGAAAACTAAAAACATAGTTTTTATAAACTAAATGTAAGTTTAAAATACCTCGGGATCATTTTTGAAAATAACGGGTTAAATAATCAAAATAAAAACTCACGCGATAAAAATATATTAAATATAAAAATTACGCGTTGAAGGGTGAAATGAGATGTCGTGAATGAACTAATGAGATGCACATGATGTCCATGAAATGTAGACTAATAATAGTCCATATGAAATGTACGTGATGACATGATCATGAATTCGCCGCTAAACCTCCAAGGTTACGCGAATTTGAAACAAGTAAACCAAGTTTACTAAAAATGTTGAAATAATGAGACATGAAATGTGTCGAGACATGACCTGAAAGTACGGGTTGTCACAAAATGGTGTACGTCGATCGTTAGGAAACGAACTCGACGGTTTTGGAAAGCTTGTATCAACATCTAAAAGTTTCAGTTCAGGAGTTTTCGACATAAAGGTCTCGAACATAAAGAAAATAAGGGTTAAAGATGGTGATTTTGTCTAATTGTCGTGTAAAAATGAGTTTCGGCCAAGTTTAAGCATCCGTAAATAATTTATTAAAACTCCGCTATACAAACGGTTGGTTGTTTTGAAAAATATGCTCGGTGATCTTGATTTTTTTAGAAGACATTTCGTTACAAAAAGTTCCACATCATAGTTAAAAACAGCCTCCAACATGGTCGTTTTAGTTACCGTAACACTTGTCTCGTAAAAATAATATAGTTTTGCTGAAAATAATAGTTACGGCAATTTTATGAAAACGTGCATATCTTTGTCGTTTCAAATCCGTTTTCTACGTATAATACGTCCTTAGCTTCGTATCAAAGTATACTAATATATTTTTGACAAGTCGAAATAATTTGTAAAGCTTAGGACTCGTTTTTGACTCGAATAAAGTAAAAATAGGTTGCTGAATTTTCTGAAAAATATATATTTCGTCGTCAAACTTTAAAAATTCATAACTTCTTCGTTATAACTCCGTTTTTATCCGTTCAAGCGGCCACGGATTCGTTTTAAAGTATATTTTCTAAATATCAAGGCCAAAATTTCGTGCCTACTGTCGGATTTTCCAGAAAATCAAAACAAGGACAGAACACTTTTATATACTTGTCGAAAATAGTTTTTCTCGTACTAAACCTATTCCAATCCCTTCAAATCAACTCCAAAGCTAATCTAATCCTACCATACACCTTCTTAGGGTGTCATGGGTTCCTAAACATCATCAAGACCAAAGTATACCAAGGGGATAATTATAGGATGACCTTATATATATATAACACTAAAAAATCATGTAAAAATGGTATAAACAACACAAGTCTTGCATGTTTGCTCCAAAAATGAAGAGATAAATATAAAATGAAGATGAAATATGTAAAATGATAGAAATATGCTTACAAGTACTATGATGAGGTGCAAAGAACAAGGTTTAGCCTAAACACTTTTGGTTTTTATTTCAAAACCTAATAAAGAGTATTATCTAGATTGTAAAATCACTTGAGCTTGGAAAAATTTTTGTGATCCCTTGTGAACTCTTGAAGGCCGGTTTGATGAAGAAGAAACAAAGGAGAGAAAAGTTTTTGCTACTATGTGAATTTTAGATACATGAATGAGATAAATGATAGTGTAAGACTTTTAGTAGTGTAACTTCTAAACAATCAAGAAAAACCATACCATAATTAATGCCACCCTCCCCCTTGGTCGGCCAAGGGGGGAGGGATTTGAGGATATTTTGTTTTTTTTTTTTTTTTTATTACTTGTATATATTTGTGTAAAATTTGTTAAATATGAATGTGTAAGTAAATGTGTAGATAAATGTAACTTGTAAAGTAAATGGTAGTTTTTAGGTAAAAGAGATTTTTAATAGATCAAAATAGAATGTAATGAGATCATAAAAGTTATAAAAATACATTCCTTGTGAAATTTGAGTGATAAAATAATTATCGTATAGTTTTTAAGAAAAACGTCGTAATAATATAAATTTAACGATTTGTATACAAAATAAATTTAAAACACTAGGTAAATTAAAAATATAGTTTTTATAACTAAACGTAAGTTTAAAAATATGTCGGGATCATTTTTGAAAGTATCGGATTAAATTTAAAATAATAATAACTCACGCGATAACGTTTATTTAATATGAAATTTACGCGTTTAATGTGAAATGCAAAAATCATGAATGAACCGTTGTGAAATGATGAATATGGAGTATGAGAATGACCGGAAAATGAGAATTGTGACAGTTTGGTTTTGTTTCAGAAAATCGTTGAGTTGATCAAAGTTCACTTGATGTAAGTCTTTTGTTTGGTTGACAATAGTGACATATCGTCCCCATTCTTCTGGTAGATTGTTCATGAACTTGATGTTGCTCACGATACTTCTGGGTGTCAACTTGTTTCTGATAAGCTCATTCATTAAAGTGCAAAACCTTCCATAGTAGGATTCAATTGATTCTCTTGGAGTAGATGTAAACTTCTCCCATGCAGTTAGCAGCTTGTTCTCCGTATCTTGTTGACCAATTTATGTTCCATGACAAAGCCGTCTAACACGTTCCCACATATCGAAAGCAGTTTCACAACTGTCTACAGCAGCAAAGATGTCTCTTGGTAAACCCAGTTGGACAATATGAATTGCCATGTCATCTGGTTCGACTTGTTTCTGATCCTCTTCAGTGTATTCTGATTCTTTTTTAGCACGAGAGGATGGTGGGACGGGAGGTGTTGCATCAGGATTTCCAGGGACTTGGACTTGTCGAGGCTTGAAGGGACTATTCGTAATGGATTGAATCATGATTTTTCCATTAGGTTTGGTCTTGATGTAGCGAAGCATACGACTTGTCCATTGAAGATAACCACCTTTTTCCAACATAGGAGGACGGTTTTCGGCACCGGCTGCATGAATGTCTTGTTGAGTTGCCATTGATGAAGGTATGTTATGATAAAGTTGATGTAGGATCGATTCAACGATAAAGGAGTTGTGTTTGATGAATATTAAGCTCGGTTGTTGTAGTGATAATTTGGTCGAAAAACTTAAAAACCTCAATAACTTCTTTTCGGAGCATTTTAGTTTATTCGGTGTGCCAATCTCCTTGTTCTCACGATCGTTTTGATGGGTAGAATGCTGAAAACGGAGTTACTGTTCAAAAGTTATAGCCGTTTGAAGTTTGCTTAAGATCTTACTCGTAAACCTTGTTCTTAAGCGTAAGATTTGGTTGCTTAGGCGTAAGTTTTGTTCCTTAGGCGTAAATTTTGAACCTTAGGCGTAAAAAAAATAACCTTACGTGTAATAATTAATTCTTATGCGTAAAAATATCCTTACGCGTAAGATGTTAATCTTAGGCGTAAAAAATATCTTACTCGTAAGATTTAATGCTTACTCGTAAATCACAGTCTTATGCGTAAGTTTTAAATCTTATGCGTAAAAACTTGCTTACGCGTAAAAACTTACTTACGCGTAAAACAAGAATCGTATCTCTCTAACTTATCCATGCTAGTGAGATTTCACAAGTCGAAGTGTTCCACAAACTTATCCAAGTGAGGGAAGCACTGAGTCACCGTTTTTGCACGAAGATTCTTTACCAAATGCTTATGCGTAAAACCTTATGCGTAGAAAGAGGATTTCGACTTTTTTCTTACGCATAACTCGAGGGTTTTGACTTTCTTTTATTACGCGTAAAAAATGCCCAAATTTTCAAACGATTTCTTATGCACAAACAGCTTCCAAAACACTCAAATAACACAAAAGATTTGACTTTTGTCACCCAAGGTGATTTTTCTGCTTATGCGTAGAAACGAACTACCAATAACACACGAGTTTAAAAGTGAAGAAAAATACGTAAAGCTTCGAACTTTTTCCAAAAACTAGAATCCTTAACACTATAAAAACCTTAAAACATAAGAATCTTGAAGATTTTAGTGCAAAAATTAAAGTTTTATGCGCGACAACTTTGAGAACGAACAACTACGCGTAACACTACACAAAAAAAACTTCAACCAAAAACACTCCTAAACCATTGTTTGGCGATTGATACCAATTGTAGGACCTTAAATATCTCAACCTTATCACGTATACCACTTATCACACAAGTTACACAAACCAAACACAAACACACGTATGCGTAGAACCCGTGAAACACAAACTGTTATGCGTAGAAAGAAAGAAGAAAGATTAAGAGAAAGATGGTGACTTGATGTTATAAAACCGTGTATGTATAGAGAGAGATGGAAACAATAAGATGTTTATTTCAAAGGAAAACACACACACACACACTTTCAAGCACACCCCTCAAATGAGACTTTGAGGGGTATTTATAGTTCAAGTACTAGACGCCCTAATGGGCTTTCCATGGGCCTCGTGGTGGACTTGGATTGGATTGGGTTACAAGAACTTATTCAAGGCTAGCTTAACATAAATACTAGTCATTTAGCTTAGCCCAATCCACGAGCCCGTTGACTATTCTAATACGATATCTAACACACGTTACAAAGTTCCTAAATGTGAATGACCATCACTTCTAATAAAAATGTTACGGCTAACAGAGTAGTAGTAAGGAGATGAGGGGTTATTGGAGGTTGTTTGTTTAGGTAGACGTGATGTAGATTTGAGTTGATTTTATCTTGGACCTGAGATGATGTTTTTGGATGTGGATAGGTTCTTGTTTAAACTAGACTGATGATGGTGTAACTTAACCTGAAGTCAAGATGAGTCTTGGTACTTGGTATTTTTGTTGGGTCAACAAATCGCACAACATTAGGTTTTGTCAAATTGCATTGATATTCAAAGCTAGTTGGTCAAAACGCAACTTGTTAACAAACCGCATAGCATTTGACAAAACGTATTTCATGAGAAGCTCAAACCGCATCAAAGAAAGTTCCTACCAAACCCAGAAAAACTGCTTCAAAGCACTTCATATTTGACCCAGTTTGACCAAAGTTCACGGAAATGGTACTAAAAACAAGTCATAATACATAATACATAACATATAATATGATTGGACAGCACGGACACAGACCAGGTATATGAATCAGAACAAAGCTTAAGACTTATGTGTTTTTTACCATTTTAAGATACATAAAGGACTTCAAAACTGTTTACCATAAATAATAAAGGAAAAAAAATTCCAGCTTCATAAAAAACATGGTTAAACCAGTTTCGTGATATGATTCGAACCACAAAAATCATTAAAACATCAACAACCTGGCTCTATTATACCAATTGTAACACGTAACCCGATTAGCCTGATTCACATTTCCATAATTCCCAACGACTGAAGCTGCAACATTCCCATTCGGATTACCCACTATTCTGTTCACAACATTCTGACCCATCTGATTTCCAAGGTGCTGACCCATCTGATTACCCTAATACTGAACCGCCTGATTTCCTGCATATTGACTCGTATTCTGCATATTCTGATTACCCATGTGAAATCCAGTAGCATATCCCTGCTGATTCCCAATAACTCCAACCAATTGTCCTCCTTGACCCATATTCACACCCGGCTGAGCAATTTGTCTATTGCAAGTGTTTGAAGAAATCCTTTGGTTGTTGTTAGTTAGATTAGAATAGCATCCTTTGAATACTTTAGTCAAATGAATGAATGCATTAGACAACGCCTCTGTTTGTTCAGCTTCAATGTCAGTGATTCCAGGATCCTGGTATTGTGGATACTGTTGTTGTTGAAGGACTTGTTGTTCGGGTGGGTAGAATTGTTGTTGAGGGATGACATGTTGTTGTTGTGGAATGTATTGTTGCATGTTGTTGTTGTTGGTGGAAGATGATGAAGAAGGTTTTTGTTGTGTGTTCACTGGAGTTTGTGTCTTTGCAATTAGTGCCAAGGGATCATTATTCTTTGCTAATCTCTCTTTCCTTAATTCATTGGCTTCAGCTTGGTTTTGTTTCAGAAAATCATAGAGTTGATCAAATTCACTTGATGTAAGTCCTTTGTTTGGTTGACAATAGTGACATAGCGTCCCCATTCTTCTTGAAGATTGTTGATGAATTTGATGTTACTCACGATATTTTTGGGTGTCAACTTGTTTCTTATAAGCTCATTCATCAAAGTGCAAAACCTTCCATAGTATGATTCAATGGATTCTCCTGGTTGAAGTAAACTTCTCCCATTCAGTTAGCAACTTGTTCTCCATGTCTTGTTGACCAATTTATGTTCCATAACATAGCCGTCTAACACGTTCCCACATATCGTGAGCAGTTTCACAGCTGTCTACAGCAGCGACGATATCTCTTGGTAATCCTAGTTGGATGATGTGTATTGCCATGTCATCTGCTTCGATCTGCTTCTTATCCTCTTCAGTGTATTCTGATTCATTTTGTTCACGAAAAGATGGTGGGACGGGAGGTGTTGCATCAGGAAATCCAGGTTCTTGGATTTGTCTTGGCTTGAAGGGTCCATTCGTAATGGATTGAATCATGAGTTTTCCATTAGGTTTGGTTTTGATGTAGCGGAGCATACGACTAGTCCATTGAAGATATCCACCTTTTTCCAGCATAGGAGGCGGTTTTCAGCACCGGTTGCATTAATGTCTTGTTGAGTAGCCATTTATGAAGATAGTAGTTATAAATTTGATGTAGGATCGATTAAACGATAAAGGAGTTATGATTGATGATGATTAAGTACAGTAATTGTGGTGAAAGCTTGGTGAAAATTTGGTCCGACAACTTAAAAACCTCAATAACTTCTGTTCGGAGCGGATTTAGGCCTCAAAGGTTGACTCAAATTAACTTTACTTAATCTGGAGTGCCATTCTCCTCGTTCTCACGGTCGTTTTGATGATTAGAACGCAGAAAACAGAGTTACGGTTCAAAAGTTATGACCGTTTGAAGTTTTGTCGGGAAAAGTCAACAAAACGCACTTATGATTTGGTCAAACCGCAGAGTTCTCAAAAGATCCAATAAACGTTTGATGTAACCTATATAAACACTAGACTAATCGAATATAACTACCTTAAGCCTAAAAGTACAAACTTTAAGCTAAGAAAAGCAAAAAATTCGAATGGTTTGATGCTTTTCACCACAAAAACGAATTAAAAACAACCCTAGATCATTGTTTGGCAATTGTTTGGCAATTGGTACCACTCTTAACTACGAGGACAGTGTTTGTTTACTTCAGCCTAAAGCCAATATGTGGTATATCTTGACAACCCGAATCCAAAAGTCATATAATGTCAGGCCCATAGTCCGATCCATTCAAACACAATATCCATAAATCGTTGAAGCCCAAAGTCGAATCAAGCCCAAACTAATAATACTATAACACATTTAAGTACAGTGCATTTGATAACGAGAAGGCCCAATCCAATCATAATCCTTCATATCCGATCCATGCTAAGGCTATTAAAACCACTATTCTCAATCGAATACCCTAATTATTCTCACTTATCCTAACCCTAAACTCACTCACAAGAAAATACGCCTCCATCACTACTGCATCCACAAAGCGCATCTCATTTCTCCATATAAAAAAAACGCACTCTGATATCTCCCAAATATCATCAATCATCTCAATCTCAACACACATCTCATCAAAAACCCATACGCAGCACCAAGAGCATAATAGGTTATCTCTTCAAGATCTTTTATACAAGGTCTCGGGTAGGTTTTGTGTGATGGTATTTTCGATTTATGATGTTAGCCTTAATAGTTTTATTAGAAGTGATGGTCATTCACGTTTAGGAACTTTGTAACGTGTGTTAGATATCGTGCTAGAATAGTCAACGGGCTCGTGGATTGGACTAAGCTAAATGGGTACTAGTTATGATAAGCTTGCCATATATCCAATCCAACCCAAGTCCATATCCACGAAGCCCAAAGAAAGCCCATTAGGGTATATGATACTTGTACTATATAAACCCCTCAAAGTCTCATTTGAGGGGTGTGCTTGAAAGTGTGTGTGTGTGTGTTTTTCCTTTGGAATATACAACTTTATTGTGTTTATCTTTTTTCTCAACATACACGGATTTCATATCATTCAAGTCACCATCACCTTAATCTTTCTTTCTTCTTAAGCATAACGTTTGTGTTTGGTTTCACGTGGTTATACTTGTATATGTGTTGGGTTTGTGATAAGGTTGATATATCGTAGTGGTTTCACAATTGGTATCAATCGCCTAACAATGGTTTAGGAGTGTTTGTGTTTGTTTTGAAGGTTGGTACTGTTTGCGTAAAGGCTCTCGTTATTCATATTTGAAACGCTTAAAGCTTTAATTTTTGCACTCAAAAATTCAACATTCTTGTGGTTTAAGGTTTATTTGGTGCTAAAGTTTCAGTTTTTTGCAAAAAGTTCGAAGCTTTACGTGTTTTAAATCATTTTTAAGCTCGTTTTTGGTTCATTGGTCATTTCTACTCGTAACTTTTCTAAGCACTTTGGGTGAAAAAGGTCAACATTTTTGGGTTATTCGAGTGTTTTTAAGGCTATATGTGCAAGAGAAATCGTTTGAATCGCTGAAATTTTTTTACGCGTAGGTCAAAACCCTAGTTCTACACGTAAGAAAGTCAAACTACGCATAAGGTTCTACTCATAAATTTTTGGTGCAGATTCTTCTAGCTTAAACGGTGACTCAGTGCTTCCCTCACTTGGATAAGTTTGTGGAACACTTCGACTTTTGGATATCCCTTACACTGTGATAGTGTAAAGGATTTTTGGGCAAAACCCTAATCTTACGCATAAGCTTAGACTTACGCGTAGATTACTTTACGCTTAAGTATTTATCCTACGCCTAAGCCTTGTCTTACGCATAAGCTAAATCTTACGCATAAGTTTTCCTACGCCTAACTTTAAGTCTACGCATAAGATCCTACGCCTAAGGAATCCTACCCCTAAGCTTCCTACGCATAAGATCCTACGCCTAAGCATCGTCTACTCATAACTTCGTGTTTCTACGCCTAAGCTCTTCATTTTCATAAAAAAAAAATAAATAAAATAAAATAAAATTTGAGGAGACTAAACGTTCAATTTTTACGCGAAATTCAAAATTTGGTATAACTGTGAAAACTTTGGTCAAAAATTCAAATTTTTGGGCCTAAATTCAAATTTTTCGGGTCAAATTTGGCGTCAAAATTGTCATAACTCAAATTTTTCATACGATCTTAGAATTGATTTTTAAAGTGAATTACAAATTTTGGGTGAAAAATGTTTTCGACTAAGAACCAAGGTTACGAGTACGACTTTCAGAAAACTTCAACTGAGCTTAATCTTCATCAACCACAACTCCTTTATCGTTGAATCGATCCTACATCAACTTTATCAGATCATACCTTCATCAATGGCAACTCAACAAGACATTCATGCAGCCGGTGCCGAAAATCGACCTCCTATGTTGGCAAAAGGTGGTTATCTTCAATGGACAAGTTGAATGCTCCGCTACATCAAGACCAAACCTAATGGCAAACTCATGATTAAATCCATTCAGGATGGACCCTTCAAGCCTCGACAAGTTCATGTACCTGGAAATGCTGATGCAACACCTCCCGTCCCACCATCTTCTCGTCTTCAATACGAATCTGAATACACTGCAGAGGATCAGAAACAAGTCGAATCAGATGACATGGCAATTCATATTATCCAACTGGGTTTACCAATAGACATCTTTGCTGCGGTAGACAGTTGTGAAACTGCTTTCGATATGTGGGAACGTGTTAGACCACTTTGTCATGGAACAGAAATTGGTCAACAAGACATGGAGAACAAGCTGCTAACTGAATGGGAAAAGTTTACTTCTACTCCAGGAGAATCCATTGAATCCTACTATGGAAGGTTTTGCACTTTGATGAATGAGCTAATCAGAAACAAGTTGACACCCAGAACTATCGTTCAAAACATCAAGTTCCTGAACAATCTTCCAGAAGAATGGGGACGATATGTCACTATTGTCAACCAAACAAAAGAC
This sequence comes from Chrysanthemum seticuspe, assembly GCA_019973895.1. Lineage (NCBI taxonomy): Eukaryota > Viridiplantae > Streptophyta > Magnoliopsida > Asterales > Asteraceae > Chrysanthemum > Chrysanthemum seticuspe. The sequence continues at coordinate 34,870,040 of BPTQ01000003.1, forward strand.
TTACATCAGGTGAACTTTGATCAACTCAACGATTTTCTGAAACAAAACCAAGCTGAAGTGAATGAAGTCAGGAAAGAAAGATTTGCAAAGAATCATGATCCATTGGCACTCATTGCAAAGACTCAAACTTCAGTGAATACACAACAACAAGCTTCATCATCTTCCAACAACAACAACTTGCAACATTACATTCCACAACCACAACAACAATTCTATCCATATCAACAATACCAGGAACAAGGAATCACTGATCCTGAAACTGACCCAGAAGCGACCTTGCAACAGATATACTCTTTATTGGGTAACGCACTAAAAAGTCGCTATTCCACACCAACTAACAACAACCAAAGGATTTCATCAAACACTCGCAACAGGCAAGTTGCACAGCCGGGAGTGAATATGGGTCATCAAGGACAAATGGTTGGAGTTATTGGGAATCAGCAGGGATATGCTACTGGATTTCGCATGGGTAATCAGGCGGTTCCGAATCAGGGTAATCAGATGGGTCAGAATGTTAGGAATAGAGCTGTGGGTAATCAGAATGGGAATGTTGCAGCTCCAGTCGTTGGGAATTATGGAAATGTGAATCAGGGTAATCAGGTTAAGTGTTATAACTGTCAAGGAATAGGTCACATGGCACGAAACTGTCCCACTAAGCCGCACAAGAAGAATGTTGAGTTTCTTCGAAAAGCTATGCTGTTAGCACAGAAGCAAGAAGCAGGGATGCAGTTGAGTGATGAGGAAAATGAATTTTTCGCTATTGTGGATGATTTGGAAGACCTCGAGGAAATCAATGCGAACTGCATCTTCATGGCAAATCTTCAGGAGACTAAGTACGACACTGAATCTGACACACCTCCTGTCTATGATGCCAACGCAGTATCTGAGGTACCAATCATTGATCCATGCTATAACAATGTCATATTTGATGTGTTTACTCATGACGAACAAAATTCTGTGACGCCAGCACCTACTTATGATACATACCTGGACAATCCGAGTTGTAGCAATACTAACTCTGAAACTCCAGATGTGGATCCTAGTGGAGGCCGTGTGGCACAAAATACTGAGACTGATGAGGAAACACGTGCTTATTTTGAATCATTAATCAATAACTGTGGCATTGAAATTGAGAAAGTGAGTAAGGTCAATCACGAAGTTAAGGCCGCGAATGTTAAATTGACCACTGAGCTTGAGAGTTACAAAGAAAACGCCAGAGCCTATGAATTTCATACAAACAAAATATCAGATTTAGAAATTGGTTACAGAGATTCTGTTTTAAGAGAAAAACAATTGCAAATCAAGTATGATACACTTGATGTGAATCTGAACTTGAAAATAAAATCTTTAAACAAGGAAATTTCTGAAATAAATGATCAACTTTCTAAACAAAAAACACTGTTTTCTGATCTTGAAAAAGAGAAGAAATAGTTGATTTCTGATTTTTCAAAACGAGAAGATTCTCTTCTTGATGAAATTCTGGATAAAAATGAAACTATCAAAAAATTGGATAATTTACTTCTTACAACGGGTCATTCCGCTAAAACAAACAAGATGATTTCTAATCAAGTAAATCCGATTTTTCATACTTCACATAAAATGGCTCTTGGTAACTCACCTCCTGGTTTCCTCAAGAAAGCTCATAAATCTCAGAATGTGTTACACAATGGAAAACCTTTGCATGAACCCATAATTGTGCATGATTCTCTTGAAACGTTGGAACTATCTGAGGAGAGTAGATCAAAAATGAAACAAAAACATCCGGAAATCAAACCTATTGATTATAATAAATGGAACCAAATTAATGGTATTTCGTTTGTTTCTCAATCAACGTTTTCCACCAAACCAAGTGTTTCAAACAAAGTGTGAACACCAGTTTCAAAATCAGTTTCAAAACCAGTTGTTGTATCCAAATCTCTTTCGAACATTGAACAAATGTCTTCAAACAATCCTTTTAACACAAGTGATGCCAGAAGTATTTTGGAAAATGTGAAAATGAGAATTGCAGATCTTCAAGAGACCGTTAAAACTAAAACCAATATTACAACAAACATCTGGTTTAATAGTTTTGATATTGAACAGAAAAAGTTTTTTGAAACTCAAATTGCCCCTCAGCTGACTAACATCAACTCAAGGGTAATCCATTTTAAACAAGCCTTTTTGAAAGAAACAGCTGACTTTGTCAAGGACCATAAATCCCTGGTTAAGCAAGCTAATGAAAGTGTTGAACACATCAAAGTTTTGGAAAATTTAAATGATTCTCTCTTCGAAGATGTTCTGACTACTGATATTATGTCCATCATTTTGCAAACATATTCTGTTGAAGATCATGAAAGACTCCAGTCTGAGACCTCCGAAATTGTTTCAAAATATGAAAAAGCTCTTGAAAAAATTGAAAAAGAAAATGTGTCATATTTTAAACAACTTGATCGAAAAACTGAGGAATGCAAATATGAAAAATTGTCGTATGAGCGTGCCTACAATGACATGAAAGCAAAAAATGATCTTTTGAGGGCTCAGCTGGAAAGTCAAAAAGGAAAGGCAGTGGATACTGTGATTACAAAACCATTGACTGCGGAGAAAGCAAATGTTCCCAAACCGGTTTTCAAACCAAAAATGTCTGTTTCTATGCCTCCTCCAAAAGTCAATGAGAAATATGTTTCATCAAAACCAGTCACTCCACCTGCCCTACCTAAACAAAATGTAGATAAAGGAAAAACGGTTATAGAGAAACCAACAGTTTTAGCACCTGACCTTTTAAAGATGAGTACCACTAATGCGTCTGCCTCCACATCTAAAACATATGGAACAAACGACATAAGTTTAGAAAAGCACTCTAAAGAGACTAGGAAAGCTGAAACCACCTTCCTTCATAAAACTGTAAATCCTAATGCGTGTGCCTTACCTTCTTCAGGACTAGAAAGCACCTCTAGGAGCAGCAGACTAAAGCCTAAGAGCAATACAAGGAACAATAGAGTCTCGACTGCCTCTAGGAGTAGTAGCTTGAATAAAGAGAAGAAAGTAGAAGAACACCCTAGGAATATACCGCTTTTGAATAAGAAAGACAATTCATCTGAATGTACTGAACCTACGAAACTTGCTAAGTCTAATGAATGTGTTGAATCTCTTTGTTTAACTTGGAAGAAATCTTTAATTAATGTTCAAGATGATTGTGTTTCTAAGACTGTGAATGATAAGCCTGTTAAGAAGAATGTCCCAAAAAGATCTTACGCTAAACGAGTAGGAAGACTAGTTGCAAAACTTAGACTTTACACTACTGACAGGAACCAAAGCGTTTACTTTAGGGATGATATTTGGAAACCCACAGGTAGAACTTTCACACTCCAGAATGGTACAATGAGTGATAAACCAGAATTCCCTGTAGAAAACCGCTTTGAGTGTGATAAGGATTTTACCTCTAACCCAAAGGAACCAAAATCAAAACGGTTTCCACAATATTCTTTTTCTGTAACTGGCAGGTTATCGAAATTTGTCTTTGGATCGTCGACTCGGGTTGCTCCAAGCACATGACCGGGAATCTAAAGCTGCTGATCAATTTCGTCTGGAGATTCATGGGAACCGTACGTGTAACAACTCGTAATTTCAGGACATTTCATATAGACTAGATTTAGTCTACACATCATTAGTAACATCATTTCATATCAATTTATGCATGGGTTTTGCATTTTACATTAAACGTTTATTTTCCTAATGAATAAACGCTATCGCGTAATCATTTACTTTGAACATTTGATCCGACACTTCCAAAAATTATTCCGATATATTTTTATACTCATATGAAGATTATAAAAATAATATTATGAGTTTACCCGGTGTTTTAAATTTATTTTGTATATAAATTGTTATATTTATATAATTACGACGGTTTTCGTAAATACTACACGATAATTATTATTTCACTTAATTTTTGTAAGAAATGTATTTTTATAATTTTTATGACTTCAATATATTTTATTTGATCCGTTAAAATTTATTTTTAGCTAACGCTACCCTAAATACTTAAATAAATATACAAGTTACTAATTATTTTTAAATAACAATAACTTTACTTCTACACCTAAGTACTTAGCTACTCAAAATACAATATAATGTTAATTTTTTTGGGCTTGTCAACAAGGAGGATGACTCAACTACACTTTGAGTACTAAATATCTAAGTATACAATAATACATACCTTATTATATTATTACTTCAACACATACAAGCATAAGATATCAAGTGTGAAAAAAATACTTACCCTCCCACCATTTTCTTCATCAACCGGCCAAGAGAAGAGAAACACAAGGAGATTATTTTTTTTCAAGTCAAGCTAATTTACACAACTTAAGCATACTCTTAAGCAAGGTTTTGGAATAAAAACCTAGGGTGTTTAGGATAAACCTTTGTTCATTAAACCTCATCAAGTAACTAGTAAGCATTTCATGTTCATTTTCATCTTTCATATTCATATTATGGTCATTTTATCATGCTTGAGTAGAACATGCAAGTTATATGGTTATCTATACCACTTTAATTGTTTTTAAGTGCTATAAATTAATATATAACATCCTATAATTATTCCTTGTAACATATCATTTTTGATGATGTCTAGGAACCCATGACACCCTAAGAAGGTGTATGGTAGGTTTAGAATAGCTTTGGTGTTGATTGGAATGTTTTAGAACAAGTTTCAAACATGAGAAAACGTTTTTGACGATAATAAAATAGCTGCTGTAACGTTTTGTAAAGTCTGGAAAATTCGACAGATTGTAAAATATTTTGGGCTAGATATTCAGAAAATATACTTTAAAACGGAAACGTGAACGCTTGAACGGGTTAAAACGGAGTTATAACGAAGAAGTTATGCTATTTTTAAGTTTAACGACGAAAACTATTTTTCCGGAAAATTCAGCATGTTATCCAGATTTTTACGGGTCAAAAATGAGTCTCAAGCGTTATCTAAATGAGTCGATTTATCAAAAATATATTAGTATACTTTAACACGAAGCTAAGGACATATAAAAGGTAGAAAACGGACTTATAACGACTAAGTTATTCACATTTTAAACAAGTTGTCGTAACTTTTGTTACAAGTATAACTTATATATTTTCCTATTAGACAAAAACTAGTTGCCGCTAAGGACCACGTTGAGAGTCGTTTTTAACATCGATGGAGTACTTTTCAGAAAACGATGTCTTCTAGTAAAAGTAAGTTCACCTAGCCTATTTTCCAAAATGATTAACCGTTCGTCAAACGGAGTTGTAACGAGTAAAATACGGTCACTCAAACTTTGCCGAAATTTACCCTTAAACAATATTTTGGGTACAAGTACCCTACTTTACCTATGTTTTTCTCCATGATCGAGACCTTTATGATGAAAATTTAAAAGCAAAGACTTTTATATAATGCTACAAGCTTTCCAAAACCATTGGGTTTGTTTCCTAACACTCGATGTGCACCATTTTACGACTAGATTTTCAAGGCCATTTAGTCACTTTCATGAATTATCAAATGACATTGTTTTACGACGAAAAGCTATAATTTCTTGATAAATCAATAAACGACTATCGTAGGAGGTTGTTTCAACGTAAATATTTGTAAAGTATTTTATAATATGACGAGATGTCATAAACATATATTTCGATGATAAACATTATTTTCAAATGTACAAGTGGTATGGATATCATATGAGTTTGCATGCACGACATTGTTTCATGATTTACATTAGAACATATCATTCATAATAGGTCGCGGTTAGAGATTGCGCTGCATTTCAGTGTATCCACTCTTTTCATCATTATAATTGCATCAGGTGAGTTTTGTAGCCCCTACTTTTAATTGTTTTGTACTATTTTGGGGGAGATACATGCTCAACTATTTTCATTTACTTTCATAAGTACTATAAACATTTAAGGATTACTGTGAGTTTTCATAGCCCCACTTTCAATTGTTTTGTACTATTTTCGGGGAGATACATGCTTAACTATTTTTCACAAGTACTTTAGATTTTTAAGGATAAATTCTATCATGATCACCATCGTTTCAAAACCGAATGTTGTACTATATCAATTGTTCTTGTTTATGTGATATAGTTCTACGTCGTATAATGTTCTAAATCAGTTGACTACTGATACATTGAGTCAGGTGCTATTGATTATGTGCTATAGTTCTACGTCGTATAATGTTCTAAATCAGTTGACTACTGATACATTGAGTCAGGTGCTATTGATTATGTGCTATAGTTCTACGTCGTATAATGTTCTAAATCAGTCGACTACTGATACATTGAGTCAGGTGCTATTGATTATGTGCTATAGTTCTACGTCGTATAATGTTCTAAATCAGTTGACTACTGATACATTAAGTCATGTGCTATTGATTATGTGCTATTGTTCTACGTCGAGTTAGGTACTATTGTGAATTCATTTGACATCATGTGCTTGAACATAAACTATACACATTTTGGCAGTGGGTTGTAAACATACAGGTTGCAAGTTTTGTATGGGCGGAACTTGGAACTGAGTGGATTTACAATGCCTTTTCTGCATGAACATTTTATAAAGGTTTTTCATTTCAACACAAACTCTATGAACTCACTCAACCTTTGTGTTGACACTTTTTAGCATTTTTTATCTCAGGTATCTAAGGCATTCATTTCATGGCGTGCATATGGACATATCATAGAGTCGTGGTGACGACGCGTCACACATGGGATTTATGCACTTTAAAAACATCATTTGGCTTGTATCAAATTTATTTCTGTACATATTGATTTTCATTTAGGACCTATACTTTGTAAACTCTGATTGTTTTAATAAATCAAACGATGTGTTTTCCAAACGACACTTTAGGTCGTTCAATATAACTATAACTTTGATGCTATGACAGTCATCTCCCAGGAATTCCATTCCGCTGCAAAACAGGTAATTTGGGGGTGTGACAGTACGTTTCGGAAATGATCATGTAGCAGCTATCATGGGTTATGGAGATCTACCTTTTGGAAATTATTTGATCACTCGGGTTTACTATGTCGAAGGGTTGGGACACAATTTGTTTTCAGTCGGGCAGTTCTGTGATGCAGATTTAGAGGTTGCTTGTAGGAAAAATGCTTGCTTCGTTAGAAATTTGGATGGCACTGATCTCTTAACTGGGAATCGTGATACAAACTTGTATGCTATCGACATCAATCAAATGGCCTCTTCATCACCAATATGTCTTATGACACGAGCATCTGGAACTCAGTCCTGGTTGTGGCACAGACGGTTATCCCATCTCAATTTCGACACCATCAACAATCTTGCCAAAGACAACATCGTCAACGGGCTTCCAAAGTTCAAATACACCAAGGATCACTTATGTCCATCATGCGAACAAGGAAAAAGCAAAAGAGCATCATATAAACCCAAATCCGTACCTAGTTCGGAAGCAAAGTTGCATATGTTGCACATGGACTTATGTGGCCCAATGAGAGTTGAAAGCATTAATGGGAAAAGGTATATTCTCGTTATCGTCGATGATTATTCGAGATATACATGGGTTAAGTTTCTGAGATCAAAAGACGAAGCACCAGGCATCATCATCACCTTTCTGAAGCGTATTCAAGTACTTCTTCAAACTCCAGTAAGGGTTGTAAGAACTGACAACGGCACATAATTCACTAATCAGGAGTTAAGAACCTATTTTGAAGATGTTGGAATCACACATCACACATCAGTTGTTAGAACTCCACAGCAGAATGGGGTATTTGAAAGAAGAAATAGAACTCTTGTGGAAGCTGCTCGCACAATGCTAATTTATTCTGGTGCACCGTTATTTCTTTGGGCTGATGCGGTTGCCAATGCTTGTTTCACTCAGAACCGATCCCTAATCCATCCTAGATTCAATAAAACCCCATATGAGCTTGTGAACCACAGAAAACCTGATATCTCTTACTTTTAGGTATTTGGCGCTTTGTGCTATCCTACGAATGACAGAGAAGATCTTGGAAAACTGAAAGCAAAAGGTGATATTGGAATCTTCATTGGATATTCAGATAACTCGAGGGCATTCAGGGTGTATAACAGGAGAACTAGGAGGATCATGGAGACGATGAATGTGAAGTTTGATGAACTTTCACATATGGCTTCTGAGAGACTCGCTCTAGAACCCGCACTAAACTAGCAGACTTCTGGACACATCAGTTAAGGACTCGTACCTCAAAGAGCTCAATCAACTTCGTTTGATAATCCTAAAGAACAAAAATGGGAGAATTTCTTCGAGTTAATGTTCGATGAATACTATGGTGGAACTTCGACAAATGCTTCAAACCATCATTCCGCTGCACCCGCTCAAAATCATCCTCCACCACTAACAGAAGATGCATCTACTACGGTCGAAACCAATGCACCAACTCCATCAACATCATCTACATCTACTACAGTTATTGCACCCGTTCTACCAGCAGTTGATGAGCAAAACCAAAACCAGAACGATGCAACGTTAGATGAAGACTTATTTGAAAACCCGTTTGCCACGGAATCAGCTGAATCTTCTTCAAGCTTACGAGAACCATCTAACTCGCATACGTATAACCAACGGTATCCTTCTACTCTGAAGTGGACAAAAGACCACCCAATTGAACAAGTTATTGGTGAACCTTCAAGGCCAATTCAGACGAGACGTCAACTTGCCACCGATTGCGACTTATGCATTTACCTTTGCTCAATTACCAATATAGAGCCAAAGAACATTCGCGAGGCAATGGCAGAACCCGCATGGATAGAAGCGATGCAGGAGGAACTTCTCCAATACCGTCTACATGACTCTTGGGAAATGGTTCCAAGACCCATTGACGTTCGCGTCATTGATCTTAAATGGTTATGGAAGAACAAACGGGATGAAGAAATGACTGTAATTCGCAACAAAGCTCGTCTTGTGGCCAAAGGATACAGACAAGAGGAAGGGATAGACTTTGAAGAGTCATTCGCGCCGGTAGCTAGACTTGAAGCAGTCAGGATATTCTTAGCCTATGCCGCTCACAAAAACATCACGGTGTATCAGATGGACATTAAGACCGCGTTCTTGAATGGAACTCTGAAAGAAGAAGTGTACGTAAGTCAGCCAGAAGGCTTCATAGACATGGAACATCCAGACTACGTCTTCAAACTCAAAAAGGCAATCTATGGTTTGAAACAAGCTCCGAGAGCGTGGTATGACGAATTGTCCTCTTTCCTTATCCAAAACAATTTCACCAAAGGAACAGTTGATCCTACCTTGTTTACACAAAAATGCAAAAACGACCTTTTGATTGTTCAGATTTATGTGGACGACATCATTTTTGGGTCCACTAATCCGAATCTTTCAAAACATTTTGAAAATCTCATGAAAAGAAAATTTGAAATGTCCATGATGGGGGAACTAAAATTCTTTCTTGGTTTACAAATACATCAGTCCCCACGTGAAATTTTTATAAATCAAGCTAAATACACAACTGAAATTTTGAAAAATCATGGTACGGATAACTGTGACTCGGTCGGAACACCAATGGTAACTTCACCAAAAATTGGAGCCGATTTGTTTGGGAAACCTATTGATCTGAAGAAATATCGGAGCATGATTGGTTCTCTCATGTATCTTACTGCTAGTCGACCCGATATTCATTTTGTTGTTTGCTTATTAGCACGGTTTCAGGCAAAGCCTACCGAACTGCACCTCAAAGAGGTTAAAAGGATCTTTCGGTATCTGAAGACATCCATTCACATGGGACTTTGGTATTCGAAGGAATCCGGATTTGATCTAATTGCCTTTTCAGATGCGGACCACGCAGGTGATCAAGTTACAGCAAAAAGTACATCCGGAGGAGCACAATTTTTGGGTGAAAAGTTAGTCAGCTGGTCTTCAAAGAAACAAGATTACACTGCACTTTCAACCGCTGAAGCTGAGTATGTGTCTCTATCTGCGTGTTGTGCTCAAGTTCTATGGATGAGAACACAACTCACAGATTATGGCTTTACTTTCGATAAAATACCTATGTATTGTGACTCGAAAAGTGCCATAGCCATATCATACAATCATGTTCATCACTCAAAGACTAAGCATATCCGTGTCCGCTACCACTTCATCAAAGAGTACGTCGAAAATGGTACTGTTGAATTATTCTTCGTAATGACTGATTACCAACTCGCCGATCTATTAACTAAAGCCCTTCCAAATACCTTCGCTGTAAATATTTTTGAAAAACAAAATACAAAATTTGAAAAACCAACAAAAGCAAAATATAAAAATATAAAATTTTCAAAAATACAAAAACAATATAAAATCAAAAATCCAAAAATATTCTTCTCACGACATGTCTCTTGTATAATCGATATTCTGTACATTTCTAGAAATGTCATTCAACAATGATACGGGCATGTAAAGATGCTTGAGCGAGAGTTCTTTTATTGTGTTCTAAAACATGTCGTTTCTCAAAAATTTCTTCATAATAATGGCTTTCGTATACTTCAGTACGAAACCCGGACTAAAATGATGACTTTTGATTATTTTTCAAATCAAAACTCGTGCTTTTTAATGAAAATCACAAGTGTACGCTTCAGTGCACTACATTTAAAAATGGTGAGAAATCATCATCATCTTGAGCACCTTTTCAAGATTGTTCAAAAAGATTTTTCAAAATCTTTCAAAATATTTTGTGCTCAAGATAACTCCCTCTAAAACCCTTTAAATTGATTATGCTTTATTAAAGGGGGAGTATAAAACAAAATGTTCCAAATTCATGCTTAAATCAAATCCGTTTGACTCCCCAAAAAGATTCTAAAATGTTGTTTAATCTGTTGATATCAAAAATATCACGAATATGCTATTTTTGAGGGGGAGGAGACGTGATTAAAATGTGATCAAAAAAGTTTAATGATCGTTGTTTGAATCTCAAAATGAGCTCGACTTAGTTGAAACCAATGAATTGACGAGCAATCATGTACCATCTCGAGAAACTTTCTATGGACTTGACCAAGACGGGTAATAATTTCAACTAGTTCTCTAGTGATGTAAACGTGTCTCGAATCGGTCTTGTTCATTTAAAGTCGATCAATTCAAAAAGTGCGAACTCTACCCTCTATGTGCAGATTTCTGTCAAAACTTATAAGCACATGTGAAGGGGGAGTGTTTCTGAAAATATAAAACTCACGGAGTGTTTCAAACATGTTTTCTATCATAAACACTCTGAGAGATTTTCAAGAAAAATGGTTTTATGGCAACAATAGGACGGTCATGGAGTTACAAGGTGACTAAGGATAGGAAATCCGTCCTATGATCCTCCAGAGCCGGAGGGATCTACCCAAGGACATCACAAATAGTTAGTATTAGAAGTCCTTAGGAATGATTGAAAAGAGGAGTAATGTGAGAAAGGAGAAAGAAGGGGTTGAAGAATTAAAAAGAAAAGTAAAAGAAAGGGAGAAAAGAAATAGCCCTCCATATTCAACCTTAGGGCAGAAACCGGGTTCAACTCATCTGCTACTGGTTGTCACTAGATGACACTGGTATTGAAGACCAAGACGTCATGGACCCAGTGACGCACTGCACTAACCTTCTAGCCACTCAATTCCTCTTAAAAGGATTTGTTTCATTCTCACTGGGAACCCTACATAATCTATTGACTTTCTCTTAGAGATTGTTGGTATTGAAGAAGGAGACCCTCTCCCTAGTCTCCGCTCAGGAAAACCAAAATGCACTAATCGAGTCTAGAGCCACGAGATTCATCAAAAGATATCATAAGAACACTTGACATGACATCGCTTGTTGTTCATCAATAAGGACACAAGTGATATATTATAGAGTCCTACGCAGATCTTAGCAATCTGCCAGGATATTTATGAGAAGTTTCACATCTGTGATCTTTAGTGATTGAATGGAAACTCCTGCCAGGGTCAACATCAAGCAGCCCTGACAGCAGGTCACTTCGGTAACTCCCCGTAGATTACGCTTTGTGTGTCTCAAACGGTCTACAGTCATGAGGTGATGCTTCGGTGTACCTCAGCGACTCATCTGAACTGTAGATGTACTTCGGTATATCGTGTTATCTCACTTGTGGGACTCCAGTTCAGGAACGGCCGTTGTAAGAATTAGAGACGTGTTTTCACACTATGCTGTTAACACTCTCGAAATTCAAACTTGTAAGTGCTGGAATCCGCTTATTTCTAACCTGTTTTATGTTTTCTTCTTATGGAAGCTCCGAAGCGGATTGATCGTGCATACTCTCCACATGCTCATACCAACAACACATGAAAGTTCTCATCAAAATCAAAGGATACTCAAAGTTAAAGATGATTCTTCTTTAATGTCAAAGAATCTACAAAGTTTAAAGACTCGAGAACTACATCATTGGCAACCTAAAGTCAAATAGAAGTGTGAGCATGGTGGAGAAAGACGTGGAGATACCTAAGCAACGAAGCTGACAACGGCAGACAACCACATTAACTAATCACAAAGCATGAAGGAACAAAGAATGAAGACTATTCTATATCTATACGCAAAGTTCAAGCTCAAGGAAAGTAGAGATCTTATCAAGTGTAGCATCTTTTGAATGACCACCCCTTAGGGGGAGATTGTTAGCCTTAATAGTTTTATTAGAAGTGATGGTCATTCACGTTTAGGAACTTTGTAACGTGTGTTAGATATCGTGCTAGAATAGTCAACGGGCTCATGGATTGGACTAAGCTAAATGGGTACTAGTTATGATAAGCTTGCCATATATCCAATCCAACCCAAGTCCATATCCACGAAGCGCAAAGAAAGCCCATTAGGGTATATGATACTTGTACTATATAAACCCCTCAAAGTCTCATTTGAGGGGTGTGCTTGAAAGTGTGTGTGTGTGTGTTTTTCCTTTGGAATATACAACTTTATTGTGTTTATCTTTTATCTCAACATACACGGATTTCATATCATTCAAGTCACCATCACCTTAATCTTTCTTTCTTCTTAAGCATAACGTTTGTGTTTGGTTTCACATGGTTATACTTGTATACGTGTTGGGTTTGTGATAAGGTTGATATATCGTAGTGGTCCTACATATGATGAAGTTTTTCTTTTTCTTTTTGAACGAATCAAGGAACCAGTCAAACAAATATGTTTGATTATTACCTTATATGATTCGAATATTCATTGAAGCTTGGCTTCCACATATTGAATTTGTGATGAGGATGATTCGGAGAAAAAAATATTGTAAAGATTAGAACCGAACCAAATCTGTGGACGATTGATGTTTTCTTTAAAATCATTGAGTGTAGGTTTTGATGGAGGATAAGTTAGGATAGATGAGATTTGTTGAAGTTGGAAGAGATTTGAGTTGAGGTTGATGATTTTCTTCATGTTCGATTTTTGTTTTTTGTTTTTGAAACGGTGTTGTTGAAATAGACAATGGACTGATGATGGTTAAGGATACCTGAAGTCAATGCGTCATGGTATTTCTGGTCAACAAATCACATCTCAGCTGCCTTTTTTCAAAACGCATAGGATTTTAACAAACCGCTTTCATTTAAACCGCACATGAGATGTGATAAACCGCTTCAATGTTTTTATTTTTGACAAATCGCATGATTTTCGACAAATCGCACAAGTTGTGTCAAAACGCACTTCACACAAGACGCAGTCAAAACTGGGTCAAATCGCATATGTTTTTGACAAATTGCATGCCATTCAAGAGTTGGTCAAAACGAAACTCTATTTTAACAAACCGCATCAATGGTTTTGACAAAACGCATTGTACTTCCCTAAAAATCTGGATCTAGTTTTAAGTTTCTTCAAAACGCATCCAAGAAGATTTGACCATTTTTTTTCGAATAGCTTCAAACCCAGAAAAAAGGCATAAAAATATATGCTTTTTACCCATTTTGACCATGAAGATGACCATACGGAATGGACCAATAAAAGTCACGGATAAGGTAAAAAAACATCAATGAATATTATTGACACATCTGATTGTGACAGTTAACGAATAAGGACCACAATTGTGTTTTTTTTTTTTTTTTTTTTTTTTTTTTTTTTTTTTTTAAACCTTAGGATACACAATACTAGTTTAAAACTGTTCTCAATAAATGAATAAGAAAAAAATTTCAGATTTAACAACAACGCATAAAAACAGTTTTGAAACATGTTTCGAACCACAAAAATCATTCAACACGAACAACCTGCATTGCAAGGAATTGCCCTACTAAGCCGAAAAAGAAGGATTCAGCGTATCTTCAGAAAGCATTGCTGTTGGTACAAAAGGTTGAAGCAGGGATGCAGTTGAGTGCTAAGGAACATGACTTTGTAGCAATTATGGATGAATTGGAAGACCGAGAAGATATCAATGCTAACTGCATCTTAATGGCAAATCTTCAGGAGGCTAAGTACGACACTGATTCTGACACACCTCCTGTTTATGATGCCAATGCAGTCTGAGGTACCAATCATTGATCCATGGTATAACAATGTCATATTTGATGTGTTTAATCATGACGAACAGCATTATGTGACACCAGCACCTACTTATGATACATACCTGGACAATCCGAGTAGTAGCAATATTATCTCTGAAACTCCAGATGTGAATCCTAGTGGAGGCTGTGTGGCACAAAATACTGAGACTGATGAGGAAACATGTGCCTTATTTGAATCATTGATTAGTAATTGTGGCATTGAAATTGAGAAAGTGAAAACGGTCAATCGCGAAGTTAAGGCCGCGAATGATAAATCGACCACTGAGCTTGAGAGGTACAAGGAAAATGCAAAAGCTTTTGAATTTCACAAAAACAAAGAGTCAGAATTAGAAATTGGTTATAGAAATTCCGTTTTAAGAGAAAAGCAATTGCAAATTAAGTATGATACACTTGATGTTAATTTGAACTTAAAAATAAAATCTTTAAACGAAGAAATTTCTGATCTTCAAAACCAACTTTCTAAACAAAAAGCAACTTATTCTGATCTTGAAAAAGAGAAGAAACAATTGATTGCAGACTTTTCAAAATGAGAAGATTCTCTTCTTGATGAAATTCTTGAGAAAAATGAAAAAATCAACAAATTGGAAAATTTGCTTGTTACAACGGGTCATTCAGCTCAAACTGTCAACATTTTAACACATCAGAAAAACCCGTATTTTCATACAACTCAAAAAATGGCTCTTGGTAACAAACCTCCTTGTGCACTCAAGAAAGCTCAGAAAGAATAGAATGTTTTGTACAATGGAAAAGCTTTGTTAGATAAACATGAACCCTTAGAAGTTCTTGATTCTCATGAAACGTTAGAACTCATTGACGAGAGTAGATCGAAAATGAAACAAAAGAAACCAGAAATAAACCCAATCGATTACAACAAACTCAACAAAATTTATGGAATTAAATTTGTTCCTCAAAAAGAAAAGTCAAAGTTTTCCATAACACCCAGTGTTTTAAACAAAGAGTCAAAATCAGTTTCAAAACCAGTTTTGAAACCAATTGTTGTTTCAAAATCATTTTCGAACATGGAACAAATGTCTTCAAACAATCCTTTTAACACAAGGGATGCTAGAAGTATTTTAGATGACGTTAAGACTAGAATTAGGAAACTTCAACAGATTGTTAAATCTAAAATCAACATCAGTACTAACAACTGGTTTTCTAGTTTTGATGATGAAATGAAAAAGGCTTTTGAAACTAAAATTGCCACTCCGCTAAATAACATCAGTGCGAGGGTAATTCATTTTGAACAAGCATTTTTGAAAGAAACAGGTGACTTTGTCAAGGACCATAAATCCCTGGTAAGGAAAGCTAATGAATGTTTTGAACACATCAAAGTTTTGGAAAATTTAAATGATTCTCTCTTCGAAGATGTTATAACCACTGATATCATGTCCATTGTTTTACAAACATATTCTTTTGAAGACCATGAAAGACTCCATTCTGAGACCTCCGCATTTATATCAAAATATGAAAAAGTGATACGCTTACGCAGCGCGTTCGGGGTCAAAGGAACTTCCTTTTCGTCGAGCAAGTTTTTCAACACCCTAGGCAGTGAACCTAATCGTTGTAGTGTAGTATTAGGGTAAGCCACGGGTATTGATATCGTTCTCTAGGGGAATAGGAATGCTAGTGAGAAGTTACTACGCTAAGGTTAAGGTTGAGGGAGATTATTTTTTATCTTTTTTTATGTTTTTTAGGAAATTGAAAGGTACGAATCTCGGGTATTGGATTTGGGGGGGGGGGGGTTGGTATTTCTACCGATTACTCTACTATTATCTAATTATCTAAACTAAGGTGGTGGTAGTCTATGTCTAATTAATGTGTGCTCGTATGATAGTTTAAAGATGTGTTTACTTAGGTTTTACTACTCCTTAATTATCTCCTATTGATGGTTGAGTTGTCACGTCTTATTCTTAGTTGCGTTGTGTGTCTAAAGTTGTAGGGTATGCGTTTCTCCCCAACTCTTTGAACTTACCAAAGGGTCTCGTCTACAAAACCCACTAGGGATAATAAACTCTTACTCTAAGGCACTCTTTGGATGGTTTAGCTTACAACTACTCAGGTAATTATATTCTAAGGTTCACAAAGATGAATCAAGCATTAAGTACACAACGAATGACCTATCAATATTTAATAATTAAGTTTCATATTCCCTAAGCAAACACACAAATAAATTAGCCGGACATGGAGAACATGCAAGCATACACACAAATAATCAAAGACATAATTGAATTGATGAAGTAAATACTTATCTTGATGTAAGATAGGGTTTGGAACCCTAAAATACTTTACAAGACACCCTTGGTTCGGTTTTAGGTTTTTACTCCACAACAGACTCTCCTAAAACTGAAAAATTCAGATTCTATATATAATATTACATATGCGACGGCGTCACCTTATGTTTGGTGATGCCGTCGTGTTGCCGTCATTAGGGTTTCGTCTTGGCCACGTTAACCCTGCGACGGTGTCACCTTATGTCTGTGACGCCGTCTTCTTCAGCTTCTGACGTCGTCTGGGTCGCATCTAGGCCGTCTGAGTAGCAACGGCCAACTCTTTTAAAGCCCGACGTCGTCACTTGAAAATAGGGTTTTTGGCTACTGAATCGTCACAAAAATTCTCTGACGGCGTCGCAATTAACACCTGACGCCGTCGCCTTCTGTTTTCAGCAGCTTTGAGTGTCTCGATTCTGACTTTGGCCATTTTCTTCGTATATTCGCGCCTTTTCGTCCAAATAAGTGCCATTCCAGCATTTTGCCTTCAAGAGACCTAAAAAGTGAAAAGGAACGATATTAAGCAATAACGGATACAAAAGTGATCAAATAAGGGCTTAAACGACCCCTCAAAATGGTACCTTTTAAAACCTTATCAAATATCTCTACACTTGTTATTTGCTTGTCCTCAAGCAAGTGTGCTTTTAGCCAATTAATTTATAAGTTAGGGGTCATGAAGCATTGGTTTAAAACAGTCCACAACACATATAAGCCCCGCAAAAGTCATAACAAGCACGGAATATACATACTAGCACCTCACATGGGGTGTTTGGATACTCACATCTCTCTCGGGTGTATATATGAAATATAACAAATAGGAAATGGAAGATAAACACTCATTAACCGGTCCTAGTACATAGATTACCATAGGCTTGAGAATAGATCAAACCTCCATCGCTTTGGCGTAAGCACCTAGGAAAGACTATCAAAGAGGTCTTTTAAAAGGTTGTAATGTTAGGCTTACGGTAGGGAAACAAGGGTTTGGTGGGATAGGCTATTTAGTGGTGGCAAGTCAAAAATCTTTATGTTAAATGCATATGAAGAATGGCGTTGCTAAGCCAAGACTCGACACTCTAAAACTCTAGGTAATGGAAATAAATAAATATTTAAAGGATAGATGTAGGATGGTAGCCCGTATGTTTTTTTTTTTTTTTTTTTTTTTTTTTTTTTTTTTTTTTTTTTTTCATACACTTTTACTCTACCATCCTCTACGGTACATCAAAATGATAGGGATTTATAGGCACATCCCTACACTTGAGTTTTTATTACTCTAACACTAATTTGACCCGAATTGAAAAGATCAAAACACTTGGTGTACATTATTACGCAAACAAAGGGAATTTGAATTTAACGTTCCCTTCCCGTCATTTCATAAACTTTAGCTTTTCCCATGAATCCCAATCGTCCCAAAATTGTATACAAAGGATATGACTCGACTTAGCAACTCATGCAAGCAACCAGATAATTGAACTAAGGGTTTAGGGTGATAACAAACATTTGCACTAAAAGTGTGTGCATAAGGGGTAGGCTAAGGCGATTTGGGTGTATATTTGGGGGTGGGGTGTAAACAATGCTCTTCATTGATATTCCGGAAAAACCGAAACATCACGAGAACCGCGAAAAGGATAGGCTCTGAGGGGTTAACTAGGGGTATCGTGTACTAAAGATGAGTACAACGCAAAGGGTGTGGGGGAATTACTCAACCGATGTGGAAGAAGTAATTATATTACGGGTATCAAACAAGGGTTATCCTAATGCCTCTTATCATTTAGTTATTCCTAACTACACAAGTGTAGTCTCACTTGCGATCTCGGAATGCATCACAAAACAAGTTCTAGAATCTAATATACTACCGGTTCACACTCTAAGCATTGAAGATGAATGCTTTTAATTCATACTAATCTAAGGGCGATCCTCACATTTTGGGTGGAATTTGGGTGGTAAAGGGTTTTGTGCTAGTCATATAACTTCCTATCCGTGAGACGCTTTTGTTAAGACTAATGGCCCACTCCTATATGTCATGAAAAATTTCAAATTTGGTGCCAAAATTACCCTAACCGACATTTTCTCATGGTTTATTACACAATCACAATTGAACAAAGCAAATAATCAAGGATAAGCATAGTTTCAAAGTTCCCGTTTTATTTTCCCTCCTTACACTTAAACTGAACATTGTCCCCAATGTTCCCCGAAAGTATCAAAGTTATGATAAAAGGAGGTAATTAAAAACGAAAGAAACTAATACTCCCCTGATTAGCTCGGTAGGATCCGTGTGTGAAGTAGTGGTTAAATCCTTTCCAAGAAGAATTATTGCGTGAAAAGCTCCTCCAATCTTGTGTAACTTCTTCTTGACAAATTAAACCTGCACACTTGAAGAAAACAAACGAAACCTTCGCGTAAAATCGGTGGTAATAATATATATAAGACTCGATTAAAACTAGGATATAATGCTTGTGGAATGGATGTTTACAGAATTTCTAAGAAAATTAAGACCTGGAAAATTCCAAAAATTTATAAGTAGCTCAGAAAACGAGAAAAAAGTGATCTGATGTTTTTACTCCTTCCTGACGCCATCAGGTTGCAATCCTGACGCCGTCAGGTTATCCTGACAAAAACTGTTCTGCGATTTTCTAAAAAAATTCTGGAAAAATTTACATCTTTAGAATCTGGAAAAAATTTCTGCAAAAACATCCATTATGAGTCGATACAAGCATTTGACTCGAACAAACAAACATATATATCTTTTAGTTAATTGTTATTCTCATGTTTACGTTTCTTTTGAAAACGTGTGTAATCCTACCTACACTTATCCGTTATGCAAAATACCTTTATATGCAATTAAAACGAGGTTAAAAACAAAATAAAGCATTTTTACAAATTTAAACATGAGGATAAATAATTAATAAAAAATATATGACACTAACAAGCAAACAATTAAGCATGGGTTGCCTCCCTCGAAGCGCTTTTCTTTATTTAAGAGTCTTGTAGCTAGACTCGTAGTCGTGCTCCTACGTTTTCTCATTACCGCCCTCTTGACCCTTTGTTTTCCCTTCATCGAAAGGGTGTAGACGTTGTATGCTCACCGTGGATTCCTTGCCAACGCTGTCAATTATGGCGACGGTTTTATCTTTTAAATTGGTCTCCTTAACTGTGAAAGGCCCAAACCATCTTGGTTTGTTTCTTCCTCGTAATGCCCTTATCCGAGATCTATACAAGAGCACTTTTTCTCCCTTTAGAAATTCCTTAGGGTCCTTTTGTACCTTAGGTATTGAGGTGGGATTGCTTCCTAACTTTTTATCGGGTTTCCACAACGTCGCATACAATCCTTGAACCATAAAGTCTCTAAGCCCTTTTTCCCAGTCATTCATCTTCTTCTTAACATTGTTGCCCGGGGCTTTTCGATTTCCACCCGTAATCATTTCCATGATCTTAAGAGGGTATCTTGGGATGATGGGTATCCTAGCGTACCCCTTCCCGCTTTTGAGTATCATGATGCCTTCTCCGCATTTGATGGTTGCCTTGGCGGTGGCCAGGAACGGTGTCCCAAGAATGAGGGGTACGTTTTTATCTTCCTCAACATCAATGATCACGAAATCCACCGGATAAACGATGTTAGCCACCTCAATTAGAACATCTACAGCGATTCCTACGGGGTGGACATAAGTATGATTAGCTAAGGAAAGTCTAAGGTTGGTCTTGGCTGGTTTCTCCTTAGTTAACTTATTATAGATTGACAATGGCATTATGTTCACATCGGTCCCTTGATCGGCCAAGGCATTTATATTATCAATGTCACCGATGCTAAATGGTATCACGAAATTCCCTGTGGTGTCTCGTTTTCTTGTTAACGGTTTTAGAGGTTCCATAGGTAAGGCGTCATATTCTTCTTCCGTCATTTTTCCTTCAAGAGCTTCCCTAAGAACTTCATTGTACCTAAAGTTGTTTACTTGGTTTGCAATGGTTTTCTTGTTAATTTCGTGCTTAAGGTAGTACTCAATTGTCTCAGGTTCATCATTAGGCACAGACTCCTCCTTCTTGCTTTCCTTAGTTTTCCACATCTCAACCCTTGCATTCTCGGGGCATAATGGAAACGACGTTAACAAATGAAGTGGGAGGGCAATCGTTGCTTCTTACAAGCACCTTTTCGGGAACCTTTGTTTTGGTAAATTCAATTACCAAATTCATCATTTCTGTCATTTTTGCTTGCATTTCCTCTCTCTGCCTATAAACCTCCTCTTCAAATCTGGCTAATCTCTCCGTATGAGCTGCCATGTACTCCCTCATTTGATCCTTGAAGCTTGGTGAAAGTGGTATTGGGGAATTAGAACGGAAGCGCCTTTCGGAACTTGGGTTTTGCTCACGACTTGGGGACTCCGAAGAAGGTGTGGGACGGTTGGTGGAGTTGGTGGATTTGACAGCTTCTCGAGGAATTTGTACGGGGGCTCTTTTCTGCCTTTCCATAAGATAATCAATTCCTCTCTCAATGGCACTCAATTGCTCCTCGAGGGTATCGGAGGATTCAGAAGGATTTGATATGGCATTAACTACGTTAATCGGAGTTTCGGGAGATTCATTCCAATCTTCGTAGCTTTGATCGGCCAGCTCCTCTATAATATCCCAAGATTTCTCTGCGTTAAAGTCGTTGAGCCTTCCACCGGCGGCTCGATCAATGGATCGTCGAGTGATGAAATCGGTATGATCATAGAAGATTTGGATTTGAAGCCAAAGATCAATGCCATGGTGGGGGAGTCTACGGAGTAGTTCCTTGAATCGAGTCCATGCTTTGTAGAGAGACTCACCTTGGAGTTGCTGAAACGTTAAGATGTCTCGCCTAAGTTTGGTGGTTCTCCCCGGTGGGAAAAATTGAGCAAGGAAGCGAGAGGTAAGATCATCCCAACTTGAGATGGAGCCGGCGGGAAGTCGCTCAAGCCAATTACTAGCTTGGTCCCGCAGAGAGAATTGGAAGAGACGCAGGCGCGTGGTCTCCCGAGTAGTAGCATCAAGGTCGATGGAATCGACAATTTTGAGGAAATCCCTCAGATGCTGATTTGGATCTTCGGAACGATGTCCATGGAATGCACATCCGTTTTGCACCAACTGGATGGTGTCGGATCGCAGGGCCGTAGTTTGGGCTTGGTCGGGAAGCTCAATGGTGTTCCTATAGCCTAGGTGGCTTGGTCTTGAGTATTCACCAAGAGTACGGGCTCTTGGCGGGTCATTTGTTGGTGGGTTGATGAGTGGTGGTTGGTTATCACCTTCCATGATGAAAAGTGATGGGTGTTACGAACAAAGGTTACGAAGAAGGGGGATAGACTAAGAGAAAGCTAAAAATGAGAACAAATTTACTTGATAGGAATCAAGCAAAGAACCTAAACGAGGTGGACTACTAACTAGCTATTCTATTCCCCGGCAGCGGCGCCAAAAACATGATACGCTTACGCAGCGCGTTCGGGGTCAAAGGAACTTCCTTTTCGTCGAGCAAGTTTTTCAACACCCTAGGCAGTGAACCTAATCGTTGTAGTGTAGTATTAGGGTAAGCCACGGGTATTGATATCGTTCTCTAGGGGAATAGGAATGCTAGTGAGAAGTTACTACGCTAAGGTTAAGGTTGAGGGAGATTATTTTTTATCTTTTTTTATGTTTTTTTGGAAATTGAAAGGTACGAATCTCGGGGTATTGGATTTGGGGGGGGGGTTGGTATTTCTACCAATTACTCTACTATTATCTAATTATATAAACTAAGGTGGTGGTAGCCTATGTCTAATTAATGTGTGCTCGTATGATAGTTTAAAGATGTGTTTACTTAGGTTTTACTACTCCTTAATTATCTCCTATTGATGGTTGAGTTGTCACGTCTTATTCTTAGTTGCGTTGTGTGTCTAAAGTTGTAGGGTATGCGTTTCTCCCTAACTCTTTGAACTTACCAAAGGGTCTCGTCTACAAAACCCACTAGGGATAATAAACTCTTACTCTAAGGCACTCTTTGGATGGTTTAGCTTACAACTACTCAGGTAATTATATTCTAAGGTTCACAAAGATGAATCAAGCATTAAGTACACAACGAATGACCTATCGCATTACTAGATCAATAATCAACTAAGATAAGAAACAACCAATCAATATTTAATAATTAAGTTTCATATTCCCTAAGCAAACACACAAATAAATTAGCCGGACATGGAGAACATGCAAGCATACACACAAATAATCAAAGACATAATTAAATTGATGAAGTAAATACTTATCTTGATGTAAGATAGGGTTTGGAACCCTAAAATACTGTACAAGACTCCCTTGGTTCGGTTTTAGGTTTTTACTCCACAACAGACTCTCCTAAAACTGAAAAATTTGGATTCTATATATAATATTACATATGCGACGGCGTCACCTTATGTTTTGTGACGTCGTCGTGTCGCCGTCATTAGGGTTTCGTCTTGGCCACGTTAACCTTGCGACGGCGTCACCTTATGTCTGTGACGCCGTCCTCTTCAGCTTCAGACGTCGTCTGGGTCGCATCTAGGCCGTCTGAGTAGCAACGGCCTACTCTTTTAAAGCCCGACGTCGTCACTTGAAAATAAGGTTTTTAGCTACTGTATCGTCACAAAAATCCTCCGACGGCGTCGCAATTAACACCTGACGCAGTCGCCTTCTGTTTTCAGCAGCTTTGAGTGTCTCGATTCTGACTTTGGCCATTTTCTTCGTATATTCGCGCCTTTTCGTCCAAATAAGTGCCATTCCAGCATTTTGCCTTCAAGAGACCTAAAAAGTGAAAAGGAACGAAATTAAGCAATAACGGATACAAAAGTGAGCAAATAAGGGCTTAAACGACCCCTCAAAATGGTACCTTTTAAAACCTTATCAAAAAGCTCTTGAAAAAGAAAATGCATCATATTTTAAACAACTTGATCGAAAAACTGAAGAATGCAAGTATGACAAACTGTCGCATGAGCGTGCCTACAAAGATATGAAAGAGCAAAATGACCTTTTGAGAGCTCAGCTGGAATGTCAAAAAGGAAAGGCTGTGGATACTAAGTTTGCAAAACCATTGACTGAGGAGAAAACAAATGTTTCTAAACCGGTTTCCAAACCAAAAATGTCTATTTCTCAGCCTCCTCCAAAAGTCAATGAGCATAATGATTTGTCAAAACCAGTCACTCCACAAGCCTTGCAAATGCAAAAAGAAAAGATTGTTGAAACAAAAAAAGTGGTTATCGAGAAACCAAAAGTTTTAGCTCCTGGCCTTTTTAAGATGAGTACCACTAATGCATTTGCCTCCACATCTAAACCATATGGAAAAAATGACATAAGTTTAAAAAAGCACTCTAAAAAGACTAGGAAAGCTGAAACCACTTCTCTTGATAAAAATGTGAATCCTAATGCGTGTGCCTTACCTTCTACAGGACTAGATAGCACCTCTAGGAGTAGCATACTAAAGTCTAAGAGCAATACAAGGAACAATAGAGTCTCGCTTGCCTCTAAGAGTAGTAGCTTGAATAAAGAGAAGAAAGTAGAAGAACACCCTAGGAATTTACCGCTTTGTAATAAGAAAGACATTTCATCTGAATGTAATGAACCTAAGAAACTTGCTATGTGTAATGAATGTGTTGAATCTATTTGTGTTACTTGCAAGAAATCTTTAATTACTATTCAAGATGATTGTGTGTCTAAAAATATGATTGATAAGCCTGTTCCGAAGAACTTTCCAAAAAGAACTTATGCTAAACCAATAGGAAGTCCAGTTGCAAGATTTAGGTCTTACACTACTGATAAGAAGCATAGTGTTTACTTTAGGGATGATATTTGGAAACCAACGGGTAGAATTTTCACACTCCAGAATGGTAGAATGAGTGCTAAACCAGTTTACCCAGTAGAAAACTTCTATGAGTGTGATTAGGATTTTAACTCTAACCCAAAGGAACCAAAATCAAAATGGTTTCCAAAAACATCTTCTTCTGTTCTTGGCAGGTTATTGAAATATGTCCAAGCACATGACCGGGAATCTGAAGCTGCTGATCAATTTCGTCTAGAAATTCATGGGAACCGTACTCTTTGGAAATGATCATGTAGCAGCTATCATGGGTTATGGAGATCTTCAATTTGGAAATTATTTGATCACTTAGGTTTACTATGTCGAAGGGTTGGGACACAATTTGTTTTCAGTCGGGCAGTTCTGTGATGCAGATTTAGAGGTTGCATTTAGGAGAAATTCTTTCTTCGTTAGAAACTTGGATGGCATTGATCTCTTAACTGGGAATCGTGACACAAACTTGTATTCTATCGACATAAACCAAATGGCCTCTTCATCTCCAATATGTCTTATGACACGAGCATCTGGAACAAGGTCCTGGTTGTGGCATCGAAGGCTATCCCATCTCAATTTCGACACTATCAACAAACTTGACAAAGACAACATCATCAACGGACTTCCAAAGTTCAAATACACCAAGGATCACTTATGTCCATCATGCGAACAAGGAAAAATCAAAAGAGCATCATATAAACCCAAACTTGTACCCAGTTTGGAAGTAAAGTTACATATGTTGCACATGGACTTATGTGGCCCAATGAGAGTTGAAAGCATAAATGGGAAAAAGTATATTCTTGTTATAGTTGATGACTCTTCAAGATATACACGGGCTAAGTTTCTGAGGTCAAAAGACGAAGCACCAGGCATCATCATCACCTTTCTGAAGCGTATTCAAGTCCTTTTTCAGGCTCCAGTAAGGATTGTAAGAACAGACAACGGCACAGAATTTACAAATCAGGAGTTAAGAACTTATTTTGAAGATGTTGGAATCACTCATCAGACATCAGTTGTTAGAACTCCACAGCAGAATGGGGTAGTTGAAAGAAGAAACATAACTCTTATGGAAGATGCTCCCACAATGCTAATTTATTCTAGTGCATTGTTATTTTTATGGGCTGATGCTGTTGCCACTGCTTGTTTCACTCAGAACCGATCCCTAATTCATCCAAGATTCAATAAAACACCATATGAGCTAGTTAACAACAGAAAACCTGATATCTCTTACCTTCACGTTTTTGGCGCTCTATGCTATCGAACAAATGACAGAGAAGATCTAGGAAAACTGAAAGCTAAAGGTGATATTGGAATCTTCATTGGATACTCAGATAACTCGAGGGCATTCAGGGTGTATAACAGAAGAACTAGGAAGATAATGGAGACGATGAATGTGAATTTTGATGAACTTTCACAAATGGCTTCTGAGAGACTCGCTCTAGAACCCGCGCTTAATCTGATGGCTTCTAATAAAAACAGATTAGGACCCAAACATAACCAGCAGACTTTTGGACACATCAGTTCAGGACTCGTACCACAAAGAGCTCAATCAACTTCGTTTGACAAAACTTTAGAACAAGAATGGGAGAACTTCTTCGAGTTAATGTTCGATAAATCCGCTGCACCCGCTCAAAATCATCCACCAATACCAACAGAAGATGCATCTACAATAGTCGAAACCAATGCACCAACTCCATCAACCTCATCTACATCAACTCCAGCATCTCCAAGTCTTGAAATCGTTCTACCAACAGTTGATGAGCAAAACCAAAACACATCATTTCAAGAAGAACCTACACAAAACTAAAATGATGCTACGTTAGATGAAGACGTATTCGAAAACCCGTTTGCTACAGAATCTGCTGAATCATCTTCAAGCTTACAAGAAAAAATCTAACTTGCATACGTTTAATCTACGGTATCCTTCTACTCTGAAGTGGACAAAAGACCATCCAATTGAACAAGTTATTGGTGAACCTTCAAGGCCAATTCAGATGAGACGCCAACTTGCCACAGACTGCGACTTGTGCATTTACCTTTGCTCAATTAGCAATATAGAGACGAAGAACATTCGAGAGGCAATTGCAGAACCCGCATGGATAGAAGCGATGCAGGAGGAACATCTCCAATACCGTCTACATGAATCATGGGATCTAGTTCCAAGACCAATTGATATTCGGGTCATTGATCTCAAATGGTTATGGAAGAACAAAAAGGATGAAGAAATGACTGTCATTCGCAACAAAGCTCGTCTTGTGGCCAAAGGATACAGACAGGAAGAAGGAATTGATTTTGAAGAGTCATTCGCGCCGGTAGAAAGACTTGAAGCAGTCAGGATTTTCTTAGCCTATGCAGCTCTAAAAAACATCACGATTTATCAGATGGACATAAAAACTGCGTTCTTGAATGGAACTCTGAAAGAAGAAGTGTATGTGTGTCAGCCAGAAGGCTTCATAGACATGGAACATCCAGACTATGTTTCCAAACTCAAAAAGGCAATCTATGGTTTGAAACAAGCTCCGAGAGCGTGGTATGATGAATTGACTTCGTTCCTGATCAAAAACAATTTCACCAAAGGAACTGTTGATCCTACCTTGTTTATACGAAAATACAACACCGACATTTTGATTGTTCAGATTTACGTGGATGACATCATTTTTGGGTCCACTAATCCGAATCTTTCAAAACATTTTCAAAATCTCATGAAAAGAAAATTTGAAATGTCCATGATGGGGGAACTAAATTTTTTTCTTGGTTTACAAATACATCAATCCCCTCTTGGAATTTTCATCAATAAATCTAAATATACAATTGAGATTTTGAAAAAACATGGTATGGACAATTGTGATTCGGTTGGCACACCAATGGTAACTTCACCAAAAATTGGAGCCGATTTATTTGGGAAACCTATCGATCTGAAGAAATAACGGAGCATGATTGGTTCTCTCATGTACCTCACTGCTAGTCGGCCCGATATTCATCTTGCTGTTTGCTTATTAGAACGGTTTCAGGCAAAGCCTACCAAACTGCACCTCAAAGAGGTTAAACGGATCTTTTGATACTTAAGACATCCATTCACATGGGACTTTGGTATCCGAAGCAATCCGGATTATCTAATAGCCTTTTTAGATGCGGACCACGCAGATGATCAAGTTACAGCAAAAAGTACATCAGGAGGAGCACAATTTCAACCGCTGAAGCAGAATATGTGTCTCTATCTGCGTGTTGTGCTCAAGTTCTATGGATGAGGACACAACTCACAGATTATGGCTTTACTTTCAATAAAATACATACGTATTGTGACTCGAAAAGTGCCATAGCCATATCGTGCAATCCTGTTCATCACTCAAAGACTAAGCATATCAGAGTCCGCTATCACTTCATCAAAGAGCACATAGAAGAGGGTAGTGTTAAATTATTTTTCGTGAAGACATATTACCAACTCGCCGATCTATTTACTAAAGCCCTTCTAAAAGAACGGTTTGAAAATTTAGTTCAACGAATTGGAATGCGAAGCCTAACCCTTGAGGAGTTAGAACGTCTTCTCGAATCTTCTTGAAAATGATTTTCCAAAAAGCTTCGCTTTAAATATTTTTTGAAAAACAAAATAGAAAATTTGAAAAACCAACAAAAGAAAAATATAAAAATATAAAACTTTCAAAAAATACAAAAATAATACAAAATAAAAAATCAAAAAATATTCTTCTTACGACATGTCTGTTGGAATCACTCCTAAACTATATTTCAAGTGTTTGTAATTAAAATGTAATAGGTTGCTTAATTAGGCTTTTATGTTAGTATTAAAGGCAAGGCTTATGTAGAAAGCCCATAAGCCTTGGCCCATATCCAATAAGGAAGGAATGGACTAGAAGTGTTGCCCTAGCTCCCTTCCCCTATAAATACCTTTGTAAAACTTCACTTGAAGGTTGGTTGTTCATTTAAATACATGTCCTACGCCTAAAGGTTTATATTCATTCGTGTGTGTGTGTGTATTGTGTGTTCATCCGATCACTTCTCTATCTCATTTCTTATATTGATGCTTGTGTTGCAAACATGGGAACCTAACAGTGGTATCATTCTCCATCTAGTTGGGTGAAACATTTTGTTTTTGACGTTATATTGTATATGCGTGGGTTTTGTGCTTAACATTTTCAAACGCTTAAAAGCTTTCATTTTTACACTTTAAACTTCAAGATTCTTGTACTTTAAGGTTTATTTTGTGTTAAAGTTTAAGTTTTTAGCATAAAGTTTGAAACTTTACGTGTGTCTCATTGTGTTTAAGCTTTGTTTTGTTCGCATAGTCTTTTCTACGCTTAAGGTGAAATCGTATTTTGGATCATCAAGTTTCATACTTTTGTGTTATTTTGGTGATTTTGAAGCTATTTCATCCTAAAAATCTGGTTTATAAACACTTTTGGGTAGAAAAATCAGTTTTGGCAAAGTTTGGTATATCCTACGTATAGTAAAACCCTAGTTTTACTCGTAAGCATTCAAAGTCTACGCATAAGCTTGTCAACGTTTGATCTTCAGTTCTATTGGTTTACTCAGTGTTTTCTTGCTTGGATAAGCCTGAAAACACTTCGACTTTGGATATCTTTACACTGGTATAAGTGTAAAGGATTTTTGGGAAAAACCCTAGTTTTACGCCTAAGCTAAAACTTACGCATAGAATTCTTTACGCCTAAGCATTTTCTTACGCCTAAGCCTGTCTTACGCATAATCTAATCTTACGCATAAGGATTCTACTACTAAGCCTTTGGTTTACGCCTAAGCTAAGTTTTCCTCAAGTCCACGCGTAAGCTATTCCTACGCGTAAGCTGTATTGTTACGCGTAAGGTGGTTTTCTACGCATAAGGTGCTTTCTACGCTTAAGCTGATTTCTACGCATAAGGTTACTTCATCAATAAAGTTTCATTCGACTACAAAGATCCATCATCAACACCAGTTTCAAGATGTCTCAACCACCATACTCTAGCTACTTTCCTCATATGTATCCTCAACAACAACAACAACTAACATAACAACAACAATACTATCAACAATTTCAACAATAAATTCCTCAAGGAGCAATTCCACCACAAATAATTCAACCACCCCTTAGTCTTCAAGTACAACCTTACACAAACTTTCAAAATTAGCATCCATCCAAGTATGCTATGAAGGAACCGTCTTGGTTTGCAAAGATGTGTGAAGCTTTAAGTAGCCAACAATCCATTCATGAAGCTGGATCACTTGATAGACCTCCAATGCTCACTCCCGGAAACTACGATCAATGGGTGATAAGGTTCTTTAGGTTTTGTGATCTAAATAAGCCACATGGAAAGTTCTTGAAGAAAGTCATCCTTGAAGGTCCATTTCAGATGCCTACTATCACTGTACCCAGAGATCCGAATGCTAATCCACCAAGAGATGATATCACCAACATTGTCGGTCTTAATGAACTCACTACTGATCAACTTCTACACATGGAAGCTGATGAACTTCCAATGCAATATATCCTTTTGGGGTTACCCAATCTGATACTTCGTAGTGTTGATACTCAGAAGACTGCTAAAGCAATGTGGGAGCATATTCATCTTCTCATGGAAGGTACATAACTCAATCACGAAGACATGGAATCCAAAATCTACTTAGCATATGAACACTTCATGATTAAACAGGGGAGACATTAAAGTCATATCATCATCGATTCTAAGGCATCATCAATGACTTGGAAAAACATAACATCATTATGCCAAGAATTGCAGTCAACACTAAGTTCCTTAGTAGTCTTGGTCCTGATTGGGAAAAGTATGTCATTTTCATCCGTCAAGCAAAGAATCTTCATCATGCTATATACGGATTGTTGTACGACTATTTGAAGCCCCACCAAAAGGAAGTTGACAAAGAAAGGATTATCCGTGGAGTCCCTGCTTCGCCTTTACTTCCGGATAATCAATCTTTAGCTTTGTGGGCTCAAACGTGTTATCCTCAATTCCCTACTTTGCAAACTGTCTTCACAAACCCTCCACAACCAACTGCTACAATTACACCATATGACCCATCACAACAACAATCTCAATAAACTCAATTGGTTCCATACAACAACAATGATCAAGCACTTTACAGTGAATCTAATGATGATCCAGAAGCTTTCGATGCTGCAACAAGGGTTTGTCATGATTGCTAGAGCCTTCGGCGGATATTCAAACAAATCCAACAATCGCATTCGTACCTCATCAAACACAAGGAATCAGCCTGTTGTTAACAATGGACGTGTTAAAGTTCAGAATCGTGGTAATGTTCGTCAGATGGGTAGTGGCCAGGGTTTAATGCTAATGGAAGAAATAACATGGGTGCTCCACAACAACGAGCTCGAGTGGTTGATCAGGGAAATGCTCAGACTGGGGTTAATGGTCTTTGTTGTTATAACTGTAATGAGAAGGGTCATCTGGCTAATGCATGCCCTAAGCTGAGGACAAGAGGAAGCGCTTATCACAAAGAAGCTTTACTCTTGGCTCTCAAGGATGAAGCTGGTGGAACTCTTACCAACAAGGAACATAGCTTCATGGCAAATGCGGATTCTGATGATGACATGGAGGACTTGCAGGCTAATGCAGCAGTGATGTTAATGGCAAACATGCAAGAACTCCACATGAGTGACACAGGCCCAGTGTATGATACTGACGGCTTTTCTCAGGTACCGGATCAAACTATATTCATTACTGATCTGATATCTCCGCCAACATCTGCATCCGATGAGGATCAGAGTGTTCAACATGAGCCGTCTACATCTCATTCCGATGATAATCAAATAGATCCCGTAGTTATATTTGACGATCAATATGACCTTATGGTTAATACTGATAATCACGTTGACTCCATGGTTATACTTGAGTATCTAAATAATGATCATGTTGAGACTCACGTTGAACAAGCTGAACTTTTGTCTAATCCAGATATTGAGCTCATGACCTTAATTAAGGAACAAAAATCTCGAATGGAAAAATGCCTTGACATCAATCAGCAATTAAAGGATAAAAATGCACTGTTAACTAAGGATAATGAATGCTTAAAGTTCCAACTCAACATTTTTCAAACACAAGAGAAACGTGAAAATGGTTTTGAAGTCGCTTTTGCTAAATCTTACCAAAATGAAAAATATTTGGAAAAACATATATGTGATCTAGCTGGATCCAAGAATGCTTTGTTGTCTCAAATAGAACAACTGAAATATGATCATAAACAACAACTTATCGCTCTCACTTCGAAAACACAAAAAGCCAAGTCTGAGTTGTTAACTTGTCAAAAACAGTTTTGTGAGTACAAAAAGCATTCAAAGAAACGAATAAATGACTATCTTGAAAAAATTGTTTACTTACAAAACAAAATCAAAGAGTTTCGAAATGTTGTTTATAAACATGGTGAGTCAATCACAACTATTCAAAATTTTACTTTTAAACCAAATCCAAATGGATATGGACCGAATCTTGCTGATTACAAACCAAAGTTTTCACATAGAGCATTCAAACCAAATCCTCAAGTTTATAGTGCAGAACACAGAATTGATGATTCCATTATGAGTGTTGTTGAATATAATCGCATGGAGGAATTAGATGCAGAAGACGAGAGTCGGTCAAAATTAGAAAATGTTGTTTATAACAAACCATTTAACTATTCAAAAGCCATAACTTTCGTCGCACAACAGGATAATTCTAACACACCTTGGGTTATCACGCCTATTTCTGAGTCTTCTAATGTTGGTCCTCAACCCAATACTGCACAAATTAATGGTCCTTTACCTTCACTCAGTGAAGTAAAAACATTACCCGAACGATGTCAAATTCTTAATTATTTTGAAACATTCATTTCGGACATCAGACATTTGGAACGTGAAATTGAAATCAATTCTGAAATAAAAGTTGAACATTTTCAATCGCCTCATTCACGAGAACAAAGAGATATTTTTCAGAAAAGAATTTTACCTCATGTCCGAAACTTGAAAATGTGTGCAATATATTGGGAAAGGGATTTTCACAAGGAGCTTGGACTTAAAAAATAGTTTTCGAGAAAACAGAAACATCGATTTCAAATACAAAACGTAAAAAGAAAATGTTAAGAAAAGATGCTGATCGACTCTTGGAAGATGTTATCTGTGCTGATACCATAAATATTGTATTGCTACATATTCTTGCATATGCATTTGATTATATCGCTGTTGATTCTATTGATTTTGTTGAAAATGTTGAGAATACCATAATGTGTCATAAATCAAGTCTTTAAAAGTTGATAATGAGCGTTTGTAAAACGAGCTGTCAAATGAAAAACGTCGTCTTCAATGGTGTCAAAAAGATTGTCAAAATCGAGAACTCGCTTTTCAAAACAAAATCAACCAGTTGCATACCAAAACTCTTAATCCAAAACTGGAGCAACTGGATGATGAAAACGTGTCTTTGAAGTGTCAAATTTCAAAATATGAACAAGAAATTTCAAAAGTTAAAAAGGAATATGGTGTCATATTTGATTTACTCAAAAAGACTCGTGCTCAAGCGTCAAAAGATCTTGATGATCATTTTGCATATACAAAAAGATGTTTTACAACAAAATGGAAACACTCATTCTGAAAATTAAGAGTTGTTACACACTATCCATGATCTAAAAGCAGAGTTGGTGAAACTTAAGCAAGATAGGAATAGTAACACATACATAATTGCCCCAGAAATTCTTAAATGACACATCACAAGAAACTAATGTGCTTCCCTCTACTGAAATAGGAATAGTTGCCTCTTTTCCCAACGCTAGCACTTCACAGCTTAAGAGTACATCAAGGAAGAATAGGAAGTTGCGACGTAAGAAAAGAACAATAAAGACCTCTGAAGTAGAAGAACACCTTAGGACTTTGAATAAGACTCAAGTTGCACCCACTTTAGACGTTGTGTTAGAAAAATGTAATAGAAAAAGTGATGTAACGAATGTTAAACCTTTATGTACTTTAAATGTTATGTTTGAAGCTTCTTGTGTCGGTTGTCGTAAAAGCATGTTTTCTGGTTGTCATGACAAGTGTGTTGCTAATGCTATCTTATCTCGTAAGCGGAATAATAGAAAACATAATACCTCTAGGCCCACTAATGCTTCTAAGTCTTTGCTAGGTAAACCACCCTCTAGTGTTACAGCTACGATCATTGATGTACCCATAGAACCCCCTTCACCTCCTAGGAAGACCTTATCACCTAGTGCATTTACTAAGACCAAAGCTATGACTAGTTGGAGATGGCAGAAATGGTTACATAATACACATGGCTTTAAATGGATACCTAAAATCATAAACATGTGTGTTTCAACTATAACTGCATCGGAACTCTCTAACTATTCGGGTTCCACATCTACTTCTATTCCATCTGTGTTGTATGTGTGTAATGCATGTGATACAGATCATCCTCTGGATTGTTGATAGTTGATGTTCCCGACACATGACAGGCAATCTCAAACTGTTAATCAACTTTGTTTCAAAGTTCATTGGCACTGTCAGGTTCGGGAATGATCACTTCGCAGCTATCATGGGCTACGGAGATTACATCAATGGTAACATCGAAATTAGCAGGGTTTATTATATGGAAGCTCTCGGTCACAATCTCTTCTCAGTTGGTCAATTTTGTGATGGAGATTTGGAAGTTGCTTTTCGAGAGAAAACTTGTTTCATTCGTGATCTAAAAGGAAATGATCTTATGTCTGGTACCCGCACATCAAGTCTTTATACAATCTCAATGCAAGACATGATTGCTTCATCTCCCATCTGTCTACTTTCAAAGGCAACATCTACAAAATCTTGGCTATGGCACCGTCGACTCTCACACTTAAACTTTTAAACCATAACTAATCTTGCACGATACAAACTTGTTGAAGGTCTCCCAAGATTTCGGTACTCTAAAGATCACCTATGCTCAGGTTGTGAACAAGGGAAAAGCACTCGTGCTCACTTTCCTTCAAAGGTGGAACACAGCTCACAGCATGTGCTTCATCTTCTTCACAAGGATTTGTGTGGCCCGATGCGTGTGCAGATGATTAACGGCAAACACTACATCTTGGTAATTGTGGATGACTACTCAAGATGGACTTGGGTTTATTTTCTTCGAAGTAAAGATCAAGCTCCACTGATGATCATCACCTTTCTCACGAATATTCAAGTTCAGCTCCAGAACACAGTCTGACAAATCAGAACAGACAAAGGAACTAAATTTGTGAATCAAAATCTTCGTGCATATTATGAGAAAGTGGGAATTGAGCATCAAACATCCATTGCACGAACACCAGAATAAACCGGAGTTGTTGAAAGACGAAACCGTACGTTAGTGGAAACTGCAAGAACAATGTTAATTAATGCTAAACTTCTAGATTACTTGTGGGCTGAAGCCGTGTCAACTGCATGCTACACTCAGAACCATTCAATGAATACAAAACGCCACAAAAAACACCTTATGAGCTTATCCACAACCATAAACCGAATTTCAAACACTTTCATGTATTTGGATCCCTTTGTTACCCAAATAATGATCGTGATGACTTTGGTAAGCTCAAAGCCAAAGCTGAAATTGGAGTCTTTGTTGGATACTGTGAAAACTCTAAGGGTTACCAGATCTGGAATTGTCGTACAAGGGAGATTATGGAAATGATTCATGTAAATTTCGATGAGCTTACAGGGATTGCTTATGAGCAAAACAGCTTGGAACTCGGACATAACCGTCAAAACTTCCCCCAAACCCCATTTAGTGATAACATTGATCAACGTGCTCCAGATGTATCAACTGTTTCTGCTGCTCAACCTAATAATAATCCAATACCTGATACACCTGAAACAACAACAACTGTTGCAGAAGCACCTCCAATTGACTCTACAACAACAGCCGAACAAACCACATCCAATGACGCTGAACCAGCTGATGATCTTCTGAACCATGAAGTACCCCAACATGCAGATTATGATCCAAATGTGTTCTTCAACCCTTTTGCAAATGAAACTGCCACTTCTGATGTTGCGGAATCATCTACAAGCCATTTGAATCCTCCTAATCTGCAGAATGTATATCAACATCAACCCTCCACACATCGTTGGACTAAAGACCATCCTCTTGTGAACATTATTGGAAACCCAAATCAACCAGTCGTAACTAGACAACGCCTTCAGACTGACGGTGAACATTGCATTTATGCACTTACCGTCTGCCAAGCTGAACCCTAAAATATTAAGGAAGCCATGACATATGACAACTGGATTGAATCCATGCAAGAAGAACTTAATCAATTTAAATGTCTTGAAGTATGGGAATTGGTTGAAAAACCAACTGGATTCTATGTTATTGGTCTGAAATGGATTTGGAAAAACAAGCTGGACGCTGAAGGTACGGTTATTAGAAATAAGTCACGTCTGGTGGCTAAAGGTTATACACAAGAAGAAGGGATTGACTACGAGGAATCATTCGCACCGGTTGCTAGACTTGAGGCTGTTCGGATCTTTTTGGAATTCGCGGCTCACATGAATATCACGGTCTTTTAGATGGACGTCAAAACCACTTTTCTAAATGGAAAACTGAAAGAAACGGTCTATGTTAGTCAGCCAGATGGATTTGTTTATCCACATTTCCCTAATCACGTCTACAAACTGAACCAGGCTCTCTATGGTCTCAAACAAGCCCCTCGGGCGTGGTATGATAAGTTTTCATCCTTTCTTATCTCTCATAATTTCGTCAAAGGATCGGTCGACCCAACACTATTTTTACAATATCACGGGGCACACATTTTAATCGTTCAAATTTATATGGATGACATCATTTTTGGTCAACACATCTAAAGTACTCAAACGCTTTTTCAAAACTTATGAAAAAATATGTTGAAATGTCAATGATGGGTGAACTTACATTCTTTCTAGGACTGCAAGTTCATCAATCACCCCGTGGTATTTTCTTGAGTCAGTTCAAATATGATCTTGAAATTTTAAACAAACATGGAATGTAAAACTGTGATACCTATGCCACACCAATGGCACATACCAAGAAACTGGACGCTGATTTGCATGGGAAATTAGGTGAACCTACCAAATACTGAAGTATCATTGGGTCTCTCATGTATCTAACAGCCAGTAGACCTGACATTGTCTTTGCTGTATATCTTTGCTCTCGTTATCAGTCGCGGCCTACTGAAACTCACCTCTCTAAGGCTAAAAGAATCCTCCGATACATCAAGGAACCATTAATTTGGGGATCTGGTATCCGAAGGATTCTAGTTTTGACCTAATAGCTTTTTCAGAAGCTGATCACGCAGGTTGCTTAGATTCTCGGAAAAGTATTTGAGGAGCTCTACAATTTCTTGGTGATAAACTGGTGTCTTGGCAATCAAAGTAGCAGGATTGTACATCCCTGTCCTCAACCGAAGAAGAATATGTAGCCATGTCGGCGTGTTGTGCTCAAGTCATTTGGATGAGAACACAACTCAAGGACTATGGTTACGTATTTGACAGAATCCCGATGTACTGCGACAATCGAAGTGCTATTGCGATCTCGTGCAACTCTGTTCAACATTCAAAGTCTAAGCACATCGATCTTCGATATCATTTCATCAAGGAGCATGTGGAAAAGGGTACCGTTGAAATATATTTTGTGGGTACTGAATATCAACTGGCAGACCTTCTCACCAAAGCCTTAGCTCCTGCTAGGTTTACTGAGTTGGTCCACCGGATTGGTATGAGGTGATTGACTCCAGAGGAACTCGACGAACTTTTAAAACAATCTTAAAACCAGTCAAACACCAAAAACTATTTTGTAAATATTTTTTCAAAAACAAAATACAAAAATACAAAACTTATAAAATTCAAAAAATATTCTTCTATCTAAATTTCATTTAACATGGCAAGTACAAATCTTCCGTCAACACTTCACACTTTCAAAAATTTCAATATTTTCACGGTTAAGTGTTGAGGGGGAGAAAGTAAATATTTTATGTTTCATAAAACCTTGTACTTGCATGTTACCCTGTTTTGGTAGTATCTTTGATAACTGTGGACACGTTTCTTGTTTCTTGACACTCCTCGGACCTAAATTTGTAAAATTTCTCTATTTCAAAAGTCGAGGGGGAGTGTCATCAAGTTTCTTTCCAAACTTACACTTCATACTTAACCAAACTAGAAATTATGGGCTATGGATGAGAATGGTTAAGGTGGAGGGACCAAAGTTTTCAAAAGTCTAAAGTTAATTTAAACAAAACCTCTCCACCTTAAAATCTATTACATTTATTACAATCATTAATTTCTTCAACCACCTCATCCCACACATAAGATTCAACCTTCAAATCCATGTTTCAAACTTCAAATTTGTAAGTGATTAATGATTCTTGGTGC
This sequence comes from Chrysanthemum seticuspe, assembly GCA_019973895.1. Taxonomy (NCBI): domain Eukaryota; kingdom Viridiplantae; phylum Streptophyta; class Magnoliopsida; order Asterales; family Asteraceae; genus Chrysanthemum; species Chrysanthemum seticuspe. Next base: position 34,907,934 of record BPTQ01000003.1, read on the forward strand.
AATTTTAAACTTAGGTTTTGATTTATATGGAAAAACAACGGTTAGATTTTACCCTAGGAGTGATTTCATGTTCTACGTGTATGCGTATGAACATGTAATCATGTTTGGGTGTTTGTTGTGATATAGATGTGTTAAAACATTGCTAACATCAATTCTAAAACTATTTCCAACATTAAAATCAACCCAGAAACATCAATTAATCTTTTTCAAAAGTTAGGGTTTATGCGTGGATTTGGGTGTTTTTGATTGTGAGTGTTTTTGTGTAATTAGTTGGTTGAGAGATGCTTAAAACATGTTTAATTAACCAAATCCAACCATGAATCATATCCAGAAACATGGATTTTGCATAATTAAACTTTAGGGTTTATGTCTCATTAAAATTGGGTATTCTTGATTCTTGAGGCTTTTGATGTTAAAACTTGTTGTAAACAACTCAATAGGTATCTAAGACTTTTCAGAATGAATTTGGTGCAAATACTATGGCTAGATTTCTAATTCGTAAGAATTGAAACTTTATGGTTTTAGTTTACGCCTAAGGCTAACTCTACGCATAACTGATATCTAGTGTGATTCCATGTGAGGATGAAAGGGATTGAAAAATGTGTTAATGGATATGTTATGATGAATTTATTTTAGGTTATTACACGTGCAAAATCAGAATCAAGGTTAAAATGGAACTCTACGCATAAGGATGATCTAACGCGTAGAAGGTTACTCGTATGAGAAATCTTACGCGTAACTCTTACGCGTAAGGTTCTACATGGGGACTACGCGTATCCTGTGAAGGATATGCCTAAACTAGAGTCTTACGCATAAGGTTCACTCTTACGAGTAAACCTTACGCATAAGCTCTCACATACCCTTACGCATAAGCTTTATGCCAAGAGCTCTTTCCTACGCATAAGCTTATGTTTACGCGTATGGTCACAACTGTTTACGCGTAAGCTTGCAACTTTACGCTTAAGCCTTATTTTAACCATTATTATGAATTGTTACGTTGTATGTGTTGTATGTGTAGGGAGAAAATATACGATATCAATACCAAAAATAACCACAAGGAATGATTTAAAATCCTCTTAGGAAAAAGGATAGTGAATCGAATCCCGTGAGTGATAAGTGATACCAGATTAGGAAATCCGGGTCGTGTCCCAACGAGGTGTGAATGAACCACGTCGCTTAAGGTTTGTTATTAAAATGATCGATGTTTTGGATTTTGATTTGATTTTATCTAAATTACGGGAAATGGGAAGCATAAAAGGGAATGTATCTACGGGGAAACAAAGAATTACACTAATTACGCAAATAACGATTTAAGTGAAACGCGAATGAAATGCAACTAATTCAAATCTAAGTCCTAAATGTGATCTAAAATTACTTTTCTACTAAAAACGTAATTTAAAAGTTAACTAAGATTTAAAACTAATTTTTATGATTTTTCTTGAATTTATTTAAATTTAAAATCTAATTTCTAATTTTAAAAATAAATCTAATTAACTAAAAATTATGAGAACAAGTGGGAAAAATATGAAACTATTTTTTTAAAAATCTAAAATAACTAGAAAGACTTTTGAAAATTAGATTCATATTTTTCTGAATTATATTCTAATTTCTATGATTTAAAAATTATTTAAAACTAATTTAATTGCTAAAAATTACTATTTTAACTAAGAAAATTATGGAAAAATAATTTTTTGGCTTTTTATATTTTTCTTAATCTGAGAAAAATAGCAAACAATAATGGAAAATTATGAAAAATTCAGGAAAATTCTAAAATATTATTCTAATTTAAGGAAAAATGAGAAAAACAAGTCTAGTATAATGGAACTAAGGTCTGCTTTGAAACTGCTTATATAAAATCTACCAAAACTAAGCTGAAAGCTGCTACAGTGAACCAGAGACTACCACAAGCTATTATAAGCTAAAATCAACTGAAAACTACTTAGTGCAACTGATCTGCACCTAAAAGTAACCAGATATACTGATTCGATGCAAATTCAACTCAAGTTCCAAATAACCTAACCACCTACTTTTAAGCTACTGCACCAGCTTATCCAGTAAGCCAATGTGAAAACCAGATCTGAGATCTTCTAGATGAACAGCCAAAGAGCTTATGGACCAAGTTTGAGCTACTAACAAGCTAAAATGAAGCTTGTACAACTGCTGCAAAGAACCTGTGCACATTCAGTGTCAATTGAATGTGTGCAACGAGGATTTATGTACAAGTGATAACACTACTTAAGCTATTCTACAACTTATCAATAACTGAAACAAATTTAAGAGTAGATTTAGTACTTACAATAGTCCAGCCACGATGGCTTGCTAAACAACACAAATAGCCATTATCTAAACTGAATTCAACCCAAATCACTATATCCAACCAAAATCCATGATCAAACCAGCAAATCAGAACCAAATGAGTATAATAACTGCAGTTTCACTAATTTTGACTGAAGTTTGATTGGTGTAAACTTCTGAGTAGATGATTTTAAAACACTTTAACAAGCTGTAATGAAGTTTAATAGTGCTTAAATCAACAATAACTGCAACTACATTAGAATCTAAAACAATGATGAAATATTTTTTTATTTTTTAAAGAGATTTTTGATGAGTGCTTATTTACTCATCGTTTTTACCCACCTATTTTGGGTTTTTGGTTCCTTGGATCAAGAATTATTCTGAGTGTCGGAACTACGGACAGAGTTGATAAAACCACGAACAGAGGAATGGAACTACTGATGAAGACAAAACCGCGGCTAGTAGTATTGTGTAACCACGGATATTGTATTATAACCACTGCTAGTCTTGTATAGTCGGTTTGGTATTATGTATTAGATAAATATGGAAAAGATATTTATCTTGTAGGTTACGTATTGTATTATGTAAAGGACTCCTTTGCCTATAAAAGGAGGTCCTAGGTTAGATTAGATATACGTATGTTTTATATCTAAGGTCGATACACTTCAAGGTTGTAAAACCCTAATACTGGTTAGAGTATTCGTATTAATAATAATATTGAGGTGTTAAATGTTCATTGTTCTTCTTCTTAAGATTAAGTATTAAATTCTGCGTGATACTTAATAAGTCTTTGTTTAAGTCAGTTTCTATATTAGATCGTTTGCTCAACTGGATCAACAAGTGGTATCAGAGCTTGTGATCTAGAAACTGTAACCAAGAAGAAGTTCTGTTAAGTTCTATTTAAGAAAGCTAAGATGTCTGACGAAACTCACATGGTAACTGCATCAAAGGTGCCCATGCTCAAGCTTGGTGAGTATCAAATCTGGAGAATGCGAATGAGGCAATACATTCGTATGATTGACTATGCCATCTGGGATGTTGTTGAAAAAGGTGATACTCTTCCTAAGAAGGGTGATGATGGTAAAGAGATAGCTATTGTTAGTGAAGTTGACAAGGCAAAAAGGAAACTGGAGATCAAAGCTCACAGTATTCTCTCCATGGGAATACCTAATGAGTATGCTTTGGACTTTGAAATATATGAGTCTGCAAAAGAGTTACTGGATGCTCTTGAGACAAGGTTTGCTGGTAATGAAGTTACAAAGAAATCAAGGAAGAATATGCTCAAACATCAGCTTGAAAACTTCACTGCTCTTAGTGGAGAGAAACTTGATGGCACTTATAACAGGCTTCAAAAAATTATCAGCCAATTAAAGTCGGTGGACTACAATGTTATTCAAGAAGATATTAATTTGAAGTTCATTAGAAGTTTATCTCCTGAATGGGCAGTTCATACAATTGTGTGGAGTAATAAGGAGGACTTTGATAAGATGACTCTGGACAATCTCTACAACAACTTGAAGGTTTATGAGTATGAAAATAACGTTGCTGGTGCATCTTCTACTAATCAAAACATTGCTTTTGTTTCCACTAATCACAAGAGTTCACAAGATGTATCCACTGCTGCCTATGGTATAACCACGGCTATTGCAAACAATACCACTGTTAGTGATAATCTCATTGATGGTGCAATTTATGCTTTTCTGGCTGATTTAACTACCAGTGTTACTGTTTTAAATCAAGATCTAGATCAAATTGATCCTGATGATCTTGAGGAGATTAATCTTCAATGGCAAATGGCAATGTTGACTCTCCAAGCAAGGAAGTTTTTGAGGAGGACTGGAAGACAGGTTAAGTATGATGGTCAAAGGAGAGCTGGATTCGACAAAAGCAAGATGGAGTGCTTTAACTGCAAGAAGAAGGGTCACTTTGCTAGGGAATGTCGAGCTCCTAAGAGAATTGAAAGCATTAAGAAGACCATTGAAGAGCCTGCTTCTTCTTCAGCTTTGGTTGCTCAAGATGGGATTGGTGATTATGACTGGAGTGATCAGATTGAAGAAGGTCCCAATGCAGCTTTTCTTGCTAGTGAAGCTTCAAAAGAACATAACTTTGCTCTTATGGCCTATGCTTCATCTTCTAGTTCAGATTTTGAAGTATCTAATGATTCTAAAACTTCTACTTGTTCTTTTAAATCATGTCAAGATAACTTAGAATCTCAAAAGGCTATCACTGAGAGTTTAAGGAAAGAAGTAGAAAGACTGTCTCTAGATAACTTAGGTTATAGAGTTGGTCTAGAAAGTGTTGAAGAAAAGCTTAATTACTGTATTAAATGTGAGTTTGAGTATGTTGATAAAATTAATATACTAGGTGGAGAAATTGATCTTAAGGATAGACAGATTAAGATGCTTAAAGAGAAACTAGAAAAGGCAGAAAGTATAAAAGTAGAAGCCCTAAAAGAAAAAGAAAAACATGTTGTTAGGGTTGCTAAAACACAGTATGCTTCTGATCTAGTAAATAAACCAATAGGTCAAAAATTGTTCAAGGATGGTACTGGCCTTGGTTAGAATGATATGCCACCACCATCTCTTATGAAACATGCACCACCTACAAAAGAGCTCTCATTTAGCAGTGAATTTAGTTTTAATAAACCTGTAGGTGAGACTAACAAGATTAAATCACCTAAGATAGGTTCTGATAAGTCATCTGATGCTCCCACAATTGAAGATTGGGAATCAGATTCTGAGGAAGATAGATCTGAATCAACTAAGCATGAAGAGATAGAGAAAGTTAAGAAAGTTTATTCTAAACAAGACAAACTTGTACCTAGATTTGGAGCTCAAATTGCTAAGAAAGTTGTAGAGTACAAGGAAGTACCTATGGAACAGATGAAAAGATACATACCTAGGGGAAACCAAAGAAACTTCAATGGACTAATTTCAAACAGATTAGGAGATGAGTTTCAATGTGTTAAAAAGGCTTGTTTTGTGTGTGGTAGTTTTAAGCACTGACAGAGAAACTGTTATAAAAACAGACCACAAGTTTGGAATCATTGGAGGAGGGTAAATTATCAAAACTTTTCAAAGAAAACAAACCCTCATCCTAACAGAAACATGATTCCTAGAGCAGTGTTAATGAGGAATGGAAATACAAAATCAATAGTCACTGCTGCTCACAAATGGGTTCCAACCACTGCTAAGCATAATGTAAACACGGCTAAGCAAAATATCACCACTGATACAAAAGAAGTTTTAAAAATTCCAAAGGTGATAACTGACACAGTGGTTCAAAATCATTTTTATGTTGTTAAGGCCTCAGTTAGTTGGCAATGGAAGCCTAAGACCAAGGTGTTACATCATGTCAACTGTGCATCAATGAAACTAAATAAATTTGATTATGTTGATGCACAGGGCAGACCCAAGTCAGTATTGGCTTGGTTCCACAAAAGGAACTAATTTGTTTAATTTCATGTGCAGGTCAATCTACAAGATGAGCTAAATGACAAAGGAGTTTTTGATAGTGGTTGCTCTGGGCACATGACTTGGGATGGGAACAACCTAGAAGATTTTGAAGCTTTTGATGTAGGATATGTGGCATTTGGTAATGATCCAAAGGGAGGAAAGATACTTGGCAGAGGCACTATCAAAACAGGAAATTTAGACTTTGAAAAGGTCTATCTGGTACAGGGACTTAAGTATAATTTATTCAGTGTTTCTCAAATGTGTGATAAGAAAAACTGGGTACTTTTTGGTGAAACTGAGTGTGTGGTGTTGTCACCTGATTTTAAGATGTCTGATGAGAAATATATACAGCTTAGGGTACCTAGGAAGGAAAACATATATTGTTTTAATATTAAAGATGTTCTTCCCAATAGGTCCTTAACTTGTTTGTTTGCTAAGGCTTCAGTTGATGAGTCTAAGTTATGGCATAGAAGGCTAGGTCACCTAAATTTCAAAACAATCAATAAACTGGTAAAAGGCAACTTAGTGAGAGGGTTACCTTCTACGGTTTTTGAGTGTAAGGAACTGTGTGTGGCTTGTCAAAAAGGAAAACAACATAGAGCTTCTTGTAAGACCAAAACTGTTAACACCATCACACAACCTCTGTTTATGCTTCATATGGACTTATTTGGACCTACATTTGTTAAAAGTTTGAACCATAAGCAATATTGCCTTGTTATCACTGATGATTATAGTAGATTTTCTTGGGTATACTTTTTGGCTGCTAAGAGTGAGACTAGTGAGATCCTCAAGAGTTTCATTACTAAGATAGAAAATCTAGTAAATCATAAGGTCAAGATAATCAGATGTGATAATGGAACTGAGTTTAAGAATGATGTGATGAATCAGTTCTGTGTAGTTAAGGGTATAGAGAGACAGTTTAGTGTTGCTAGAACACCACAACAGAATGGTGTAGCTGAAAGGAAAAATAGGACAATAATTGAGGCTACTAGGACAATGTTGTCAGAATCTAAGTTACCTACTACCTTTTCGGTTGAAGCTGTAGGCACTGCATGTTATGTGCAGAATAGAAGTAAGGTAGTGAAGCCTCATAATAAGACCCCCTATGAGCTGTTACATGATTGGAAGCCAATGATTGCATTCCTAAAACCTTTTGGGTGTCCTGTTACTATCTTGAATACCATAGACTACCTAGGCAAGTTTCAAGAAAAAGCTGATGATGGATACTTTTTAGGCTATTCTTCTAATAGTAAAGCCTTTAGAGTGTACAATAGGAGGACCAGAATAGTTGAAGAGAACCTTCATGTTCAATTTAGTGAAAAGACTCCTAGTGTTGAGACCAAGGGACTAGACTGGCTGTTTAACATTGATATGCTAACCAAATCTATGAATTATGAGCCTATCATTGCAGGAAATTCCACTAATGAAAATGCAGGTACACAAAAGAATGCTGATGCAGAAACAACTTCTAAGGAAGCTGATTCTCCAAAGGAGTTCTATTTGGTTGAAAAGTGGAAATCTGGTTCTGTCTCACCCATCATTGATAAGAAAGGTCCCACTGCTGATGATGTATTGAATATTGGAAGCAAAGTTGATCATCATCACGATAAGGATGAGTTATGGAAAGATGACTTAGTATTGGTAGAAGAAATTGAAAAGAAGAAAAGGCATTCTGAAAGCACTGCTAAGCCAACTGAAAGCACTGCTAGGCCATCTTCTACCACTAATAGTTCAAGTGAAATACCGGCTGCAAGTACTGATGATAGTACTTTCTTCGGACCAAATGCAAAGCCATTATTTGGTGAAGAGGAGTATCCACATGATCCTACCATGCCTGCTTTGATAGAAATTGATACTCCTACTGATGATGAAGACATGGATGATTTATTCAATGCTGATTTGACTAACTTGGAAACTGTCATTAATGAAAGTCCAATAACTACCACGAGGATTCACCTCTCGGAGCAGTTAACACAGCTCGAAGTGATGAGGATGGTTTGGAACATGAAACTGAATTGACGGATCCTAAGCTGGTACATGATGACTTTTCCAATGAACCACCTATCGGACCAGTTAACACAGGTCGAAGTGGGGAGGATATTCTTGAACGTTTTAATGAATTGACGGTTAAATGTGCAAAAATGGATGCTACAATCTCAAGTCTTCAAAAGTTGGCTGTGTTTCAGGGTAAAGAAATTCGCAGGCTGAAGCATAGGATGTTTGTCTTGGAGAAAGTAAGAAGATCTGAGGTTGCTGTTTTGAGGACCATGAGGAAGATTAAAAAGAAGGTGGACTCCTCTCCAGCTCTGAATGTGGAGAATGGATCCAAACAGGGGAGGAGTGAAGGCATGAATTCAGGGGAGGCTGTAGATGTATCTATTGAAGAAGATGTTGATACTGGAGATCAAGAATTTTTGGTATTTGATAAAGATGGGAATGAGGCTGTTTTTGAAAGTTTAAAGACTGTGGTAGAAGATGAAGTGATGCAGGACACAACCACTGCTAGTGTGTCTGCAACCATGGATAGTTTTGTTGAAACCACTGCTGCAGTTTCAGAAATGTCAATTGTACCCACTGCTATCATAACTACTTCCACCATTGTTACAACTCTCTCTGTATCACCACCTAAATCTAAAGAAGTTGAGAAAGAAGCTGCAAGTACATTAATCAATCTAAGCAAAACCTCAGCTAACTCTGCACCAATCATTGCACCTGTTTTGTCTCTTAAACCTACTGCAAACAAACCCAAAAGTAAAAGCTTAGTTATTGGTGAGCCTTTGAAGATGAAGGTGGCTCAATCAGACATTGGAAAGGGTAAAGGAATTGCAGAACAAAAATTGAAGTTTAAAAGTAAAGAAGAACAGATTGCTTATGATGCAGAATATGTAAAAAGGATGGTAGCTAAAGAACAAACAGCTTTAGAGAAAAGGAAGCAAGAAGAAGAGGAGGCTAATCAGAAATGGTTAGCAACATGGTATGAATCATAAAATTATCTTCAGGCTTCTAATCAAATAAAGGATGAGTATACTACTCAAGAATGGGCATTGTTAAATGATGAGGAAAGAGCTAGAATGTTGGGTGAATGGGCAAGGAGGATTAGTAAAGAAAGGAAGTAAGTTATAAGAAAGAAACCTCCTACAATTGCACAGATGAGGAATGTACTAATGAAGATTATTAAGAATTCAGGCATTCATATTCCTGAAAATCTTAGTAAATGTTCATTTGAAAGAATCCATGAGCTTTTTCTGATGTGTATGAGGATTAATAATGAGAATTTTACTCCTATGGGTTCTGAAAAGGATGAAGAGTGGATTAAAAGTAATCTAAAGAGGAAATCTGAGATTCAGGAGACATCTGATTCTAAAAGACTGAAAGAGAATGAAGATGGTAATCAAATTATCTTTTATGAGTATGAGCTTAAAGGAAGTAAAGGATGTTGGAAAATTCAAAGACTCAATAATGAAGTTTCTAAGTATAATAAATTTTCACAGATGCTTCAGTACTTTGATAGAGATGATTTGCTGCATCTTTGGGAGCTTTATAGGAATAAGTTTGGTGATGTGCAACCAGATGATTATCATGAGAGAATGATTTATAATCACTTGAAGATTCTATTTGAACCTACTCATGATGAACCTGAGTGGAAAGGACTCTGCAATGGACAAGTTACAGAATGGGTTTTATATCAAACTTATGGAGTTCATGTGTTAACTATTTCTGGAGAAGTTATTCATATGCTTGTAGAAGGTGATTATCCTCAACTGAATAAGTATCCAAAAGTTATTACTCAGATGATGAAGCCTGGTATTATCAAGATGTTGATGCCCTATGATGGTCAAGCTTACAATTTGTTGCTGAAGTATGAGAAAATTCTTAAATATAGTAAGTGTTTGGCTACATCCTCCAATTCAGATGTTTTGAGCTTAAAGGAAACTTGAGAATTCTATTTGAATGTATCAAGTTTAGGGGAGGATTGTTGGGTTTTTGGTTCCTTGGATCAAGAATTATTCTAAGTGTTGGAACTACGGACATAGTTGATAAAACCACGGACAAAGGAATAAAACCACTAATGAAGACAAAACAGTGGCTAGTAGTATTGTGTAACCACGGATATTGTATTATAACCACTGCTAGTCTTGTATAGTCGGTTTAGTATTCTGTATTAGATAAATATGGAAAAGATATTTATCTTGTAGGTTATGTATTGTATTATGTAAAGGACTCCTTAGCCTATAAAAGGAGGTCCTAGGTTAGATTAGATATACGTATGTTTTATATCTAAGGTCGATACACTTCAAGGTTGTAAAACCATAATACTGGTTAGAGTATTCGTATTAATAATAATATTGAGGTGTTGAATGTTCATTGTTCTTCTTCTTAAGATTAAGGAATTAAATTCCGCGTGATACTTAATAAGTATTTGTTTAAGTCAGTTTCTATATTAGATCGTTTGCTCAACTGGGATCAACAACCTAAGACCTCAAAAACGACCAAAAACACCCAAATACGATCAAAATATGTCAAAAATATCCTCTGAGTGTGTTTTATGTCTTGCAGGTACAAAAGGATTGAAAACAGAGCAAAAATGAGCAAAATCGATCCAAAATCAGAAAAGTGCTGAGAAGCCGGTGCCGGGATGTGATTTTCTATGACCGTTCATAAATTGAAGACCCGGACACGTTTTTAGAGTGGGTTTGGGAAAACCATCTTAAAACCTTTTTACAAAACTCTTTTACAAACCCTTTCATAAACCCCCACTTCCACTTGACCCCTGCCACATCCCCAATTGAACCCCCACCTATTCCCTTTGAACCCTCTCTATTTTTTACCCCCTCCACAATCAGTAATAAAACGACCCACGATCCCCTTTTTCCCTCCTCCTTCCTTTCTCTGCTACCCAGAAAAACCAAGCTTTTTATCCTCTTTTCCCCATCACCCAAAACACTCAACCCTTGTCTCTCCTCTTTACCCAGAATCACTTCTCCTTAAACACTCAATCCCAACCTCACCCCGATTACCCAGTTTCTCCCAACTCCCAAACCCACTCACTTCCTTTCCCTCCTTTCCATGGCTGCCACCATGGAAATCCATGTCAAAAAGACCCATGGGTGGCTCAGATTACTCCAATCCTGTACCTAATTGATGGATGGTCTGGATCAATTCAAGAAAGCACAATATGGTGCTGTGGCTGATTTACCTCACACAAGAAGCACAAAGAGCATAAGTGAAGACCTAGCTTTAAGTATAAATAGCTTCATTGTAGCCATTGATAAGGCACCCTTTACTTAGTTTTTAAAATTAGTTTTATGTTTTTAAGTTCTATTGCAATGTTTTTTTTAAATCAATTAAAACCATCCTTTTTCTTTATTCTGTTGTAGTTTTATTTTAAGCTCATTGCTTATTAGTGCTTATCTTGCTTTCTAAACAGCTTTAGTAAAGTTTCATTTTAGCTTTCCTCAAAAAAAAAAAAAAAAAAAAAAAAAAAAAAAAAAAAATCCTAAGCTATAAGTTTAAAATCTGTTTCAAGAGTGAAACAGTCCCTTAAGGATTGTTTGGGTCGAGGCTTTTAATGGGTCAAAAATTCACTTTTTACCCATTTGACACTTAGAGTCAAACTCCTTTTGAGTTCAGTAGTCGCTTTACAAGCTTGCATTTTGTTTGAAAAAGTTGTCTAAGTATCAAGTTTAAAAAAAAAGAAGTTTCTGTCTTTCTGCAACTGCACAGGACAGCAGCTGTGCTGCTGATCTTAGGCTTAATTTACAGCTTATTGGAACTTTTTAATTGGAAAAATTGGTTTTTATGAAGTGTTGGCATACCCAACTCAGCATGTACCAACTTTAATTGCATCTTAGTCATCTCTAGCCTAGTTTAAATCCATTTTCAAATCCATCTTTTGACTGTGTTTCTGGTTTTGTATCAGTTACATCAGTGGCCAACACAAGCTATTATCAGCTTATTTTTAAGCTGTTGTTAGCTCTTTTCTTGCCCACCACTTAGCCTTTTTAAATGTCAGCTATGCTAACCATCTTTTTGTAGCTTTTCCTGGATTTGTTACTCACTTCTCAGCTTATAAATAAGCTCTAAACAGCTCTCGTTAGGCTGTTTTGCAGCCTGCATTCAGCACCACAGGTCACTTTATTTTTTTTCTCTTTAGCTTATTGGTATTGTAATCTAGCTTATTTAGGTTTATTTGTTTCCTTTTAGGTAGATGAGTTAGGGTAGGGCCAATTATAGCTTAGCAGTGCTTATTTTATCATATTTGTGCTTATTTGCCTTACTTGTCTAGTTTTAAGACTTCTCTTTGTTTAGCTTAATTTCCAACTGTTCTCCCCCTCCCTTTAGGTGTCTTAGCTTATTTGTGGTAAATAATCTCAGGTCTTAGCTTAAATCTTATCCCATTAGTGCTTATCGTTGCTAATTTTTGTTCTTCAAAACTGTCAAGGGAGTATTTGTTTGGGTTTGTCCAAAACTGAGGACAATAAGCAGTTTATACTGCTTATTTCAAAGCTTTGAATAAAAAGTTTTCACAAAATTTCTTTATTTTGAGCCTGACTTTGATTTTCCAAAAGCTGATCTGAAAAAAAAAAATAATTTTCAAAAAGGGTACCAAGGGATTCGAACCCTGGTCCCTCAGTTCAAACACACAACAGAAATAGCCAACACCAACTGCCCTTGGGACTTCTTTCGATCATATGTTGCAACATTAAAACCTTAAGGACAGTTGGCCAGTTTTAGCTATAAGCTCTTTTTTGCTTATTTTCTGCTTATTTCCACAAACAACCACCATATCTTTTATTTTTCCTAGGACCAGTGATAATCAAAGTAGTTTATGTGAATTTTTCATATTTTTCTAAAATAGTTTAGTATTTTTAATTAATTAATTAAATTAATTTAGTTTTTAATTCATAGAAATTAATTTAAAAGTCGAAAAAAATTCCCGGCTTTTTTCTTAAATTATTTTTAGTCGATTAGAACGTAGGAAAATTGTTTTCACTCCCGTAGCCCTTAAATTGCAAAAATTTCACGTTTATAGCTCAGGTCGTTCTCGGTTTTTTTTTTTGCGTTTTAGCATTGTAAGACTTAGTTAGCTTCATTTTATTGTTCCTTAGGCTTAGTAGTAGTTTAATTACTGATTTACTTTGTTCTCGTTGCCTTAACTACTTTCCCGTTTATTAATTTGTAGAGAACGTAATTCAAATCATTAAAACCAATTCAAGTTATAAATCACAAAACTCAACGAATCCTTCCATTCACACCTCATTGGGACACAACCCGGGAAATCACTTTTCCGGTATCACTTTTATCACACCCGTAAGATTTGGCACGTTAACCCTTTTCCTTAAAGGTTGATTTTTCGGGTTTTACGGTTAATTTGATATCTTGATATTGTGTTTATTTCACCACACTCGCAACAGCGAATCAAATTTTGGCGCCGCTGCCGGGGAGGTGTGTTGTGACAATATCATGAAGTTTTTGCGATTAGTGACTTGAAGAACCTTCCTCGTGAAGTTATTGTTTTTATAAAAAATACAAAAATATTTTTCTTTTCTTTGTATATATAATACAAAAAGATTTTTGCCTGTTGTTTTAAATAAAATAGAACACACAATCAATATAACATTTCTCAACTTGAGTGTTATCATTATAAGTTCCCGAACTAAAGATTCAAAACTTGCCTTTGTGTCGCTTGTGATTTGGTTTAGTTCTATCGGTTTAACAAACTGTGTGAGGGGTATATGGACGGCCTGACATTAAATTGTGGCTGAAAAGAGACAGGTTTTTAATAAGCTTCGCGCTGACCTAATAGTCTCTCCGATCCTTTGTGAGTTTTACTTATAGAAGTGATCATTTCACCTGGGATTATTGGTTTAAGTTCACTGTGTTTTGCCTCGGTCTTGTTTTAATTGAAAGTGTTGTTTTTGGAAGTGCATGCGTACTCTCTCGCAAGCTCGTAGATGTAACCGTAACCAAGCAAACGTACCCGAGATACTTTCCGTCGAACAAATCACAATGGCACAAAACCAAGGGAACGGACCTCAAGTCCCAATACCTGGTCCATAAAATCAAGCTCCTGATCTCCGAACGATGGAGGAGCTTTGCCAACCCACGATGGATGGACGGGCGGTCCAATTACCCTGGTTAACATCGAAGCCACGGATTTTGGACTTAAGCATCACATGATACAACAAGTCCAAAGTTTTTGCCAATTTCACGGATCACCGGGTGACGATGCCAACAAGCATCTCGACAAATTTCTCACCGTCACCCAAAGTATGAAGCAAAATGGGGTCACCGATGACGCCCTTCGCTTATACCTCTTTCCATATTCCTTGGCGCTTCATGCCACCGCATGGTTTGATCGCCTTTCTAAGAATTCAATCCATAGTTTCGATGAAATGATCTCCAAATTCTTCCCGAAATACTTTACACCGTCGATGGTAACAAAACTAAGGAATGAAATCAGCAACTTTAGGCAGCATCCCAATGAGTCCTTATTTGAGGCATGGGAACGCTATAAGCTTTCGATTGATCAATGTCCGAACCACAACATGTTGCTTGTCACCCAAATAGATACATTCTATAACGGGTTAACACTGAGACATCGTGACACAATCAATGCTGCTGCCGGTGGTACCTTTATGAAAAGGCGACCCGAAGAGTGCTACAATCTCATTGAAAACATGACTACCCACCATAATTATTGGCATTCCTCAACCGAGAGGGGCGAGTCAACGAGATCCACCACTCTTCCATCTTTGGAACGCATGACTGTCACAAAAAAAGATTGAAGAAATATCCACCGCGGTGCTTAAAATGAGTCAAATGAATAATAATCAACAAGTGAATGTCGTGAAGAAGAGTTGTGAAACTTGTGGTGGTCCACACCCTTATTTTGAGTGCCCAGCCTCCGGTGGCTTCACTCAAGAGAACGTATATGCTGATTCGGGTTCCTACAATTCGGGAGGTAATTCTTACCAATCGCAAGGAGACCGTAGCCTTCTAAGCTATCGTTCTAACAATTACCTTGGACCACCTGGGTTCAATAAAAATCAGAACAATCAAAATGTGCAAAATAGAAATAATCAGTTTAATCAGAATCAAAATCAGAATCAGAATCGGAATTTTCAAAATCAAGGATTTCAAAATCATGGAAATTATAATCAAAACCGATTCCAAGCTCCGCAACAAAATGTTCAAGCCCCACCTCCTCAAGCTTCCATTGAAATTGCTAATTACATAAAAAACAATGAGGCTAAGATGGTAGCCAGGCAAAATCAGATTACCACTTTGAAAAATGATTTTACATCTGAGCTTAGAGCTACTAGTAACAAGATTGATCAATCTCAAAGCAAGATTGAGAGCATGTTTGCTAGTCTCATGAGTCAAAAGAATCAAGCTTCAACTTCTGGAGCTCTTCCGAGTAATACCATTCCCAACCCAAAGGGAGAGTTGAATGCTATTGCGTCTCATAGTGGTAAATCATATGATGGACCCTCGATGCCTACTCCTTCTCCGGTGGAGGATGTAGAACGAGAAACCGAAGTGGCAAAGGACAAGGTGCATATCTCAAGCCTACGAAGTACCGCACAAGTCCAACCTTCGGTTGTCCTACCTCCAATTCCGGAACCCGTTGTTCCGATGACCATTCCTAAGCCTTCACTTCCTTATCCTTCAAGGCTTAATGACCAAAAGCTCCGTGATAAGACTAATCAACAAATGGAGAAGCTTATCCAAATATTTCAAGATTTGCACTTCGAGATTAGTTTCGCGGATGCTCTTCTTCTAATTCCCAAATTAAGTCCAACAATCAAAAGTTTGTTGAATAACAAAGAAAATATTTCCGAATTGGCGAAAACTTCCTTGAACGAGAATTCTTTGGCGGTTATCCTTAAAAAACTTCCCGAAAATTTAGGAGACCCAGGAAAATTTCTCATCCCGTGTGATTTTCAAGGCATAGTTCAATGCTCCGCTTTGGCAAATCTTGGTGCAAGCATTAACTTGATGCCACACTCCATGTGGAAGAAGCTTTCATTACCCCCGCTTACACCTACATGCATGATCCTCGAGCTTGCGGACCACACAAGTTCTCGTCCGTTAGGTATAGCCGAGGATGTATTTGTGAAAGTAGGCAAGTTTCATTTCCCCGCTGACTTTGTTGTCTTCGATTTCGATGCCGATCCCCGAGTACCCCTCATCCTTGGGAGGTGCTTCTTAAAAACGGGTCGTGCATTGATCGATGTTGATGAAGGGGAAATCACTTTGAGGGTAAACAAGGAAGCCGGTACTTTCAATCTCGATCAAGTTACGAGATACTCCCCCCAATTATGAAGACACTTCCGTTAACAAAATTGATGTCATTGACAATGTGTCGAAGGAGTATTCTCAAGAAATTCTTGATTCTCGAGTGGCAATCCCACTTCGGTTGATCCCATCGGCGCTCTGTCTTCCCCTCCTCTCACTCCGTTTGAGGGAAGTGACTTTATTTTGGAAGAGATTGAAGCATACTTGTCTAGTGATTCGGTTTCATGGGAAATTGATCAAGATCTAATTGACATCGAGGGGGACATTCTTCTCCTCGAGAAGTTTCTCAATGATGATCCATCATCACTCCCTCCTCAAGAACTTCATAAAGAAGAAATTAAAACAATTGAAAAATATAATGATCCTCCCGAGGTCGAACTTAAGGACTTACCACCTCATCTCGAATACGCATTTTTAGAAGGGGACGATAAGTTACCCGTCATAATTGCTAAAGATTTGAGTAAGGAAGAGAAAACCGCTCTCATAAAGGTTTTGAAGTCACACAAGCGAGCCATCGCTTGGAAACTTTCTGACATCAAGGGTATTGACCCGAGATTTTGTACACACAAATTTCTCATGGAAGATGTATTCAAACCGGCGGTTCAACAACAAAGAAGGGTGAATCCTAAAATTCATGAGGTTATCAAAGCGGAAGTCATAAAACTTCTCGATGCCAGATTGATTTACCCTCTCTCGGATAGTCCTTGGGTGAGACCCGTTCATTGCGTACCCAAAAAAGGTGGCATTACCGTAGTTGAAAATGATGATAACGAGTTGATTCCTACTCGATTGGTTACGGGATGGCGTGTTTGCATTGACTATCGAAAGTTAAATGAAGCCACCCGTAAAGACCACTTTCCTTTACCCTTCATGGACCAAATGCTTGAGAGATTAGCGAAAACGAATACTATTGTTTTCTCGATGGTTTCTCGGGTTACTTTCAAATTCCTATAGACCAACAAGATCAAGAAAAGACCACATTCACGTGTCCTTATGTAACATTTGCTTACCGGCGCATGCCTTTCGGCTTGTGCAATGCTCCCGGTACATTCCAAAGGTGTATGATGGCCATTTTCCATGATATGAACGAAAAGACTATGGAAGTCTTCATGGATGATTTTTCGGTCTTTGGGAATTCTTTTCAAACATGTCTCTCCCATTTATACCAGATGCTTGAACGTTTTGAAAACACGAATCTTTGTCTAAATTGGAGAAATGTCATTTCATGGTCAAAGAGGGCATTCTCCTCGGCCATAAGATCTCTAAGAGCGGGATTGAGGTTGACAAGGCTAAAGTTGACGTTATTACAAACTTACCTCCTCCCACTACCGTCAAAGGAGTTAGAAGTTTCCTTGGTCATGCCGGTTTCTATCGTCGTTTTATTCAACATTTCTCGAAAATATCCCGGCCTATGACCCGACTTCTTCAAAAAGATACTCCTTTCATCTTCTCTAGTGAGTGCATTGAAGCTTTTCAAAATCTTAAGAAGAAACTCACTGAAGCACCATTTCTTGTTGCCCCCGATTGGGAATTACCATTCGAGCTTATGTGCGATGCAAGTGATTTCGCCATAGGTGCACTCTTGGGGCAATGCAAGGCTAAACATTTCCAGCCTATACACTATGCTATCAAAACGTTGACCAAAGCTCAAGCACATTACACCACGACGGAGAAAGAATTACTAGTCATGGTGTATGCTTTCGAGAAGTTTCGGCCATACCTGATCTTGTCCCAAAGCATAGTGTATACGGATCACTCGGCCCTCAACTCTCTTTTTGCTAAGCAAGATGCAAAGCCGAGATTGCTTCGATGGGTTCTCCTCCTACAAGAATTTTATATCATCATCCGTGATAAAAAAGGAGAGGAGAACCTAGCGGCTGATCACCTATCCCGTCTTGAAAATCCTCATCAAGGTGTGCTCGAGAAAAAGGAGATAAATGAAATGTTTCCCCTCGAGACACTTAATGTGGTATCTCATCGTGGAGATTCGAGTACTTCATGGTTTGCCGACTTTGCAAACTATCATGCGGGTAACTTTGTTGTGAAAGGGATGTCGTCCCAACAAAAGAATAAATTTTTCAAAGATGTTAAGCATTATTTCCAGGATGACCCCTACTGGTTTAAGGTTTGTGCGGATCAAGTCATCCGACGGTGTGTTCACGGCCAAGAAGCCGATGAAATCCTTAAGGCTTGTCATAATGGACCCACGGGGGGACATCATGGCTCGAACTACACCGCCAAGAAGGTGTTTGACTCTGGTTTCTATTGGCCCACGATTTACAAAGATGCCCATGACCTCGTCAAATCTTGTGACTCTTACCAACGTCATATCAACATCTCTAAAAGAGATGAAATGCCTCAAAATGCCATTCAAGTGTGCGAGATCTTTGACGTATGAGGCATCGACTTTATGGGGCCGTTCCCGTCTTCTCGAGGGAACAAGTATATACTCGTGGCTTTCGATTACTTGTCTAAATGGGTGGAAGCGAAAGCGCTCCCTACCAACGACGCCCGATTTGTTGTGAAATTCTTGAAGTCTCTTTTTGCCCATTTCGGAACTCCACGTGCCATCATTAGTGATCGCGGTACACACTTTTGCAATGACCAATTCGCAAAAGTCATGCTTAAGTACGGTGTCACTAACTGTCTCTCTACCGCGTATCACCCAAAAACTAGTAGGCAAGTGGAAGTTTCGAATCGTTGTTTGAAAAGAATCTTGGAGAGGACTGTATGTAAAAACCATGCCTCTAGGTCGGACAAATTAGAAGATCCACTTTGGGCCTTCCATACCGCTTACAAAACACCCATCGGGTGTGATTGTACAATAATTCGTACGACCAGGCCTTCGATGGTGATCGAAGGATATGGGGGGTGATATGCTTGCGCCAAACTTGTAGTCAATCTGCAATAAGAAATAATAGACACTTCGTTAAGTGATTGCGCAGGGGTTGGGCCCTGCGAACCACCTCCGGCGTGTGAATAAGTATGTGATATGGGTTATGGATAATATGATGTATGTGAAATACTGTATTGAGTGAACATACCATTGAAATGACTCGTCCAACCTATTTACAGGTGATGAAAATAGCTTGGAGAGTGTTAGCACACGTTTAGGAGATCATGGGGGGCGTCCCCTGATTTGTGGTAACCGCTAGGGCTTCATCCCCACTATCTCGGACTTGGCGGGGAAGCTAAGGACATAGTGGGAACGTGGGGGAAGACCATGTCAAGGTTCTTATTTGTCTTGGAATCTTCAAGAGAAGACACCGAAGGGCATAGGCCTTCGGCTGGCGGATTCCCAACTGGTAACCATGTCAACGATGAATGGTTTTACGCCACCAATGACTTATGAAGAAAGACTTGGGTCTTCGTAATGCAATTTCGACTGAGGCCGAAGGGGGGTCCTTCGACCTGGTCGGAGGGTACGTCATCAAGCCCCCCAGTCAAAAGTGATATGTACGAACAAGAAATATTGCTTACGACTCAGAAATAAAAACGAAACCTCCCCTTCGTCACAAAAACGAATGAAATGACAAGTCTTGCTCATATTGACCGTAATTAATGCAACTAATTATCTTAACCACCCCTTTCCTCGGTAAAAGAGAACGTCCTTTCAAAATTTAAAAGAGTTTTGAAATCCGGTGGTTATGGGATAAGTAATTACACATGTAGGGTCGAGATTTCTCACCTTATAGGGTATATAATCAGTAAAACCCTTACAAAGTTTATTTCTCGCCCAAGTTTTTCACCTACCAAAACCTCTTCCGATCAAGCCTTCGATCAAACAAGGTAAAGTGCTCCTTCTTCTCTGTTTTTCAAATACATTGTTGTGTTCTTTAGAAGGCTCCATGTCTACCAATAAAAAATTTGTGATAAAACAACAATGTTGCACACTGACCAGGGAAGAGCTTAAAGCGTTCCTCACTGATTATCCCATTCCAAAGGAACATAAAATAATGCTACAGAGTAAACATCAAGGGATATTTGATGCCCCTGAAAATTATGTAGGCCTGTATACCCATGCTTTCACCACCTCCAACCTTAGGATACCTTTGCATCCTTTGATCTTAGAATTCCTCCGGTATTATGAAGTACACATTTCTAGTTTCAACCCTTTTGGCCTAGCCAAGCTTATAACATACATTGTTATGTGCAAAGCTTATGGGTTTGAACCATCCTTGATTGTGCTTAAGGGTTTTTTGAATCTATACCCGGGAGGAGATTGGTTGACCTTGGCCAAGAGGGGTGAAAGGGATGTGCCCATATTGATAGATAGACCTTTTACGAACATAAGGAACTGGAAAGGCAAGTTCTTTTATATCCAGACTACCATTATCCCTCTTGGATACTCTGCATTGTTAAACCCATACTTTCAATATGATGAGAAAAGGTTCACCGATCCGTTGCCTTATACTGTGAGAAGAAACCCCTTGTATCAGCATTTGGCTCGTCATCCAGCTGACTGCCAGACCTTCCCTAAGCCAATCCTGTTCATGGTTGGCATTGCTGAAAGATGGGAGGGGTCTCCGTTGGTACCTGAGATAATTTGTGATGGAGAAAGTATGTATTTTTTAAATTAACATAAGAAACAAAAACTTATCTCGCTGATATTTATCTTATTTTCTTCTTTGTGCAGAGATGTCGTTCAGGAACTTTGTTGTGGCTGGAGGTGCAAAAGAGGTAAGCTTTCTTCCAAAGAATCCCCAAGAGACAAGCTATGGCGTGGGCACCCCATTGGTGTCCATAAACAAAGACGAGGTGGAAGCCCAGCCTG
Source organism: Chrysanthemum seticuspe (assembly GCA_019973895.1). Taxonomy (NCBI): domain Eukaryota; kingdom Viridiplantae; phylum Streptophyta; class Magnoliopsida; order Asterales; family Asteraceae; genus Chrysanthemum; species Chrysanthemum seticuspe. The sequence goes on from BPTQ01000003.1 coordinate 34,928,760, forward strand.
CCGAGCCTGTATCCTCTGCTCCTCCGTCAAAGGAACCTATAGATGTAGAAGATCAGCTGGTGGAGAACGTTGCTGACTCAGACGAACCAGTCTCCGAAGGACCATTGGCCATCGTAGGACCCTCCGGCATAGGTGAGAGGGTCCGAAGCAGGAAAGGTGCCAGTGCTAAGGCTGTGAAATCTGATTCAAAAAGAAAGCTTATTCTACCTACTCCTCCCTCTCGAACTACCCGGCAGAAGAGTGCCCAGGGTAAGGCTGTGGTATTTCTAGCCATCGAAGGGCCCAGCGACGATGATATCCATGGTAAGTTTCTTTCCTGTGAAACAAAATTAGGTACCAAACATAATATGCTTATGAAATGTACATTTGTTGTAGGACTTCCTGATACGAATGAGCTTCCTTCTCCCCTAGCTTGTCACCAACTCGTGAGCCATGTGATCCCACCCAAGTGGAAGGGATTGATGGACAACATGTCCATAGAGAGGCTCTGCGATCTTCATGATAAAAGCTATGTTCGCCAGTGCATGCTTGACAACGAACTCAATGCTAGGACAAGGGAATTGCTCCATGCTGTTACCAAAGCTCGAGAAGAAATGGATGGTATGCTAAGAAGGGAGAAGGCTAGGGATCAGAAGTATGCAGACCTGGAGAAGAAGTGTGAGGAAGCATTGGAGGATTTTGATAAGAACCCCTTGGTGCAAGATCTTAGAGCTGAGAATGTAAAGCTCAAAGGTCAATTGGCAACGAGCAAGGCTGAGTGCAGTAGGTTAACTGTCGAACGCTCTATGGTTGTTGGCTATTAGGAGCAGATATCTGTTCTTTCATCCAAGTGTGGAGGCCTCGAACAAGAGAGGGCAAAGTTGCTGGACCAAGAGATCAAGCTCCGAGAAAAGGTGGATGGATTTAACCTTCGTCTGAAGATGCTGAAGAAGGACAGAGTGGACCTGATAACCAAGGTGATCCCCTATATTGCTATGGAACTTTACCATAGCGATGATGTGGGGATTGCCATTGGGAATGTGGTGAATGCTGCCATTTTTCATGGCAAGTTTACCACTTTGGAGGAGGTTGCTAAGACTGGGGAACCAGTGGTGCTGGAGAAAATTCCGTACTACAGGGCAAATCAAGAAAAAGAATATGATGATGCAGGTAATCAATTATCTGCTTTAGAGTTCCCTTTCCTTGCAGATGTGACGAAGGACCCAACGGCCTCAATTGAGGACCTGCTAGCCAAGCCGCCGAGGACAGTTCATCCTCCATCTTCCTCCAAGAAGACTCCATCACCCCAGGTTCCATCCCCAGGTTCAGCTGATCCCACTCATTCCAAGGTTTAATGAAGGCAACCATGTGGTTGTAATTTGATCCCCAGGGTGGTATGTACCCAGTTTAAAACAATTGTCTGTGTTCCTTTCCAGGCTTCGTGCCTGATGAAACAATTAACTTGTGGTTTGTGTAGGCTACGGCCTAAGACAATATTTTATTTTGTTGAATCGTTAAGGCTATGGCCTGTTTTAGACTAGTTAAACTAGTCATTAATCTACAATGAAGCCACTAGGGCTCGAATTTTGCCATGTGTGATTCTTCTCATTTTATTTTTACTTATGTAAAAAATATTTGTTACAACCTAAGGCGTATGGTAGATACATAGCCTCATTGAGTGTAGTTACTTCACCAAGAATATTAGCAATCGTATAATTTAACTGCTGACAGAGGGTCGCGACCCACTCCGTCTTCATCCTTTGGGCAGCGAAAGGCTTGAAATACCTTAAGGCCATATAGGAAAGTTAATGCGAAGTTTAGATGGATGTTATGCATGTAAGCAAGACATGTTGTTTAGTCTTTGTACATCCCTTCGACATTGAAACTTATAAAGCGACTTGGTGGAGAAATCTTTGTTGTATTGAACGAAACAAGAGATTTGAGGGAAATGTGTTATTATCATTAAGTGGGTAGGGAGGATTACATCATTTTAAGAAATGAATACTAGACGCCTACCATTAATGCTTCTTTCCCTAAGTGAGAAGACTGCAAATACATTGATTGAAAGCAAATAAAATGTGTCCTTAGACATTGTAAGTTTCATATGTAGAACTTACGAAGAGTAGTGCCATTCCAGGTTCTATCAATAGTGTCTCCTTCCAAGGTTTCCAGCTTGTAGGCTCCGTTGCCATAGGCTTCCTTAATAACGTAGGGTCCTTCCCATGTAGGTCCCAGTTTACCCTGGTACTCAGCTTTACTTGTGCTATTGAGTCAGAGGACATATTCCCCTGGTTTGAAAGTCGAAGGCCTGACTCGCTTGTTATAGTACCATTCAATCTTTTGCTTGTGGATAGCCTCTCTAATGGAGGCTATTTCCCTTCGTTCTTCAAGTAGGTCCAAGTTACTACGGAGTCTTTCTTCGTTATCTGTTGCTTCGAAGTTCATGACCCTTTCTGTTTCGACACTTACTTCTGAAGGGATGACAGCTTCCGTGCCATATGTCAAGCTGAAAGGCGTTTCTCCGTGACTTGACTTCGTATGCGTTCTATGTGCCCAGAGTACTTGAGGTAGTTCATCTACCCAACCGTGATGACTGTATCCCAGCCTTCGTTCTATTCCTTGTATAATGTCTCTGTTGGTAACTTCTACTTGACCGTTACCTTGAGGATGGTAAACGGAAGTGAAGGATTGTTTGATATTCAGACCCATGCAAAATACTGGGAATACCCCTTCGGCAAACTGTTTCCCATTATCTGAAATGCTGATGTGAGGTACTCCGAACCGACAAACAATATGTTCCCACACAAAATTTTCCATGTGTCTTCCTATGATGGATGCCAAAGGCTTCGCTTCCACCCATTTAGTGAAGTAATCGATGGCTACGACCAAGAACTTTACTCCTCCTGGAGCAACTGGCAGAGGGCCTACAATATCTATCCCCCATTGGCTGAAGGGCCATGAAGACGTTACAGAAGTCATATCTTGCTTTGGTAGCCTTGGGACTCTTGAATGGACTTGACAGGCTTCACACTTCTGAATGATGTCGACAGCGTCTCTGTGCATCGAAGGCCAGTAATATCCGACCCTCATGACTTTGGAGACAACGGAGCGGGGTCCTGCGTGAAGTCCGCAGGATCCTTCATGCACTTCTTGGATGATGTTGGCAGCTTGCCTTGGTCCTACACAACGGAGCCAAGGGGATAGAAAAGATCTTCTGTACAAGTAATTTCCCATGATCCTGTACTGTGGTGCTTTGATGCGCACCTTTCGAGCCAACTTCGGATCCTCCGGTAGTATGCCACTTATTAGATACTCTCTAATTGGAGTCATCCAATTCGAGTCTTCCTCCAGTATTACGTCAGACACATCCTTTCGGACGATGGACCTATCTGCCAATACTTCGACCAAAACTTCCTTTGTTAAATGAGCAAATGCCATTGATGCCAGTTTGCTAAGTGCATCCGCCTTCTTGTTTTGGTTTCTTCGAACATGCTGTATGTTGTAAGATGCGAACCCTTCGAGCATTTCTTTGGCCTTATCCAGATATTGCTTGATCACAGGTTGTCTCGCCTCGTAGGAGTCGTTTATCTGGTTGGCCACTAGTTGTGAGTCAACAAAAATAGCCAAGTCTTCCACTTCCATATCTTTGGCCAATCGGAGACCTGCTAACAAGGCTTCGTACTCCGCTTCATTTTTCGTAGCATCGAATTCGAAACGAAGTGCGTAAGTGTATTCCTTCCCTTTGGGATCAACGAGCATGAGACCTGCGCCAGAACCATCGAAGCTGGAGGCTCCGTCAGTATAAAGTTTCCACCCTTCGATTGCTTTAGCGAGCTCCTTTTCAACAACCTTTTTGTCATGTTTCGGTTCGGAGGGTGTTTCTGCTAAAAAGTCTGCCAATATTTGCCCTTTGACCGAGCTCCTGCCCTTGTATTCAATATCATGTTCTCCTAGCTCGATAGCCCATTTAGCTATCCTTCCGGATTTCTCCGGCTTTAAAAGTATATGTTTAATTGGCTTGTCGGTAAGTACGGTTATGGGGTGAGCTTGAAAGTACCTTCGAAGGCGTCTCGCAGCATGCACTAAAGCCAAAATTAGCTTCTCCAATGCTGGATAATTTAGCTCAGCTCCCTGTAGTAACCTACTAACGAAGTATATAGGGATTTGCTTCTTCTCCCTTTCAGCCAATAGCACGGCGCTGATGCTTTTGAAAGAGGCTGCAATATACATGAACAACACTTTGCCCTTGATTGGGGCCGTAAGTGTAGGCTGCAAAGAGGCTGCTTCTGCATCTATGCTCCATTGGAACGTCTTTTTGTCCGTGCATCCTTTGAGTGTTTTGAAGAACGGCAAAGATCTGTTTGCACCCTTCGATAAGAATCTGCTGAGGGCTGCTAGCTTTCCGTTAAGACTTTGCACTTCCTTTAGGGACTTAGGAGGCTGCAAATCTGTGATGGCTTTGACTTTTGAAGGATTGGCCTTAATACCCTGCTTGGTGATCAGATGCCCCAAAAATTGTCCTTCTTCCACACCAAAGGAACACTTCTTGGGATTTAATTTCATATTGATGGCGCGAAGCTGATCGAAGGTTTCCTTGATGTCGGAGAGCATATCTTCCTCCGATCTACTCTTGATGACCATATCATCTACGTAGGCCTCCAGATTCGTACCTATTTGCTTGTGGAAGGCTTTGTCCACCAATCGTTGGTAGGTGGCACCTGCATTTTTCAAACCAAAAGGCATCTTTTTGTAACAATAAACGCCTTTTCCTGTAAAAAAGGTTGTCTTCTCTTCGTCTTCTTCGGCCATTTGTATCTGATGGTAACCTTTATAAGCGTCTAGGAAACACTTTAGCCGAAACCCTGACAAGGATTCCACCTTCCAATCAATCTCTGGAAGAGGGTAGCAGTCCTTCGGACAGGCTTTGTTAATGTCAGTAAAATCTACGCACATTCTCCATCCTCCGTCATGCTTCTTGACCATCACCGGATTGGCCACTCAAGTTTGATACTTCACCTCTCTGAGTATGCATGCTGCTACGAGTTCGTCCACTTCTTTGCATGCAGCAACATTTCTTTCAGGATCTAGACTTCGACGCTTTTGTTTGATGGGTTCAATATGTTTGAAATCATTGAGCTTGTGTTCAGTGCCGAAGGGCTTTCCGTCTATGGTGAGAGTTCTGGGGACCCCCGTCATGTTAGAATAGGTCCATGCGAAGACATCTGCATTAGCACGAAGTACCTTTTCTAATTCTGCTTTAAAGGAGGTTGGAAGTTGCTTTCCGATTACTACTATCTGATCGGGGTAGAGATCATTTACCACGATGCGTTCTTCAGCATTAGCACAACTGAGAATATCTTTCGAAGGTTCCTCCGAAACCTGTTTGACCCTCTTGCTTTCTGTCGTAGACTCCTTCACCTTATAGCTGTAGAAAACCGTTCCAATGCCGAAAGGTTTTTGGAATTTGATCGCGGCATGTATGGTTGAGACAACGATGCCCATCTTCTGCATTGATGTTCTCCCTATCAATAGGTTGTAGGGAGATTCCGACCTTATGATCGTGAAAACCAGAGTTTCTGTTCTTTTTAGCCTCCCTTCTCCAATCGTAACCTCTAGAGGGACTTCTCCTAAGGGCCATGAGTGTTCCCCTGAGAACCCTACTAAGGGTACCTTTGAATCTACTCTCTTCGACCTTATTGAAGGTTTGAGCTTTAGGAAACATCGTTCATAGATAACTTCGCAGGAGCTACCGCAGTCAAGGTAGGCTCTGTTTACTTCTCTGTTGGAGATCAAGACTTTGATGACCACGGGGTCATTTGAAAGAACTTTCCCTGTGATTGAAGGAAAAGTGACATCTCCTACTCCGCACAAGGCTTCCTCTGTTTCTTTCATTTTTGAACTAGAATCTTCCTTGTATACCATGAGGATGGGTGTTTCGGTAGGTGTGGTATCTTTCCCCAACTGTGTGTCAGAGATTTTGTCTTTACCTCTTTTTATACCCTTCACCAAATGTCCCAATTGGCCGGACTTTACGGCCTCTTCTATCTGCTTCTTGAGTTCTCTGCAGTTGTTGGTGTCATGTCCGTAATCGTCATGGAAGTAGCAAAATTTGGAAGTATCTCTGGGCCTTCCTTTGTTTGCCAAGCGAGGAGGAGGATCGAAGGCCTTCGCAGCCTTTTCCGTAGCAAGTATCTCCCTTGGAGATTTGGACAGACTAGCCAAGAGCCCATGGTTGCTGTTTTTGTGGTACGGTGTAAACATGTCCGTATTTTTGTGCTTGTTCCTCGACCCTTCCCACGAAGGATGCTTCGGGGCTTTGCTGTGATTTTCTTTATTTTTGACTGGAGTCCCGTTGGTAGATACTTATTTTGCTTCGATCCAGGTGTAAGCCTTCTCCACCAAGCCTTTGTAGGTTGCGAGGAGGTCGGTGGAGATGAATTCGACCAGACTTCTGTTTCGTAAACCATGCACAAAACCTGAAATGCGCTGGTCTTCGTGTAAGCCCATTATTTGTAATGTGTCGTCAGTGTATCTGGTAATGAAAGCCCTGGTGCTCTCATTCTCCCTCTGCTTGATGTTGTGTACTATCAGGTGTGTCCTTGTGAACTTTTTCTGTTGGCTAAAATGTGATCTGAACTTGGCCTTGAGATCATCCAAATTCACAATGCTACCCGGTTTTTGCCCGTTCCACCATATTCGAGCGGAGTCTCGTAGGGTGTATGTAAACATATGACAAGCGACAGGCATAACCCACTTCTGCATTCTAATAGCCCCTTCAAACAAGTGTAAAAAGTTATCCGGATCCCCTTTCCCATCGTAGGTACCAATATGCGCGGGCATTTTCAACCCATCGGGTAAAGGGTAGTCTTCTATCCATCTTACGAAGGGTGTTGTGGAGCCCATGGGCTCCGAATAAAGGCAATTATAAGGTGGCATGTAGGTAGGGACAGCATTGTACGGGTTATGATTTGGAGGTAATCCAACAGGGTTTTGGTTGACATATTGAGGGTAAGCAGTAGGTATATAAGGTGGGTGACTTCCTACAGGGTACGAAGGGTATACCATAGGTTGTCCGTAGGGCATACTTCCGTATGGTTGAGTGAAACTGGGGTTACTAGCCTGCCCGTTAAGTGGGGGATAAACCCCTTGAGGGTAAGATTGAGCCTGAAAAGGAGGGTACATACCATGAGGAGGAAGATTTCCTCCCCCATTCATTTGAGGAGGATCGCCTTCTACGCCGGATGCGTGAGAAGGCTGCAGTGGAACCCCCGCTTCAGTTCTTCCCAGATGAGCCACCAAGAGTGGTGGCAAATTAATCTCCGTAGCCTCCCTTCGGTGACTCCTTCCATTGGAGCCTTCTATCGTACCTTCCCGCCTAGTCGGAGCCCTCTCCGGAACGTCTTCGAAAACAACCGACCTTCCACTAGGCCTTCGACTATTTGGAGACCCTATCCTTAGCACTGAGCGAGTAGTCCCGGGAGCCAAGGGCCTAGTCTCCATTTCCAACTCTTCGTCATACTCATCGCTTGAGTATTCTAACTCCCTTCGCATCTCCACGTTCCGAGCTTGCCTCCTTCGAGGTCTTAGTAAAGATTCTAATGCTTCGATGTTAGCTTCAACAAATGCCGGAGTAATTACCGGTTCGGGGTTAGACGAGGTTGAAGCGTGGTTGTTGGGGGTTATTTTAGGGTGAGATCGTATGGTAAAAGTGGATGCGGTTATGTTAGGAAGGTTTTTATGATTGTTGACTGGAATTGGTGTCAAGGTCGAGAAACCCGGTAGAGGTGTATCCTCTCTTCCTTGAGTCATGCCGTAAAACTAGTGAGAGTGATTGACTGGGTGTAAGTTTGGAATAACGAGACCAATAGTAGCGGGTCCCACGGATGGCGCCACTGATTGTACAATAATTCGTACGACCAGGCCTTCGATGGTGATCGAAGGATATGGGGGGTGATATGCTTGCGCCAAATTTGTAGTCAATCTGCAGTAAGAAATAATAGACACTTCGTTAAGTGATTGCGCAGGGGTTGGGCCCTGCGAACCACCTCCGGCGTGTGAATAAGTATCTGATATGGGTTATGGATAATATGATGTATGTGAAATACTGTATTGAGTGAACATACCATTGAAATGACTCGTCCAACCTATTTATAGGTGATGAAAATAGCTTGGAGAGTGTTAGCACACGTTTAGGAGATCATGGGGGGCGTCCCCTGATTTGTGGTAACCGCTAGGGCTTCATCCCCACTATCTCGGACTTGGCGGGGAAGCTAAGGACATAATGGGAACGTGGGGGAAGACCAAGTCAAGGTTCTTATTTGTCTTGGCATCTTCAAGAGAAGACACCGAAGGGCATAGGCCTTCGGCTGGCGGATTCCCAACTGGTAACCAATTCAACGATGAATGGTTTTACGCCACCAATGACTTATGAAGAAAGACTTGGGTCTTCGTAATGCAATTTCGACTGAGGCCGAAGGGGGGTCCTTCGACCTGGTCGGAGGGTACGTCATCAGGGTGTACTCCTTACAAGCTTGTGTACGAAAAAGCGTGTCGTCTCCCGATCGAGCTCGAGCACAAAGCCTATTGGGCCTTAAAGCAAGCCAATTTTGACCTCAAGTCCGCGGGTGATCACCGGAAAGGTCAACTCAATGAATTAAATGAACTCCGTGATCAAGCTTACGAGAACTCGTTGATTTACAAGGAAAAGACAAAGAAGATCCATGACTCAAAAAGTAAGAACCGCGTTTTCAACGTTGGTGACCGAGTCCTTCTTTTTAATTCTAGATTGAAAATCTTCTCAGGGAAGCTTAAGACCCGTTGGACCGGTCCATCACCATTGCCAAAGTTTTTCCATATGGCACCGTCGAGTTATCTCAAACCGACGGGCCAAACTTCAAGGTGAATGGACATAGGCTGAAACATTATTTTGGAGGGGACATACCATCAATGGTTGTCCCGGATCTCCAAACCTTCCCCATGAACCAATGAATTCGGTGTCGAGTTGTAGGACCTTACAAATATTAACCTTATCACAAACCCACTTAACGAACACCAGTATCACCACGTGAAACCACGCTACGCGTAGAACACGTTCAACACAAACACAAACTATGCGTGAAGATGAAAGAAATAAAGATGAGAAAGATGGTGACTTGAATATATGAAACCGTGTATGTTAGAAGAGAAAGATGAAAACAATATGTTGTATATTCCATAGAAAACATACACACACACACACACACTCAAGCACACCCCTCAAATGAGACTTTGAGGGGTTTATATAGTACAAGTAACATGATGCCCTAAAAGGCTTTCTATGGGCTTCGTGGGTTGGACATGGGTTGGATTGGATAAAAGGCAAGCTTAACATAACTAGTACCCATTTAGCTTAGTCCAATCCACGAGCCCGTTGACTATTCTATCACGATATCTAACACACGATATAAAGTTCCTAAATGTGAATGACCATCACTTCTAATAAAAACTATTAAGGCTAACAATCTCCCCCTAAGGGGTGGTCATTCAAAAGATGCTCCACTTGATAAGATCTTTACTTTCCTTGAGCTTGAACTTTGTGTGTAGATATAGAATAGTCTTGATTATTTGTTCCTTCATGCTTTGTGATCAGTTAATGTGGTTGTCTGCCGTTGTCAACTTCATTAGTTATGTGTCTCCACGTCTTTCTCCACCATGCTCACACTTCTATTTTTCTTTTGGATACCAATGATGTAGTTCTCGAGTCTTTAAACTTTGTTGATTCTTTGACTTTGACGAAGAATCATCTATAACTTTGTGTTGCCTTTGATTTTGATGAGAACTTTCATGTGTTGTTGGTATGAGCATGTGGAGAGTCTGCACGATCAATCCGCTCCGGAGCTTCCATAAGAAGAAAACATAAAAACAGGTTAGTAATAAGCGGATTCCGGCACTTACAAGTTTAAATTTCGAGGGTGTTAACAGCATAGTGTGAAAACACATCTCTAATTCTCACAGAGGCCGTTCCTGAACTGGAGTCCCACAAGTGAGATAACGCGATGTACCGAAATACACCTATAGTTCAGATGAGTCGTTGAGGTACACCGAAGCATCACCCCACGACTGTAGACCGTTTGAGACACACTAAGCGTAATCCACGGGGAGTTACCGAAGTGACCTGCTGTCAGGGCTGCTTGATGTTGACCCTGGCAGGAGTTTCCATTCAATCACTGAAGAATCACAATTGTGAAACCTCTCATAAATGTTCTGGCAGATTGCTAAGATCTGCGTAGGACTCTATAATATATCACTTGTGTCCTTATTGATGAACAACAAGCGATGTCATGTCAAGTGTTCCTATGAGATCTTTTGATGAATCTCGTGGCTCTAGACTCAATAGTGCATTTTGGTTTTCCTGAGCGGAGACTAGGGAGAGGGTCTCCTTCTTCAATACCAACGATCTCTAAGAGAAAGTCAATAGATTATGTAGGGTTCCCAGTGAGAATGAAACAAATCCTTTTGAGAGGAATTGAGTGGCTAGAAGGTTTAGTGCAGTGCGTCACTGGGTCCATGACGTATTTGTCTTCAATACCAGTGTCATCTAGTGACAACCAGTAGCATATGAATTGAACCCGGTTTCTGCCCTAAGGTTGAATATGGAGGGCTATTTCTTTTCACCCTTTTTCATTACATTTCTTTTTAATTCTTCAACCCCTTCTTTCTCCTTTCTCACATTACTCCTTTTTTTCAATCATTCCTAAGGACTTCGAATACTAACTATTTGTGATGTCCTTGGGTAGATCCCTCCGGCTCTGGCAGATCATAGGACTGATTTCCTATCCATAGTCACCTTATAGCTCCATGACTGTCCTATTGTTGCCATAAAACCATTTTTCTTGAAAATCTCTCAGAGTGTTTATGATAGAAAACATGTTTGAAACACTCCGTGAGTTTTATATTTTCAGAAACACTCCCCCTTCACATGTGCTTATAAGTTTTGACAGAAATCTGCACATAGAGGGTAGAGTTCGCACTTTTTGAATTGATCGACTTTAAATGAACTAGACCGATTCGAGACACGTTTACATCACTAGAGAACTAGCTTGAAATTATTATCCATCCTGGTCAAGTCCATAGAAAGTTTCTCGAGATGGTACATGATTCCTCGTCAATTCATTGGTTTCAACTGAGTCGAGCTCATTTTGAGATTCAAAAAACGATCATTAAACTTTTTGATCACATTTTAATCACGTCTCCTCCCCTTCAAAAATAGCATATTCGTGATATTTTTTATATCAACGGATTAAACAACATTTTAGAATCTTTTGGGGAGACAAACGGATTTGATTTAAGCATGAATTTGGAACATTTTTGTTTTATACTCCCCCTTTTAATAAAGCATAATCAATTAAAGGGTTTTAGAGGGAGTTATTTTGAGCACAAAAATATTTTGAAAGATTTTGAAAATCTTTTTAATCAATCTTGAAAAAGTGCTCAAGATGATGATGATTTCTCACCATTTTTGAATGTAGTGCACTGAAGCGTACACTAGTGATTTTCATTAAAAAAAAACACGAGTTTTGATTTGAAAATAATCAAAAGTCATCATTTTGGTCCGGGTTTCGTACTGAAGTATACGAAAGCCATTTTTGAAGAAATTTTGAGAAACGACATGTTTTAGAAAAAAATTAAAAGAACTCTCGCTCAAGCATCTGTACATGCCCGTATCATTGTTGAATGACATTTCTAGAAACGTACAGAATATCGATTATACAAGAGACATGTCGTGAGAAGAATATTTTTGTATTTTTGATTTTATATTCTTTTTGTATTTTTTGAAAGTTTTATATTTTTATATTTTGCTTTTGTTGGTTTTTCAAATTTTGTATTTTGTTTTTCAAAAATATTTGCAGCGAAGCTTTTTGGAAAATCATTTTCAAGAAGAATCGAGAAGACGTTCTAACTCCTTAGGGGATAGGCTTCGCATTCCAATTCGTCGAACTAAATCGTCAAACCTTTCTTTTGGAAGGGCTTTAGTAAATAGATCGGCGAGTTGGTAATCAGTCTTCGCGAAGAATAATTCAACAGTACCATTTTCGACGTACTCTTTGATGAAGTGGTAGCGGACACGGATATGCTTAGTCTTTGAGTCATGAACAGGATTGCATGATATGGCTATGGCACTTTTCGAGTCACAATACATAGGTATTTTATCGAAAGTAAAGCCATAATCTGTGAGTTGTGTTCTCATCCATAGAACTTGAGCACAACACGCAAATAGAGACACATACTCAGCTTCAGCAGTTGAAAGTGCAGTGCAATCTTGTTTCTTTGAAGACCAGCTGACTAACTTTTCACCCAAAAATTGTGCTCCTCCGGATGTACTTTTTGCTATAACTTGGTCACCTGCGTGGTCCGCATCTGAAAAGGCAATTAGATCAAATCCGGATTCCTTCGGATACCAAAGACCCTTGTGAATGGATTTCTTCAGGTACCGAAAGATCCTTTTAACCTCTTTGAGGTGCAGTTCGGTAGGCTTAGCCTGAAACCGTGCTAATAAGCAAACAGCAAAATGAATATCGGGTCGACTAGCAGTAAGTTACATGAGAGAACCAATCATGATCCGATATTTCTTCGGATCAATAGGTTTCCCAAACAAATCGGCTCCAATTTTTGGTAAAGTTACCATTGGTGTTCCGACAGAATCACAATTATCCATACCATGATTTTTCAAAATCTCAGTTGTGTATTTAGCTTGAGTTATAAAAATTCCACGAGGGGACTGATGTATTTGTAAACCAAGAAAGAATTTAAGTTCCCCCATCACGGACATTTCAAATTTGCTTTTCATGAGGTTTTCAAAATGTTTTGAAAGATTCGGATTAGTGGACCCAAAGATGATGTCGTCCACGTAAATCTGAACAATCAAAATGTCGTTTTTGCATTTTTGTGTAAACAAGGTAGGATCAACTGTTCCTTTGGTGAAATTGTTTTGGATAAGGAAAGAGGAAATTTCGTCATACCACGCTCTCAGAGCTTGTTTCAAACCATATATTGCCTTTTTTAGTTAGTAGACGTAGTCTGGATATTCCAAGTCGATGAAGCCTTCTGGCTGACTCACGTACACTTCTTCTTTCAGAGTTCCATTCAAGAACGCGGTCTTAATGTCCATATGATGCTCGTTTGCTTTTTCCTTGTTCGCATGATGGACATAGGTGATCCTTGGTGTATTTGAACTTTGGAAGTCCATTGACGATGTTGTCTTTGGCAAGTTTGTTGATGGTGTCGAAATTGAGATGGGATAACCGTATGTGCCACAACCAGGACTTTGTTCTAGATGCTCGTGTCATAAGACATATTGGTGATGAAGAGGCCATTTGGTTAATGTCGATAGCATACAAGTTTGTATCACGATTCCTAGTTAAGATATCAGTGCCATCCAAGTTTCTAACGAAGCAAGAATGTCTCCTAAAAGCAACCTCTAAATCTGCATCACAGAACTGCCCGACTGAAAACAAATTGTGTCCCAACCCTTGGACATAGTAAACCCGAGTTATCAAATAATTTCCAAAAGGTAGATCTCCATAACCCATGATAGCTGCTACATGATCATTTCCGAAATGTACGGTTCCCATGAATTGCCAGACGAAATTGATCAGCAGCTTCAGATTCCCGGTCATGTGCTTGGAGCAACCCGAGTCGACGATCCAAAGACATATTTCTATAACCTGCCAATAACAGAAGAGGAAGATTTTTGAAACCGTTTCGATTTTGGTTCCTTTGGGTTAGAGGTAAAATCCTGATCACACTCATAGAAATTATCTATTGGTAAGACAGGTTCATCACATTCTACCATTCTGGAGTGTGAAAGTTCTACCCGTGGGTTTCCAAATGTCATCCCTAAAGTAAACATTATGCTCCCTATCAGTAGTGTAAAGCCTAAGTCTCGCAAATAGTCTTCCTATTCGTTTACCATAAGTTCTTTTGGGAACATTCTTCTTAACAGGCTTAACAATCTCATTCTTAGAAACACAATCATCATGAACATTAGTTAAAGATTTCTTGCAAGTAAAACAAAGAGATTCAACACATTCATTAGACTTAGCAAGTTTCATAGGTGCATTACATTCACATGAAATGTCTTTCTTATTACAAAGCTGTAAATTCCTAGGGTGTTCTTCTACTTTCTTCTCTTTATTCAAGCGACTACTCTTAGAGGCAAGTGAGACTCTATTGTTCCTTGCATTGCTTTTAGGCTTTAGTCTGCTGCTCCTAGAGGTGCTTCCTAGTCCTGTAGAAGGTAAGGCACACTCATTAGGATTGACATTTTTTTCTAGAGAAGTGGTTTCAGCTTTCCTAGTCTCTTTACAGTGCTTTTCTAAACTTATGTCGTTTGTTCCATATATTTTAGATGTGGAGGCAGACGCATTAGTGGTACTCATCTTAAAAAGGCCAGGAGCTAAAACTTTTGGTTTCTTAATAACCGCTTTTCCTTTATCAACAATTTGTTTAGGCAAGGCAGGTGGAGTGACTAGTTTGGATAAATCATTTTTCTCTTTGACTTTTGGAGGAGGCATAGAAACAGACATTTTTGATTTTAAAACCGGTTTGGGAACATTTGCTTTCTCCTCAGTCAATGGTTTTGAAATCTTAGTATCCACTGCCTTTCCTTTTTGACATTCCAGCTGAGCCCTCAAAAGATCATTTTTCGCTTTCATGTCATTGTAGGCACGCTCATAG
>BPTQ01000003.1:35678001-35755514 GCA_019973895.1 Chrysanthemum seticuspe
TTTTTCAGAAAATAATAGTTACGGCAATTTCATGAAAACGTGCATATCTTTGTCGTTTCAAATCCGTTTTCTACGTATAATACGTCCTTAGCTTCGTATCAAAGTATACTAATAGATTTTTGATAAGTCGAAATAATTTGCAAAGCTTAAGGCTCGTTTTTGACTCGTACAAAAGAAAAATAGTATGCTGAAATTTCTGAAAAATATATATTTCGTCGTCAAACTTGTAAAATCCATAACTTCTTCGTTATAACTCCGTTTTATTCCGTTCAAGCGGCCACGGATTCGTTTTAAAGTATATTTTCTAAATATCAAGGCCAAAAAGTCGTGCCTACAGTCGGATTTTCCAGAAAATCGAAACAAGGACAGAACATATTTTATACGTATCGAAAATAGTTTTTCTCGTACCAAACCTATTCTAATCCCTTCAAATCAACTCCAAAACTAATCCAATCCTACCATGCACCTTCTTAGGGTGTCATGGGTTCCTAATCATCATCAAGACCAAAGTATACCAAGGGGATAATTATAGGATGACCATATATATATATATATCTAAAAAATCATGTAAAAATGGTATAAACAACACAAATCATGCATGCTTGCTCCAAAAATGAAAATATAAATATGAGATGATAAGGAAACATGAAAAATGAAAGAAACATGCTTACTAGTTAATATGATGAGGTGCAAAGAACAAGGTTAAACCTAAACACTCTTGGTTTTTATTTCAAAACCTTATAAAGAATGTTATCTAGATTGTTATTACTTGAACTTGATAAAAATTTTGTGATCCCTTGTGAGCTCTTGATGTGCCGGTTTGAAGAAGGAGCAAAAGAGAGAAAATGATTTTTTTTTACTACTTGCTAACTATGTGAAAATGAGATACATGAATGAGAATTATACAAGTGAGACTTTATCTAGAGTGAAATTAATAAAAATCAAAGACCATGCATCATTTAATGTCACCCCTCCCCCTTGGTCGGCCAAGGGGGGAGGAATTTGAGGATATTTTTTTTTTTTTTTTTTTTATAAACTTGTATAAAATACTTGTGTAATTATTGATAAAATGTATAAGTAAAAGGTAAATGGTAGATTTTTGGTACAAGTAAGTTTTTAATAGATCAAAATAGAATGTAATGAGATAATAAAAATTGTAAAAATACATTCCTTGTGAAATTTGAGTGATAAAATAATTATTGAGTAATTTTTAAGAAAAACGTCGTAATAATATAACTTTAACGATTTATGTACCAAATAAATTTAAAACACTAGGTAAACTCAAAATATAGTTTTTATAAACTAAATGTAAATATAAAAATATATCGGGATCATTTTTGAAAGTGACGGATTAAATATTCAAAATAATAACTCACGCGATAACGTTTATTTAATATAAAAATTACGCGTTAAATGTGAAATGAAATGTCATGAATGAACTATCATGATGCAAATGATGTCAATGAAATGTAGACTAAACTTAGTCCATATGAAATGTTCGTGATGTTATGATCATG
Organism: Chrysanthemum seticuspe; assembly: GCA_019973895.1. NCBI lineage: Eukaryota > Viridiplantae > Streptophyta > Magnoliopsida > Asterales > Asteraceae > Chrysanthemum > Chrysanthemum seticuspe. The sequence goes on from BPTQ01000003.1 coordinate 35,679,519, forward strand.
AATTCGCCGCTAAACCATAAAGGTTACGCGAATTTGAAACAAGTAAACCAAGTTTACGATAAATGTTGAAATAGTGAGGCATAAATTGTTTCGAGAAAAGACCTGAAAGTACGGGTTGTCACATTCGCCCATCCAAAAAGGAATTCAGTCCCTGAATTCAATCGTTGTTAGTCTATCGAATTTTTGAGTTTGTGATGAATAACGAGGAGAAAAGACATGGAGAAGTGTCGTTACGGTTATCGATGATTGAGAGCGTACAAAACATCGTAGTAAAGAAAATATCGGATGAATCTCTTATAAGTAACACTTTGAATTGGAACATGTGAAAATTTTGCTTGCACTAAGCTTTATAAATAACCGCTCCCAACATAACGTGATCCCTCCAGAATTAGGCATAGTTAGCTAGGCTATGCATAATTAAGGAACGATGATGTGACGTTCGGTTTAGTTGTTATAACTCTCAATGTTTACAAGGATTTAAACCGTGTCGTTAAAATGGTCGATGAAGTAAAAAGAAGTAAAATTCTCGTAAGTAATAACAAATCGGAAAGAAAATAAGTACGATAGATAAGAATATTTTACAACGAGTGGTTTAGCAAAAGTAGTACATCTTAAGTTATAAGGATTCGGATACGATGAAAAACATAAACTTAGTACGACATAATACATAGGGAAAATTAAGACTGTTAGTTTCCGAACTTCTTCAGTCTTCCGCGTTGTTGGGACCATGACGAGCTTTTCCTCCTCCTAACATGTATGCATTCCCATGAGCATCTTCAACTGGTTGACCTTGGTTTTGAGGACATTGATTTCTATAGTGTCCTTGCTCCCTACATCCGAAGCACGTGACTATGGCTTTACCTTTACAATCCCTTGCTAGATGTCCCGGTTTTTGGCATTTGTGGCACTTGGCAGGGCAAGGACCCGAGTGATGAAAATTACATTGATTACATAATGGGTGTGTTCCAGCATACCCTCTACCTCCAGTTGGTGCAGCGACATAAACCATTCCCGCTTCTTGCCTTCTATTTTGTTGTTGATGATGGTTAGTGTTGCGGTTTTGGTTGTTGTTGTTATAATCTCCTTGGTCGTTTTCCCATTTCCTTTTGTTGTTGTTGAGTTGGTTATCGTCGTTGTTGTTGTTGTTTTGGTTATTGTGGTAGTTGGTGCGGTTGTTGGGGTTGTTGTTGTTTTGGTTGGTGTTGGTGTACTTACCTCTCTTCACTACCTGGGCCATGAGCTTTTGAGTCACCCTAATAGCTTCCTCGATTGTTTGTGGATCAAACGAAGTCACATCTCCTTGAATAACCTCGGGAAGTCCCCCGATAAAAGCCTCTAGTAACTTCTCGTTATCCGAAACCATAGACGGGCATAACGCGGCCAATTCTTGGAATCTCCGAATGTAAGTGTCAATATCGTACCCAATTGTTACTAGTTCATAGAATTCTGTCTCCAACTTTTTCACTTCCGTACGAGGACAAAACTTCTTAGTCACCAAACCCTTAAATTGCTCCCAAGTAAGCTTGAAAGCATTCTCCATTCCAATCGGTTGAGCATATGAATTCCACCACGACAATGCTCCATCGAGTAATGTGCTCGTAGCGAACTTGACCTTACTATCATCCGGACAGTTACAAAGCAAAAACACGGACTCCAACTTTTCAAACCATCGAACCATGGCTGTGGCTCCTTCAGTCCCTCTAAACTTGGTGGGTTCTCCACTTTTGAAATCCTTGTAAGAACAGCTCTTAACTCCGGATTCTCCTGCATTTCCAGTAGCAGCAGCAAGCCTTGCGGCTTCAGCAGCAGCCGCGGCCTCGGCGGCAGCAGCAGCCACCGTTTCCCTTTCAATCCTTAATGCCTCTGCTACACTATCCCTTACCAACTTTTGAATAGCCGCTTGTGTCATTTCAGCTGTGGCTTTCTTCGGTGCCATATCTTCTTCAAAACAAGAGGAAATGTGAGACGTAGCAAAATCCCATGTTAAAAATATGCGCTCTAAAGAGAGGTGATAAGAAATGATACGTTTGAGGTTATTTTTCAAAATGATCGACGATTTCCTACGAAATGAGTTATGAGGTGTTGTAAGTGCTTCAAATGTATGGTGGTTTAGTGACTTAATGTGTGAATAACGTGTAACTCGACATGTTAGTGGTGAAACAAAGGAGTAAGAGTGACTTCGCCCTACTTAAAGGTTTATCTCGGCATTCGACGTTATCGGTGATGAGTTAATTGATGTGAAAATTGTGATAGGGACTGACAAGGAATTCTCCACATTAGAGTATGAAGAAAGAATAATGGAATAGGCATTTAAAGGCATCCATGTGACAATCGATATGAAATGAAAATAAATAACTCGAAAAATGTACGTATAAACCGCATGTAAAGTGAACATGCACTTATGATGAAATGATGAGATGCTATGATAATGTAGTTATAGTCTAGGGTCAATGATGCAACCTAGTTCTCTATAACTGAAGCTCTGATGCCAATCTGTCACACCCCCAAATTACCTGTTTTGCAGCGAAATGGAATTCCTGGGGGATTGACTGTCATAGCACCACAATCACAGTTATATTAAACGACCTAAAGTGTCGTTTAAAAAAAACACATCGTTTGATATTTAACAAAAGCTTTCAGAGTTACAACATAGGTCCCAAAAGTTTACAAAGTTTGCGGAAACACAATATATTACATGTCCAAACGATGGTTTTGAAATAAAGTGCCATAATGTACAATAATGTAAGTCGACGCCGCGACTCAAAAGGTAGGTCCCTAAACCATGTCATGATGAATATGCCTCAGTTACCTGAAAATACATTGCTAAAACTGTCAACAATAATGTTGGTGAGAAATCATAGGTTTATGTAAATGTTTTATACGACTACGCAAGTATAGATCAGGCATGACAATTATGTCACGTAAAAATGTTACAGGCATGACAATTATGTCACGTAAAAATGTTACAATTGCTTTAAGCCCATGACACCGAAACGAGACAATTCATAATGTATGCCCCTGTAGAGTGTTTGCCAGACAACTCCATAATGTTATTAAATGAAATGCATCCGTATGACTAGTTGGGATTCACCAACCCGGATGGAGGCGTCACCCTCGATAGATCTATCCACTCATCCTCGCTTCAAAGATTAACGGTTCATGTTCAGGTAATGGGGACTTTCAATTGGCAAATGCGGTAACTTAAGCAATGTAAATGAATTTAACATACTTGGTATCGTAATAAAATGTTGTGCAATGTATTCTCCCCCGTAGGTTTGAAAATAATTAAAAGCATGTACGACGGGGCTATGAAAACTCACTTGGTAAACTGATGTGATGACAAGAGTGAGTACACTGAGGTATAATGTGATGCTTTAACCGGGACCTATTACGAATGATATGATATGTAATGAGTTGCAATGTAATGTTATGATATGCATGCATTACGTATGTTATTTATACCATTTGCGAGTTTTGAAAATATTACTTATCGTCGAAAAATACTCTTTTGTCGTCTTGACCATTCAAAAATCACTTTACAAGTATTTACGTCAAAATGTCATCCTACAATGGTTTTATAATGATTTATGGTGAAATTTTCACTTTTCGTCGTAAAACAATGTCGTCGGAATTTTTATATAAGTAACAAAAATAGCTTTGGAAAACTAGTCGTAAAATGGTGTGCGTCGATCGTTAGGAAACGAACTCGACGGTTTTGGAAAGTTTGTATCGAAATCTAGAAGTTTCAGTTCAGGAGTTTTCGTCATAAAGGTCTCGAACATAAAGATAATAAGGGTTAAAGATGGTGATTTTGTCTAATTGTTGTGTAAAAAGTGAGTTTCGGCCAAGTTTGAGCAACCGTAATTAATTTATTAAAACTCCGCTATACAAACGGTTGGTTGTTTTGAAAAATATGCTCGGTGATCTTGATTTTATTAGAAGACAATTCGTTCCAAAAAGTTCCACATCATGGTTAAAAACAGCCCTCAACATGGACGTTTCAGCTACCGTAACACTTGTCTCGTAAAATAATATAGTTTTTCAGAAAATAATAGTTACGGCAATTTTTATGAAAACGTGCATATCTTTGTCGTTTCAAATCCGTTTTCTACGTATAATACGTCCTTAGCTTCGTATCAAAGTATACTATTATATTTTTGACAAGTCGAAATAATTTGTAAAGCTTAAGGCTCGTTTTTGACTCGTACTAACCAAAAACATGTTGCTGAAATTTCAGAAAAAAATATATTTCGTCGTCAAACTTTAAAAATTCATAACTTCTTCGTTATAACTCCGTTTTTATCCGTTCAAGCGGCCACGGATTCGTTTTAAAGTATATTTTCTAAATATCAAGGCCAAAATGTCGTGCCTACTGTCGGATTTTCCAGAAAATCAAAACAAGGACAGAACATATTTTATACGTATCGAAAATAGTTTTTCTCGTACTAAACCTATTCTAATCCCTTCAAATCAACTCCAAAGCTAATCTAATCCTACCATACACCTTCTTAGGGTGTCATGGGTTCCTAAACATCATCAAGACCAAAGTATACCAAGGGGATAATTATAGGATGACCATATATATATATATATATATATATATATCTAAAAATCATGTAAAAATGGTATAAACAACACAAATCATGCATGCTTGCTCCAAAAATGAAAAGATAAATATGAGATGATAAGGAAACATGAAAAATGAAAGAAACATGCTTACTAGTTAATATGATGAGGTGCAAAGAACAAGGTTAAACCTAAACACTCTTGGTTTTTATTTCAAAACCTTATAAAGAATGTTATCTAGATTGTTATTACTTGAACTTGATAAAAATTTTGTGATCCCTTGTGAGCTCTTGATGTGGCCGGTTTGAAGAAGGAGCAAAAGAGAGAAAATGATTTTTTTTTTTTTTACTACTTGCTAACTATGTGAAAATGAGATACATGAATGAGAATTATACAAGTGAGACTTTATGTAGAGTGAAATTAATAACAATCAAAGACCATGCATCATTTAATGTCACCCCTCCCCCTTGGTCGGCCAAGGGGGGAGGAATTTGAGGATATTTATTATTATTTTTTTTTTTCTCTTTATAAACTTGTATAAAATACTTGTGTAATTATTGATAAAATGTATAAGTAAAAGGTAAATGGTAGATTTTTGGTACAAGTAAGTTTTTAATAGATCAAAATAGAATGTAATGAGATAATAAAAATTGTAAAAATACATTCCTTGTGAAATTTGAGTGATAAAATAATTATCGAGTAATTTTTAAGAAAAACGTCGTAATAATATAACTTTAACGATTTATGTACCAAATAAATTTAAAACACTAGGTAAACTCAAAATATAGTTTTTATAAACTAAATGTAAATATAAAAATATATCGGGATCATTTTTGAAAGTGACGGATTAAATATTCAAAATAATAACTCACGCGATAACGTTTATTTAATATAAAATTCACGCGTTAAATGTGAAATGCAATGTCATGAATGAACTAACGTGATGCAATTGATGTTAATGAAATGTAGACTAAACTTAGTCCATATGAAATGTACGTGATGTTATGATCATGAATTCGCCGCTAAACCATAAAGGTTACGCGAATTTGGAACACGTAAACCAAGTTTACGATAAATGTTGAAATTGTAAGGCATGAATTGTTTTGAGAAATGACCTGAAAGTACGAGTTGTCACAGTTGCTAAAGCTATCATCTCTCGTTTAAGGAATCCTAAGAATCGGAATACCTCTAGGCCCACTAATCATTCTAAGTCTGTGCTTGGTAGACCGCCTGTAGGACCTTACAAATATCAACCTTATCACTTTACCAAGCAAACCCAACACACGTAACCCAAGTTACGCGTATAAAATGTGGAACCCAAACACAAACAAAGCTTAGAAATAAGATGAGAAAGATTAAGATGAGAGATGGTGACTTGATGTAAATATCGTGTATATGTTTAGAGAGATAGAGAGAAGAAAGAAAACAATAAGTTGTATATTGCTTCAAGGAAAAACACACACACACACACACACTTTCAAGCACACCCCTCAAATGACCATTTGAGGGGTATTTATAGTACAAGTAACTTAAAACCCTAAAAGGCTTTGCTTGGGCTTTTCGTGGGTTAGACATGGATTGGGCTTTGGATACTTAAGCTTCAAACGGCTAGCATAATCATAACGCCTAGCCATTTAGCTTAGTCCAATCCACGAGCCCGTTGACTATTCTATCACGATATCTAACACACGATACAAAGTTCCTAAACGTGAATGACCATCACTTTTAATAAAACTATTAAGGCTAACAATCTACCCCTAAGGGGTGGTCATTCAAATGATGCTCCACTTGATTAGGTTCTTTACTTTCCTTGAGCTTGAACTTTGCGTGTAGATATAGAATAGTCTTGATTCTTTGTTCCTTCATGCTTTGTGATCAGATAATGTGGTTGTCTACCATTGTCAACTTCTTTGGTTAGGTATCTCCACGTCTTTCTCCATCATGCTCACACTTCTATTTGTCTTTTGATTACCAATGATGTAGTTCTCGAGTCTTTAAACTATGTAGATTCTTTGACATTAACGAAGAATCATCTTTAACTTTAAGTTGCCTTTGATTTGATGAGAACTTTCATGTGTTGTTGGTATGAGCATGTGGCGAGTCTACACGATCCATCCGCTCCGGAGCTTCCATAAGAAGAAAACATAAAAACAGGTTAGTAATAAGCAGATTCCGGCACTTACAAGTTTGAATTTCGAGGGTGTTAACAGCATAGTGTGAAAACACGTCTCTAATTCTCACAGAGGCCGTTCCTGAACTGGAGTCCCACAAGTGAGATAACACGATATACCGAAGTACATCTACAGTTCAGATGAGTCGTTGAGGTACACCGAAGCATCACCCCACGACTGTAGACCGTTTGAGACACACTAAGCGTAATCCACGGGGAGTTACCGAAGTGACCTGCTGTCAGGGCTGCTTGATGTTGACCCTGGCAGGAGTTTCCATTCAATCACTGAAGATCACAGATGTGAAACTTCTCATAAATGTTCTGGCAGATTGCTAAGATCTGCGTAGGACTCTATAATATATCACTTGTATCCTTATTGATGAACAACAAGCGATCTCATGTCAAGTGTTCCTATGAGATCTTTTTGATGAATCTCGTGGCTCTAGACTAAATAAGTGCATTTTGGTTTTCCTGAGCGGAGACTAGGGAGAGGGTCTCCTTCTTTAATACCAACGATCTCTAAGAGAAAGTCAATAGATTATGTAGGGTTCCCAGTGAGAATGAAACAAATCCTTTTAAGAGGAATTGAGTGGTTAGAAGGTTTAGTGCAGTGCGTCACTGGGTCCATGACGTCTTGGTCTTCAATACCAGTGTCATCTAGTGACAACCAGTAGCAGATGAATTGAACCTGGTTTCTGCCCTAAGGTTGAATATGGAGGGCTATTTCTTTTCACCCTTTCTTTTACATTTCTTTTTAATTCTTCAACCCCTTCTTTCTCCTTTCTCACATTACTCCTTTTTTCAATCATACCTAAGGACTTCTAGTACTAACTATTGGTGGTGTCCTTGGGTAGATCCCTCCAGCTCTGGCGGATCATAGGACGAATTTCCTATTCTTAGTCACCTTATAACTCCATGATTGTCCTATTGTTGCCATAAAATCATTTTTCTTGAAAATCTCTCAAAGTGTTTATGATTATCAAAACATTTTGTTAACACCTTGAGAGTTTTGTTTTTCAGAAACACTCCCCCTTCACATGTGCTTATATTGTTTTAACTGAAATCTGCACAGAGAGGGTAGAGTTCGCACTTATTGAATTGATCGACTTTAAATGAACTAGACCGATTCGAGACACGTTTACATCACTAGAGAACTAGCTTGAAATTATTACCCGTTCTGGTCAAGTCCATAGAAAGTTTCTCGAAATGGTACATGATTGCTCGTCAATTCAATGGTTGCATCTGAGTCGAGCTCTTTTGAGATTCAAACAACGATCATTAAACATTTTGATCAAATTTTAATCATGTTTTCTCCCCCTCAAAATAGCATATCTATGATGTTTTTGAACCAAAATGATTAAAAGATATGTTTTTCGAAAAGCATTTGGAGAGAAACTGATTTAGCATGAATTTTGGAACAATTCTGGTTTTATACTCCCCCTTAATGAAAGCATATTTTTCATACAGAAAGTTTAGAATCAATTAAGGGTTTAGAGGGAGTTATCTTGGTACCAAATGTGAGAGATTTTGAAAAATCTTTTTGAAAACTTTCGAGTCAATGGTACGCAAGATGAAGATTTTTTTTTTAAAAAATCAGTTGAAGATATGGAATAAGAATTATCTTCATTTTTTTTAGGATAAGTGCCCGATATTTATGAAAATCGATTTTGCGTAGCACTTTCCTTTCTTTAAAGATCGGGTTGCAAGCTGAAATACTTACAAGCCATTGTTTTTAGGAAAAGTGCTTGAAAAAAAAATATATTTAAAGCCTTTGATTTGGTTAAGCACTTTCCTTTCTATGAAGCGCGGGTCCTGAACTGATGTGTTCAGAAGCCATTAATTTGAAGTCCGGGTTTCGTACTGAAGTATACGAAAGCCATTTTATGAATTTTTTTTTGAGAAACGACATGTTTTAGAAACCATATAAAGAACTCTCGCTCAAGCATCTGTATATGCCCGTATCATTGTTGAATGACATTTCTAGAAACGTACAGAATATCGATTATACGAGAGACATGTCGTGAGAAGAATATTTTTGTATTTTTGATTTTCTAATGTTTTTGTATTTTTGAAAAGTTTCTATTTTTGTATTTTGCTTTTGTTGGTTTTATAAAAGAAATGGAAATCAAAAATAGAAGATAGAGAGAATGAAGAGGAAGAGTTTACAGAATTGGAACCCTCTGATGAGCTGAGTTCAGAGATATTTGATTCACCTGCAACCAAAGAAGAAGAGTTTTCACAAATAACAGTGTTAGAAGTGCAAGATTCCTCACGGTGAGGGTGATCACTATCAACGGTTGTAGTGGTTTCTACTTCCTTATCCTGATGAGTTTCACTATTATCTGTGTTGGTGCAAGTATCAAAAATCTTTCCTGTGGGAATCCATCTAAGACCTACTGAGTTGAAAACTTTTCCCGTGGGTTTCCACCTAAGGTAAGATCTAGGATTTGTTTTCTTATCAGATGCAGCGGAAGACTCATTTTTTGAAAAACTACGTCCTGAAGAGATCCACCTATTAGGTTTCCTTTCGATGTTCATCTTGTCAACGGGTTTGTTTCGGTTTGGAGTCTTAGTAGATTGTGCCTTGGCACGAGAATTATCTTTCTTGAGATATTGTGAGACACATGCATCATGATTAGCTGAAAAGACACATTTTTTACATGTAGTACAGACAAATTCAATATTCTTGTTTAAAACAGCAGCTTTAACTTTGTCACTACAGTCTTTTGGAAATTGATTCTTGTTCGAAAAAGACTTAGAATTCCTGGTGTTGTTTTCTAAGGGCATAGCATTTTCTTTTGCGCAACTACTCTTAGATGCAAGCCAATCCCTAGTCTTTTGTAGAGAGTTCCTAGGTAATGGTCTACTACTACTAGCAGTGCCTTGAAATCTTGTAGAATTCATCACCCTAGATGTTGCACCTAAAATTCCGTCTTTACGAGTCTGTGCCTTTTTCCTAGCTTCTTCTAGATAGTGATTGTTGACCATGTTGTTAGAACCAACAGATTCTTTAACTAGATTTGTGGTCACATTCCGTTTACTATTCCTAGAAATGCCAGGTGAAATAACTTTTGGTGTTTCAGCAACAACTTTTTCTTTCTCAAAACCGTTGATAATTCTATTTTTAATAGGCAAAGTCTGTGGAGTGACTGTTTTTGACAAATCATTTTTCTCATTGACTTTTGGAGGAGGCATAGAAACAGACATTGTTGGTTTGGAAACCGGTTTGGGAACATTTGCTTTCTCCGCAGTCAATGGTTTTTTAATCACAGTATCCACTGCCTTTCCTTTTTGACGTTCCAGCTGAGCCCTCAAAAGATCATTTTTCGCTTTCATGTCATTGTAGGCAAGCTCATACGACAGTTTGTCATACTTGCATTCCTCATTTTTTCGATCAAGTTGTTTAAAATATGAGACATTTTCTTTTTCAATTTTTTCAAGAGCTTTTTCATATTTTGAAACAATTGCGGAGGTCTCAGACTGGAGTCTTTCATGATCTTCAACAAAATATGTTTGCAAAATGATGGACATAATATCAGTAGTCAGAACATCTTCGAAGAGAGAATCATTTAAATTTTCCAAAATTTTGATGTGTTCAACACTTTCATTAGCTTGCTTTACCAGGGATTTATGGTCCTTGACAAAGTCAGCTGTTTCTTTCAAAAAGGCTTGTTCAAAATAAATTACCCTTGAGTTGATGTTATTCAGCTGAGGGGCAATTGCAGTTTCAAAAAACTTTTTTTGTTCAATATCAAAACTATTAAACCAGATGTTGGTTGTAATATGAGTTTTAGTTTTAACAGTCTCCTGAAGTCGCCCAATTCTAGTTTTAACATCGTCTAAAATGCTTCGCGCATCACTTGTGTTAAAAGGATTGTTTGAAGACATTTGTTCAATGTTCGAAAGAGATTTGGAGACAACAACTGGTTTTGAAACTGATTTTGAAACAGGTGTTGACACTTTGTTTGAAACACTTGGTTTGGTGGAAAACGTTGATTGAGAAACAAACGAAATAGCATTAATTTTGTTCCATTTGTTATAATCAATTGGTTTGATTTCCGAATGTTTTTGTTTCATTTTTTATCTACTCTCCTCAGATAGTTCCAACGTTTCAAGAGATCATCCACAATATCTCATTAGGACACAGAATTAATGAAGACTTACTGTTTCACACAATGTGGAAAGTAAGAATATATTAAGAGTCCTACGCATTATCCTTGTGGTATTGCCAGAACATCCGAGTGATATGTAAATATTCACGATGAAGATGGAAATCCTTCTAGAAATCATGACAAGTGCTTATCTACATAACCTGGCTCTGATACCAATTGTAGGACCTTACAAATATCAACCTTATCACTTTACCAAGCAAACCCAACACACGTAACCCAAGTTACGCGTATAAAACGTGAAACCCAAACACAAACAAAGCTTAGAAATAAGATGAGAAAGATTAAGATGAGAGATGGTGACTTGATGTAAATATCGTGTATATGTTTAGAGAGATAGAGAGAAGAAAGAAAACAATAAGTTGTATATTGCTTCAAGGAAAAACACACACACACACACTTTCAAGCACACCCCTCAAATGACCATTTGAGGGGTATTTATAGTACAAGTAACTTAAAACCCTAAAAGGCTTTGCTTGGGCTTTTCGTGGGTTGGACATGGATTGGGCTTTGGATACTTAAGCTTCAAACGGCTAGCATAATCATAACGCCTAGCCATTTAGCTTAGTCCAATCCACGAGCCCGTTGACTATTCTATCACGATATCTAACACACGATACAAAGTTCCTAAACGTGAATGACCATAACTTTTAATAAAACTATTAAGGCTAACACCGCCCTATTTAGATTCTAAGAACCGCATCGATGTCCCTGTAGCTCCAATTTCACCTCCTAGGAATGTAGTACCACCTAGTGCATTCACTAAGACTAAAGCAAATACTAGTTGGAGATGGCAGAAATGGATATATAACACACTCGGATTTAAATGGATGCCTAAAGTTATTGATGTGTGTATGTCTACTATAACTGCTCCGGAACCCTCTAACATTTCGGGTTCCACATCTACTTCTATTCCATCTGTGTCGTCTGTGTGTAATGCAGGTGATACAGATCATTCTCTGGATTGTTGATAGCGGATGTTCCCGACACATGAAAGGCAACCTTAAACTGTTATCAAACTTTATTGCAAAGTTCATTAGCACTGTTAGATTCGGGAATGATCACTTCGCAGCTATCATGAGCTACGGAGACTATATCAATGGGAACATCGAAATTAGTAGGGTTTATTATGTGGAAGGCCTCGGTCACAATCTGTTTTCAGTAGGTCAGTTCTGTGATGGAGATTTGGAGGTTGCTTTCAGGGAGAAATCTTGTTTCATTCGTGATCTACAAGGAAATGACCTTATGTCTGGCTCGCGTAACTCAAGTCTTTACACTATCTCTATGCAAGACATGGTTGCTTCATCTCCCATCTGCTTACTTTCAAAGGCAACATCAACAAAATCCTGGCTATGGCACCGTCGTCTCTCACATTTAAACTTTCAAACTATAACCAATCTTGCTCGACACAAACTAGTTGAAGGTCTCCCACGATTCCGGTATTCTAAAGATCACCTTTGCTCAGCCTGTGAACAAGGGAAAAGCACTCGTGCTCATTTTCCTTCAAAGGTGGAACACAGCTCTCAGCATGTGCTTCATCTTCTTCACATGGATTTATGTGGCCCGATGTGCGTGCAAACGATCAATGGCAAACGCTACATCTTAGTAATTGTTTATGACTATTCACGATGGACTTGGGTCTATTTTCTACGAAGCAAAGACCAAGCTCCACAAATGATCATCACCTTTGTCACGAAAATTCAAGTTCAGCTCCGGAACACCGTCCGTCTAATCAGAACAGACAAAGGAACTGAATTTGTTAACCAAACTCTTCGAGAATTTTATGAGAAAGTGGGAATTGAGCATCTGACATCTATTGCACGTACACCAGAACAAAACGGAGTTGTTGAAAGACGAAACCGAACGTTAGTGGAAGCTGCAAGAACAATGTTAATCAATGCTAAACTTCCAGATTACTTATGGGCAGAAGCTGTATCAACTGCATGCTATACTCAACATCGTTCAATGATTACTAAACGCCACAACAAAACACCTTTTGAGCTTCTCCATAACCATAAACCGAATCTCAAACACTTTCATGTATTTGGATCCCTTTGCTATCCGAATAATGATCGTGATGATTTTGGAAAGCTCAAAGCCAAAGCTGACATTGGAGTCTTTATTGGATATTGTGAGAATTCTAAAGGTTACCGGATCTGGAATCGTCGTACAAAGTAGGTTATGGAAATGATTCATGCTCATTTTGATGAACTTACGGAAATGGCTTCTGAGTATAACAGCTTGGAACCCGGTCACAACCGCTTAAACTTCCCCCAAACCCCATCATCAGCTGAACAAAGTCCCCAGCTCACTCGTCAACAAATGGAAAGGTTATTTGCTCCGCTGTTCAGTGACGATATTGATGAATGTGCTCCAGGTGTATCCGTTGTTTCCGCTGCTCAACCTGATACTACTCTTATACCTGATACACCTGCTACAACACCTACTGTTGAAGAAGCACCACCAGTTGACTCCACCACAACAGTTGAACAAACCGCTTCCAACAATGATGAACCGGCTGATGATGTTCTTAATGAAGTACCCCCACCTGCAGATTTTGATCCAAATGCGTTCTTTAACCCGTTTGCTAATGAAACTGCTGCACCTGATGTCGCGGAATCATCAACAAACCATTTGAATCCTCAGAATCTGCACAATGTATACCAACATCAACCCTCTACACATCGATGGACAAAAGACCATCCTCTGGACAATATTATTGGCAACCCGAATCAACCAGTCGTTACGAGACAACGTCTTCACACAGATGGTGAACATTGCATTTATGCACTCACTGTCTGCCAATCTGAGCCTAAAAACATTAAAGACGCAATGACAAAAGACAACTGGATTGAATCCACGCAGGAAGAACTCAACCAATTCAAACGTCTTGAAGTATGGGAACTGGTTGAAACACCAACAGGGGTCTACGTCATTGGTCTTAAATGGATTTGGAAGAACAAATTGGATGCTGAAGGTAACGTCATCAGAAACAAATCACGTCTGGTGGCTAAGGGTTATCGACAGGAGGAGGGTATTGACTTTGAAGAATCATTTGCTCCGATTGCTCGTCTTGAGGCTGTTCGGATATTTCTTGCGTTCGCGGCTCATATGAATATGACGGTCTTTCAAATGGATGTCAAAACTGCGTTTCTAAATGGACAACTGAAAGAAACGGTTTATATCAGCCAACCAGAAGGATTCGTTGATCCCGAGTTTCCGAACCATGTCTACAAACTGAACAAAGCTCTGTATGGTCTCAAACAAGCTCCTCGTGCATGGTACGATAAGCTATCATCTTTCCTCATTGCTAATAATTTCACCAAAGGTTCAGTCGACCCTACTCTTTTTATACAATATCACGGGGCACATATCTTAATTGTTCAAATTTACGTGGATGATATCATTTTTGGGTCTACACATAAAAAGTACTCAATCGCTTTTGCAAAACTAATGAAGAAAAATTTTGAAATGTCCAAGATGGGTGAACTTACGTTCTTTCTAGGACTGCAAGTTCATCAATCACCCCATGGTATTTTCTTGAGTCAGTCCAAATATGCCCTTGAATTGTTAAACAAATTTGGAATGAATACCTGTGACACTTATGCCACACCAATGGCTCATACCAAGAAGCTAGACGCTGATTTACATGGGAAATTGGTGGACCCTACCAAATACCATAGTATCATTGGGTCTCTCATGTATCTAACAGCTAGCAGGCCTGATATTGTTTTTGCCATATATCTTTGCTCCCGTTATCAGTCGAGACCAACTGAAACCCACCTCTCTGAGGCTAAAAGAATCCTCCGATACATCAAGGGAACCATTAAATTGGGGATCTGGTATCCGAAGGATTCTGGTTTTGAACTAATCGCTTTTTCAGATGCTGATCACGCAGGATGTTTAGATTCACGGAAAAGTACTTCAGGAGCACTACAATTTCTTGGTGATAAACCGGTGTCCTGGAAATCGAAGAAGCAGGATTGTACATCGCTGTCATCAACCGAAGCAGAATATGTAGCCATGTCGGCGTGTTGTGCTCAAGTCATTTGGATGAGAACACAACTCAAAGACTATGGTTACGTATTTGACAGAATCCCGATGTACTGCGACAATCGGAGTGCTATTGCGATCTCGTGCAACTCAGTTCAGCATTCGAAATCAAAGCACGTCGATCTTCGTTATCATTTCATCAAGGACCATGTGGAACAGGGTACATTTGAATTATACTTCGTGGGTACAGAATACCAATTGGCAGATCTACTCACCAAAGCCTTGCCTCCCGCTAGGTTTAATGAGTTGGTCCACCGGATTGGTATGCGGTGTTTGACTCAAGAGGAACTAGATGAACTCTTAAAACAGTCTTAAAAACCAGTCAAACACCAAAATCTCTTTTGTAAATATTTTTCAAAAACAAAATACAAAAATATAAAACCTAATAAAACAACAAAAATATTCTTCTATCTATTTTTCTTTCAACATGGCAAGTACATTTCTTCCGTCAACACTCTAATCTTTCAAAATTCAGTATTTTTTTCCGATCAAGTGTTGAGGGGGAGAAAATTTAATACTTAACTGTTTCAAAATAACCTTGTATTTGCATGTTACCTTATCATGGTTGTTTCTATAAAATGGTGGTCACATTTCTGGTTTACTGACACTCCTCGGACTACAATTTATAACCTTTCATTATTTCTTAAGTCGAGGGGGAGTGTCGTCAAAGTTATTTCCAAATCCTTCGTTTGGTAACCAAAATGGAAGTTAAAAGGCTTTGAATGAAAATGGTAAAGGTGGAGGGACTGAAAGTGTCAAAAGCTTAAAGTTATTTTTAATAAAAACACTCCACCAACCTCATTTATTTCATCACATTTATTACACAACCAAACTCATCCTACGCCTAAGAATCGTTCAACAAATCCGTGTTTTGGATCATAATTTCGTAAGTGGTTTAATGTTTCTTACATGATTTCAAACAATGGTTTTGATTTTTACATAAATCCAACGGTCAAAATGTTGTATATGCTTGATTTTTTGTTCTACACATATGCGTATGAACACATGATTAAGATTGTGTGTTTGTGGTTAAAAAGATAGTGTCAAAACATTTCTATTACTTCAATGATATCATTTTTATCCTCAAAACTTACCCAGAAACACGAATTGATTGAATCTGGAAAACTAGGGTTTATGCGTGGTTTGGGTGTTTTCATATGTGAACGTTTTTGGTAATAAAGATTGTTATAATAGGTTGTTTTAAAGTTGAATTGATCATATTTAAGCCCAGAACTTGCCCAGAAACATAAAAAATGAAAGAATTGAAATTTAGGGTTTATGTTCATACGGTTTGGGTATTTTTGATTCATGACATGTTTGATGTTAAAACTTGGATAAAACAACTCTATAGGCTTCCTAGACTTACCAGAAAAACTTTGATGCAATTTCCATGGCTAGATTTGTTATGCGTAATTCTTGAAACTAGGGTTTAAGTTCTACGCATAAGGTCTTCTACGCGTAAACTGTTTGATAAGTATTCATGACTTGATCTGTTATAGAATGAATGTTAATGTTAATATTGATGTTATGATGATGTTATTTCAGGTTTGCTATTCGTAAAACTCAGAATCAAGGTTGTTAAGATATCTACGCATAAGGATCACCTTACGCGTAGCATGTTATGCGTAAGAGAAATCTTACGCGTAAGGTTCTACAAAGGGACTACGCGTATCCTGTGAATGATATGCATAAACAGTGACCTCTACGCATAAGGTCTACTCTTACGAGTAAGCCTTACGCGTAAGGTTTTATATACGCATACGCGTAAGCATTACGCATAAGGTCCCCTCTTCCTACGCGTAAGTAAGGATCCTACGCATAAGCTTGCGTCTACGCGTATATTTCTCCTGTTTACGCATAAGCTACCATTTCTACGCCTAAGCCTTGATCAAACCTTCATTATGAATTGTTACGCGGGCAAACTTGTAAATAAATGAATCATAACGTCACGAAACCAATAATGTCACTAATAAACTTAAATGTGTAATGTGTTGTTAAAAAATTTGTGATAACATAAACTTTAAAACTTAAAGTTAACTAACTCACGAAATTTATCACGACGTCATTAGACTATTGGACAAACAAGTGACTTTGGACTCGTAACAATCATAGACATAGCACATTCAATAATTAGTCAATAAAACCTTCTGTTGACTAACATTATGTCTTTCGATATGTTGGTTCTTTTGGCTAAATGTGTTTCAGATCACGACATAGAAGCTCAAATGAATGTGGATGCACCAAATGTTCTCACCATTGCTGATATCTTCCCGCATGGCTATCCAATGAAGATTGGAAAGAACAATCTCGGAATCTTCTTGTCTCATTGCAGTGGATATTCTAAAGAACCATCGCTATCAGAACATGCTCACCAACTCTGCCACTGTTCCGGAGATCTACATACAGCAATTCTGGAATACAATGCAGATGATCAAAGGTCAAAATGTTGTGACGGTGACGCTCAATCACAAGCAAATCAGCATCACTCCTGCAGACTTAAGGGCTATTCTCCTCATTCCTGACATCATACCAACTGAATTCTCTGCTGCACCTACTAAAGAGACTGTTCTGCAATTCTTGATTGATATTGGGTACGACGAAGCTTCAGGGGTTATTAATAAGCATTCTCACGTGGATATTAAAAACATTCCTCAGCCTTGGAGAACCCTTTATATCATCATCACAAGATCCATTTCTGGTCGTGACAGCGGCTATGAGCATCCCAAGCTCGTAGAACTGCAAATCTTTTGGGCTCTGATCAACATGAAACACATCGAAGTTGAAGCTCTGATATGGGATGACATGATGACATTCCTCAAAAAGCTTGGCTCAAAGATTCCTTATATCAGATATACAAAACTGTTGATCCAAAGAGCACTTGGATACAACCCTGATATCCCCAAAAGAATCAATGACCCCGACAATCTTGATGTGTTGTCCGAACCCACTCTAACAGTCAGATTTAAGGAGTCAACTACCAAGAAACAAGGTACTGTGTAGCCGGATCTCCTTCTCTCAGATGAACTCAAACAGCTCTACTCTTATAAAAGATATATGGCAGATGTGAAAGAGAACAAAGTTGGCTTTCTTGATGAAAAATCTTCTGGTACGCCTACAAGAAAAACCAGAAGAGGAAGTGCAGGAAGTGCTGCAAGCACTGAGAGTCAGAGGAATTTTTCCAAGAGAAATCCTCCACGCAAAAGGAAAGTTTCGTCTAAGGAAGCTGTTCCTATTCCCATTCCAAAGCTTGAACCGCAAAGAAAGCTAACGGACGAGGAATCGAAGGGTACTGCATCAGATGAAGAGATTTTCTACTCTGAAACAGCTAAAGATGACACTACAACGGTACCAAAACCTCCAAGTCCACCAGCAGATAAAGGAAAAGGGAAAACTCCAGTGATTGAGCATGATAAGGAAAGCTCAGAAGAAGAACCCATTGATGAGCAAAAGGAATATCAAAGGAAGTTGAAGGAACTCAGACATAAACATCTTGCCAAAGCATTTGTAAAAGATCAAACTCGTGGCCCCGGAGGTTCGAATGGTGGTACTCAAGCCACACCAGTTCTTGATGCGGTTAATCAACCCGATAAGGGAACTGGTGCTACCACCACCCGCGAACAACAACAACGGCAGACTGAGGACCCCATCAACTTTGATACTAAGGAACCAGAAACAAAAAAGACTGAGAAAACAACTGCTGATGATACAAAGATTGATGAAACGGACGATTATGATCGTCTTCTTCTAGACAGTCCCACTCGTTCTAAGGAGGAAACTTCTGAACCACCGAAGGACCCGGAATCTCCTCACATCTCATCATTATCGGATTCATCTTCTCATTCCTCACCACCACCATCAAAAGGATCAACCAAATCCACCTCCAAATATGTGAAGAAACCAACAGACTCTTGGTTATCCCGGGCTAAAACAAGGATTGTTAAGGCTGCCAAGCAAGTACGGAAGAAGGATGTTACCAACAAAAAGCTAAATCAACTTGCTGACAGAATCAACTTTCTTCAAGACATGATAAAAGAATTGTTGACAGAAAGGGAACAAATCCGGAAGTTTATCAGTGGAGATTTCCAAAAGGAATTGGAGAAGATGGCAAGAGAAGACACTCACAAATTCCTTCTCGACACCATTCCTAAAGTAACAAGGGAGTTATATTCCAAACTTCTTACTCCAAACATCGTTACATTGGTCAAACATATAATGGCCAAAGAATCTGATTACTCTGAAGATGAATTGATTTCTAAATTAGTGATGCAAATGTCAAAAAGAGCTGGAACCTTCACTTCGGATGAAGCTAAGTTTTTTGAGACTCTATTAGACTATCAACTCAAGTCTTCATGCAAAGAATCAGCAAGTCAACCAAAATGACCAAGAGATGACGATGATACGGACAAGGATTCTGCACCTAAACGTTCAAAGAAATCTGGTGAATCTTCCTCAATGCCACCTCCACCCTGAAGGACCTCACCACCAAGACGATCTCCTCCTCGCTCTTCTACTGAAAAACCTCAGGATTCTTCTGAGTTACCACCCCAGACTCAGAAAACCAGTGATCACTTTGAGTATACGGGTGGTGACGATGAGGAATTCCATGAGCCCCAACAACAACCCGCCTCTCCCGACAAAGTTAAGAAACCAGAATCTTCATCTAGGCCTAAGAAAAAGAAGAAGAAGGCGCCTAAGGCTGACGTCGTATCATGGCTAGATGAAGATGACACTGATGAATACGACTGGTTTTCTATACTTGTTAATTCTACTCCCTACCCACCTGAAGGTCAAGATCTGGAAGTCGGTAGTACATTGGAGCATGCAAAGATACTGCAAGAAAAATTCCGTGTAAAGAAGATGACAAAATCAGAGTTGAAACGAATCAAGAATGAAGCTTTTCAACTGCTAAAAGACAGCTCTGAAAGTGCCATCGAGGTTGAGTATCACCTTGAAAACATTGCTCGAGCCATGTCCAACAACATTGATTGGCTCAACCCTGAAGCAAACATCGACTTTACCAGAAGAGATAACCATCCATACTACACCGATTGGTCTAAACCTCTACCTATGATTGGCCAACCAGATCAGCCTAAGATTCCATTTCGCTACTTCTTCAACAACGACTTGGAATTTCTTCTACACGGCAGTGACGGTTCAAGGAAATACGCTACATCTCTGACACTTCGGTTTCCCGGCAGCCGTATACTCTAACTGCATAGCCATCGAGGAAAAGGCTACCCACATGTTCTCCAACAATGTGGAATTGTATGACCGTGATGCAATGTATGGGATTCACCATTGGCCGGAACGTCGACGAATCTACTACAAAAGCTGCCAGGTTCAGAAGTCTTCACAGGAAGTGTTCAGTACTAAAGGAATCGTTGATGTTAAACATGCTGATCTTTCGTCTAAATGGGACTACACTTTTCTAAAGAATACCGTGGTCAAAAGACAAGACGAAAGAGATTATGCATTCAGTGAAGCAGACTTTCAGAATTTGTCTCTCAACGACATTGAAGATCTGTATCTTTCCAAAGTACAGGGACGCATGAGACAATTCTCGACTGAAGTTCAACGTGAATACATCAAGTCCTTGCTCATATTCATCAGAAGCATATTCATACAGGAACGTATAGAAGATCTACAACTAGTTGTTGAATCATATCAGACCCGTGTCAACTTCACTAGACCTCAGCTAGAACTTCCCGACATCAACCAGCTTCCACAATACACCCTCGTCAGCAAACCACTCGACGTAGTTTATCGCAGTGAACTTCAACGAAATTGCTTGATGGCGTGTAGAGATCTTCACAAGTTTGGGGATCACACATTGAAGAAGGTTTGGGATGGATTGGCTTATAGGCTAAAGGCGATACATGAAGGCATCGGGTCGAAGAAGAGATGAAATTCTCAGGATCGAAGGGATGTGAAGAGGATAATCACCATGATTGATGAAAGGTTGTATCGAAGGGATCAGTTCAGAACATTAGAGAGCTTTGTAGGTGGTCGTCCCAGGATTGCTCTCGCTGGCTATCAACGCCCTGTTCGCATTCCTGGCAAGCTTGATGGACTTCCTGGTACCCCTTGAACTGCTTCTATTTCAAAATATTTTGGATGTGTGATTTAATTATGCCTATGGCTTGTGCACGCATAATAGTGTACAACCCGTTCTTGTCAAGAAAGGACCCTGTGGTACGCTTCAGTGCCACAATCCTTATAAAAGGAGCGAAAGCTTCTTACTTTTGAGTAAAACCTATCAAACCTTTCACTTTTAAAGGTTTTGCTCAAAAGAACAAGTACTTCCCCTTATGATTTTCAAAACCTCAACCATTTATATCACTTGTTGAGGGGGAGTATTTGAATTAAAACTTTGTTCACAAATTGTTCACAGTGGTCATCTTCCCGCAACACTCGAAATGGTCAAATTTATTCTTAAATTTTCAAAAATAACATTTAATATGCCATTTTTTAGGGGGAGAAAATTATGTGATAAGAAATATGTTGTGAAAATGCAAATGAATTTTTGTGCTATAGACTTAACCATCGAATTGACGATACTTAACTGTTAGTAACTCAAAAAGACTTGTCCGGGACGGGTAATAATTTCAACCTAGTTCGCTAGTGATGTAAACGTGTCTCGCAAAGGACTTGTCCGAGTAGAATGTACCATTCGAGAAACTCTTGGTAGACATGAACTCTGACGGGTTTGACAACCTTTCGAGGTTTGTCTACATCTTCAAGGTAGTTATTAGAGCTAGTTGTCACCTAAAAGCTGACAATGTAACTCTTTAACTATGCAACGTAACCGTGTCTCGCGAGGGATTGTCTATCTTGAGTTGATCAATTCATAAAGTGCGCGCTCTTTCCTCACTGTGCAGATTTCCGTAAAAACTCTTAAGCACATGTGGAGGGGGAGTATTTCTGCAAAAGATCAAACTCTTACAGTGGTACAAAATGTTTTTCAATCATAACCGTTGTGAGAGATTTTCTTGAAAATTGGTTTATGGCAACATAGGTTAGTCATGGAGTTATAAGGCGACTAAGGTTAGGAATAACCGTATTATGATCCGCCAGAGCCAGAGGGATCTATCCAAGGACACTTCCAATAGTTAGAATTAGAAGTCCTTAGGTATGATTGTAAAAAGGAGAAAATGAGAATCGGAGAAAGAAGGAGTTGAAGAATTAAAAGAAATGCAAAGAAAAGGGTGAAAAGAAATAGCCCTCCAAATTATTCAACTTAGGGCAGACACCGGGTTTAATTCATAGGCTACTGGTTGTCACTAGATGACACCGGTATTGAATATTAAAAGTCGTCATGGACCCAGTGACGCATGCACTAAACCTTCTTAGCCACTCAAGTTTCTCTCAAAAGAAGCTTGTTTCATTCTCACAGGGAACCCTACATAATCTATCGGCTTTCTCTTAGAGATAGCTGATATTGAAGAAGGATACCCTCTCCCTAGTCTCCGCTCAGGAAAACCAAAACGCACTATTGAGTCTAGAGCCACGAGATTCATCAAAAGATCTCTTAGGAACACTTGACATTTCATCACTTGGTGTTCAACAATAAGAACATCAGTGGTACATTATCGAGTCCTTCACAGATCTTAGCAATCTGTCGAGAACATTTATCAGAGGTTCACAACTGTGATCCTCAGTGATTGAATGGAAACTCCTGCCAGGGTCAACTTCAAACAGCCCTGACAGCAGGTCACTTCGGTAACTCCCCGTGGATTACGCTTAGTGTGTCTCAAACGGTCTACAGTCTTGAGGTGATGCTTCGGTGTACCTCAGCGACTCATCTGAACTGTAGATGTACTCCGGTACATCGCGTTATCTCACTTGTGGGACTCCAGTTCAGGAACGGCCTTTGTGAGAATTAGAGTTGTGTTTTCACACTATGTTGTTATTACTCTCGAAGTTCAAACTTGTAAGTGCCGGAATCCACTTATCACTAACTGTTTTCATGTTTTCTTCTTATGGAAGCTCTGGAGCGGAACGATCGTGCAGATTCTTCACATGCTCATGCCAACAACATCACTAATGGAAGTTATATCTAAAAGCAACACAAAATTCAGAATGATTCTTCGTCAAACCAAAGAATCTAAAAAGTTAAAGACTTAAAGAACTTTATCAGTACAGTAATCCAACGTCAAAGAGCGTGTGAGCATGTTGAAAAATGACGTGGAGACACTGGAGCAGCGAAGCAGACCTGAGGCAGACTTGATGCAGACAACAACAACATACTATCACTTTCATCACTAAAGAACAAAGAACAAAGATAATTATGACGTCAAAGCAGAACTGTTCAAAGAAGACAATTTCTCTACACTGGGGAGATTGTTCGAATCAAGGAAATTCTTCTCACAAGAAAGAAGAATGTCAGAAGACGTCAAAGCTACTATTACATCTACGCCTTCACCGTTTATACTTTTTCATCACCTACACTTGAGGGGGCGATTGTTGGAATCACTCCTAAACCTTAACTCAAGTGTTAGTAATTCATATGTAATAGGTAGCTTAATATGGCCTTTATGTTTGTTATTAGCTTAAGCTTATGTAGAAGGCCCATGAGCTTAGGCCCATGTCCATTAAGGAAAAGGATGGGAACTAGGAGTGTTGCCCTAGCTTCCCTCCTATAAATACTCTTGTAAACCCTCACTTGAGGGTTGGTTGTTCAATT
Organism: Chrysanthemum seticuspe; assembly: GCA_019973895.1. Taxonomy (NCBI): domain Eukaryota; kingdom Viridiplantae; phylum Streptophyta; class Magnoliopsida; order Asterales; family Asteraceae; genus Chrysanthemum; species Chrysanthemum seticuspe. The sequence goes on from BPTQ01000003.1 coordinate 35,703,160, forward strand.
TATCTTTCATTCATGCTCTACGCCTAACTCTTCATTACTATTACACGTGTATGTGTTTGGTTTATTGTTCATCCGCCTTTATCTCTTCTCTATCTCTTTCTATTGATGCTTGTGTCATAAAACTAGTGACCTAACAGATATACTCCCAATCTCCCATCACGATTCATTGAAAAATTACGGGTAGGTTTAAATTTGCTTCTTCGTTGTTTTTGAGTCTTAAATGTACCAAGACAAAAGAAGGTAACTAATTGTTATTCTTCATTGTCTTGTTCGGATATTAATTGAAGCAGATAGTTTCGACATCGATGATGAATTTTTTTCCGTGTGAATAGACCATGAATGGTCTTGATGAAACATTAGCCAAGCACGAAAAGAATTTGAGATAAAATAATTTGTTTTAATTATTTATATTTGAATTCGATTCTGAGAGTTGATTCCGTGATGATAGTTTTGCAATTATCGACCTTTGATGTCAAGATGAACACTTTGATTTATCACAAAATGATTATGAGGATTAGAACTCATGTCTTCATGACCTTGTTTGTTGAGTTTAAGATAGGAGATCAATGATTATGTCTTGGTATGGATCTAAATGAATTTTTAGAAATCTCATACGAGATGCTTATCCAACCCCTCTGAGATCTTAAAGTCTTAAACATTTCTTTTGATCATGATTCGAATCTTCGTGTGTACAAACTATAACTGGTCGTGTATTATTGGAGTAACACACGATTGGATATAGTTGTAATTGGATATGATGGTAATATGGTTGTTGTGGATGATATTTGTGCTTAGATGTAGAAATAAATGATTGATGATGTGTGATGTTGTAGATGTAGAGCTTTGATGTTGTTGTTCTGAGATTGTTGAAACAATGTAGATAGTCTTCTTCTTCAAAACAGGTTTTCAAAATGTTTTAACTTTTTCTCCAAACCGCATCTTAACACATCGCATTATCTTTAATCAAAATACATCCTGTTGTCACAAATCGCTTTCTCCTTTATGACACAAATCGCTTTCTTGCTGTTTTGGCAAAACGCGTTAGACCTCATGAAAAAAACGCATAAAATTCAACACTTTTATGACAAACTGCAACATTTCAGGATACATTGAATCTGGACAGATAGGACAAATCACATGCCAGTTTAAGACAAAACGCTCAAAAGCATTTTGACACAAATCGCTTATTTTTTATTTTTTTTTTATTATTTTTTTTAACCAACTCGCTTTTGACTTTTTGACAATATCTTGACAAGTCGCTTTTGACTCAAAAGTCAAATTGCATGTATATGAGAGTGACAAGTCGCTTTTGACTTTTTGACCATTTAATGAATCTGGACCACAATGACAAACCTTGTTAGGTCACCATATTAGTAACACAAGCATCCATATAAGAAAGATAGATAAGAGATGATCGGATGAACAAACACACACACACGTATGAGATATAAGAAGAGTTATGCGTAAATGATATGTGTGAAATGAACAACCAACCCTCAAGTGATGGTTTAAACATTATTTATAGGAGGGAACTAGGGCAACACACCAAGTTCCCATCCTTTCCTTATTGGGCTTGGCATAGGTTCATGGGCTTTCTACATGAGCCTAGCCTTGATTACTAACATAAAAGCCATAATTAAGCTAACTATTACATATTAATTACTAACACTTGAATTCTAGTTTAGGAGTGATTCCAACAATCTCCCCCTAAGTGTTAGTGATTGATGATGAAAATGTTGTAGGTGCTAATGTAATAGTAGCTTTGACGTCTTCTGACATTCTTCATTCTTGTGAGAAGAAGTGCCTTGATTCGAATAATCTCCCCAGTGTAGGGAGATTGTTTCCTTTGAAGTATTCTGCTTTGACGTCATCATTTTCTTTGTTCTTTAATTCTTTGTTCTTTGTGATGGTAGTGATAGTATGTTGTGGCTGTCTGCATCAGGTCCGCTTCGTTGATCCAGTGTCTCCACGTCTTTCTCCAACATGCTCACACGCTCTTTAACATTGGATTTCAGTACTGATGTAGTTCTCTTAGTCTTTAAACTTTGTAGATTCTTTGACTTTGATGAAGAATCATTCTGATTTGTGTTGCCTTTTAAAAGAACTTCAATTTGTATTGTTGTCGGTATGAGCATGTGGAGAATCTGCACAATCTTTTCCTCCCACAAGCATCCATAAGAAGAAAACATAAAACATGGGTTAGAAATAATCCAGCGCTTACAAGTTTGAACTTCGAGAGTGTTAACAGCATAGTGTGAAAACACAACTCTAATTCTCACAAAGGTTGTTCCTGAACTGGAGTCCCACAAGTGAGATAATGCAATGTACCGAAGTACACCTACAGTTCAGATGAGTCGCTGAGGTACACCGAAGCATCACCCCACGACTATAGACCGTTTGAGACACACTAAGTGTAATCCACGGGGAGTTACCAAAGTGACCTGCTGTCAGGGCTGTTTGATGTTGACCCTGGCAGGAGTTTCCATTCAATCACTAAGGATCACATGTGTGAACCTCTCATAAATTTTCTCGACAGATTGCTAAGATCTGTGAAGGACACGATAATGTATCACTTGTGTTCTTATTGTTGAACGACAAGCGATGAATTGTCAAGTGTACCTAAGAGATCTTTTGATGAATCTCGTGGCTCTAGACTCAATAGTGCACTTTGTTTTTCCTGAGCGGAGACTAGGGAGAGGGTCTCCTTCTTCAATACCAGCAATCTCTAAGAGAAAGCCGATAGTTTACGTAGGGTTCCCTGTGAGAATGAAACAAGCTTCTGTTGAGAGAAACTTGAGTGGCTAAGAAGGTTTAGTGCATGCGTCACTGGGTCCATGACGACTTTAATCTTCAATATTGGCATCATCAAGTGACAACCAGTAGCATATGAATTGAACCCGGTGTCTGCCCTAAGTTGAATAATCTGGAGGGCTATTTCTTTTCACCCTTTTCTTTACATTTTTTTTAATTCTTCAACTCCTTCTTTCTCCGATTCTAAATTTCTCCTTTTTATAATCATACCTAAGGACATCTAATTCTAACTATTGGTGGTGTCCTTGGGTAGATCCCTTCGGATCTGGCGGATCATAGGATGGTTATTCCTAACCTTAGTCACCTTATAACTCCATGACTAACCTATGTTGCCATAAAACCATTTTCATGAAAATTTCTCAAAGTGGTTATGAGTAAAAGCATTTAATACCACTGTTGAGAGTTTAAGACTTTGCAGAAGTAATCCCCCTCCACACGTGCTTAAGTATTTTAACAGAAATTTGCACGGTGAGAGAAGAGCGTACACTTTTGAATTGATCAACTCAAGATAGACAATCCCCTGCGAGACACGGTTACGTTGCATAGTTAAGGAGTTACATTGTCAGTTTTTAGGTGAAAACTAGCTCTAATAACTACCTTGAATGTGTGGACAAACCTCGAAAGGTTGTCTAACCCGTCAAAGTTCATGTCTACCAAGAGTTTCTCGAATGGTACAATCTAGTCGGACAAGTCCTTTGCGAGACACGTTTACATTACTAGAGAACTAGCTTGAAATTATTACCCGTCCCGGACAAGTCTTTTCGAGTTACTAACATTTAAGATCTCGTCAATTCATTGGTTAAGTCTGTAGCATAACGATTCATTTGCAATTCACAACATATTTCTTATCACATAATTTTTCTCCCCCTCAAAAATGGCATATAATGTTATTTTTGATGAAATTTTGATATCGAGTATGTCCATTTTGAGTTTTACGGGAAGATTACCACGAAGAACAATTTGTGAACAAAGTTTTAAGCAAATACTCCCCCTCAACAAGTGATATAAACTTTTGAGGTTTTGAAAATCATAAGGGGAAGTACTTGTTCTTTTGAGCAAAACTTTTAAAAGTGAAAGTTTTGATAAGTTTTACTCAAAAGTAAGAAGCTTTCGCTCCTTTTATAAGGATTGTGGCACTGAAGCGTACCACAGGGTCCTTTCATGACAAGTACGGGTTGTACACTGTTATGTGTGCACAAGCCATCATTAAATATAAATCACACAACCAAGTAATGATAATGAAACAAATCAAGGGTTACTAGGAGATTCAGGTAGTCCAGCAATAACTCCAGGAATGAGTTCTGGACGTTGATAGCCTGTGAGAGATATGCTGGGACGACCACCTACGAAACTCTCCAACGTTCTGAATTGGTCCCTTCTGAACAACCTTTCATCAATGCGAGTGTGATCTTCTTAACATCCCGTCTCTCCCTCAAATTCCATCTCTTAGGTGACCCAATGCCTTCTTGTATCGCCTTTAACTGATAAGCTAACCCGTCCCTGACTTTCTTCAGTGTGATCTCCAAACTTATGAAGCTCTTTGCACGCCATCAAGTAATTTCGGTGTAGTTCACTATGGTAGACTACTCCAAATGGTTTGCTGATGAGGGTGTATTGAGGAAGTTGGTTGATGTCGGGAAGGTCTAGTTGTGGTTTAGTAAGGTTAATACGCGTTTTATACGATTCCACGGCAAGTTGAATGTCTTCTACACGTTCCTGGATCACTATGCTTCTGATGAAGATTAACAAGGACTTGATGTACTCACGTTGGATTTCTGTAGAGAAATGTCTCATTCGTCCATGTACCTTGGCAAGATACATATCTTCAATGTCGTTGATAGACAATCTTTGAAAGTCTGATTCACAGAAGTCATAGTCCTTTTCGTCTTGTCGTTTGACCACTATTTTCTTGAGAAATGTGTAGTCCCATTTTTCCGAAAGAGTAACATGCTTAATAGCAATGATCCCTTTATCACTAAACACCTCTTTCTTTGATGTAAGTACCTGGAAACTTTTGTAGTAGATTCTTCGGCGTTCTGGCCAATGATGAATCCCATACATTGCATCAAGATCATACTTTTCCACTTTGTCAGAGAACATGTGGATGGAATCTTCCTCGATTGTTATGCTGTTAGAGTATATTGTTGCCGGGAACGGAAGTGTAAGTAATGTAGCGTATTTCTTGGAGACATCGCTACCATGTAGAAGAAATTCTAGGTCTTTGTTGAAGAAGTAGCGGAATGGAATCTTTGGTTGATCCGGTCAGCCAATTGTGGGTAGAGGTCTGGTCCAGTCTGTGTAGTATGGAGCTTTGTCTTGTCAAGTGAAGTCGATGTTAGCTTCGGGATTAAGCCAATCAATGTTGTTCGACATGGCTCGTGCAATGTTGTCGAGGTGGTATTCCACTTCAATTGCACTTTTGGAGCTATCTTTTAGCAGTTGGAAAGCATCATTCTTGATTCGATTGAGCTCAGCCTTCGTCATCTTCTTCACTTTAAATTGTTCTTGTAATAGCTTGACATGCTCCATGGTATGGCCATCTACCATTTCTTGGCCTTCAGGTAGTGAGGGAGTAGCATCACAAAGTTGAGAAAACCAGTCGTATTCAGCGTTTGTATCATCATCTAGCCATGAGACAACATTAGTCTTAGACGTCTTCTTCTTCTTCTTTGGCTTTGATGAGGATGCTGGTTTCTTTGTTGTGTCGAGAGAGGCGGGTTGTTGTTGGGGCTCATGGAACTCTTCATCATCACCACCAGTGTATTCAAAATGATCACAGGTTTTCTCTGTGGATGGTGGTAACTCAGGGTCCTGAGGTTTATCAGCAGTAGAACGTGGAGGAGATTGTCTTTATGTTGGAGTCCTTTGGGTTGGTGGTGGCATAGAGGAAGATTCACCAGACTTCTTTGGACGTTTAGGTGCAGAATCCTTGTCCTTATCATCGTCATCTCTTTGTCGTTTAAGTTGACCTACTGACTCTTTGCATGAGGACTTGAGTTGATAATCTAGTAGAGCCTCAAAAAATTTTGCATCATCCGAAGTAAAGGTTGCAGATCGTTTAGACATTTGCATCACCAATTTCGAAATTAACTCAGCTTCAGAGAGATCAGGTTCTTTGGCCATTGTATGTTTAACCAATGCGACGATATTTGGAGTAAGTTGTCTGGAAAATATCTCCCTTGTCACTCCAGGGACAATGTCGTGAAGAAAGTTGTGAGTATATTCTCTTGCCATCTTCTCCATTTCCTTTTGGAAATCTCCTTTAAGAAACTTCTGGATATGCTCCCTTTCTTTCAACAACTCGTTTATCCCGTTTTGAAGAAAGTTGATTCTGTCAGCGAGTTGATTCAGCTTTTTGTTGGTCACGTCTTTCTTCCTGACTTGCTTGACAGCTTTGACAATCTTTTTCTTAGCTCGGGATATCCAAGAGTCGGTTGTTTTCTTTACAAACTTGGATGTGGATCTGGTTGTACCTTTAGATGGTGGAGGTGAAGAGTGAGAAGACGAGTCTGATGATGATGAGACATGAGGAGACTCAGGGTCTTTTGGTGGCTCAGAAGTGAGTTCCTTGGAACATGCTGGGCTATCTAGAAGAAAATCATCATAATCAACTTCGTCATCTTGTCCAGATTTAGCCATTTCTTCAGCCTTAATCCTGGCTTCTTCATCTGCTTGAGCTTGAGCTTCTTTTTCTGCCTTCTCTTTAGCTGCAAGCTCAGCATCTTCGTCAGAAAATTTCTCAGACTTCTCCTTTTCTTGTTCCTCAAAGTCATATTTGATAGAGTCCTCAAGTTTCCTTTGTTGTTGCTCGTGGGTGGTGGTACCAGTTCCCTTATCGGGTCGATTAACCGCATCGAAAACTGGTGTAGATAGTGCACCACCACTTGACCGTCCGGGGCCACGAGTTTGTTCACGGGTAAATTCCTGAGCAACATGTTGGAGTTTGATATTCTTCAACTTCTTTCTGTAGTCTTTGTCCAGTGCTTCTTCATCCGAGTTCTCCTCTTCTTCTGGTTCAGCAACTGGGGTTTTACCTTTATCAGCTTTAGGACTTTGAGGTTTTGCAACAGTTAGTGGGTCATCGATGGGAGTTTCTGAGTAGGTAACCTCTTTATCGGTGTCAGTCTCCTCTGAGTCGTCGTCCTTCAGTTGTGGTTTAGGTTTGAGAATAGGGATAGCATCCTTTGACAGAATTTTCCTTTTGAGAACATGAGTCCTCTTAGGATACTTTCTCGTACTTTCAGTGCTCGTGACACTTCCAGCACTGCCTCTCCTTGTTTTCCTAGTAGGTGTACTAGAGGACTTATCATCAAGGAAACCTACTTTACCTGCTTCAATTGCTACCAGATATTGTTTGTACGAATAAAGTCCTTTGATATCATCAGTAAGGAGATGATCTGGCAACACTGCACCTTGTTTCTTTGTTGTTGAGTACTTAAATCTAACAGTGAGTGTGGGCTCATACAACACGGAGTGTTGTTTGGGGTCATCAAGTCTCAAGGGAATATCAGGATTATACCCTAGAGCTCTTTGGATCAACAGTTTGGTGTATCTGATATACGGAATCTTGGTGCCAGGCTTTTTAAGGTAAGACATCATGTCATCCCATATCAGAGCCTCAACTTCTATGTGTTTCATGTTGACCATAGCCAAAAATTTATGTATTTCCATGAGCTTGGGATGCTCATGACCACTATCATGTCCGGAAACGGATTTGGCAATCATTATGTAGAGGGTTCTCCATGGCTGGGGAATGTTCTTGAGATCCACAGATGAGTGCTTTGTGATTACCCCGATAGCTTCATCATAACCGATGTCGACCATGAACTGGAGAACGACCTCTTCTGTTGGAGTAGCATTGTATTCAGTAGGCTCGATGACAGGAATCAGAAGAATAGCCCTCAAATCACCTGGCGTGATGGTGACTTGTTTGTTGTTAAGGGTCAAAGTCACATCATTTTGACCTTTGACCTTTTGCATTGTATGCCAGAATTGGTGAATGTAGATCTCCGGTACAGTAGCAGAGTTTGTGAGCATGTTCTGATAAGGGTGAGTCTTCAGAATATCCACTGCAATCTGGCACGAAGACTCAGAACAATTGAAGTTATCAAAATCAACTCAGAGCTTGTTCTTTCCGATCTTCATTGGGTAACCATTAGGGAAGATATCTTCAACCGTGAGAACATTTGGTGCTTCTACATTTTGCATTTGAACGTCCATATCGTGATCTGAAAGATATTTAGCCAAAAGAACCAACATATCGAAAGACATTACGTTAGTCAACAGTTGATTTTTTTGTCTATTTATTGAATGTAATATGTCAACGATTGTTACGAGTCCAATGTCACTTCTTAGTCCAATAGTCCAAAGACGTCGTGATAAGTTACGTGAGTAGATTAACTTTGAGTTTTAAAGTCCAAGTTTTCACTTATTTTCAAAACTTATTAAACATTTAAGCTTATTAGTGACATTTTGGTTTCGTGACGTTATGATTTATTTATTTACAAGTTTGCACGCGTAACAATTCACAATTTTGGTTAAAACTAGGCTAAGGCGTAGGTGTTGCAAACTTATGCATAAACAGGAGTGGTTATACGCGTAAGCATAAGCTTATGCATAGGATCTCATCTTATGCATAAGAAATATTACGCGTAGACAAAGAATACCTTAAGCATAGAGCTTACGCGTAAGCGTATATGGAACCTTACGCGTAAGGCTTACTCGTAAGAGTGAACCTTATGCGTAAAGGTTATTGTTTACGCATATCCTTCACAGGATACGCGTAGTCCTCTTTGTAGAACCTTATGCGTAAAGGTTACGCGTAAGATTTCTCTTACGCATAACATACTACGCGTAAGGTGATCCTTATGCATAGAAGTTCTAATAACCTTGATTCTGAATTTTCACGCGTAATAACCTGAAACAATTGCATCATAATCCAATCATTAACATATAAATTCAAACCCTTTCAGTTTAACACTAAGACTCAATCAAAATGGTTTACGCGTAGGACATATCTTATGCGTAGACCTTAAACCCTAGGTTTCAAATCTTACAAGTAACAATTCTAACCATAGGATTAACACCAAATCATTTCTGGGATATCTTAGAGGCCTAGTGAGATGTCCTAAACAAGTTTTAACATCAAACTCCCTATGAATCAAGAATACCCAAATCATATGAACTTAAACCCTAAATTTTGATTCTCACACAATTGATGATTCTGGGTAAGTTTTAAACATGGATTTGATCAATTCAACATGTAAACAACATCACTTAACCATCTATTTAACCAGAAACTCTCACAATTGAAGACACCTAATTCACGCATAAGAACCCTAATTTTGAAAATGTTCAATTTGTGTTTCTGGGTGGATTTGTTTGATAGAAATGGAATAAGAGTGATTATTTAAGCATTTTAACATCATTTTTATCAACACAAACATACCAAAGATGATCTTGTGTTCATACGCTTATGCGTAGAACACAAGAATCATTCAATCTTAATATTTAACCGTTGGATTGTTAAATAAATCAAAACCTTTGTTTATTTTAACACCAAGATTGATAAAACACTTACAGAATTGAGATCAAAAACACGGATTAGAAGATGGATTCTTAGGCGTAGATATGGTTGTTGGATAATAAATGAAATGAATTAAATGAGTTAGGAAAAATTGGTGGGGTGTTTTTGTTAAAAAAAAATACTTTAGCATTTTGACACTTTCAGTCCCTCCACCTTAACCATTTTCATCCAACGCCCATAACTTCCATTTTGATTACCAAAAGTATGATTTATGAAAAGAAACATGACGACACTCCCCCTGGACTTAAGAAATAATGAAATTTTATAAACCTGAGTTCGGAGAGAGTCAGTAAACCAGAAATGTGACCACCATTATCAAAGAAACAACCGGGATGAGGTAACATGCAAGTACAAGGTTTTAGGAAACCGAAAAATATTTACTTTCTCCCCCTCAACACTTGACCGAGAAAATACTGAATTTTGAAAGAGTAAAGTGTTGACGGAAGATTTGTACTTGCCATGTTTAAAAGAAATATAGATAGAAGAATATTTTTGTTGTTTTATCAGATTTTATATTTTTGTAATTTGTTTTTGAAAATATTTACAAAGGGAGGTTTTGGTGTTTGACTGGTTTTAAGAATGCTTTAAAAGTTCATCCAGTTCCTCTGGAGTCAAACACCGCATACCAATTCGGTGTACCAACTCATTAAACCGAGCAGGAGCTAAGGCTTTGGTGAGAAGATCTGTCAGTTGGTATTCAGTACCCACAAAGTATAATTCAACGGTACCCTTTTCCACGTGCTCCTTGATGAAATGATATCGAAGATCGATGTGCTTTGATTTTGAGTGTTGAACAGAGTTGCACGAGATCGCAATAGCACTCCGATTATCGCAGTACATCGGGATTCGGTCAAATATGTAACCATAGTCTTTGAGTTGTGTTCTCATCCAAATGACTTGAGCACAACACGCCGACATGGCTACATATTCTGCTTCTGTTGAGGACAGCGATGTGAAATCCTGCTTCTTCGATTGCCATGACACCAGTTTATCACCAAGAAATTGTAGAGCTCCTGAAGTACTTTTCCATGAATCTAAGCATCCTGTGTGATCAGCATCTTAAAAAGCTATTAGTTCAAAACCAGAATCCTTCGGATACCATATTCCCAAGTTAATGGTTCCCTTGATGTATCGGAGGACTCATTTAGCCTCAGAGAGGTGAGTTTCAGTTGGTCTTGACTGATAACGGGAGCAAAGATATACAGCAAATACAATGTCAGGTCTACTGGCTGTTAGATACATGAGAGACCCAATAATACTTCGGTATTTGGTAGGGTCAACCAATTTCCCATGTAAATCAGCATCCAGTTTCTTGGTATGTGCCATGGGAGTGGCATAGGTAACTTGTCATTCCATGTTTGTTTAAAATTTCAAGGGCATATTTGGACTGACTCAATAAAATACCACGGGGTGATTGATGAACTTGCAATCCAAGAAATAATGTAAGTTCACCCATCATGGACATTTCAAAATGTTTTTTCATAAGTTTTGAAAAAGCGTTTGAGTATTTTAGATGTGTTGACCCAAAAATGATGTCATCCACATAAATTTGAACGATTAAAATGTGTTCCCCGTGATATTGTATGAAAAGTGTTGGGTCGACCGAGCCTTTAGTGAAATTATTGGCGATAAGAAAGGATGATAACTTATCATACCACGCCCGAGGGGCTTGTTTGAGACCGTAGAGAGCCTTGTTCAGTTTGTAAACGTGGTTCGGGAACTCTGGATCAACGAATCCTTCTGGTTGGCTGACATAGACCGTTTCTTTCAGTTTCCCATTCAGAAAAGCAGTTTTGACATCCATCTGAAAGACCGTGATGTTCATGTGAGCCGCGAAGGCCAGAAATATCCGAACAGCCTCAAGACGAGCAACCGGAGCGAATGATTCTTCAAAGTCAATACCCTCTTCCTGTCTATAACACTTAGCCACCAGACGTGACTTATTTCTGATAACCGTACCGTCAGCATCTAACTTGTTTTTCCAAATCCATTTCAGACCAATAACATAAACCCCTGTTGGTTTTTGAACCAATTCCCATACTTCAAGACGTTTAAACTGGTTAAGTTCTTCTTGCATGGATTCTATCCAGTTGTCATAAGTCATTGCTTCTTTAATGTTTTTGGGTTCAGATTGGCAAACGGTAAGTGCATAAATGAAGTGTTCACCTTCAGTCTGAAGGCGTTGTCTAGTTACGACTGGTTGATTAGGGTTGCCAATTATGTTCACAAGAGGATGGTCTTTTGTCCAACGATGTGTGAAGGGTTGATGTTGATATACATTCTGGAGATTAGGAGGATTCAAATGACTTGTAGATGATTCTGCAAGATCAGAAGTAGCAGAAGCATTTGCAAAAGGGTTGAAGAACGCATTTGGATCATAATCTGCAGGTGGTGGTACGTCATTGTTCAGAAGATCATCAGCTGGTTCAGTGTCGTTGGATGCGGTTTGTTCAACTGTTGTAGTAGAATCAACTGGTCATGCTTCCTCAACAGTAGTTGTTGTAGCAGGTGTATCAGGTATTGGATTATGATCAGGTTGAGCAGCGGAAACATTGGATACACCTAGAGCACGTTCATCAATATCATCACTAAATAGAGGAGCAAATAGATGTTCCATTTGACGTAGAGTTAGTTGTAAACTAGGTTCAGCTGATGATGGGGTTTGAGGGAAGTTTAAACGGTTATGACCGGGTTCCAAGCTGTTATGCTCATAAGCCATATCAGTAAGCTCATCGAAATTTGCATGAATTGTTTCCATAACCTGCTTTGTACGACGATTCCATATTCGGAAACCCTTAGAATTTTCACAATATCCTACAAAGACTCCAATGTCAGCTTTGGCTTTGAGCTTACCAAAGTCATCACGATCATTATTCGGATAACAAAGGGATCCAAATACAAAGTGTTTGAGATTCGGTTTATGGTTGTGTATAAGCTCATAAGGAGTTTTGTTGTGGCGCTTGGTAATCATTGAACGATTCTGGGTGTAGCATGCAGTTGACACGGCTTCAGCCCATAAGTAATCCGGAAGTTTAGCATTGATTAACATCGTTCTTGCAGCTTCCACTAACGTGCGGTTTCGTCTTTCAACAACTCCGTTTTGTTCTGGTGTACGTGCAATAGATGTTTGATGCTCAATTCCCACTTTCTCATAAAATGCACGAAGAGTTTGATTCACAAATTCAGTTCCTTTGTCTGTTATGATTTGTCTGACTGTATTCCGGAGCTGAACTTGAATTTTCGTGAGAAAGGTGATGATCATCTGTGGAGCTTGATCTTTACTTCGAAGAAAATAAACCCAAGTCCATCTTGAGTAGTCATCTACAATTACTAAGATGTAGCGTTTGCCATTAATCGTTTGCACGTGCATCGGGCCACACAAATCCATGTAAAGAAGATGAAGCACATGCTGTGAGATGTGTTCCACCTTTGAAGGAAAGTGAGCACGAGTGCTTTTCCCTTGTTCACAAACTAAGCAGAGGTGATCTTTGGAGTATTAGAATCTTGGGAGACCTTCAACAAGTTTGAACCGTGCAAGGTTGGTTATGGTTTGAAAGTTTAAGTGTGAGAGACGACGGTGCCATAGCTAGGATTTTGTAGATGTTGCCTTAGAAAATAGACAGATGGGAGATGAAGCAAGCATGTCTTGCATTGAGATTGTGTAAAGACTTGATGTGCGTTGGCCAGACATAAGATCGTTTCCTTGTAGATCACGAATGAAGCAAGTTTTCTCCCGAAAAGCAACTTCTAAATCACCATCACGAAATTGACCGACTGAGAAGAGATTGTAACCGAGGCCTTCCACATAATAAACCCTGATAATTTCGATGTTCCCATTGATGTAATCTCCGAAGCCCATGATAGCCGCGAAGTGATCATTCCCGAATCTGACAGTGCCAATAAATTTTGAAACAAAATTTGATATCAGTTTAAGATTGCCTGTCATGTGTCCGGAACATCCGCTATCAACAACCCAGAGGATGATCTGTATCACCTGCATTAAACAAAAGATGACACAGATGGAATAGAAGTAGATGTGGAACCTGACGAGTTAGAGGGTTCTGATGCAGTTGTAGTTGAAACACACATGTCTATGATTTTAGCTATCCATGTAAATCCAAGTGTATTATGTAACCATTTCTGCCATCTCCAACTAGTCTTAGCTTTAGTCTTAGTAAATGCACTAGGTGGTACAACGATCCTAGGAGGTGATGATGGAGCTATAGGAACATCAATGCGTTTCTTAGAACCTAATGAGGGTGGTTTACCAAGCACAGACTTAGAAGCATTAGTGGGCCTTGAGGTATTCCTTTTCTTAGGGTTCCGTAAACGAGACAAGATAGATTTAGCAACACATTTGTCATGACAATCAGAAAGCATACTTTGATGACATATAACACAAGAAGCTTCAAACTTAACATCAAAAGTACTTAACGATTCAGAATTCGTTACATCACTTTTTCTATTACATTTATCTAACGCGATGTCTAAAGTGGGTGTAACTTGAGTCTTATTCAAAGTCCTAGGGTGTTCTTCTACTTCAGCATTCTTTATTGTTCTTTTCTTACGGCGCAACTTCCTATTCTTCCTTGTATTGCTCCTAGGCTGTGAAGTGCGGGCGTTGGGAAAAGAGACAACTATTCTTGTTTCAGTAGAGGTAATCACATTAGTATCTTGTGGTTTGTCATTAGGCATTCGAGTGTCACTTTTTCTAAGTGTTACAGGTGCAAGTTTCATAATGTTGCTAAGCTGAACTTGTTCATACTTTCCTAACTTCTCTTTTAACTCAATGATAGTGTGCAACAAATCTTGATTTTCAGAACGAAGGTTTCCATAAACATTTATGACTTCTTTAGTGTGTGCAAGATAATGATCAAGCTCGTTTGATGCTTCATCACGAGTTTGTTTGATTAAATCAAATATGACACCATATTCCTTTTTAACTTTTGCGAGTTCTTGTTCATATTTTGAGATTTGACATTTCAAAGACGCGTTTTGATCATCCAGTTGCTCAATTTTAGGATTAAAAAATGTTGAACGCAACTGTGTGATTTTGATTTGCAAAGCAAGTTCACGAGTTTGACAATCTTTTTGACACCATTGAAGACGACGTTTTGCATTTGAAAGCTCGTTTAACAATCGTTCATTTTCAACTTTTAAAGACTTGATTTGTGACACAGTATCAGTATTCTCAACAATTTCAACAGTATCAGCAGAGATATAATGAAATGCATATGCAAAAGAATGTAATAACACAACATTATGAATATCAGCAGAGATAACATCTTCCAAAAGTCGATCAACATCTTTTTGTAACATTTTCTTTTTATGTTTTGTATTTGAAATCGATGTTTCTGTTTGTTCGAAAACTCTTTTCATAAGTCCAAGCTCCTTGTGAAAATCCCTTTCCCAATATATAGCACAATTTTTCAAATTTCGGACATGAGGTAAAATTCTTTTCTGAAGAATATCTCTTTGTGCACGCGCAAGAGGTGATTGAAAATGTTCAACTTTTATTTCAGAATGAAATTCAATTTCACGTTCCAAAAGTTTGATGTCCGAAATGAATGTTTCAAAATATTTAATAACTTTACATGTTTTGGCTAATGGTTTTATTTCACTGAGTGAGGGTAAAGGACCATTAATTTGTAAAGTATTAGAAAGGGGACCCTCAGAAGTAGGTATGATAACCCAAGGTGTGTTAGAAAAATCCTTTTGTGCAACGAAAGTGACGGCATTTGAATAGTTAAATGGTTTGTTATAAACAACATTTTCTAATTTTGATCGACTCTCGTCTTCTGCATCTAATTCCTCTTGACAGTTATATTCAACAACACTCATAATGGAATCATCAATTCTATGTTCTGCACTGTAAACTTCAGGATTTGGTTTGAATGCTCTGTTTGAAAACTTAGGTTTGTAATCAGCAAGATTCGGTCCATATACATTTGGATTTGGTTTGAAAGTAAACTTTTGAATCATTGTGATTGATTCACCATGTTTATAAACAACAGTTCGAAACTCTTTGATTTTGTTTTGTAAGTCGACTATTTCCTCAAGATAGTCATCTATTCGTTTTGTGGAATGCTATCTGTACTCAGAGAACTGTTTTTGACAAGTTAACAACTCAGACTTGGCTTTTTGAGTTTCCAAGGTAAGAGCGTTAAGTTGTTGTTTATGATCATGTTTTAGTTGTTCTATTTGAGACAACAAAGCATTTTTGGATGCGACTAGATCGCGTATCTGTCGTTCTAATGATTTTTCGTTTTGATGAGATTTAACAAAAGCGACTTCAAAACCTTGTTCACGTTTTTCTTGAGTTTTGAAAACGTTGAGTTGCCTTTTTAAGCATTCATTATCCCTAGTTAACAGTGCATTTTTGTCCTTTAATTGCTTGCAAATTTCCAGTCGAGATTCTTGGTCTTTAATTAAGGTCATGAGCTCAACTTCTAGATGAGACGAAGGTTCATCTTGTTCAACGTGAGTCTCAACATGATCATTAGTCAGATCCTCAAGTATAACCACGGAGTCAACTTGATTATCAATGGTAACCATAAGGTCATCTTGATCGTCAAATATAACTATGGGGTCTATTTGATTATCTTCGGAATGAGATGTAGACGGCGCATGTTGAACACTCTGGTCCTTGTCGGATGTAGATATTGGCTGAGATATCAGATCATTAATGAGTATAGTTTGATCCGGTACCTGAGACAAGCCGTCAGTGTCATACACTGGGCCTGTGTCACTCATGTGGAGAGCTTGCATGTGTGCCATCAACATCACTGTTGCATTAGCCTGCAAGTCCTCCATGTCATCATCAGAATCTGCATCTGCCATGAAGCTGTGTTCCTTGTTGGTAAGAGTTCCACCAGCTTCATCCTTGAGAGCCAAGAGTAAAGCCTCTTTGTGATAAGCGCTGCCTCTTGTCCTCGGCTTTGGGCATGCATTAGCCAGATGACCCTTCTCATTACAGTTATAACAACGAAGATCATTAATGTAGGATCATGAATATTATGTTGTTTGATGATTCGGGTGGTCTAGGACAATGATTAAATAAGAAAGCCATTAGAGAGATGAAGAGAGTAGAGAGGAGGTTCTTGAAAGAGAGTTGCTTTAGAAAATGAAAGGTTAGATTCCAAGAAGCCACACCCCTTCCATGGATGGAAGGGGTATTTATAGTTACAAAGAATATGTCCTCCTATCGGACTGTGGATCAGGCATACAGTGGGTAAAGACCCGTCCTTCCTCCACGGTGTTACACTAAACTATTCTATGCAACAAACTAACTAATAAACTACTAAATAACGTAAATAACGACACGTCTACGAGCTAACATATGCTAGACTATAATTGGGGTGACCGACACTTTAACATGGAATTTTCTAATTCCTAACAATCTCCCCCTAAGGGAGGTCACCCCATGTTTTACATTTCAAATCCTAGCATTCTAATTTGTCTTCTGTTCTGAGCTCGTCGACTTCAATTCTTCAATGTCCACATTCTTTGTGCTTTTGTAGTGACTCTTCATTGTCCGATTATTTTGTACTTTCAGTGTAGGTCTTTGAACTGATCCACATCATTGATGATCTTCGAGCTTTCATTGAGATCATCAGCCATAGTAAATCTCTGGATCACCCTTTATTGTGTTGCCATCATGTGAAGTTGTGACTTTCGGACCGACATGCTCACACTTTTGAATCATGACATCTTTCCATCAGAGTAGTGGAAGCTTTACTGGTTCATGATATTTTGCAGCAGTGTAACAGAAGCATAGTATAAAAATATCAGAGCCAGGTTATGTAGATATGCACCAGTCATGATTTCTTCAATTAAGTGTGGATGCAGTGAGCATGCGGCTTTGGATTGACTTCTCAATTCTGATCAGCTACAACCGTCCAAATGTACCTGCAAACAACAGTTAGCAATAAATCACACGAAAGTGTCTTTGATCACTTTTGTTGAATTGAGGTACACGGCCCACGGTTCCCCGTTGATCAGTACAAGTACTGCCTGTGATCAGGTATAATTCCGAAGAATCTCCTTGACAGGGTTTCGCAGCTGTTCTAGCTGTTCTCAAACCGGAACGTCTCAAAGAAGACAACACGGAGTGAGTGAACCAGCGAATTGAGATTCACTGATTGATGACAAATTGATTTGAAAACAATCGTGTATTGCTTAGAAGAAAGAGTTTTGCAATACGACGAAGGTTTTATGAGAAAGATCAATTTTCAACCAAAAATACCTTTTATATTTGAAAGAGAATACACATTCGATGTGCTAGATAAAAGAAGAGATTCGCACATCGAACGGTTTTTTTCAAAAGTATTTTTTTCAATCAGAGATACTTTTTGTGTTTGAAAACATAAATACACATTCGATGTGCTAGAGAAAAGAAGATTTGCACATCGAACGGTTTTTCCAAAAGTATCCGTCAATTCCATTCATGGACCAAGGTTGATTCAAGAATGAATCGCCCCATCGTTTCTATCCAGTTGTCACAAGCTTGATCTTTTACAAGATCTCACATGTCACCCACCAAGAGCTTGTTTGATGTTGGCTCTAGAAGGATTTCCATCTTCATCGTAAATACTTTTTCATATCACTCGGATGTTCTGACAATACCACAAGGATAATGCGTAGGACTCTTAATATATACTTACTTTCCACGTTGTGTGAAACAGCAAGTCTTTGTTAATTTAGTGTCCTAACGAGATATTGTGGATGATCTTCTTGGCTCTAGACTCAATCGTGCACATTTTGTTCCTATGCCGGAGACTAGGGAGAGGGTCTCCTTCTTCAATATCAACAATCTCCAAGAGAAAGTCGATAGATAATGTCGGCTCCCCGTGAGAGTGAAACAAGCCCTTTTAAGAGGAACTTGAGTAGCTTGGGAAGTTTAGTGCAGTGCAACACTGGGTCCATGATGTCTTGTCTTCAATACCGGCGTTACCTTAGTAACCACCAATAGCATATGTATTGAACCCGGTTTCTGCCCTAAGGTTGAATTATTGGAGGGCTATTTCTTTTCACCCTTTTTACATTCATTTCTTTTTCATTCTTCAACCCCTTCAGTGCTTACCGAGACTTCATAACTAAAACCTTGATGGGTTTATTCCAGTTCTAGCTCTATCTCAGTCCGCACTCTTCCCAAATCTCACTTTTCTCCATTTTTCATGATACTTAAGGACTCTACACTATCTAGTGGATTGTCCCTGGGTAGATCCCTCCGGCTCTGGCGGATCGTGGGAACTAATACCTAACCTAACCATCCTTATAACACCATGCATAAAGTAAATTGGTCGGTCTTTTGGTATTGTTCTTTCCTTCTCGAAACCAATTGAAAAATCATTTGGAAAATAAATCAAGGTGCTTGTGATATAAAATCAAAACATTTTGTACCTTAATTGTTTTGATCATTTTAGAAATGCTCCCCCTCAACATGTGCATATGATATTGAAACTGTTTGGCACATGGAGGCAAGAGTTCTTTGAAATAATTTCTTGATCACAATTTCCTTAGGAAAAGCCTTTTGATTTTCTTTGGTAAATTCTCTCCCTCAATATGTGCATAGGATATTTGAAATCATTTTATCACATAGAGGCAAGAGTTCTTTTGAAGTACATTCACGATTACAAAAGCCAATATAAACCATTCGCTCCCCCTCAATATGTGCATCGTTATACGAAAGAGTTTGGCACATATTAGAGAGAACTTGCACTTTTGAGTCAAAACGATCACTTTTTATCAAATTTCATTATTAAGTCACAGATTCTCCCCCGATCAAAAATATCAAACCCTTTGAGATTTTGGATCCCAAGTGATTTAATAAGGTTTAGAAAACATGGGAGAATATGTGCCTGATTTAAAAGCTCATATTGTTTTTGGATAAATCCTCCTCCTTAAGATGTGCATTGTGTATTTGAAATCGTTTTGCACATGGAGGCAGGAGTGCCTATAAAGGACTAAAACCAATTCCATTAAAACATATTTGAGATTTAAATCACTATCTCTCCCCTGATCAAAATTTTCAAACCTTTTGAGATTTGTGATCCCAATTGATTTAAATCATTTAGAAAATTTTAGGGAAAGACGTTGCAAGATTTGATTATGAAAAATGACTGATAAGGAACAGATTTTCGACATTAATGATTGTTAGTGTCAGGTATGATAGTTTTAAAGAGATCTTTTAGTAAAATAAAACAATTTCACAATCAAACAAGAACAGAAAAAATTTCATTTTGACAGATCTTTGAGTTTTAAAGAAAATCATACCATGACATAACATTAAATCTTTAGATCACCACATTTTAACGTACAAACGGACTTTTATGAAGAAATATTGTTTGAAAATAATTTATTTTAAATCACTCTCCCCCTCAATCGATGACCGTAGTCGATGATTGAGTGACTTATATTTTTGATAAAATGAAGTCCGGTGATTTTCAAAATTTAGTCCAATTTATTTTCAAAAACAATATTTTTCCATTTTCAAAACAATTTTAATCAAATTTTTCAAAATTGTTTAAAAATGGTATCCTGCACAAAGATACATTAGGTTGTTGAGAAGCTTATGTTGATGTTGTAGGGCTTGGAAGAAAAACTGTCTGCTGATGCAGTGAGACTTCTGACGTTGCATTTTAATGCCAACTGAGGTCAAATTAAGCTTCGTTTCTTCAATCACTTAGAAGAAAACCATCTGCTGATGCAGTGAGACCTCTGACGTTGCATTTTTCCATGCCAACACTCCATAGAAGTCCAATTAAGCTCTGTTTCTTCATTTGTCAACCCAAGATATCGTTACCCTTTCCTTGCGGCATCCAATCATCTTTGTGGGATCCGGATCGGGAACATTCTTATAATCCATGATATCTGCATACGTTAGTAGACATACAAACAAATATATGGTGGTCGACAACACCCAAAAAGCAATCGACTAATAAAAGTCAATCCAACATATCAATCATATCATAAAAGGTATGGGAACAATGTGTTTATCAAACTCTAATCATCTAATCCTAACAATCATATCCTAGGCACCTAGTCCTTCAATATAGGTTAACATCATTTTCAATTAAGCATATAGGATAATTAGAAAAGCTCGTTAGATGATATAAATTTGAAATTATTCTCCCCTTCAATCAATGACTCATTTCCTGAAAAGTTTAAAAGCGCTGAAGTCATTGATTGAGTTTTCAGTTTTTACGAAAACTCTAAAACTGATTGATTTTCAAGCAACTCATTTTCCACCATTTTGAACAACAAATATTTTTCTGAAGAATTTTAGACGGAAAAACATTTGTGTAGAAACATCGGTCTTTTTGACGACATGCTTTCCTTGTTTTGTTTGAGGAAAAGTGCACGAATTTTGAAAAATGGTTTAGCACAGCACTTTCCTTTCTTGAAGAACGGGTTGCTATCTGAAATAATAGCAAGCCATTGTTTTAAGTACGGGTTACAGTCTGAGATAACTGTAAGCCATAGTTTAAGTCCGGGTTACAGTCTGAAATAACTGTAAACCATTTGATTAGTGACATGTTTTGAAAAGAAATATTTACACCTTCTGCTCGAACTTCATCTATGGTCCCGTGCCATTGTTGAATGACATTTCTAAG
The DNA here is from genome assembly GCA_019973895.1 of Chrysanthemum seticuspe. Classification (NCBI taxonomy): domain Eukaryota; kingdom Viridiplantae; phylum Streptophyta; class Magnoliopsida; order Asterales; family Asteraceae; genus Chrysanthemum; species Chrysanthemum seticuspe. The sequence goes on from BPTQ01000003.1 coordinate 35,724,172, forward strand.
ACCGTAGATGTTATCGATACCAGAAGACATGTCTTGAGACAACATATTTTTGGTATTTTTCTAATTTTCTTATTTTTTATGGATTTTTGATGATTTTATATTTTTCTATTTTCTTTTTGTTGGTTTTATATTTTTGTATTTTGATTTTCTGATAAATATTTACAAAGATAGAGTAGATGATATAGTTTGAGAGAATGATGATACGAGTACCGAGATAAGGATATCGAACATCACGTCTTTGAAGATAGAGTTCGTCATCTCTTAAACTTCCCCCATCAAAGCTTCCGAGGCTCCAGAATAGAAGATAGAACATGAGCCTTTGAGACAAAGAGACTTTGGCAGCTTCCCCCCAAACCGAAAATCCTTTAGCTGAGCAGATTCAAAGCTTTCTTTCAAGCTTCCAATAGCCAGGTGCACAAAGAAGCACACTATTATCATCGATCCCGCTGCTCCATTTTAAGAACGATAATCGAGGATCTTCATTCGGGGTAATATCATCAACAAGAACAGCAACGTATCATCCCACTCTTTAAATTTCTTCTCATATTTCATTACCACTGAAGTCTGAAGCAATCCATTCCAAAAAGTTGTCAAGAGACCATTTCCCCCGTGTAGTTGAAATGATGCAGTCCGTCTCTTAGTATAATGCTCAATAACTCTCCCGAATACACTTCATGAGGGGAATGAAGAACACCTTCCCATGTTCATATTTTTATTCCCTGATGAACGTGTATGAAGCTCAAGAACCCGAAGTACACCAATATCCATGAACTCTCCCGAATACACATCATGCCCGGAGAGAAAACACCTCCCCAATGTTTGTGGAAAACAATGGCTTTCTTCCCTGATGTTCGTGTATGAAGCTCAAGGACCCAAAGTACACACATTCCCCAAAAGAGAGAACAACCGATAACATTGAAGAAGCAGGCCGAATCACTGATTATCTCTGCGGATGTCAACTCCGGAATAAGTGATTATATCTCTGAATCACTGATTAAGCCCTTAAGTGAGACAGCTGAGCGCCCCCAATGTACACAATTCTCTCTCCCTTGATGATTGCGATAACATCGAGATCATCACACACTTGTGTACCTCTTATATCTTCAGAAACTTTCTCTAACATCACTTCCCCCACATAGTTGGAATAATAACACTAAACGCCTTAATGAGTAAAACCTTGAGTTTCTCTGCGGTCATGACATACGTCTTCCCGGGATATCTTCAATCACTTAGAAGAATTAAGTTCATCAAGTTTACTCGCCATGAGTCAAACCTTGAGTTTCTCTGCGGTAATAACATTTGTGTTCCCGGGATATCTTCAATTAATTAGAAGTATTAAGTTCATCAAGTTTACTCGCGTTTAGGTGCTTGTCTCCTTCCCCCTTGCTGGTTTTGATACTTCATAATCAGCAACACACTATAAGCCCGTATACTAGAAATCTGTTGAGAGGAACACTTGAAAGTCTTTGTGAGAATCAACTTGCTGAAGAATGTGAGCAAGTCTAATTGGGGATAAAATCAGACATTTCACCCTCCCCCAATTAGTGCTCTCCCCTAAACCGACAATCTTTTAATAAATGCCCAGAATAAGAAGAAGTCTTTGGATAATCAAATGCAACTTGTCTTTAGTCTTCTAACATGCAACAGAAAATGTAGAACAGACTGTAGACTCGACCTTCTTCAAGATTGTTCAGTTGGGGAATAGATAGTTAACATCTTCAACTCACACCAAAAAGCATCCCACCAAAAAGCATCCCAATTAACTTACATCTTGCAAATCCCCTTAACTAAAATCCCTCCCAATCAAACAAGAACAGAAAGATGTTCATCAAGGAAATCAGCAATCAGGCCGCAGCGAACACATGAAATGGTAACACCAAACTATCAATCACATCAAACAAGAACAGAGAGATTGTTCGGAATCATCATGTTGATGTGTACGTGAAGCATTAACCGGAAGCACTTTTGATAAACTCATCAGTCCGAGTGAAGATGTCAACTAACGGCTCTTAGAAGAACAACTTCATGTGAAGATGACCCGATAAGAAGAAGCTCGGTTCTTACATGAGTTAGGAGCCGTATGACCATATATTCTCAGGAATCAATCAACCATGCAGTAAATTCACACTTCTTCTCCCCCTCAAGAATCGCATACAAAGATGTCATTCTTGATTAAACAAGTGATTATCATCTAAATGTATTCTATTCACACTTCTCCCCCGCAAAATTAGCACAGGATGTCGCCATCGTCATTATAGTTAAGCAAGCGGAATAAGAAAACAATCAACAGTATCCCGGTTCACTTGATGACTGAAGCGCATGGAAAAAGCATGAAGCATGTTGATGAGAATGGTCATAATTGAGAAGATTTCTCTTTTTCAGAAGATAAAGCGCACTGAAGCGTACACTTTTCTTTTCTTTAGAGTACGAGGCATGAACTGTTGTGTTCATACGTCATTAGAAGATTTCTCTTCTTTCGAAGATAAAGCGCACTGAAACGTACACTTTTCTTTTCTTTAGAGTATGAGGCATGAACTGTTGTGTTCATACGTCATAAATCTCTCTCTCTCATCTACTCTTGGCAACCTTGTAATCAACCCATTATCATTCAGTAGGCTCTTTGTCGTGACAGCTGATGGAGAAAACCCAATATGATGAATTTGACTCTGAAGTAAACTAACCTAAACTCATGACTTAAACTTGCACATATGTAACAAAGAGCGGTGCCGAGACTTCATCCTCCATTGAATCTCTAAGTACTCTATACTCTTCATCCAACCAACCATCAAGTATAAGACGTACATCACCTCTTGAAGATCCACGATTGAATGTGACACTGAGCACTACAATGTAACTCCTTAATGTGATAGTTATTTTGAAGTGGTAAGAGCCCAATTCCCCCAAGTGGTAAAAGAAAAGGTAAAAGACACCCAACAATAACTAGATTTCCAAGTCTTCGTTTTTGATAATAAGCTCGAACAAGGATCTTGAAGAATCTTCATCCAACCATCCCCGATACCTTCAGATACTAAGTACACTCGCCCGTGATATTTCACTTCAACCTCAAATAAATAATAGTGAATTAACCCCGTTGTCACATCTTCTGGTTTAAGGCTCACATCTAGCCTCCTTTGACGTTCTAAGTGAACTATGATAATGGTTTTCATCCCGACCATGGTTAAAAGCATATAACCCCGTAAAACCATGTAATAACCAAACTGCCATGAGGACAATCCAAACACACACCCACTTCATGAAGTACACCCTTTTATCCCTTCTTCGAAGCAGAAACCGTAGCACCAGCATCAAATAAGATCCCGAAATATACTTTCCTTTCTCCAGGATGGTTCCATCATTACGGGATTTTACAACTCTATAGTTTAAACCGAGAAATAGTTTCTTTCGCGGGATTTTACAAAACCAAGAATAAACCGTAAGACAGATCCGGAAATGCACTTTACAATTAACAGGATGTTTCCATTGTCACGGGATTTTACAAGTCTATGATTTAAACCGAGAAATAGATTCTTTCGCGGGATTTTACAAAATCAAGACAAAACCAAAAACAATGTCAGTTAGAATGTGTTATGACAACTTTGGTTTCGGTGAATATCTATTTTAGGGGAACATGCAGCGGTTCTTCAACGGTTCAATCATCATCATCTCCAATATCATCAACAATTCATTACCCATATGTAGACAACTTCACAAACCATACTAAGTCGAGTAGTATACACTACTTCCCCCTGAGGTTGATCATAAAACATAAAAGTGCACGTCTCATGATGGTTTCGAACTTTCGGAAGCATCATTAACATGTACAACCATTTGCACGAAAAGTTCTTGTCATAGGCAAACATCTTGAAAGATTTTTCTTAGACTGTGGAGTATCATTTGACATTCAGTGGCTTCGAATATATCATGAGAATTGTTGATCACATCTCAACCAATCAAACCATTGGTAAACACATCATTCACGTATTCTGATGGCTATTGCAGTGACCACATGGAGAAGTAAATCCGATATACCAAACTTGATCATGAAGTAGAATTCCCCAGATTTGTTACTTAAGCTTGTTCTAATCCGCGTGAAAAAGAAATGGTGTACCCAATGTATAAAACCTCTTAACGTATCCTCAATCTATAACTGCCTAAACAAGTCATCTTCGCGGAAGGGTAGAAAGAAAGAAGATGAAATAAGTAACCGAACCCGAAAAACCTCACTTCAAATCCAAATAAGAAATACCGTACAACAACCCCGTGGTCAAACTTGTTCAAATATCAATTCAAGCCATGACAGACTATTTTTCGTGAAGATGTGTGACCCATTGTATCAAACCGCATAACTCATCAAATCTCTTCATCAAATCTCTTCGACAGAACTCATCGTCAAACCTCATATAATCCAAATCTCAGAATCTCATAATATCAAATCTCATATCTTTATCCAATTTAGAGAAGCCCAACCGCAACTTTGAATCCGATCCATTTAAGCTTTAGAAAAACCCATGTCCAAATCTCATAACATTCATGTCATATATAGTTGAGAGACACAACAATGCATCATCCAAATCCGATATCCAACATATCATGATTGATATTCAAGCCAATGCACCTCCAAAGAGACAACTAACAAACAAATATAATGCCATGACTTGCTATCAAATTCCAATCACGCACACATCCATTAAAACGTCCCTTGTCCAAAATATTCATGTATTTTCATACGTATAATACTTCAAGTACTTCATACATATTGTATCATGTCCAGAAATGTTAGAATGTCCTAGTCCAACGTATCATATGGAAAAACACATTCACATAACACGTTTTACCAAATCAGATCCAAGTCCTATAATACAACAAACAATTCGGCCCATGATCCAAAAGTCCAATTACCTTCTAGCCCACATAGCATTCGGATCCAGTTAGAAGAAAATAGCACCCTATCCAGCCCATTCCATAAAATCCAATCCATACCCTACTTAACCCTAATCACACGGGTATAAAGGAGTCACTTAACACACTTATCATTGCCCTAACAGATATTACATCCTCCCCCTTTTTTATCATATTAATCCGCCTCTTATCCAGAATATTCTCACGCCTCCCACTTCCAAAGACTCAGTAGACATACAACCATTACATCACATCAAACCATAAAATTATTCAAACAACATGATTCCAATGACAAATCCGAGAAGCCACAGGGATGGCTCCAAAAGCGATATGTTACGACTTAGCCACAGGGATGGTGAGAGTCGTTAAGTGACAGCCACAGAGATGGCTCGAGTTGTTGAGTTGGTTTCGAGAGCTTTTCAAAGAGAACCAGGTAGGTTAATGTTGTGATTTTTCGTTTTGTGATTATCGAATGAAAGTTTGGATGAGACCTTGTGGTCTTGTTCACTCTTTAAGATTCAAACATAAGAATGAGGAGTAAACTTCTCACATAGATCAATGATGTTTAATTAGTTCACATGTGAAAGTCTCAATAGACTTGCGACACCATGAACAAAAAAACTGAGATCAATACTTGTTTCTTGGATCCATTTTCATTCTTCAGTAAGGTATGGATATCAGGAGTTTACATTGTTGACTCACAAACGAATAAAAAAAAAGGTATAACTCAAATGTTATTCCTAGTTCTATAATTCGTATATAAAACAAAAGTTAAGATCTATGATGGTATATTTACGAGTGATTGTCCCATATGTTGACTTGATGAATCATAACACAACCGAGATATGATCTGAGATCCAATAATTCTAAACTTAACGGGCCGAGGAGAGGAAAGTAACATACTTGTTATCTTTAATTCTCCTTTTTGTCTCGGATAATAAACGGAGTATAAGCTTCAATAGTATGAGTCAATGATGATATTTTCTTTGTACTTTGTTTGGATTAGTTTGAAACTTGATGATGTAGCCATAGATTTGCTTTAACTTTCCAGTATGTATTGTGTGAAGAGTCTTGATGTTGATGGTGATTGTTGTCTAATGTTTGAATATTGTCTGATGTTGTATGGTTACATTATCTCTGGTCAAACTGCATAGTCGTTCTAAGACAAGTCGCACCATTTAATATGTGATAACTCGCTTCATCTAGCAACTCGCTTCTTTAACAACTTCTTCATTAACAACTCGCTTTTGAACCAACTAGCTTCTTTCCCAACACGCTTCTTACCCAACACGCTTCTTACCCAACACGCATCATTAACAACACGCTCAAAAGCGAGTGCAAATAAACCATATGCGAGTTAAGTAACTCGCATTGAAACTGGACCAGAAACCCAACTCGCTTCTAACCTTAGTAAGCAACTCGCAGTTGACTAAATAGTCAACTCGCATCCTTTATGCAAGTACCCAACTCGCTTCCTGGTTCACCGAATCTGGACATGATATGACAAGTCGCATTTTGTACCAACACGCATGTTTAGCACTGAATCTAGAATATCAACTCGCATATAAGAGTAACCACAACTCGCATTGAAGAAACTTGACCAAAAATGCATTCAAAAATTTACATGTGACCAGCAGATATGAAATCCAGAAAACAGCGACCACCTTAAAAACATAAAACTGCTTTGATACGAGTTCATAACCAGTAAAGATTAACAGCAACTTATAACTTGCACAACCATCTAGACCATTTTTAGTGATAAGAATTCTAATGAAACTATTAACTTGCTCAAACTGATAACACACATAAAACCAGTAACAACACTTTTGACATAAGCTTTATACACAAACACAACCGCATCAACCACACATCAAAACCGCACCATAAACCATACAAATCGCATCTAAACCATACGAGTCATCAAAAACAACACAACCTAGGCTCTAGTACCAATTGTAGGATCGTGAATATTATGTTGTTTGATGATTCGGGTGGTCTAGGACAATGATTAAATAAGAAAGCCATTAGAGAGATGAAGAGAGTAGAGAGGAGGTTCTTGAAAGAGAGTTGCTTTAGAAAATGAAAGGTTAGATTCCAAGAAGCCACACCCCTTCCATGGATGGAAGGGGTATTTATAGTTACAAAGAATACGTCCTCCTATTGGACTGTGGATCAGGCATACAGTGGGTAAAGACCCGTCCTTCCTCCACGGTGTTACACTAAACTATTCTATGCAACAAACTAACTAATAAACTACTAAATAACGTAAATAATGACATGTCTACGAGCTAACATATGCTAGACCATAATTGGGGTGACCGACACTTTAACATGGAATTTTCTAATTCCTAACAATTAACCCCATTCTGAGCATTACCCTGTTCAACCACTAGAGCCCTTTGTTGTTGTGGAGCACCCATGTTATTCCTTCCCATTAGATTAAACCCTTGACCACCGCCCATCTGACGAACATTACCACGATTCTGAAGTTCAACACGTCCATTGTTAACAACAGCCTGATTCCTTGTGTTAGATGAGGTACGAATGCGATTGTTGGATTTGTTAGAGTATCAGCCGAAGGCTCTAGAAATCATGACAAACCCTTGTTGCAATGCATCGAAAGCTTCTGCATCTTCATTGGATTCACTGTAAAGTGCTTGATCATTGTTGTTGTTGTATGGAACCAATTGAGTTTCTTGAGATTGTTGTTGTGACAGATCATAAGGTGTTATCTTAGCAGATGGTTGAGTAGCAGGTTGTGGAGGATTTGTAAATACAGTTTGTAAAGTCTGGAATTGAGGATAACAAGTTTGAGCCCACAAAGCTAGTTGTTGATTATCCGGAAGTGAAGGTGTGACAGTTTGTCCATGGATAACCCTTTCTTTGTCAACTTCTTTTTGATGGGGCTTCAAATAGTCGTACAACAATCCGTAAGTAGCATGATGAAGATTCTTCGCTTGACGGATGAAAATGACATATTTTTCCCAATCAGGACCAAGACTACTCAGGAACTTAGTGTTGACAGCAATTCTTGGCATGATGATGTTGTGTTTGTCCAAGTCATTGATGATGTCTGAGAATCGATGATGATATGACTCTAATGTCTCTCCGGGTTCAATCATGAAGTGTTCATAAGCCAAGTAGATTTTGGATTCCATGTCTTCTTAATTGAGTTCAGTGCCTTCCATGAGAAGATGAATATGTTCCCACATTACTTTAGCAGTCTTTTGAGCATCAACACTTCAAAGGATCGGATTGGGTAATCCCAAAAGGATGTATTGCATTGCTAGCTCATCGGCTTCGAAATGTAGAAGTTCATCAGCAGTGAGTTCAGAAAGAGTTGCAATGTTGGTGACATCACCTCTTGGTGGAGTAGCATTTGGATCTCCGGGTGTAACGACAGTAGGCATCTGAAACGGACCTTCCAAGATAACCTTTTTTAAGAATTTTCCATGTGGCTTCTTTAGATCACAAAACCTAAAGAACCTAATCACCCATTGATCGTAGTTTCCAGGAGTGAGCATTGGAGGTCTATCAAGTGATCCAGCCTCATGAATGGATTGTTGGCTACTTAAAGCTTCACACATCTTGCCAAACCATGATGGTTCCTTCATAGTATTCCTGGATGGATGTTGATTGTAAAAGTTTGTGTAAGGTTGTACTTGAAGACTAGGTGGTGGTTGAACCATTTGTGGTGGATTTGCTCCTTGTTGTGGAAAATGTTGTTGTTGAAATTGTTGTTGATAAACTTGTTGTTGTAGATTGAATTGTTGTTGTTGTTGACTGAGTTGTTGTTTTTGTTGTTGTTGAGGATAAACATGAGGAAAGTAGTTAGAGTATGGTGGTTGAGACATCTTGAAACTTTTGTTGATTGTCACACCCCCAAATTACCTGTTTTGTAGCGGAATGGAATTCCTGGGGATTGACTGTCATAGCATCACAATCACAGTTATATTGAACGACCTAAAGTGTCGTTTGGAAAATACATCGCTTGAATTAATAAAAACATTCAGAGTTACAAGATAGGTCCCAAATGAAAGTTACTATGTGCGGAAAATAAGCTTGGTACAAGTCAAACGATGTTTTTAAAGTGTATAATTCACATGTGAGATGCATCGTCACCGCGACTCTATGATATGTCCACATGCATGCCATGAAGTGAATGCCTTAGTTATCTGAAAATACATTGCTAAAAGTGTCAACACAAAGGTTGAGTGAGTTCATAGAGTTGTTGAAAATGTTCAATACGACTACCACAAGTATAAATTATGTATGACAATGTCGTCACAAAAATGATACAATTGCTATAAGTCCATGACACCGAAGCTCTGACTGATGTTCGCCCCAACAGAGTGTTTGCCAAACAACTCAAGTAATGATTAAGAAATGAAATGCATCCGTCCGGTTGGAATCCGCCAACCCGGATGGAGGTGTCACCCTCGATAGATCTATCCACTCACCCTCGCTTCTATGAAATTAACGGTTCATGTTCAGGAAATGGGGACATTTAACTGGCAATGAGGTAACTTAAGCAATGTAATGAATTTGATATACTTGGTATCGTAATAAAAAAATGACGTGCAATGTATTCTCCCCCGTGGGTTTGAAATAAAGTAAAAACTTGAATTAATCGGGGCTATGAAAACTCACCTGTTGCAATGATAATGATGATATAATGGCAATACTGAAATGAGGAGCAACCTCTGACCGTGACCTATTATTAATGATATGTTCTAATGTAAATCATGATGTAATGTTATGCATGCAATTCGGATGATATTTATACCACTTATACGCTTTTGAAAATAGAATTTATCGTCGAAATATATGTTTATGACATCTCGTCATGTTATAAAATACTTTACAAGTATTTACGTTGAAATGATATCTTACGATAATCATTTAATGATTTATTATGAAACTAAAACTTTTCGTCGTAAAATAATGTCGTTGAAATATTCATGAAAGTGACAAAACGACCTCTAAAATCTAGTCGTAGAATAGTGCACATCGAGCTTTAGAAAACGAACTCAACGGTTTTGGGAAGCTAGTATCATTATCTCAAAGATTTGGTATTTAAGTTTTCATCCTAGAGGTCTCGATCACAGAGAAAAGTATAGGTAAAGTATGGTACTTTTGTCCCAAAATATAGTGTAAGGGTGGTTTTTGGGCAAAGTTTAAGTGACCGCATAATATTCGTTACAACTCCGCTAGACAAACGGTCGGATATTTTGGAAAGTATACTTGGCGATCTCACTTTTACTAGAAGACATTACTTTATAAAAAGTTCTAAATCAACGTTAAAAACAACCTTCAACTTGGTCTCTAGTTTTTGCCGCAAAACTTGTCTATTAGAAATAATGTTTAGTTTTTCTTATATGATAAAAGTTACGGCAACTTTTGTAAACGTATATAATTTAATCGTTACAAATCCGTTTTCTACGTTTTAAGATCCTTAGCTTGATATCAAAGTATACTAACATATTTTTGACAAATCGACATAATTTACAACGCCCAAGCTTCATTTTTGACTCGTACAAAATAACCATTGTTTGCTGAAATTTCCAGAAATTATATTTTTCGTCGCTAACTTGAAAAATTCACATCTCCTTCGTTATAACTCCGTTTTAATCCGTTCAGGCGGCCACGGTTTCGTTTTAAAGTATATTTTCTAAATATATAGGCCAAAATTTTTTGCCTACTGTCAAATTTTCCAGAATTTAATTTTAAGGACAGACCCTTATTAAAATGTGTCGAAATGAGTTTTTCTCGCGCCAAACCTATTCTAACCCATTCAAAACAACTCCGAAGCTATTCTAATCCTACCATACACCTTCTTAGGGTGTCATGGGTTCCTAGACATCACCAAAACAAATATATAACAAGGAGTAATTATAGGATGGATTATATATATTTAACACTAAAAAACATTAAAAACCTTAAAAAGTGGTATAAACATCACATAACTTGCATGTTTCTCAAATAAAATGATATGACCATAATAATGAATGTGAAATAAAAATATGAGTATGAATGCTTACAAGTGATATGATGAGGTTTAAGGACAATGGGTTTCCTAATCACTTGAGGTTTTTATTGCAAAACCTATACAACAAGTGATACTAGTGTTAAATAACTTGTCTATTAAAATTTTAAAGTTTCCTTCTCTTGGTCTTGGCTGCCGAATTTTGGAGAGGAAGAGAGCATGAGATCTTTTTTTCTTTCTTTGTAAAATGAAGTAAGTGAGTAATGTTAATAGTATAATACTTAGTACTCTTAGAGATATTTTGCAAATACTTTCATGACTCATCCCCCCCTTGTCGACAAGGGGGGTTAGTCATTCTCTTTTTATTGCTTTTTTTTTTTTTAAATGTATAAGTGTAAGATTTTTGTAAAGTTAAATGAATTTAAGTGGTAACTTGTAGTCACTTGAGTATATAGGGTAGCGTTAGTTAAAAAATAAATTTTCACGGGTCAAGATAAAATATATTTAGGTCATAAAAATTATAAAAATACATTTCTTGCAAAATTTGAGTGAAATAATAATAATCGTGTAGTATTTAAGAAAACCGTCGTAATTATATAAATATAACAATTTATATACAAAATAAATTTAAAACATTGGGTAAACTCATAATATTATTTTTATAAACTTAATATGAGTATAAAAATATATTGGAATAATTTTTGGAAGTAACGGATCAATTGTTCAAAATAATTAATTACGCGATAACGTTTATTTAATAAAAGTTATACGTTTAATGTAAAATGCAAAACCATGCATGAACTAATATGATGACAATGATGTTAATGAAATGTAGACTAAACTTAGTCTATATGAAATGTCCTCGATGATATGATCATGAATTCACAGCTAAACCATTACGGTTACGTGAATTTGATGCTCGTAAACCTAGTTCACGATAAATGATAAATAATGAAACTTTTAAAGTTTGTAAAATGACCTGAAATTACGAGTATTGATGATGGATCTTTGTAGTCGAATGAAACTTTGTTGATGTAGAGTCCTTAGGCGTAGAAACCAAGCTTAGGCAAAGAAAACCTTAGGCGTAAAAACACCAAACTTACGCGTAAGACCATGTAATAACCAAACTGCCATGAGGACAATCCAAACACACACCCACTTCATGAAGTACACCCTTTTATCCCTTCTTCGAAGCAGAAACCGTAGCACCAGCATCAAATAAGATCCCGAAATATACTTTCCTTTCTCCAGGATGGTTCCATCATTACGGGATTTTACAACTCTAAGGTTTAAACCGAGAAATAGTTTCTTTCGCGGGATTTTACAAAACCAAGAATAAACCGTAAGACAGATCCGGAAATGCACTTTACAATTACCAGGATGTTTCCATTGTCACGGGATTTTACAAGTCTATGATTTAAACCGAGAAATAGATTCTTTCGCGGGATTTTACAAAATTAAGACAAAACTGAAAACAATGTCAGTTAGAATGTGTTATGAAAACTTTGGTTTCGGTGAATATCTATTTTAGGGGAACATGCAACGGTTCATTCATCATCATCTCCAATATCATCAACAATTCATTACACATATGTAGACAACTTCACAAACCATACTAAGTCGAGTAGTATACACTACTTCCCCCTGAGGTTGATCATAAAACATCAAAGTGCACATCTCATGATGGTTTCAAACTTTCGGAAGCATCATTAACATGTACAACCATTTGCACGAAAAGTTCTTGTCATAGGCAAACATCTTGAAATATCTTGCTTAGACTGTGAAGTATCATTAGACATTCAGTGGCGTCGAATATATCATGAGAATTGTTGATCACATCTCAACCAATCAAACCATTGGTAAACACATCATTCACGTATTCTGATGGCTATTGCAGTGGCCACATGGAGAAGTAAATCCGATATACCAAACTTGATCATGAAGTAGAATTCCCCAGATTTGTTACTTAAGCTTGTACTAATCCTCGTGAAAAAGAAACGGTGTACCCAATGTATAAAACCTCTTGACGTATCCTCAATCTATAACTGCCTAAACAAGTCATCTTCGCGGAAGGGTAGAAAGAAAGAAGATGAAATAAGTAACCGAACCCGAAAAACCTCACTTCAAATCCAAATAAGAAATACCGTACAACAACCCCGTGGTCAAACTTGTTCAAATATCAATTCAAGCCATGACAGACTATTTTTCGTGAAGATGTGTGACCCATTATATCAAACCGCATAACTCATCAAATCTCATCGTCATCAAATCTCTTCGACAGAACTCATCGTCAAACCTCATATAATCCAAATCTCAGAATCTCATAATATCAAATCTCATATCTTTATCCAATTTAGAGAAGCCCAACCGCAACTTTGAATCCGATCCATTTAAGCTTTAGAAAAACCCATGTCCAAATCTCATAACATTCATGTCATATAGAGTTGAGAGACACAACAATGCATCATCCAAATCTGATATCCAACATATCATGATTGATATTCAAGCCGATGCACCTCCAAAGCGACAACTAACAAACAAATATAATGCCATGACTTGCTATCAAATTCCAATCACGCACACATCCATTAAAACGTCCCTTGTCCAAAATATTCATGTATTTTCATACGTATAATACTTCAAGTACTTCATACGTATTGTATCATGTCCAGAAATGTTAGAATGTCCTAGTCCAACGTATCATATGGAAAAACACATTCACATAACACGTTTTACCAAATCAGATCCAAGTCCTATAATACAACAAACAATTCGGCCCATGATCCAAAAGTCCAATTACCTTCTAGCCCAGATAGCATTCGGATCCAGTTAGAAGAAAATAGCACCCTATCCAGCCCATTCCATAAAATCCGATCCATACCCCACTTAACCCTAATCACACGGGTATAAAGGAGTCACTTAACACACTTATCATTGCCCTAACAGATATTACATCCGCCCCCTTTTTTATACAAACCCTAATTACACTATCATATTAATCCGCCTCTTGTCCTGAATATTCTCACGCCTCCCACTTCCAAAGACTCAGTAGACATACAACCATTACATCACATCAAACCATAAAATTATTCAAACAACATGATTCCAATGACAAATCCGAGAAGCCACAGGGATGGCTCCAAAAGAGATATGTTACGACTTCGCCACAGGGATGGTGAGAGTCGTTAAGTGACAGCCACATAGATGGCTCGAGTTGTTGAGTTGGTTTCGAGAGCTTTTCAAAGAGAACCAGGTAGGTTAATGTTGTGATTTTTCGTTTTGTGATTATCGAATGAAAGTTTGGATGAGACCTTGTGGTCTTGTTCACTCTTTAAGATTCAAAGATAAGAATGAGGAGTAAACTTCTCACATAGATCAATGATGTTTAATTAGTTCACATGTGAAAGTCTCAATAGACTTGCGACACCATGAACAAAAAAACTGAGATCAATACTTGTTTCTTGGATCCATTTTCATTCTTCAGTAAGGTATGGATATCAGGAGTTTACATTGTTGAGTCACAAACGAATAAAAAAAAATGTATAACTCAAATGTTATTCCTAGTTCTGAAATTCGTATATAAAACAAAAGTTAGGATCTGTGATGGTATATTTACGAGTGATTGTCCCATATGTTGACTTGATGAATCATAACACAACCGAGATATGATCTGAGATCCAATAATTCTAAACTTAACGGGCCAAGGAGAGGAAAGTAACATACTTGTTATCTTTAATTCTCCTTTTTGTCTCGGATAATAAACGGAGTATAAGCTTCAATAATATGAGTCGATGATGATATTTTCTTTGTACTTTGTTTAGATTAGTTTGAAACTTGATGATGTAGCCATAGATTTGCTTTAACTTTCCAATATGTATTGTGTGAAGAGTCTTGATGTTGATGGTGATTATTGTCTAATGTTTGAATATTGTCTGATGTTGTATGGTTACATTATCTCTGGTCAAACTGCATAGTCGTTCTAAGACAAGTCGCACCATTTAATATGTGATAACTCGCTTCATCTAGCAACTCGCTTCTTTAATAACTGCTTCATTAACAACTCGCTTTTGACCCAACTAGCTTCTTTCCCAACACGCTTCTTACCCAACACGCATCAGTAACAACACGCTCAAAAGCGAGTGCAAATAAACCATATGCGAGTTAAGTAACTCGCATTGAAACTGGACCAGAAACCCAACTCGCTTCTGACCTTAGTAAGCAACTCGCTGTTGACTAAATAGTCAACTCGCATCCTTTATGCAAGTACCCAACTCGCTTCCTGGTTCACCGAATCTAGACATGATATGACAAGTCGCATTTTGTACCAACACGCATGTTTAGCACTGAATCTGGACAGAATATCAACTCGCATATAAGAGTAACCACAACTCGCATTGAAGAAACTTGACCAAAAACGCATTCAAAAATTTACATGTGACCAGCAGATTTGAAATCCAAAAAACAGCAATCACCTTAAAAACATAAAACTGCTTTGATACGAGTTCATAACCAGTAAAGATTAACAGCAGTTTATAACTTGCACAACCATCTAGACCATTTTTAGTGATAAGAATTCTAATGAAACTGTTAACTTGCTCAAACTGATAACACACATAAAACCAATAACAACACTTTTGACATAAGCTTTATACACAAACACAACCGCATCAACTACACATCAAAACCGCACCATAAACCATACAAATCGCATCTAAACCATACGAGTCATCAAAAACAACACAACCTAGGCTCTGGTACCAATTGTAGGATCGTGAATATTATGTTGTTTGATGATTCGGGTGGTCTAGGAAAATGATTAAATAAGAAAGCCATTAGAGAGATGAAGAGAGTAGAGAGGAGGTTCTTGAAAGAGAGTTGCTTTAGAAAATGAAAGGTTAGATTCCAAGAAGCCACACCCCTTCCATGGATGGAAGGGGTATTTATACTTACAAAGAATACGTCCTCCTATCGGACTGTGGATCAGGCATACAGTGGGTAAAGACCCGTCCTTCCTCCACAGTGTTACACTAAACTATTCTATGCAACAAACTAACTAATAAACTACTAAATAACGTAAATAATGACATGTCTACGAGCTAACATATGCTAGACCATAATTGGGGTGACCGACACTTTAACATGGAATTTTCTAATTCCTAACAATTAACCTCATTCTGAGCATTACCCTGTTCAACCACTTGAGCCCTTTGTTGTTGTGGAGCACCCATGTTATTCCTTCCCATTGGATTAAACCCTTGACCACCGCCCATCTGACGAACATTACCACAATTCTGAAGTTCAACACGTCCATTGTTAACAACAGCCTGATTTCTTGTGTTAGATGAGGTACGAATGCGATTGTTGGATTTGTTAGAGTATCGGCCGAAGGCTCTAGAAATCATGACAAACCCTTGTTGCAATGCATCGAAAGCTTCTGCATCTTCATTGGATTCACTGTAAAGTGCTTGATCATTATTTTTGTTGTATGGAACCAATTGAGTTTCTTGAGATTGTTGTTGTGACGGATCATAAGGTGTTATCTTAGCAAATGGTTGAGCAGCAGGTTGTGGAGGATTTGTGAATACAATTTGTAAAGTCGGGAATTAAGGATAACAAGTTTGAGCCCACAAAGCTAGTTGTTGATTATCCGGAAGTGAAGGTGTGACAGTTTGTCCACGGATAACCCTTTCTTTGTCAACTTCTTTTTGATGGGGCTTCAAATAGTCGTACAACAATCCGTAAGTAGCATGATGAAGATTCTTCGCTTGACGGATGAAAATGACATATTTTTCCCAATCAGGACCAAGACTACTCAGGAACTTAGTGTTGACAGCAATTCTTGGCATGATGATGTTGTGTTTGTCCAAGTCATTGATGATGTCTGAGAATCGATGATGATATAACTCTAATGTCTCCCCGGGTTCAATCATGAAGTGTTCATAAGCCAAGTAGATTTTGGATTCCATGTCTTCTTAATTGAGTTCAGTGCCTTCTATGAGAAGATGAATATGTTCCCACATTGCTTTAGCAGTCTTTTGAGCATCAACACTTCAAAGGATCGGATTGGGTAATCCCAAAAGGATGTATTGCATTGCTAGCTCATCGGCTTCGAAATGTAGAAGTTCATCAGCAGTGAGGTCAGAAAGAGTTGCAATGTTGGTGACATCACCTCTTGGTGGAGTAGCATTTGGATCTCCGGGTGTAACAACAGTAGGCATCTGAAACGGACCTTCCAAGATAACCTTTTTTAAGAATTTTCCATGTGGCTTCTTTAGATCACAAAACCTAAAGAACCTAATCACCCATTGATCGTAGTTTCCGGGAGTGAGCATTGGAGGTCTATCAAGTGATCCAGCCTCATGAATGGATTGTTGGCTACTTAAAGCTTCACACATCTTGCCAAACCATGATGGTTCCTTCATAGTATTCTTGGATGGATATTGATTGTAAAAGTTTGTGTAAGGTTGTACTTGAAGACTAGGTGGTGGTTGAACCATTTGTGGTGGATTTGCTCCTTGTTGTGGAAAATGTTGTTGTTGAAATTGTTGTTGATAAACTTGTTGTTGTAGATTGAATTGTTGTTGTTGTTGACTGAGTTGTTGTTTTTTTTGCTGTTGAGGATAAACATGAGGAAAGTAGTTAGAGTATGGTGGTTGAGACATCTTGAAACTTTTGTTGATGATGGATCTTTGTAGTCGAATGAAACTTTGATGATGTAGAGTCCTTAGGCGTAGAAACCAAGCTTAGGCAAAGAAAACCTTAGACGTAAAAACACCAAACTTACGCGTAAGAAGAATACTTATGCGTAGGAGTAGCTTACGCGTAGGGTTAGTTAAACCTTAGGTTATGCGTAAACTAAAGACTTAGAAGTAAGAAACTTATGCGTAATTTTTCCTTAGGCGTAAGACGTGCTTAGGCGTAGGAAAAGCTTATGCGTAAGATATTTTACTCGTAAGTTTTTATGCTTAGGCGTAAAACTAGGGTTTTGCCCAAAAATCCTTTACACTAATCTCAGTGTAAAAGATATCCAAAGTCGAAGTGTTTTCAGGCTTATCCAAGCAAGAAAATACTGAGTAAACCAAGAACACTGAAGATCAAACCAAGGAAGTCTTACGCGTAAACTTAGGGTTTACTTATTCGTAAAACATAACCAAAACTAATTTTTAGCCCAAAGTGTTTCTAAACCAGATTTTTGTGATGAAACAGCTTCAATATCACCAAAATAACACAAAAGTGTGAAACTTGAGGATCCAAAACTTTGATACACCTGACGCGTAGAACTAGCCACACGAATAAAACCAAGCTTAAAAACAATGAAATACACGTAAAGTTTGAAACTTTTTGGCAAAAACTTAACCTTTAACACCTAATAACCTTGAAAGTAGAAGAATCTTGGATTTGAAAGTGAAAAAAGATGAGTTTTTGTGCATATGAAAGTTTTGAAACCGAGAGCTTTATGCGTAACACAAATACTTCAAAAACAAAATCGTTTCACCCAACTATTTGGCGATTGATACCACTGTTAGGTCACCATATTAGTAACACAAGCATCCATATAAGAAAGATAGATAAGAGATGATCGGATGAACAAACACACACACACACGTATGAGATATAAGAAGAGTTATGCGTAAATGATATGTGTGAAATGAACAACCAACCCTCAAGTGAGGGTTTACAACATTATTTATAGGAGGGAACTAGGGCAACACACCAAGTTCCCATCCTTTCCTTATTGGGCTTGGCATAGGCTCATGGGCTTTCTACATGAGTCTAGCCTTGATTACTAACATAAAAGCCATAATTAAGCTAACTATTACATATTAATTACTAACACTTGAATTCTAGTTTAGGAGTGATTCCAACAAACCTCTTCGAAGAACATGCAGATGCAAACCCATATAACCATTAACAAACTCAATAAACAGCATAAATGGGACTTGAAAACGGAACCCGATTCAAACTGAATCAATGCATGTGTATGATATTCAAACAGTTAAAACTGCTTAAGTATATTAGTAAAATCATTTATAAACATCAGCATTAACCATGTAACCATATCACACTCACATCATACAACAAAATCAGAAATCATTTTTGAATTAGCAACAATCATTAAAACCAGATCAAATACCACATCAACACTTATCAAATATCACAAAAACCACGACAAACCGCACATACGCACGTACACAAACCGCATTAAGGACCATTTGAATCAACAAACCAACACAACCATGGCTCTGGTACCAATTGTAAGATCGTATATTTTATGTTGTTTAGATGATTCGGGTGGTCTAGGTAGATGATTAAACAAGAATTCCATTTTAGAGAGATGAAGAGAGGAGATGGTGTTTCTAGAGAGAGAAATAATCAACAAATGCAAGGTTAGATTAATGAGAAGCACCACCCTTCCCTTAGTAGGAAGGGTATCTATAGTTACAAACTAAACGCCCTCTTGTCGGGCTGTAGATCAGGCATACAGTGGGTAAAGACCCGTCCTTCCTCTACGGTGTTGCACTAAACTAATAACTAAGCTAACAACTAACTAATTGACTATGAAACAATGTAAATAATGATATGTCTAAGAGCTAACTTATGCTAGATTATATTTGGGGTGACAGACACTTCATTATGGAATTTCCAATTCCTAACAATCTCCCCCTAAGGGAGGTCACCCCATGATTTACATTTTGCATCCTAGCATTCTATTTTATCTTCAGTCTTGAGCTCGTATACTTCAATTCTTCAATTTCCGCATTCTTTGTGCTTGAGCAGTGATTCTTCAAAGTCTGACTGCTTTGTACTTTAAGTGTAGGTCTTTGAACTGATCCACATCTTGATGATCTTTAAGCTTTCTTTGAGATCATCAGCCATAACAAATCTCTGGATCACCATTTGTTATGTTGCCGTCATGTGAAGTTGTAACTTTTGGACCGACATGCTTACACTTTCTGGATCATGACATCTTTCCATCAGAGTAGCGGAAGCTTTACTGGTTCATGATATTTGCAGCAGCGTAGCAGAAGCATAGTATAAAAATATCAGATACAGGTTATGTAGATATGCACTAGTCATGATCTCTTCAATTAAGTGCGGATGCTGTGAGCATGCGGCTTTGGATTGACTTCTCAATTCTGATCAGCTGCAACCGTCCAAATGTACCTCCAAACAACAGTTAGCAATAAAACACACGAAAGTATCTTTGATCACTTTCGTTGAATTAAGGTACATGGCCTACGGTTCCCCGTTGATCAGTACAAGTACTGCCTATGATCAGGTAGAGTTCTGAAGAATCTCCTTGACAGGGTTTCGCAGCTGTTCTAGTTGTTCTCAAACCGGAACGTCTCAAAGAAGACAACACATAGTGAGTGAACCAGCGAATTGAGATTCACTGATTGATGAAAATTTGATTTGAAAAAAATCGTGTATTGCTTGAAGAAAGAGTTTTGCAATACGACGAAGGGTTTATGAGAAAGATCAATTTTCAATCATAAATACTTTTTGTATTTGAAAAGAGTACACATTCGATGTGCTAGAGAAAAGAAGAGATTCGCACATCGAACGGTTTTTCCAAAAGTATTTTTTCAATCAGAGATACTTTTTGTGTTTGAAAACATGAATACACATTTGATGTGCTAGAGAAAAGAAGATTTGCACATCTAACGGTTTTTCCAAAAGTATTCGTCAATTCATTTCCTGGACCAAGGTTGATTCAAGAATGAATCGCCCCATTGTTTCTATCCAGTTGTCACAAGCTTGATCTTTTACAAGATCTCACATGTCACCTACCAAGAGCTTGTTTGATGTTGGCTCTAGAAGGATTTCCATCTTCATCGTGAATACTTTTACAATCACTCGGATGTTCTGGCAATACCACAAGGATAATGCGTAGGACTCTTAATATATTCTTACTTTCCACATTGTGTGAAACAGTAAGTCTTCGTTAATTTAGTGTCCTAATGAGATATTGTGGATGATCTCTTGGCTCTAGACTCAATTAGTGCACTTTTGGTTTCCTATGCCGGAGACTAGGGAGAGGGTCTCCTTCTTCAATATCAACTATCTCTAAGAGAAAGTCGATAGATTATGTAGGTTCCCCGTGAGAATGAAACAAGTCCTTTTAAGAGGAACTTGAGTAGTTTGGGAAGTTAGGTGCAGTGCGTCACTGGGTCCATGACGTCTTGTCTTCAATACCAGTGTTACCTTAGTAGACACCAGTAGCATATGTATTGAACCCGGTTTCTACCCTTAGGTTGAATTAATGGAGGGTTATTTCTTTTCACCCTTTTTCACATTCAATTCTTTTTCATTCTTCAACCCCTTCAGTGCTTACCGAGACTTCATAACCAGAACCTTGTTGGGTTTATTCCAGTACTAGCTCTGTCTCAGTCCGCACTCTTCCCGTATTCTCATTTTTCTCCTTTTTTCATCATAGCTAAGGACTTCTACACTATCTAGTGGATTGTCCCTGGGTAGATCCCTCCGGCTTTGGCGGGATCGTGGGAACGAATACCTAACCTAACCATCCTTATAACACCATGCATAAAGTAAATTGGTCGGTCTTTTGGTATTGTTCTTTCCTTCTCGAAACCAATTGAAAAATCATTTGGAAAATCAATCAAGGTACTTGTGATATAAAATCAAAGAATTTTGTACCTTAATTGTTTTGATCATTTAGAAATGCTCCCCCTCAACATGTGCATATGATTTTGAAATTGTTTAGCACATGGAGGCAAGAGATCTTTGAAATGTGTTCTTGATCACAATTTCCGTAGAAAAAGCCATTTGAATTTCGAAAGGCCATTAAGAAACCATTTAGAAAATCAATCAAGTTACTTTATGTTAAAACATAAAAGCATTTGTACCTTGATAGTTTATTTTCTTTTGAAATGCTCCCCCTCAATATGTACTTCGAGATTCGAAAGCGTTTAGCACATATGGGAGAGCAGCCGCACTTTTGAATCAAATCGATCATCATTTATCAGATTTCATAATTAAATCACAAATTCTCCCCCGATCAAAAATATCAAACCCTTTGAGATTTTGGATCCCAAGTGATTTAATAAGGTTTAGAAAACATAGGAGAAAATGTGGCCTTGTTTAAATACTCTTCTGGTTTTTGGTTAAATGCTCCTCCTCAATCATGTGCATCATGTATTTGAAATCGTTTGGCACATGAAAGAAGGAGTGCTTTTGAAACAATCACCCTTTAAAACCGATTTGAGATTTAAATCACGATCTCTCCCCGGATCAAAAATTTCAAACTAACTGAGATTTGTGATCCCAGTTGACTTAAATCATTTAGAAAATTTTAGGGAAAGATGTGGCAAGATTTAATTTTGAAAAATGACCGAAATGGACCAATTTTAGACATTAAAGATTGTTAGTGTCAGGTATGATAGTTTTTAAGAGATCTTTAAGTAAAATAAAACAATTTCACAATCAAACAAGAACATAAAAAATTTCATTTTGAAAGATCTTTGAGTTTTAAAGAAAATCATACCATGACATAACATTAAATCTTTAGATCACCACTTTATTTCGTACAATTGGACTTGATAGATGAAATATCGTTTGAAAATATTTTATTTTAAATCACTCTCCCCCTCAATCGATGACCGTAGTCGTTGATTGAGTGACTTAAGTTTTGATAAAATGAAGTCTGGTGATTTCCAAAATTTAGTCCAATTTATTTTCAAAACAATATTTTTCCATTTTCAAAAACATCAATTTCAAAATTGTTGTAAGAAAAATGATATCATCCACTACTATTTCCTGCACAAAGATACGTGGTGGTTAAGCTGCTTCTGTTGTTGTTGTTGCTGTAGGGCATGAAGAAAACCATGTGCTGATGCAGCAAAACCTCTGACGTTGCATATATCATGCCAACTCTTAATAGAGATCTAATTAAGCTCTGTTTCTTCTTTGTCGACCTAAGAGATAGTTACCCTTTCCATTTGGCATCCAATCTTCTTGATTAGTGGGATCTGGATCGGGAACATTCTTATGAACCATGATATATGCATACGTTAGTGGACACACAAACAGATATATGGTGGTCGACATCACCCAAATAGTAATCGACTAATAAAAGTCAATTCAACATATCAATTAGATCATGTAAAGCATGGGAACAGTGTGTTTATCAAACTCTAATCATCTAATCCTAACAATCATATCCTAGGCACCTAGTCCTTCAATGTAGGTTAACATGTTTTACAATTAAGTATATAGGATAATAAGATAAGCCCGTTAGATGATATAAATTTGAAAACATTATCCCCCTCAATCAATGACTCTTTCTCTTGAAAAGTTTTTAAAAGCACTGAAGTCATTGATTGAGTTTTTGCAATTTTATGAAAACTTGATTCTGATTGATGTTCAAGCAACTCATTTACCACCATTTTGTTAAAACAAATATTTTTCTGAAGAATTTTAGACGGAAAAATATTTGAGTAGGAACAGCATTCCTTCGACATACTTTCCTCATTATGTTTTTAGGATAAGTGCTCGAAACATTTTAAAATTGGTTTAGCGCATCACTTTCCTTCTTTTGAAAAGCGGGGTTGTTATCTGAAATAATAGCAAACCATGGTTTAAACACGGGTTACAGTCTGAAGTAACTGTATGCCATTTGATTTGTGACATGTTTAGAAAATAAATATTTACACCTTCTGCTCGAACTTCATCTATGGTCCCGTGCCATTGTTGAATGACATTTCTAAGACCGTAGATGTTATCGATACCAGAAAACATGTCTTGATAAAAGCAATATTTTTGGTCTTTTTCAAAATTTTTGATTTTTATGGGTTTTTGTTGATTTTATAATTTTCTATTTTGATTTTGTTGGTTTTATATTTTTGTATTTTTGTTTTTGATAAATATTTATAGATAGAGTAGATGATATATTTTAAGAAGATGATGATACGAGTACCGAGATAAGGATATCTAACAGCACGTCGTAGAAGATAGAATTCGTCATCTCTTAAACTTCCACCACCAAAGCTTCCGAGGCTCCAGAAGAGAAGATAGAACCTGAGCCTTTGAGAAAGAGAGACTTTGGCAGCTTCCCCCCAAACCAAAAATCCTTATGTTGAGCAGATTCGAAGCTCTATTTCAAGCTTGCTTTAGCCAGGTGCACAAGGAAGCACACCATTGTCATCGATCTTGCTGCTCCTTTTAAGAATGATCTTTGTGATTCTTCGTTGAGGGTTATATCATCAAGATAGAATAACAGTAACGTATCATCCCACATTTAAATAATCTTCTCAAGTTCCTTTTTCACTGAAGTCTGAAGCGATCCATACCAAAAAGTTGTCAAGCGACCACTTTCCCCCAAGTAGATGAATTGATGCAGTCAGTCTCTTAGACTAGAGCTCACGAACCCGAATACACATATACCCGAAGACAGAGAAACTTATACCATCGAAGTAGCAGATTAAGTCCGATAGCCAAAGAATAACCCCGATGTATACTTTTCTCTCCCCTGAAGATAGTGTATGAAGCTCAAGAACCCGAAGTACCCGAATGCCCAAAGAGAGAATAACCGATAACATCAAAATCATCACACACTTGTGTACCTCTTTTATCTTCAGAAACTAACTCTTCCATCTCTTCCCCCACATAGTTGGAATAAGAACACTAAACGCCATGAGTCAAACCTTGAGTTTCTCTGCGGTAATGACATATGTCTTCCCGGGATATCTTCAATCACTTAGAAGTATTAAGTTCATCAAGTTTACTCGCGTTTAGATGCGTGTCTCCTTCCCCCTTGCTGGTTTTGATACTTCAGAATCAGCAACACATTGTAAGCCCATATACTAGAAATCTGTTGAGAAGAACACTTGAACTCTTGTGAGAATCAACTTGCTGAAGAATATGAGCAAGTCTAATTGGGATTGAATCTGACTTATCACTCTCCTCCAATTAGTGCTCTCCCCTAAATAGACAATCTTTATGATGAATGCTTGGATTAAGAAGAAGTCTTTAGATCGTTAAATGCAACTCCTCTTTAGTCTTCTAACATGTAGCAGAAAATGTAGAACCGACTGTAGACTCGACCTTCTTCAAGATTGTCCAATTGGGTAATAGAAAGTCAACATCTTCTTCTCACCAAATGCATTCCCATTAACTTATATATGGAAAATCCCCTCAACTAAAATCCCTCCCAATCAAACAAGAACAGAAAGATGATCATCAAGGAAATCAGCCCCGCAACTGGAAGCACTTTGTCGTTAAACTCATATCAGCTTGAAGATGTCAACCAACGGCTCTTAGAAACTTCATGTGAAGATGACCCGATAAGAAGAAGCTCGGTTCTTACATGATTTTGGAGCCGTTTGACCATTTATTCTCATATATAACTCAACATGTAGAATTATCATACTTCTTCTCCCCCTCAAGAATTGCATACGGAGATGCCATTCTTGATTAAACAAGTGACATTCATCCAAGTGTAGTCTATTCACACTTCTCCCCCTCAAAGGTAGAAAATGATGTCGCCATCGTCATTATAATCGAGCAAGTGGAATAAGAGAACAATCATCGGTAGTCCGGTTCACTTAATAACTGAAAGTGCGTGGAAAAAGCATGAAGCATGTTGATGAGAATGGTCATAATTGAGAAGATTTCTCTTTTTCAGAAGATAAAGCGCACTGAAGCGTACACTTTTCTTTTCTTTAGAGTACGAGGCTTGAACTGTTGTGTTCAAACGTCATAATCTCTCTCTTTTCAATCTCTCTTGGCAAACTTGTTATCAATCCCATTATCATTTAGTAGGCTCTTTGTCGTGACAGCTGATGGAGAAAATCCAATATGATGAATTTGACCCTGAAGTAAACTAACCCGAACTTGTGACTTAAACTTGCACATATGTAACAAAGAGCGGTGCCGAAAGTTCATCCTCCATTGAATCTCTAAGTACTCTATACTCTTCATCCAACCAACCATCAAGTATAAGATGTACATCACCTCTTGAAAATCCACAATTGAATGTGACACTGAGCACTATAACGTAACTCCTTAAAGTGATAGTTATTTTGTGGTGGTAAGAGCCCAATTCCCCCAAGTAGTAAAAGAAAAGGAAAATATCACCCAACAATAACTAGATTTCCAAGTCTTCGTTTTTGATAATAAGCTCGAAAAAGGATCTTGAAGAATCTTCATCCAACCATCCCCGATACCTTCAGATACTAAGTACACTTGCTCGTGATATTTCACTTCAACCTCAAATAAATAATAGTGTATTAACGCCGTTGTCACATCTTCTGGTTAAAAGCTCAACTCTAGCCTCCTTTTACGTTTTAAGTGAACTATGATAATGGTTTCATCCCGACCATGGTTTAAACGCATATTACACCGTAAAACCAAGTAATTACCAAACTGCCAAGAGTACAATCCAAACAAACACCCAATTCATGAAGTACACCCTTTTATCTCTTCTTCGAATCAGAAACCGTAGCACCAGAATTAGATAAGATCCCGAAGTACACTTTCCTTTCTCCAGGATGGTTCCATCATTACGGGATTTTACAATTCTATGGTTTAAACTGAGAAATTTTTTCTTTCGCGGGATTTTACAAAGCCAAGAATAAACCGTAAGATAGATCCGGAAATGCACTTTATTATTCCCCGGATGTTTCCATTGTCACAGGATTTTACAAGTCTAAGATTCTAACCAAGAAATAGATTCTTTCGCGGGATTTTAAAAAATCAAGACAAAACCGTAAACAATGTCAGCTTGAATGTGTTATGACAACTTTGGTTGAGGTGAATTTCTGTTTTAGAGGAACATGCAGCGGTTCATTAGCGGTTCATTCTCCAAAATCAACAACATCATCAACAATTCTTTACCCATATGTAGACAACTTCACAAACCATAATAAGTCAAGTAATATACACTACTTCCTCCTGAGGTTGACCGTAAAACATCAAAGTACACGTTTCTCCCCCATCATGGTTTTGAACTTTCGGAAGCATCATTAACTTGTACAACCATCTGTATGAAAAGTTCTTGTCATAAGCAAACATCTTGAAAAATCATGACTGACACTAAAGGTTCTTGAAAGATTTTGCTTAGACTGTGAAGTATCATTAACATTCTATAGCGAAGAATAGTTTATGAGAATTGCCGATCACATCTCATCCAATAAACACTTTGATAAACATATCATTCACAAATTCTGTCGGCTATTGCAGTGACAACATGGTGAAGTAAACCCGATATGCCAGACTTGATCATAAAGTAAAATTCCCCAGATTTGTTACTTAAACTTGTACTAATCCTTTTGAAAAAGAAACGGTGTACCCAATGTACAAAACCTCTTGACATTCTCAACTGAGTGAGACACCGAAGTGATAGTTTCGTTGTGGGTTAAGTGAGAAAGAATCACAAAAGTAACTAAATAGCCAAGTCTTTATCACACTCTATAAGTGCCCAAACAAGTCATCTTCGCGGAAGGGTAGAAAGAAAGAAGACGAAATAAGTAAACGCGCCCGGAAAACCTCACTTCAAATTCAAATAAGAGATATCGTACAAATAATTCCGTAGTCAACCTTTTCCAATAAGCACTTTAAGCCGTGACAAAATACCCTTCGTGAAAATGCATAAACCAAGGTATCATGCCTCATAACGCATTAAATCTCATCATCACCCCAAATCATATCAACAAATCTCTTCAGTATCAACGCTCTTGTAGTCATCAAACGTAAAAATGAGACTTTTGTGATATGTCAACAACAGTGGCCTATTTGATTTGTTAGAATACACAAGCCAAAATCAAAAAACCATGAGACCCAATTTAATGTTGATTACAGCCCATCTAACAAGAACCCATACGTTCCATTCATACTTTGCCAATCCCTTTCATACTCGGCCCATGAGATAGTCTAAATACATAATCCAACTATTACAACTTCTACAATCCCATGCGTTACCCTAACATCACACATATACCAATCTCAAATGAATAAGGTTCGGTTTAAATCATTAGGGCAACACTTCACAGTTTGGGATTATGCGTATAAATAAGATTGGCCCAATATTAGAAAAAGATAAGGCTCGGCCCATGAAAAGAATGCTAACATCAGAATGGCTAATTGCAACACACACACCGGATGCATATCAAATTGTCCAATTCACGGAAGTATATAACACCCATCCTATCCCTAATTTATCTCACACAACCAAACCCTAATCATATATCATCCGCCTCTTTCTCTGACTAAATCACACACAGCAATCTCAAACCCTAATCCTACTCACTTCAAACAAACCCTAATACATAATCATATAACCTCCGCCCCCTAATCATCAGTAAACAAATCCAAACATAATACTTCAATAAAATCAGCCCCTCAATATAACGATATACTCCAAATCTCCCATCAAACCTGTTAATACAAATAAGCCGTAAAAACGTTTATTTATATTTTACGATCTTCTAATATTTTGACGATAACAAACGTAAAATAATTTTAACGAAACAAATAAAGTACATAAATAGTTTGATTTAATAGTTTTCTAACACACTTACGTTTTCACAAAAAACACTAAAACAAGCTTAAGTGATTTTATGATTTAGATATATATGTACAACAACTAATGTTTACATATTGGGTTAGCACATACTTAAACTAAGTATACTAAAATGGGTAAAAACATGTATATACTAAAATAGGTAAAAACATGTAAATACAAAAATGGGTAAAAACTAGCAAATGGTATTGACCCATAACCCATGGTTTTATATATACCACTTGACCATGTTCATTGTATCTAGAAAGAAAACCATGGATCAACCCATAACCCATGACCCATAACCAAAAATACCCATGGGCAAAGAGGAGCGTTCCACGGATCCCTGGCTTTGTGCTAGCCGGATCCCAAGTGGAAGGGATCCGTGGGATCCGGGGAACAGTAGAGAATTTTCTCTATAAATAAAGAGTCATTTCTTCTTGTCTATTCATCACTTTTACACACATACTTCCCCAAAGTATTCTAACCCTCTAACCTTAGATCTAAGTGATCTATGTAGTTTGTCTTTTGTTTTTGTGTGATCTTCTAGGTTCCTCTTAAAGGAGAGATCACCACTTCTTGAAGACGTGCAAGCTCAAGTCCATGAGTTGTCATGCTTCGTCATCATCAAGACAACTAAGGTTCTCTTGTTGATAGCTCTTCCTTTCTCCATAGATGTTGGGTTGAAGGCATTAGTGAAGAATGCCAAAAGTATCAAGATGAAAGCATTAGTGAAAGGTGCTCATCATCCGTGTCAAAGCATTAGTGAAGAATGCTAAAAGTGTCAAGACGAAGGCATTAGTGAAGGGTGCCAAGCGTTGTGTCAAAGGCATTAGTGAAGGATGCCGAAGAATCAAATCAAGTAGTATTTGGGAAGAATGTCTAGGTCGTATAATCGATGAGGTGCATCATTATACATATAAGTATTTGTTTGTTTGTTTCCAAGGATGGTGATATCCTTGATGAAGGTGTAACAAGGAATTGATCTCCTTGATATTAGGTGTTGTGTTGTGAAGGGTAGTAGTTTCTCCATAGTAATGGAACTAGGTGGTTAGCCTAGTACCTAATAAAGGGTAGGAGACGTTGTGATAGGATTAGTTCTCCTAAGGTGTGAAAGAACTCGGTGGTTAGCCTAGCACCGTATAAAGGGTAGGCGACGTTGTGTTAGGTGTGGTTCGCCTTGGTGTGAAAGAACTCAGTATTTAGCTTTGTACCGGAAAAAGGTTAAGCGATGTTGTGAAGGCTTCTCCGCCATAAGGAGTTGGTGTAGTGCTTACAACTCTCGAGTAGGTGACTCAGGGAGTGGTGTAGGGCAAGGAAGGTGTCCTTGTAGCCGAACCACTATAAATAACTTGTGTCGTGGTGATGTGCTTCTTACTCTTTATATTTCATTACACGCTTATATATCTATCTATGAACGTCCAACATAAACAATCAAATTGATTGACATAAGTCGATCTAAATATACAAAAGGAAGTTTTAAATTGGTAAAACTATTCAACCCCCCTTCTAGTTTTCCACAATTGGCATCAGAGCATCGTTACCAAGTTTCTTAGATTATGTTGTACTTTAAAAACTTGATACGATCCATGTATGTTTGAAAACTACAAAGAAGGATTACTTTTTTCATATCTTAAAAACCATTATATTGTTTATTTTTGGACAATGATAGAATGCTCTAACATTTTTTTTCTTAAGCATTATCCATACTTGGAATTGGAGTTACCAAGAAGAGCATAAAGAATTTATCTAAATATTTCTTTTTGCAAAAAGAATGTTTATTATTCTTACAACATAAATCTGGAGATTCCAAAAAGATCATGAAGAATTTTTTTTTTTTTTTGGTATTATGCCAAACCAAGAAGCATAGAGGTATGTTTTACTTTTCATTAGATAGGTTACATGAGGTCAACTTATTTTTCATAAGTTCTCTTTGTTTATTAATCACTTACATCATTAGAAGTCTCTTTCGTCACTTCTCCGTCTTTTTCATCATCGGGAATAGTATTCCTTTTTGTCACACCCCCAATTTACCTGTTTTGCAGCGGAATGGAATTCCTGGGGATTGACTGTCATAGCACCACATCACAGTTATATTGAACGACCTAAAGTGTCGTTTTAAAAACACATCGTTGGATATTTCATAAAAACATTCAAAGTACAACATTTGGTCCCAAAAGGTTTACAAAGTTTGCGGAAATACAATTATGTTACAAGTCCAAACGATGTTTTTGAAATAAGTGTCATAATGTACATAATGTAAGTCGACGCCGCGACTCAAAATGTAGGTCCCTAAACCATGTCATGATGCGAATGCCTCAGTTACCTGAAAATACATTGCTAAAAAGGTCAACAATAATGTTGGTGAGAAATCATAGGTTTATGTAAATGTTTTATACGACTACACAAGTATAGATCAGGCATGACAATCAAGTCACGTAAAAATGTTACAATTGCAATAAGTCCATGACACCGAAACTAGACAATTCATAATGTATGCCCCTGCAGAGTGTTTGCCAGACAACTCCGTAATGTTATAAAATGAAATGCATCCGTATGACTAGTTGGGATTCACCAACCCGGATGGAGGAGTCACCCTCGATAGATCTATCCACTCATCCTCGCTTCAAAATTAACGGTTCATGTTCAGGTAATGGGAATGGGGACTTTCAATTGGCAAATACGGTAACTTAAGCAATGTAATGAATTTAATGTACTTGGTATCGTAATAAAATGATGTGCAATGTATTCTCCCCCGTAGGTTTGAAAATAATTAAAAGCATGCAACGGGGCTATGAAAACTCACTTGGTAAACTGGAATAATGGCAAAAGTGAGTACACCGAGGTATAATGTAATGCGTCAACCGGGACCTATTACGAATGATATGACATGTAATGAGTTGCAATGTAATGTTATGATATGCATGCACTACGTATGTC